>CM024694.1:5566613-6766613 GCA_014182845.1 Corymbia calophylla | reverse complement strand
CTTTATTTCACCTTTGATCTTTCGCTTTATGTAACAGTGAGTCAAGCCTAAAAATGCATATCAACTTCTTATTATCTTTGGTCTTTCACTTTTAAGTCCACTTTATGTAATAGTACTTTAGTCTTTCACTTTTAAATCGACTTTCCCCGTTGATAACACGAAATCATTGATCTTGTAGTCGTTGTTTTTATGATGTGATAGTTGGGTCGTTTAACTGGTCAACGGATTGACTAGTAAAGATACTGAAGTTTTGTGTGACTCGACACAATTATGCGACGTATCTTTTACTCTATAAATTTTTCAATTTACAATTGTTGTATAATTTAATAACTTAATATGGGTGGAGGCAACTTCAAAACCACATAATAAATTTTGAAAAATGAATTTTAATTCACATATAAAAAAATTAAGGGAAATCCTTGGCAGTGGGATTCAACAAATCCCACTCAAAATCCTTGATTTTCCGAGGAAACTGGACCAACAAGTCATCCAATTTCCTCGGGGAAAAACGGGGTCAAGACTTCATCGTTTCTTCTAGCAAAGTAGCGGTGCAGTCAATCATCTGTGCTTTTTCCTTATTGGAGTGTTCCACCCAAATGAAGTCAATGAAATTCCACAATCCATACGTGGGTGCATGGAAAACACTTACCTTTTTGACCAAACAAACGTACTTTATGTCCGTCAATTATACTTTGGGTGCATGTAAAACACTTTCCTTTTTGAAACACTTTCCTTTTTGACCAAATAAACGCACTTTACGTCTGTCGATTATACTTTGGGTGCATATGAAACACTTTTCATTTTTACCAAACAAACACTTTCCTTTTTGACCAAACAAACACACTTTATGTCCATCAATTATACTTTGGGTGCATGTGAAACACTTTCCTTTTTGACCAAACAAACGCACCTCATGTCCTCGATTATACTTTGGGTGCATGTGAAACACTTTCCTTTTTATCAAACAAACACACTTTAAGTCTGTCGATTATACTTTGGGTGCATGTGAAACACTTTCCTTTTTTACCAATCAAATGCACTTTATGTCTATTGATTATACTTTGGGTTTTGCCAGCCTGACATTGCACTCTAGAAATCCTAGGGGTCTCGCTAAAATTTGACATAATGTCCGATAAACTTCCGATTTGCTGGTAAGTTTTTCTCGTCTTAAGAACCATTGACAATCACACAGCGAGATTTAGAGTCTGGCAAAAGGGCAGGCAAAAAGGCTAATCAAATTTGCATATAAAATCCCTATCTTAAGACTTCGCTCTATCCGTCAAAGCTAAGGGAAAAGTACAATCACCTGTACAAGGCCCTAAATGTATGTATACAGTATTTGTAAGCATCCCGTCGAGTTTCCTATGTGACATGACTCCAAGTAGGACGCACCCGGCCTCTCCCGGCATTATTGTTTTCTCTTCCGTTAGCATAGACCTTTGGATTGCCCTCAAGCCTCGACGATCGGCTACCGTGACTCCTTTGGTGCACCTGGTAATACCCAAATGTCTGAGGACCAAGTCAAGAAAATGTTAGAAAAAAACAAAAAACAAACATTAGATAATCACTGGAAGAATCGTGAATGATACCTCCACATCCAACTTCCTTCGTTCAGATATTTTCGGCTTCCATGGTCCAGGTTGAACGGTCGAAAGCGAGTCGAAAAAGTCATCCTTCACATAACCAGGCTACCATCCAAAAAAAGAAAGACATCATCATCTCAAAAGAAAGAGAGGAAGAGAACCTATAACTCTTTAACCTCGCAAATGAGTCACCTTCTTATCCAATTTCATCGCAGCATCTACATCTTCAGCATCTTCAGCAGGAAGATCACTAGCATCTGCTTTTATCTTTAGGTGAGCTTTGCTATGATTGCCGAGCTCGCCCCACACTTCGTCCTTGTTAAATTTCTGGTTCATTGCCACGAAATCAAAATCCTCAGCATATTTGGCAGCCAAATGTGGAATCTGGAAAGACAAACGAAAGAAAAGAGAACAGCCCACAAAGAAGTGTAATAAGATCCTAATGAATGTCTAAAAAAAAAAAAAAAAAGATTAAAGGCAACATGAACATCTGATGATCATACATAAATCTGAACTAAAAAAAGGTAATCCATGTAAAAGGTAATCCATGTAAAATTGGTAATGCACCAATTTGTCCAGGTTTACATCAACAACACCCACAGCTATTCCTTTTCTTTTCACCATATCTTAATAGTGATATACAAAATCATTGAAGACCTTTAGATAATAAATGGAATACCCCTGATATCAACTTGCAGCAATATTCGCAGGTCAAGTGATTTGCTCATCAAACTGATGAGGAAATTTAATTATATTTTGACCTCTACTCTTCTAAATTACCAATTTCTACTCCTAGTTTGTGTTTTCTCCCTTTTCTTTTATTTTTCAGCTTGTTTGGGATTGCAATCAAGATTTGTCAACCAGTTGCTCCGTGTTTTCTTACTTTGTCTATTGTCTGTTCATAAGAACGATTATGATTACTAATTCCAATTTCTATTTTTAAAATCCTATGCAAAAAAATTTATATGTTTCCATATAATTATCTTGTGAATTTCATGTGTATTCTCCAACTTTTTGTTTGTAACCTAATCACTTCTAAACATCATTTGTGGTACATTGGTCAGACATTCTGTGCCTTTCTATATTGTTTGTTGCTTTCTACATGCTTCTTACTAATTGCTGAGTTTCAAGACATTCTTTAGAATCAAAAGAAGAGAGTCATACTGCATCTTCTCCTCTTCCTTGAGCAATTCCTTTATCATGTCAAACTTGAACTCCTCATGTCAGGGGGCTATACAAACAATTACGACTATAAAATGTGATACCTTCTTTCCTCTTCCCACTGAGATGCTCTTGCTAGTTTGATGATGCTGCCTGTCAGCCCTATCTATCTGGAACTACCCAGGAAATATAGAAAGGCACAGAATAAAAAATAATAAGCAAACAGGTTTGAGATGAAGAGGGAAAGTACTTGAGAAGTCTCAAACAAAAAGATTTCGAGTACGAGTGTTACCTTCGTTCCTCCTTTCCTCGAATTGCTTGTGCTTTGGTTTGTTCTTAACTCAGCCTTAGTCATCTGGAACATATGGTAACATGGAATGAAAAGAATGAACTGCACTTTCACTATCTCCAAATTAAGTGATAGTTGGCATAAATGACGAGAACATTGAGAGGTATCTGTATACCCTGTTTTCCCTTTCCCATGGTTTGTTTTTAGTGATTTGAAGAGTCCAAGAATCAGCTCTGTTGATCTGATAGAAAGTTGATGGTGCAATAACAAGAAACATACAAGTATAAGGATATGCAAAGACGGCAAATAAAACCACTGGCTTATGTGGTTAGGGTGAAGACACCTTTGGGACCTACAACATGATGTTCTGAACAGCCGTGACAAAAAATTGGAAAAAGTCATTATACCCTTTTTATTCTTTCTGCCACCTTGCTCACAGCGTCTCTTGGATTCTGTACATTAGATGTTCTCCTCTGAAAGATAAAACAATAGTTATGGCAACCATGAGTCTGATAAAATGAAAAAGAAGCTAAAAAAGCTCATAGATAAAAAAGCTTCACCTTCTCTAAATAGATGGCTTGTTTCCATCTCAAGCATCAGATCAGTACATAAAGTGGATAAAACCTGTATGATGGCTGGATCATCTGGCAGGTCTGATGTAACCTTTTCAGGTTGAGACTCTGAAGATAAAACCTGCAATTCCTGAAACAGATGCACAAGCATTTTTATTCCTCTCCTTTAGTCAGTTGTGTACAAGGATTGACATAAGTACATTAAAGAAATAGTTGGATCACCAAAACAAAGCTTCAGTATCTAGTAGTTACCAATGCTAGCATGACTCAGAATTACGAACGGCAATACTCCTGTGTTTATGAACAACTATTCTATAGGATAGTCAATGATACAATATATGCTTTGCTTATATGCCGATCATGGATGGCAACCGTCCAAATATAATGCCAACCTTTATGTCACTCCCTCTGAAATTTACCTAGTCGAAGACCCTGTCATCAGGAAGGACCTGAGCACCATCCTTTCTCCGCCCTTCTGTTCCAAAAGATCTCACTGCAATAAATGAAGGGAAGATTAAGATGCAAGATTGACATTGGAAGAGCTATTTTATGCCTTGACCTGTCTACCGATAACAAATATGCAGTCAGATGTGTCAAAAGCAACCCCGACTTGAAGTAACATGCAACAATAAGAACTAGAAACTTGCTGAAAGAAACAAAACGCACCAAGACCAATAAACAGATAAAATCTTCAGATCTCATCAATTAGGATGTGCTTCACCTAGGAACCCTAAGTCCAACTTCTGTTTTCCAAGTCCTGGGAAGTAAGTGTAGGTGAAATTATACTCTTAACGTAAGCAGTGCCATATGGGGAAATCACTGGAGTTATTAAGTTATGATTTTGAATTACGTGAAGCATATATGAGGCTTATCAGCAGGACAAAACAAACATATACACCTTCTCAGTTGCTGTGTGCTTAGACTCCATAAAGTAGAAGCCATTAAGCCCCCTATGCCGAAGAGTCGCCACATAAGCTCTATTGCATCCAAGTTCTAAGTAAAGCATTCTTTTTTATTATTTTTTTGCATACAAGAGATGTGAAAACCAGATCACATCCCTGAAATGAATGTGCTATGAGTTTTGAGGCCAAGCATTCTTTCCCTTGTTCTCTAAATTAACTGTTCCATGAACTGCAACTCACTACTTGATGTTATAAGCGTGTGACCACCAAAATTTAGTCACCACCAAATTCAATATCATCGAACAATTACAATCATCCGCCACAGGAAAATCTGTGATCTCTCATGAGCACAGTGACCCTCTTGGTCATACGTACGGTCCGTGACTTTTGCTTCTGCCAAGACAGGAATAAACCCTTGGCTAAGCCTAAACTATCTTCGCACACTAATCATTCCTTCACACGCAATAGCCATCGCACGAGTCTTGGCCGCTAATCTTTTTTCCCTTCTTGTAACGAATGGAAACTTCAACATTTGCTCAGTACATGCAACACACGCGAAATGCCGTCAATCTTTCATCGGCGCCTCAAGAAGTTCCGTCCACAACCACACCGCAGCAATCGCCGAGCACCGCTGTGCATGTCCTAGAGTCGACCGATCGACGGCAATGGCAAGAGAAAAGCGAAACTCGGACTCCCTGAGGAGAAAAAAAATGGAAGAAGGGACGGAAGACGTCGCACCATTAGTGAGGCCGATGACGTGCGGGTCGACACAGTAGAGGACGCCGGCGTACCGCATCTCGGACTTGGACACCACGCTCAAGAAGCAACCTACGTAGGCGTTCGCCTCCGCAGCCGCGGCAGCGGCCGCCTCCGCCGAAGCCATTGCCGTCCTCCTCCGTCCGGTTGCTTCGACTCTCTCTCGCCTGCAAAAGCAGTGATGAACAGAAGGAGGAGAGTGATGAGCGATGACGGAGAGAGGGAGGAGGGAGAGAATGCAGTTTTCGAAATCAGTTTCCTTGCCGGTAAAGCAACATGGGAATCCCCACTTCTTTTTAATGAGAATAAGAAAATGACAAAAATGGGAATTTAATGAATACGTTTCTTCTTCTTTTTTTTGGCTGGATTTCTTTCACTAGTGAATGATTTTGAAAAATATTTTCTAACGAATAATTACTTGAATTACTTATCAAAATAAATGAATTAAAAATATTAGTATCACCCACAAAATTATTTAAATATAAATTATTATTGATAATAGAAATATTATTCATTAGATGATTATTTTAAGTAAATCAAATGATCATTTTAAAAAATATATTTTTAAATAATTCATTTCTTATATATATGGCTTGGTAGGACTTTTGGGTCCCATTGGTCTAGCCTAGGCAAATGGCATGAACAAGTCAAATTATTAACGAATTCATGTTGCCTCGTTGTATTATAATTTATTATATCAATAGATGTTCTTTTTACATGAAAATCGCATCATCATCTAACGGTTATGATAGATTGAGCTTAATGGTTTCAATGTATTTAATAGCGACTCCATCCAACTGCTCTTTCTTCTTGCATCACTAAAAATTTTAAATAGAGTCAAGAATTCACACTAGGGATGGAAGTGAAATGAGTTTACAACCATTTATTTCCATATTACCCTATCATGATACCTTTCTTATTGTATTTTCAAATCCGTCCGGAACCTATTACATATAATTTCAAGCCCGACTTGATGAAGTTTTTGAGCAACCCCATCAAATTCGAACAAATATGATATCTTATTTTCCTAGCAACCAAATTACCCCATGATGTATTAGCTATGGTGATGCAAAAGCTTCCACGTGCGACCTCATGGATTGTAGTGTAAAAATAAAATAAAAAATAGAGAGAGTAATAATAAAATATTATTATTTAAGTGAATGGAAAAACTCTAATTGGCAACCAATCAAGCAGTATTCGATTCTATTTTTTTGTTTCCAAGAATAAATTTAAAACAGAATCAAACTTAGATTTGATGAGGTCAAGCTCACCCAATAAGGGCTGGCGGTCAGTTAAAGGTTGAAGAAAAATAGAAAAAAAAAAAAAAAAGGGAAAAATATAATAAAAGTATTAAAAAATTAAAAGAAATTATAAGTTATAAAAGAATTTAGGTGTCGACCAAATGCATTTCTATTATGGAAATAGAAATTTTTGACAGTTTACGAAGCGCCTTCAAATGCTTGAAAACTTGTTTAGGAAACGAGAATAAAAAAGAATTATTTCTGGACAAAAATTGTTCTTAGGAACAAAATAATTACCAAATGCACATCAAGTATCATAGAAAACTCCTTCATACTTATTACCTAGGAGAAATTACACAATACTCCCTCAAACTTTTGAGGTGGTACAAGAATGCCGCCAAATTTTCAACTGTTAGATATCATCCTTATGAATTTTCATTTTATTATAGTCATTAACTCTTTTTATATTTTGGTTAGCATATGCAATACATGTAATTTTTAAGAAGATTTTATTTACCCCTAACTTCTATAAAAATGGAAAGTAAAGAAAATGGAGATAATTGATTAACCAAAATTTTAATTTTAGAAAAATAACATCGACAATAATAAACTAAAAGATTAATTAATACAAGACGATTGATTAACGAAAAAATGTTTAAGAAAATCACGATTTTGACCAATCATATCCTTTTTACAAGTTGAGGACATCATTTTCATTTCATAATATTTTAAAATGCACTTATCCATCCGTTATATTTCACATCAAATTAACCATTAAATATACACAATGAGTAACCATTGACTTTTTTGTATTGAGACATTTCCTTTCTAATTAATCTGTATTTATTCTTTTCCTTATAATATTCTAAAGTTTTAGTTGTTTTATATAATTATTTATATTTATTTTTCTCTCACATGAGGGGCTTTGGCGTGCTCGTCGTTAGGGGTTTAAGCTCCCCTGAAAACCCCGCGCGGTCTTCTTCCCACCTCCCCTGAGCTCGCAGAAATGGCGACTTCGCTCTCCAAGCTCTCCTCCCACCTCCATCGCTGCCTCCTCTCGAACAGCAGAGCTCCCGGCGCCGCCGCGTCCCTGTGCGCGACGGCGGCCCCGTCGTCACCGGACGCCGCCACTTCGGAGCCGGAGGACGGGGGCCTGGAGTCGGAGGCCAACACGGCTCCGTCGCAGCAATCGCCGCAGCCGGCGTCCTCGGCGCAGGAACCGGGCCAGCAGCGCACGGTCTACGACGGGCCTCTCAAGGACGGCCTCGACGTCGGGATTTGCAAGGTGAGGTTCCGATGGGCTGGCTCGGTGCTCTGGTTTTTCCGTAACATGCTTTGCAAGCGCGCTTCGTTTTGTTTTCATTGGGATAGGGTACCGGAATTATAATGGAAATGCAACTTTTACCGTACTAGACAATGTGTTTGTGTATATTCACTTCCTCTGTATGTGATTTGGTAATGCACCAATCTGTCCAGGCTTACATAAAAAACACGCACAGCTATTCCTTTTCTTTTCACCATGTCTTAATAGTGATATACAAAATCACTGAAGAACTTTAGATAATAAATGGAATACCCCTGATATCAACTTGCAGCAATATTCGCAATTAACTGATTTACTCATCAAACTGATGAGGAAATTTAATTATAATTTACCTTTACCAAAAAAAAAAATTTAATTATAATTTGACCTCTACTCTTTTTAATAACCAATTTTTACTCCTAGTTTGTGTTTTCTCCCTTTTCTTTTATTTTCCAGCTTGTTTGGGATTGCAATCAAGATTTGTCAACCAGTTGCTCTATGTTTTCTTACTTTGTCTATTGTCTGTTCATAAGAACGATTATGATTACTAATTCCAATTTCTGTTTTTTAAATCTTATGCAAAAAAGTTTATATGTTTCTGTTTAATTAGTTTGTGAATTTCATGTGTATTCTCCAACTTTTGCTTGTAAGCTAATCACTACTAAACATCATTTGTGGTAATCTTCTTACCTCATACGTGGTACATTCGTCGGACATTCTGTGCCTTTCTATATTGTTCGTTGCTTTCTACATGCTTCTTACTAATTGCTGCTGAGTTTCGAGACATTCCTTAGAATCAAAAGAAGAGAGTCATACCGCATCTTTTCCTCTTCCTTAAGCATTTCCTTTATTATGTCAAACTTAAACTACTCATGTCATGGGGCTATACAAACAATTATGACTATAAAATGTGATACCTTCTTTCCTCTTCCCACTGAGATGCTCTTGCTAGTTTGATGATGCTGCCCATCAGCCCTATATATCTAGAACTACCCAGGAAATATAGAAAGGCGCAGAATAAAAAATAATAAGCAAACGGGCTTGAGATGAAGAGGGAAAATACTTGACAAATCTCAAACAAAAAGATTTCAAGTACTAGTATTACCTTCGTTCCTCCTTTCCTCGAATTGCTTGTGTTTTGGTTTGTTCTTAACTCAGCCTTTGTCATCTGGAACACATGGTAACATGGCATGAAAAGAATGAACTGCACTTTTCACTATCTCCAAATTAAGTGATAGTTGGCATAAATGACGAGAACATTGAGAGGTATCTGTATACCCTGTTTTCCCTTTCCCATTGTTTGGTTTTAGTGATTTGAAGAGTCCAAGAATCAGCTCTGTTGATCTGATAGAAAGTTGATGGTGCAATAACAAGAAACACACAAGTATAAGGAGATGCAAAGACGGCAAACAAAACCACTGGCTTCTGTGGTTGGGGTGAAGAAAACTTCAGGACCTACAACATGATGTTCTAAACAGTCGTGACAAAAAATTGGAAAAAATCATTATACCCTTTTTATTCTTTCTGAACCTTGCTCACAGGATCCGTCGGATTCTGTACATCAGATGTTCTTGTCTGAAAGATAAAACAATAGATATGGCAGCCATGAGTCTGATAAAATGAACGAGAAGCTAAAAAAGCTTCACCTTCTCTCCTTTTCCCTCTCCATAAGCTTTATAATTGATAGGGTACTGAGGAGCACCTGTATGCTGTAAGAGAGAGAAAGAGAGCAAGGTCTCGCGAGATTAGTACTTATAGACACATGCATTAGAACACACAAATAAGCATGTGACAATTTGCTCTGTGAATGTGTAATACCCTCTTTCCTCTTTCTGCTGACTTTCTGGCAATGCTGTTGGGGTTCTGCAGATTGCCTTTATACACCTGAAATAATGGATAAAACCAAAGGTTTTAAACTATGAAAACAACGGGAAGGCAATTTCAAGGCAAGGAATATGGACTGGCCAGTTCAGAGGAAGAAAAATCTTTACTGTATTTCCCTGACCATTAGCTTTATGACAGTTCTTAGAGTCTAAAGTGGCATTATTATGCTGACAAAAGGAGGCAGAGGGAGATAGCAGGGGCTCTAGGAAAATCCAATTTTTGCCAGAGATATAGATATAACAAAGGCTGGATAGAGAAAAGGGTGATATGAATTAACAATCAGACATTCACACAATAAGTGTAATGTTTGAAAAGAATACCAGAAAGCGGCTAATTGAGAAAGTACAAGAGACGACTCTAACTCCAGATATATAGAAAAAAGGCAATCCTTTAAAAAGTCAGTTACATCTAGAACAGCTAAGCAGGAACTGCAAAGCACATAATCTTCAACGTCTCATTAAAATAAAATCTTTGGCTTCAATAAGACTATGATAAGGTAGGAAGAGGGTGTAAGGACAGCAAATAGAATGCAATCAAAACAGGGCAAAAGATGAACATGATCTATAAAATGTGGGTGGTTTTTTGGTTTCTATTTCCTTTTTAACCAGATTATACATGTAACAGCCATTACAGATGATATGTTACAACTAAATCATTTTATTTTTAGTGCAACCTATTCCAAAAAACCACTAGCAAGCATGTTAAATAAATGACATTTGGTCGGTACATGCAAAACACACACGAAACGCCGTTAATCTTTCATCGACGCCTCGAAAAGTTCCATCCACAGCCATAACACGGCAATTCCAATCCCACTATGCCGGGCACCACTAAGCGCGTCCTAGGGTCGACCGACCGACCGAACCACTGACCTACCAAACGAGAAAAGCGGAACTCGGCGTTCGTGAGGTCGATGACGGCGTTGTGCAGGTTGACGCAGTAGAGGACACCTGTGTATCGCATCTCCGGACTTGGACACCACGCCTAAGAAGCAACCTACGTAGGGAATCGCCGCTGCCGCCGCCTGCACCAAAGCCATTGCCGTCTTCCTCCTCCGCTTGCTTCGACTCTCTCTCTGCCTGCAGAAGCAGTGATGAGCAGAAGAGGAGGAAAGCGATGAGCGATGACGGAGAGAAGGAGGAGGGAGAGAATATGGTTTTCGAAATCAGTTTTCTTGCCGGTAAAGCAAAATGGGAATCCCCACCTCTTTTTAATGAGTAAAAGAAAATGATAAAAATGGGAATTTAATGAGCACGTTTCTTTTTTTCTTCTTTTTTCTCTGTATATCTCATAAAAAATAAATAATTTGAAAAATACTTTAAAAAAAATCACCTGAATTACTTACGAAAATGAATAAATATAAAATATTTTTACACTCCACGGAATCACTTACCAAAAGGACTGGATGTATACTCAGACATTTGAATTAAAGGACATTCACATTACTTGATGCTAGTGGCGTTTGATCCTCAAGATCCTAACACTTTTGCAAGCGCATCAGTTGTTGATTACATTTCGAGTTTCATTTACTTTGGATGAGCATGAGATGGGGCTGAACTCTGTTGATTACTTCTCTACGCATGATATGCTCTGTTTACTGAGTCGTTCGAATGATCACACTGCTAAGGCTCGTAAACTTTATCCGCCCGCGCCAGGCTCGCCCAACTGTCGGCGGACCAAAACCAGTGAGAGGCAACGGGATACACCAAGCCGGTCAAGAACGAGGAACAGATCAAATAGGCACCGAACTGTGTGTGCTCGGCGATGGATCCGCTCGTGATCCCAGCGGCGGCAACGGCGAAGGCCCACTGGAACAAGAAGAACGCGTAGTCAAAAGACTGCGACGGGAACTTGGAGAGGCCGAAGAAGTGCTTCCCGATGAAGCCATTCGACGGGGCCCTGAACGCCAGGGCGAACCTGAAGAGGTAGTAGAAGAAGCTGCCGGTCACCACGTCGAGGACGTTGGTGAGCATGATGTTCATGGTGTTCTCAGCGCGAACCGAGCCCACGCACAGCGTGGCGAACCCGATCTGCATGGAGAAGACGAGGTACGTCGAGAAGAGGAGGTAGGTGTTGTCCACGGCATAGCCCGTGTCCACGAACTTGCTCGAGACCGCGTCGAAGTGCCAGCAGATGTACTTGGCGGCGGCGGTGCCGTTGCCCCCAAGGAGGGGGGAGGTCCACAGGGGAGCAGGCAAGGGCCGCCATCACCGGAAGGTGATCGGGAAGGCCGGAGCGAGGGCGAGATCAAGATGCGATTTGAGTCTTGTGGGTGCCGAGCTCGGGGGGATACGTATGACGAATATATGAGGAACGCGGCGAAGAACGGAATCGCACAACGCCGTCATCGGTAAATTTGTCGCACAATGTTACTGCTGCATGTGCGCTTCCTGAGCTGCCGATGGTAATCACTGGTTCAGAGGAGGAGACTCTTCGCATACGGGATGCAAATGGCTTCGGGTATGCATCGTGGGAGTTTGTACAGTCATTAGCATGCTTTGGAATGCACCTTCAATTACAGTAGTCGAATGAAAATACCGCCTCTATCTTTTCCAGATTTTGCAAAAGTTACCATAGGATGAGACTGTTTATGTCCCTGGATTCTTTGTCATTTTGTGAATGACTCCAATATTCTCTCGTGTACAGGCTTAAGCACGTACTAAAATTCGGTATTAATTTAAGATTTTTATGTTCAAAAAATTTGTTTCACGTAAATTTCTCGTAGATATACCGATTTAAGATTTCTCATAATTAAAATTTATTTAAGGTAAATTTATTTTAAATATATTAATTTGAAATTTTTCGTAAAATATTAATTTAAATTTGAAAAATTACCTTTTTGTGACAAATTATTTACGGAATCGTGAGATGGAAATCAAAACATAAAAAAAGCGAGAGAGTGGAGCAGTTCAGAATCAAAATTCAAATCCCAAAAATCTTTAAACAGCTCTTAACAAAGTGAGGTTAGTACGCGGATCACCTCATCAGCTGACAACACACGGGCCCCACGCGTACGATAAGAGGCAATACATATATGTGCATCAAATATGAAAAACGCTATTGTAGTAATAAATAAAAAAAACTGTTCGTGTCAGCTTTATATATTTATTTATTTATTTATTTATTTATTTCAGTTTTTTGAGTTTTCCCTAGTTCGAAAATGATAGTGTTCCCCTGTTTTCTCGTATTTGTCGCTTTACGTTCTAGTGCGGTTCTTTCTGAGCTTTTTGTGCGAACCCAGAAAAAAAGAAAAAAAGAAAAAAGCGGGAGCTTATCATCAGACAAATAAAAAGCTCGACGAGGGATCTCCGCAGTCCACGTCATCATCGGGCCCCACCAGGTGGCCTGATCCGACGACCCAGCTTCAACGAAAAGCCCTTTCCAGGGATCCCAGCGCTTTTTCCAAAAACTGCGCTCCGTTTCTTGTTCCCCGCCACCACTAGTGAGGTGTCTCGTTCTTCATGGCAATGGAGACATTTTTTTATTTTTGTGGAGACAAAGCCTTTTCTCGCGTGTCATTTTTTTTAATAAATAAATTTAAATTTTGCAAGAAATGCTAAACTTATCTCCTGAAACATCGATATCCCAATCTTATGCCTTTAAGCTTGCAACATTGACCCAAAAATACCGTCAATTATGGCTGCTAGAAATCGACATGGCAGCATCTATGAAGAACACCGCAGGAGATTATGTAAGGAACTGTAGGTATTTTTGGATTGGTAGTTTGCAACCTTAAGGCTCTCTTACTTTTCTTTTCTATTCTTTTCCTTATTTGTGATTGAATCCTAAAACTTCTAAAAAGTATAATTAAGTCTTAAAACTTATTACGAAAATACAATCAAATCTTAAAACTTGTCATAAAAATATAATTGAATCCTAAAATTTTCAATTTAAGAACTTATCAAAAATAGTTTGATCAAGTTATTAAGTTTATTATACTTTTTGAAAGTTTTAGGACTAATTGCACTTTTGTGATGAGTTTTATGACTCAATTACATTTCATGATAAGTTTTAGGATTTTCAATGGACTTATTACTTTTTTTTAGAACTTTGGCCAATGCGGGCCAACGACCCTTGCTTGGTCTTTGTGCCATTGTTGGCCATAGTTGTAGCAAAAAAGGAAAAATAAAAGAAAAAATATAAAATATAAAAATATAATTAAAAATTTTACATGTTATCGATGGGTCATGTCACGTAGATGATCGATATTCAAGTGAGTAAATGTCAACCAAAATTTGCTAGATTGACTCAATTAGTAAAATGATAAAAAAAAGGTTTATGACTCAATTATCACAATTAAAAATATTTAAAAATTGAATTGACAAAAGTATAATAGGATTAGCGCTTTTTGGACAATTTTCCCGAGGCAAATTTTTAGCTCTTTGGTGGAATGAACCTTCTTTTTCCCCTTTCCTCCTAAGTAGCCCTGAAATAAGATGAGTTTGACCATAGAAAGGTGGACACACCTACCAACTCCTTTTACATATATAATGTGTATATCCATTATGCATTTGTATGTTCGATTAATTACCACAAAGAGAGAAAGTAGAGGGATCGGTGCGTTTCGTGATCAATACAATGTTGTTGAACCGGGGGAAAAAAGAAAAAAAAGAACTTTCTGGTTAGGAAGCTGGCATGATAAAAGTTGCCCATAGCACGTACCAGCAAAGACTCTACATTGGTTGGTGAAAATGGGTAAAAAAGATGAGACGCGGACGCATTGACTCTTGACTTCCGATGTGCAGCTTGTGAAGCTGCTGTGCTTTCACGAAACAACTGCACCTATAGGACCCAAGATGATACCAGAGCGTCCTAGCGGTCTTGCTGTACTCTGCCTTTGCTCGAGTGTCGACATTGGAAGCTGTCATTAGTGTCTTTCGATTAGGCGCCTAGCAACCGAATTTTCAAACATAAACACAACCGGCAAAAACAAGCCGAAATTCCTGTCATACATGATTGGGATGAGCGATTTCAAATTCCGTGCATATTATACCTCAAATCTAAAAGTCTCTCTTGCATTCTCTAGAACTTTCTCTATAATAGCTTCCACCCATATTCCACATTTATTATTAATTGAACGATTGCGATGAATCATCGCCTTTAATAACAATATGACATCAACTTAAATATGAAATATTAATAAAGTAAAAGTCTTAATCATAAAATAGAAAGTCAAACTAATAATTTTAAATTATATTCATCACTAAATGTCATAAAATATCACAAGATTGCGTGAAGACATAGATCAACAAGAACACAAAATCTTGTTGTTTTAGATTTCAAGTTTCAAGTTTCACTTACCTAGAACCTACTTGTAAAACAAGTTCTCTAGTTTTTGGAATCTGAAATCCACTGTGCATACCTTGGAACTTGCCTATTTGGTCCTTTGATTCCTCTATCCAATTCTTTGATTCCAAATTCTACTCTAGAACCATGCTCACCCTTAATACACGACTCACTCATTGGCAATTCTCCTTCCATTAGGACTTGAGTACCTCCCAGGCTGAATTTTTCTCAATCACTCATCTCAATATGAGTTTGGGTTTTCCCAGCTTTACATTGCATTTTAAGTGACATCAAATTTTTGGGGTAAATATATCATATAGGTACAAATTTTGAGTTTTTGATGTCATAAGAAGAAATTTGGGGTAAATGTGTCACACTGTACAAGTTTGGGATAAATGTGTCACATAGGTATACATTTGAGATTTTTAGTATCATTAAAAAATAGTTTGGGATAATTGTGTTATGGTCGGCAAAATTTGAAATTTTTGGTGATAATTTTTTTTTAATTTCACAAAAAATGCTAAACTTTTCCCCTAAAATATCAATGTCCCGATCTTATGCTCTTAAGGTTGCACCGTTGACCTGAAAATACCGTCGATTATGGCTGCTAAAAACCAGACATGGCAGCATGTATGAAGAACACCACATAAGATTCTTAAAGGGGCCCTAGGTATTTTTGGGTCAGTAGTGCCACTTTAAATAGGGAAGCTCACCCATTCATTTGTATCCATTCGAATGATTTCATATACAAATCATTCTCTCCCAAAGCTTCTCTCTAGCAAACCAGAGAACGTTAAGTTGCCACGGAGTCTTGATCCTAGACAATTAGCCCTTGACAGACATTGGCGATGATAACAAATAAAAAACAATCCCTAACTTGTCTGTGTTAGTTTTGAAATCTATTAGACACTTTTATCTATTTTCACAACTAAATGGCTATAACAACCCTAACATACTTAAATGACAAAAATAATTGATCAAGATCATAGTTGTTATTTATTTAAAATAAAAATGCTGGACATTGTCTATCGAAATAATGTTATTTGTTCCACAACCCTTTCTTATTTTCAGTTCATTTTTATACGAAATATATTTCCTTTCTAAATAATTATTGATGAGACTGAGCTGAATTTTATGAAAAATTATTTGTAATGTGTTTGAAAGTTGTCAGTAGTCTTTATTAATTAATGCATCTCAAATCTATATAAAGAAGAGTTGACAATTTTAAACAAAAAATTTCACTTGAAAAAGAATTTGAATAGAATAATTATATATATATATATATATATATAATGAAGTTATTTGAGATAAAACTTTAGAGAATTGTAATTAAAAGTTCTACAACATAAGGGCGAGAAAAAAAAATTGTCCAAACTGGTCTGAACCTTGTTTGTCAGTGATTGCGTCGCCTGCATCTTCTCCTTTACAGGGTTTTCCTTATTTTTTCTTATCATGAAAGTTTGTCTACTTCTCCAGGGAGACTCATTGAATAATTCTTTTAAAATAGAATGCCGATGATCGAATTTATTATAATATTTGTATTATAGAGGATTCTCGTAAAAGAAAACAGTAAATCAGTAAACCTTTTCGATCTGGACACAAAAGAAGAAGAAGAAATAAGGAGATTTATCTATTTTTTCTTCTATCAATTTTATTATTAAGGTTAATATTATGAAAATTCTTAAACTAGTACACTTATGACAATTTATCCCAAACTAATATTTTTGACTACTCAAACCCTAAATCGATATACTTGTGATCAATTTGCCATTCGTTAGTTTCCGTTAAATTTTATCGTCAAATTGGATGTATCAGTTTGGGATTTGACCCTTATCACATGTGTACCATTTGTGATTTTCCAACTACGGCCCCGTTTGGTTCAGCTTTGGCAAGGGGCTTTCAGTCCCGAAAGCCCCTTGGCCAAATGCGAACCCGTTTGGTTCGTTTTTTGGAGGATTTTGGCCAAATACAATTGCATCTCCAAAGGACTCTAAAGGCCTTTAGTCCAATGGAGGTCCGAAGTCACTTTGGGAAGTTGCATCCTCCAAATGCAAATGGGAAATTACTGTTAATCTTCTCCGAGGAGCTGACGAGACCGAAGACCGCCGGCCAAGGCTTCCCTGACGCCGGCGACCGCCGGCCAAGGCATCCCCACGCCGGCGACCGCCAGCCAAGGCGTCCCCAACTTCGGCGACCGCCGTCCAAGGCCGCGCGACCCAGGTGGTGGTCGCCTGCACGACCCCGGGGCGGCGACCGTGCACCGTCGCCCGGGGTTCGTGCGGCTCGGCGGTGTGCGCCCGTGCGATGTCGCCCGGGTTGCACGACGGAGGCGTTGTCGCCCGGGTCGCGAACCCAGGGCGACCGTCGCCGCCGCCGCCGGGTCGCGGCGTCGCCGCCCCGCCGGGTCGCGCGCGACCGTCGCCGCCGCGGGTCGCGCGCGACCGTCGCCGCCGCCCAGGTCGCGCGCGCCGCCCTGGGTCGCGAACCCGGCGACCATCGCTGTCGTCGTCACCTGGGTCGCGCGCCCAGGCGTGGCTGTCTAGCGGCCAGATCCGGCCGCCGGAGATTGACCAGTGGTCGGAGTTAAAAAGAAAATTACAATTTTTTTATTAAAAAGAAATTTAGTCAAAGTGTTTTATAAAATGTAGTATTTACCAAACGGCATTTAAACCAAAGTTGCTTTGTACTGTAATGAAAAATTTCATTTTACCAAACGGTATTTGCATTTCGAGAAACCCCTTTAGCCTAAAGATACTTGCATTTTCCTAAGGGCATTTGCCCAAAGCCGAACCAAACGGGCCCTACATCGGTTTGGGGAATTTGGAGTTTAAAAAATTAATTTGGGGGTAAATTTGTCATAATATATGAGTTTGGGGTTTTTTGTAATATTTATCCTATTATTAATGACAGCTCAATTGGAGTTACTTTGAACACATAAAGAAGCAAGATCGAGAAAAGAGTCGGCAAACGGAGGAAGCCGATCTTGACAAATTCTTCCCACGACCATGTCCACCGAAAATGTTGCCACGATTCACGCTGCCGAAGATGCCAAGAATGAAGCAGGCGACGTTGCATTCAAGCTGGCGAAGTCGCTAGCAGCTATTGAAAAGGAAGCGGCGAGCAATTTGTATCACTACAATGTCTGTCTAGATATGACGAATATGCTATGAACGTAGATAGTGCTTTTTGGGATGACTAGCTATTACGGAGTAAAAGCATTATATTTATTAAGGTTAAGACCGATCCTCTCTGAGGATTTCATATGATGTGATGATGATATGAAGTGTGGAGACAGTTAAGGGATAAGAATGCAAAGTTGGATCCACTTTTTGAGGAGTTTCTCAAGTACAAAGATTCTCATATGTCATTGGGTTCTCTCGAGTGTTTCCCAATATAGATTGTTCTTGACTCGTTAGTTTCCCCTCATACCATTCACTACTTCCGTAGAGGCTTCCTCCAAATTGAAGGAGGAGGGGAATGTCTCGTGGAGCAATGTGAAGAGTCAAGTAAGATTGATAATCATTCCGGTTCTCTTCGGTCTGAGGACTAAATACTGACTCTATGTTGGAAATTAATTAAAATTGTTTTTGTTGAAGGACACCGCCTCTTGATTCTTAATTAGCAAGAAAAGAATGATGCAGAAGCATCATGAGCTATCTAAGAAAGAAGAAGAAGCAAAGTTCAATTTGCCAAGAGGATTGCTTGCATGGGAAGCACGTATAAAGCCAACATGCAGCCCACAATTGTTGACTATTCAAAGCTGGTTTATAAGAAAGAAAATTGCAGCTAGACTTTCACATTGAAGGCGGCAAATAAGAAAAAAAGTTCAGCTTTGCTTCTTGTATCTTGGAGTGCAGGCGGTGGAGTCCAGGCGGTGGACAGCCTATAAATAGAAGAAAGGCTCAAGTGAGCAGAGAGAGAGTTTTAGAGAGAGAAGAGGGGAGGCTAGAATAAAGAATAATAGAGTTGGCCTCAGCAGAGAGAGTCATAGGGTGAGCCTCAGAGAGTTGCTCTGTGTGAGCGAGTTGTTCCTCCGTGATCGAGAGGAAAGCTTATAGTGTTAAGCTTGTATTAGTGGTGTGTATTTATATAAAAGCCTACGCAAGGCCTTTGAAAATTATTGTCTCTGTTTTGTATCATTCTCTCCCTACCAAATCCTCCAAAGCTATTTGTTATCCTTTTGGTTCCAACAAGTGATATCAGAGCTAGGGTTATATACCCAACACTCTATTACTCATGATAACAGGACACATTGAGGAGTCCCTCATATTCATCATTTGCTGATAAGATTGATAGAGTCCTTGACTAATCAATGGACTATGATCACAACGTCTATTTTCAACATGTGAGATGAGCAGGGCGGTTTGTGAAGGCATGGGATGACAACAACATGCTATCCGTTTTGCTCATTACACAAGAAAATGGTGAGTCACCAGGTAAATATCAGAATGCACCAGATTCAATTCGTCTATACTGTCAAAAAACATTTAGAGTATAGACGAATTGAATCTGGTGCATTCTGATATTTACCTGGTGACTCACCATTTTCTTGTGTAATGAGCAAAACGGATAGCATGTTGTTGTCATCCCATGCCTTCACAGCCGTCCATTCATCTCACATGTTGAAAATAGACGTTGTGATCATAGTCCATTGATTAGTCAAGGACTCTATCAATCTTATCAGCAAATGATGAATATGAGGGACTCCTCAATGTGTCCTGTTATCACGAGTAACAAACTTGGTATTTAGTCCTCAGACCGAAGAGAACCGGAATGATTATCAATCTTACTTGACTCTTCACATTGCTCCACGAGACATTCCCCTCCTCCTTCAATTTGGAGGAAGCCTCTGTGGAAGTAGCGAATGGTATGAGGGGAAAGTAACAAGTCAAGAACAATCTATATTGGGAAACTAGAGGTGTCAAAATGGGTCATAAACCCATATTATGACTCACTTTTAGTTACATGGGTCAAATATGAGTCAAATGAAAGTTAAATATGGGTCAAATATGGGTCAAGTAAAAGTTAAATATGTGGCAATACGCTATTTATCCTCTCAATATGATTCCCATTTGCTGCAGATTTGGAATGTTCACTCCTCTGCACCTAAGTTTACTTTGGATGCGCATGAGAAGGGGCTGAACTTTGTTGATTTCTTCTCTATGCATGATATGCTCTATTTACAGTGTGGTTCGAATGATTACACTGTTAAGTTTCGCAAAGTTTATTGTTCTTAATTTAATATATCGGTGCATAATTAGAAAGAGATCAGTTGATATATGATTTGTTAAATAAAAAGTATAGGTTTGGGATGATAAAGGCAGAAGCTGTGTGTACAAACGCTCAAGGGGCACGAGCACAATGTTACTGCTGCATGTACGTTTCCTGAGCTGCCTATGGTAATCACTGGTTTCGAGTATGGGATGCAAATGGCTTCGGGTATGCATCGTGGGAGTTTGAACAGTCATTAGCATGCTCTAGAATGCAGCTTCAATTACAGTAGTTGAATGAAAATATTGCCTCCATCTTTTCCCAATTTTTCAATAGTTACCATAGGATAAGACTGTTTATGTCCCTGGATTCTTTGTCATTTTGTGAATGACTCCAACATTCTCTCGCGTACAGGCGTACTGAAATTCACTCATGGAAGGATTTGGGATCTTGCATATCAGAAAGGACCGTGCCGGTACCATTCATCCCTACTCTAAATGCTTCATTTCCTAGATATATCCATGCTACGACAATAATAAGCTATTATGATGGTCCAGGGTTTTTTGTTACCACTACAAAGGCATTCATGTAGGCTCCGCAGTTTCAGTACAAAGACAAAATCTTCCATATCCATTGTCTCACATTTTCGTGGCTTTCGCTCTGCAGGGTTGCAGTTGCTTGCGACAAGGGAATAGCCGTAGTCTAACTAGTGTGCTGATGGTGTGGAGCATTAAGCCAAACTCTATGTTGAATAAAACCGATCCCGACCTCTATAACTGTTACTTTCAATTTGGAGTTCAAATAAAAGTGCATATCGTTCTTTTGTCAAAGGAAGAAAGTGTCGCTTTGTACCAGTTTGTGTATTCCCTTTGCAGCCGGCCAGTGATAGGATTCTCCAGTGTAACCCAAAGATCTCATACGTTCCTTTTGTGGTGTGTCCTGGTGAAAGTTCGTTTACGATCGGTGGTGTATCATGCTCCTAGTGGAATAAATATCTCTCGAAGATTACTAAAATCGCCTGGAGAAAAGAAAAAAAGGAAAATAATGGCAGCTTCAGAACATGAAACCAACGATCCTGGAGTCTACATTAGTCATATATGTGGCAACGCACGTTTCAAGACCTGTGTACAAATAAAACAAGGAAGATACATATCAAAGAGGTTGATGCTTGTAATTATGACTTGAAGCGATTCGTAATCTCTAATGACTTTGAATGCTCCTGCATAACTCATGTCAACAACCAGGCGATACTGCTAGAACTTAAGCTATGAGGGATTTGACTCGATCTTTGTCCTATTCCCTAACACAAGTTTTAATAAATCTGAAGTAAATGAGATATGAAAGGGGTTCACATCATGCTGATATTATTCAAAAAGCAGATTCATTTTGCTTGCAAACGGAAGCATCGAAGCCTTTTGAACGAACTTCATCACCAGTCAAAATGCTAAAGTGGAATGCAATGCTACTGCAACTTTTTGAGTTACTGAGGTGTAATACTAAGCTTAACAATATGATGTAAATTCGTACAAACCTTCTTCTTAGTATGCCTCCGGGTTCTCTGCCTTTGCCCAAAAATCTTCTTCACGATCCATGTTGAGCTCTTGTGGTCGTGTCGTGTCCGATAACCGCTCCGATGACCAGCCCAATTCTGTGACCCGTCAGACACAATTTTCCAATCTAGTTGTTCGATCTAGATCCTCGAGTACAATGTTCAGTTGTGGCCGAACACAATTTTGGTGTGCTACTTTTGATTTGAATTTAAATGGAAAACTAGAAAAATTTATAACAAAAAGGGTCTCGTTATGCCGATTCCTCCAAAATGTGGAGGCCATGAATCATTACCTTGTTTGATCGAGATTAGAGAAATGAGGGGAAGGAAACTTGCGCATAATGATTTATCAAAAATGAGTAAAGCTAAAACCCTTTCTAGCCAACACGAGAAACTATATTCATAGCTATCAAAAGAGTACATCGAGTCTATTTCATGTGAACAGACATGCATTTATTATTTGCTTGATGAAACTGGCGATATTTTACTTGAAATCTTATATCTAGAAGGTAGATACTTGGATGCTATCACGAAGTCACAGAACATATCGAAAAGGCATGCCACGAAATGCACCTAGCAATGAGCAATCCAGTCAATGAGCTTTCACAGCAGACTGTAATTCACAAAAACCTTATTTGGTGCATTCGTCTTCCCTGCCATCCTCTATAGAACCTTAGGAACCGACGCTCAATTCTGGAAGTCGTGTTTAGCCCCATAACCACGCCGATGACCAGCCCACTTCCAAAACCCATAAGGACAATCTTCCAATTAAGCTCTTCAGCGGATGCACTAGGTGGAGGTGCGGGGGGCGCTTCAACAGGATTTCCGCATTTCTTTGTCAGAGGAACTCCGCACAGTCCTACGTTCCCTTCATAGGAGTTGTTCTCGAATGTAGCGAACTGGTTCGCTTGAGGTATGGGCCCAGAAAGATGGTTGTCCGACACATTGAAGAAAGCAAGGAAATTGAGTTGGGCTAGCGATGGAGGAATCATTCCCGATAGCTTATTGCTTGAAAGGTCAAGAGATTCCAGTTCGGTCAAATTCGCCAGTGACAAAGGCATGGAGCCGGTAAGAGCATTGTTGGAGAGATTGAGCATACGAAGTTGAGTTAAACTTCCAACGAAATTCGGGATTTCCCCAGTAAAGTTGTTGCTCGAAAGATCAATCACATTGAGGTAATCCAAGATCCTTTGGTACTCCGTTAAAATGCCTTTGTTGATTATTGTCATTGAGTAGTCGTACTCTCCAACATGATAGGGAAATGGGAGGGTAGGGAGCACATAAATTCCATAGTAGTATCCATAATCATATGTATCGTGGATTTTCATGGCACTCCACGTATCAAAGTATTCAAATGGAAGGCTACCTGAGAAGTTGTTCATGGATAGATCAACAATTCGTAGGTTAGGAAACTAGTGACGAGCTTCAGGTTTCCCTATGGCTCCATGAAATCTATTAGAATGCAAAATGAGCACCTTCAGATAAGAAAGTGAATCCATCCATGAAGGAAATGTGTCGACAATATGATTATTTTCAAAATTGAGAAACTCAAGATTGCTACAATTAGCTAATCTCCTTGGTAGTGACCCTTGTAGTACAAAGATTCTCATATGTCATTGGGCTCCCTCGAGAGTTTCCCATTGACCAGTCAAATGGGTGGGTCGGGTCGGGTTTGGGTCGGGTCGAAAATGGTCCAACCCATATTGATCCATTTAACCCGTTTTGACCCAAATTCATGTAATGTAAATCTAGTGACCTATACTTGACCCGACCACACCCGATCCATACCCGACCCGACCCGTATTGTTAAAAGCCATTATTATTATAGAGAAACCCAAAACCAAACTCACTCTAAGCTCTATGTTAAATGATTCACTCAACCCATATTTAACTTTTACTTAATCCATATTTGACCAATATTTAACTTTTACTTGACCCATATTTGACCCATATTTAACTTTCACTTGACACATATTTGACCCATTTAACTAAAAGTGAGTCATAATATGGGTTTATGACCCATTTTGACACATCTAGTTTCCCAATATAGATTGTTCTTGACTTGTTACTTTCCCCTCATACCATTCGCTACTTCCATAGAGGCTTCCTCCAAATTGAAGGAGGAGGGGAATGTCTCGTGGAGCAATGTGAAGAGTCAAGTAAGATTGATAATCATTCCGGTTCTCTTCGGTCTGAGGACTAAATACCAAGTCTGTTACTCGTGATAACAGGACACATTGAGGAGTCCCTCATATTTATCATTTGCTGATAAGATTGATAGAGTCCTTGAATAATCAATGGACTATGATCACAACGTCTATTTTCAACATGTGAGATGAACAGACGGCTTTGAAGGCATGGGATGACAACAACATGCTATCCATTTTGCTCATTACACAAGAAAATGGTGAGTCACCAGGTAAATATCAGATTGCACCAGATTCAATTCGTCTATACTCTAAATGTTTTTTGACAGTTCATGATGCCAAAACAGAGAATTGTCAATCCTAATCTATAATGCTCGTCATATTTGCAGTGACGTCGGCCAAATTGATCCCGAGCAAGTGCTGGATAATTGTTGGATCGGACGATGTGTTTATTCATGCGTACGACTATGGCACAATGGAGAAGATCGAAGAATTCTGAGTGCATAAAGATCATATCAGATGCGTGGGTGTCCACCCTACTTTCCCTACGTGTTATCGGCATTGGATGACGTGGTTATAAGGCTCTGGGAGTGGGATAAGGATTGAATGTGTACTTAGACATTTGAAGGCACATTCACATTATGTTATGTGAGTAGCGTTTGATCCTCAAGATCCTAATGCTTTTGCAAGTGCATTGCCTGATGGAACTGTAAAGGTACTCATTTTGTAGGTCTTGCTCTTGGTAAAATACATATTTCAAATTCCAAATACGCTATTTATACTCTCAATATGATTTCCATTTGCTGCAGATTTGGAATGTTCACTCCTCTGCGTGCGCCTAAGTTTACTTTGGATGCGCATTAGAAGGGGCTGAACTTTGTTGATTACTTCTCTATGCATGGTATGCTCTATTTACAGTGTGGTTCAAATGATTACACTGTTAAGTTTCGCAAAGTTTGTTTTTTCTTAATTAAATATATCGGTGCATAATTAGAAAGAGATCAGTTGATATATGATTTGTTAAATAACAAGTACAGGTTTGGGATGATAAAGGCAGAAGCTGTGTGTACAAACACTCAAGGGGCACGAGCACAATGTTACTGCTGCATGTACGTTTCCTGAGCTGCCTATGGTAATCACTGGTTTCAGGTATGGGATGCAAATGGCTTCGGGTATGCATTGTGGGAGTTTGAACAGTCATTAGCATGCTCTAGAATGCAGCTTCAATTACAGTAGTCGAATGAAAATATTGCCTCCATCTTACCCAATTTTTCAATAGTTACCATAGGATAAGACTGTTTATGTCCCTGGATTCTTTGTCATTTTGTGAATGACTCCAACATTCTCTCGCGTACAAGCTTAAGCACATACTGAAATTCAGTCATGGAAGGATTTGGGATCATGCATATCAGAAAGGACCGTGCTGGTACCATCTAAATGCTTCATTTCCTAGATATAGCCATGCTACGACAATAATAAGCTATTATGATGGTCCAGGGTTTTTTGTTACCACTACAAAGGCATTCATGTAGGCTCCGCAGTTTCAGTACAAAGACAAAATCTTCCATATCCATTGTCTCACATTTTCGTGGCTTTCGCTCTGCAGGGTTGCAGTTGCTTGTGACAAGGGAATAGCCGTAGTCTAACTAGTGTGCTGGTGGTGGGGAGCCTTAAGCCAAACTCTATGTTGATTAAAACAGATGCCGACCTCTATAACTGTTACTTTCAATTTGGAGTTCAAATAAAAGTGCATATCGTTCTTTTGTCAAAGGAAGAAAGTGTCGCTTTGTACCAGTTTGTGCATTCCCTTTGCAGCTGGCCAGTGATAGGATTTTCCAGTGTAACCCAAAGATCTCATACGTTCCTTTTGTGGTGTGTCCTGGTGAAAGTTCGTTTACGATCTGTGGTGTATCATGCTCCTAGTGGAATAAATATCTCTCGAAGATTACTAAAATCGCCTGGAAAAAAGAAAAATAAGGAAAATAATGGCAGCTTCAGAACATGAAACCGACGATCCAGGAGTCTACATTAGTCATATATGTGGCAACGCACGTTTCAAGACCTGTGTACAAATAAAACAAGGAAGATACATATCAAAGAGGTTGATGCTTGTAATTATGACTTGAAGCGATTTGTAATAAATAATGACTTTGAATGCTCCTGCATAACTCATGTCAACAACCAGGCAATACTGCTAGAACTTAAGCTATGAGGGACTTGACTCGATCTTTGTCCTATTTCCCTAACACAAGTTTTAATAAATCTGAAGTAAATGGGATACGAAAGGGGTTCACATCATACTGATATTATTCAAAAAGCAGATTCATTTTGCTTGCAAACGGAAGCATCGAAGCCTTTTGAACGAACTTCATCACCAGTCAAAGAGTTACTGAGGTGTAATAATAAGCTTAACAATATGATGTATATTCGTGCAAACCTTCTTCTTAGTATGCCTCCGGGTTCTCTGCCTTTGCCCAAAAATTTTCTTCACGATCCAATGTTGAACTCTTGTGGTCGTGTCGTGTCCGATAACCGCTCCGATGACCAGCCCAATTCCACGACCCGTTCGACACAATTTTCCAATCTAGTTGTTCGATCCAGATCCTCGAGTACAATGTTCAGTTGTGGCCAAACACAATTTTGGTGTGCTACTTTTGATTTGAATTTGAATGGAAAACTAGAAAAAATTATAACAAAAAGGGTCTCGTTATACCGATTCCTCCAAAACATGGAGGCCATGAATCATTACCTTGTTTGATCGAGATTAGAGAAATGAGGGGAAGGAAACTCGCGCATAATGATTTATCAGAAATGAGGAGAGCTAAAACCCTTTCTAGCCGACACGAGAAACTGTATTCATAGCTATCAAAAGAGTACATCAAGTCTATTTCATGGGAACGATCATGCATTTATTATTCGCTTGATGAAACTAGAGGCACTTTACTTGAAATCTTATATCTAGAAGGTAGATACTTGGATGCTATCACGAAGTCACAAAACATATCGAAAAGGTATGCCACGACATGCACCTAGCAATGAGCAATCCAGTCAATGAACTTTCACAGCAAACTGTAATTCACACAAACCTTATTTGGTGCATCCGTCTTCCCTGCCATCCTCTATAGAACCTCAGGAATCGACGCTCAATTCTAGAAGTCATGTTTAGCCCCAGAACCACGCCGATGACCAGCCCACTTCCAAAACCCAAAAGGACAATCTTCCAATTGAGCTCTTCAGCGGATGCACCGGATGGTGGTGCAGGGGGCGCTTCAACAGGATTTCCGCATTTCTTTGTCAGAGGAACTCCGCACAGTCCTAAGTTCCCTTCATAGGAGTTGTTCTCGAATGTAGCGAATTGGTTCGCTTGAGGTATGGGCCCAGAAAGATGGTTGTCCGACACATTGAAGACGGCAAGGAAATTGAGTTGGGCTAGCGATGGAGGAATCATTCCCAATAGCTTATTGCTTGAAAGGTCAAGAGATTCCAGTACAGTCAAATTCGCCAGTGACAAAGGAATGGAGCCAGTAAGAGCATTGTTGGAGAGATTGAGCATACGAAGTTGAGTTAAACTTCCAACGGAATAAGGGATTTCCCCAATAAAGTTGTTGCTCGAAAGATCAATCACATTGAGGTAATCCAAGATCCTTTGGTACTCCATTAAAATGCCTTTGTTGATTATTGTCATTGAGTAGTCGTACTCTCCAGGATCAACGGGAACTGGGAGGTTAGGGGACACATAATGTCTATAGTAGTATCCATAAACATATGTATCGTGGATTTTCATGGCACTCCACATATCAAAGTATTCAAATGGAAGGCTACTTGAGAAGTTGTTCATGGATAGATCAACAATTCGTAGGTTGGGAAACTGGTGATGAGCTTAAGGTTTCCCTATGGCTCCATGAAATCTATTGGAACGCAAAATGAGCACGTTCAAATAAGAAAGCGAGCCCATCCATGAAGGAAAGGTATCGACAATCTGATTATATCCAAAATTGAGAAACTCAAGATAGCTACAATTAGCTAATCCCCTTGGTAGTGACCCTTGAAGTTGGTTATCACTCACATCTATCATAATCAACGAACATACGTTATTCTGCCATTGAGGAAATCTTCCATATAAATCATTGCCATTCAAACTCAAGACGGAAAGGGTCTTGTTCAAATTGCCCAAACATGGCGGAATAACACCAAACAACTTGTTCTTGGAAAAATCAAGCATGCTAATAGAGCTTAGTTGGCAAACCTCTTGTGAAATTTCTCCAGATAGCTTGTTATTCGAGATGAGGTAGAATACAATGGACTTCGGGGGAATGGGAAGTAATCCTTGTATATCGTTGTACCTAAGATCCAACATCTCAAGCTTTGGCCATTTCAAAGCTGTGAAACTGGTAATTAGGTTTCTAGAAAGATTCAAAGACAACAGTTGTGACATACCCACATTAAAGAACCGCGGAGGTGTCGGCCCATAAATGCTATTATGGGATAGGTCCAACCATAGCAACCCACTTTGGGATGATAGGAAGATGGGGAGCTCACTTAAGTTGCTAGAAGCCAAGCCAAGAGCGGACAAGTTTGAAAGGCTAGTGTTGGTGTTGGGTTCGATAATCGACGAGAATTCATTGAATGAGAGTTGCAACATATCTAAACGTTGAAGTTTGAGTATCACATCCAGCCGCAAAATGCCATTTAGGTTGTTTGATTGCAAGTCCAAGGTATCAAGACTCTCGAGGTTAGAGATGTTTTCAGGAATTGGGCCAGTTAATTTGTTAAATGATAGGTCAAGATAAGTTAATTGGGTGAGGCCAGTGATCTCAACTGGAATTTGACCAGTTAATTGATTGACATGAAGATCTAAGGAAGTGAGGTTGGTGAGGTTGATCAAGGAATTCGGAATTTCCCCAGAGAGTAGATTCAAACTAAGATCTAAATATGAAAGTTCAACGAGCTTTCCTATTGAAGATGGGATTTCCCCCGAGAGTTTGTTATCTTGAAAATTCAACCAGGTAAGATGAGTCAGCTTACCTATTGAAGATGGAATGTTCCCCGATAAATGGGATGAACTGATATCGAACTCACTAAGGAAAGCCAAGTTTCCTAGCGAAGTTGGTAGCGAGCCTGAAAAATTGGTGTTCCAAAGAGACAGCGACTTAATGGGACTGTGCAAGTGAAACTCTGGCAAATGACCCGACAGCCCTTGATTGAAACCCAAATCAAGAAGTTGTAGCCTTGGCAGCTCGAAGATGGTTGTTGGGAACGTCCCTTGCAAGTTGCAGCTCTGAAGTCTAAGTGATGTTAAGGAAGATAAATTTGCAACGACATTAGGCACTGGAGCCGACACATTCAAAAATCTAAGATCGAGGTGTTCCAATTTGGTCAAAAATCGAACCATCGTCTCCATGCCGGGATTCCTCAGCTCCAGTTCGAAGTTCCAAGAGAGATCGAGGGAGGTCAAGTTAGTCAACTTAAGGACTTGAGACGGGATTTGACCTCCGAAGTCAGACCAAGAGAGGTTTAGGCTCGTCAACTCCACAAGATCACCTATGGCGGACGGTATATGAGAGTAATTGAAGTCGTTAAAGGTGAGGTTGAGGCTTTGCAAGTGAGTGAGGCGGAAGAGGCTGGCCTTCGAGTTGATAGGACCGAAGAGACAACTTTGGCTGAGGTCGAGGCCGGTCACGTAGCCCGTCCCTTCATCACACTCCACGCCTCCCCAGCTACAGCAATCCCCATCTTCCACCTTCCACGATTCTAGCTTCGATGGGTCGCAATAAGGCCGGCCAGTTTTAAACTCTGGATGGAAGAGAGATTGCTTGAATTCCAACAAAGCAGACCGCTCCTTCTCATGGCACTTCGTCGGGCTCGCTGAAGGCAATGTCTCAGAGGAAGCCAAGAGGAGTGGAATTATTGCAAGGAAAATCACCAAGAGATCAAATGGGGTTCGTTTCATGATGATTAAACGGTTCAACACCCTATTTGGATTTTGGTTTTGCTGGGCAGGCGAAGTGAAGGTGGATAAGTACCAAAGTTGCTTGTCAACTTTATATCACCTCTAATCTTTCACTTTATGTAATAGTGAGTCAAGCCTGAAAGTGCATGTCGACTTCGTATTACCGTTGGTCTTTTACTTTTAAGTCGACTTTATGTAACAGTACTTTAGTCTCTCACTTTTCAGTCTGATAACTCTATTTTTAATAGAGTATTCTTGCTAATTTAGACTTGATATTTTGTAACATCCTGAATTTCGACCCATTCCGGGATCGAGGAAATGGTTATTTTGTCAATGCACTGTTAGTTACGTTTACTCTGAGTTGGCCCCTCATGAGTTAACTAACTATTAGGCAAGACAATTAAGGATCAGTACGCGTACGACTAGTGAATTTAATCAGGGATAGGCCGCTCGACCATAAGAATCAAAGAGGAATAATACTTCTGTTTGTTGCAGGCCGGTTAGCGAATGGAAATAAGTCGATTCGGCAAAAATACGAGGTCGGATTGCGGGTGATTCCGCACGACTTCGATATTGCGAACGATGTTAAACCGATTTCCTTTTGGCCCATACTCGGTGTGAGCAATTAACTCCCGTGATTACATACGACACACGGTGAGGATCGTCCCGATTTGAATACACGATCGTGGATTGAAAAGCTATCAACCACGGGTCAAACGCGCGAGGATCCCTAAACGCCGCCCGAAAAAGTTAGGTCGTACTAAAGTCGATTGATCGATTTTAATCACGAATTTCAATCCAGTATTGGGTATCGAACTTTTAAGGATGTCGAGGCCTAAAATATTGGACGTTGTCTCATTGATTCTCGAATTTATCTGCAGCGAAATATTGGACAATGATTTAACGGGCCGAGTTTTGGAGCCAAATATTTAGAAATTTGTACTTCAGTGGTAAAAAGACTAAATTGCCCCTTTCTAGATATTTGTTCAGATTTGTCTTTTTCTTCTTTTCTCCCCCCAACTTCGTCCGCACGTTGCCCTTTTCTCTCTCCCCCTTTTTCTTTCTCTTCCCCCTCACGTCTCTTCCCTTGGTCGACAATCCCCCTTGTTCCCATCTTATCTCACTTTTTCCCCTTTGACTTGTCAACTCTCTCTCTCTCTCTCTCCCTCCTCTTTCCTTCCTCTGCACGTTCGAAGCCCCCCCTTCCCAGCAGCTTCTTCCTTTTTTTTTCTTCTCCTCCTTCGGCCAACGCTGGCTTGCTGCCACTGCTGCTGCGTTTTCTTGCTGCTGCCACCCATCACCACCGCCGCACCGCCGTCCAGCCAACTCGCCTCCGGTCCGCCGGTCTCGTCGTCCGCCGGCCCCGCGAGCTAGCTGCACCGCTCCCCCTCCTCCTCTGTCCGAGTCTGCTGCTGTTCCTGCTGTTTCTGCTTGCTGTTTGCTGCTGTCCGCTGCTGTTTCTTGCTGTTTCTGCCGCTGGAAGTTGCTGCCGTTGCTGCTGGTTGCTGCTGGCCGCTGTTCGGGACACAGCCAACCGCTGTCCAGCATCACCAGCCGCTGTTCGGCTGCTGTTCAGCACAAAACAGCTTCATCGGAAGCTGTTTTGTTGGAAACCGGCCGCCGGTTGTCGCCCATCGTTGTCCCCGAGTGAGCCGCTCGTTGTCCTCGCCGCCGCCGTCGTGCTCGTGTCGTCGGATTAGCTAAATCCGTGAGTTGATTTTCTAATTCTCGCTTAGGGTGCTAAACTCCCTTAGGGTGATTAGTTTAATATTAAGCTTGATTAGTGCTTTTGAATGATGGATGATTAGTGTTTTATTATTATTTGATTAAGCATGTTTAGTGTTAATCGTGGTTAGAATAAATTAATTGCGGTTAGAGTAACTATGGTTGGTTAATCGCGGTTAGGTCAAAGTAATCTTGGTTGGGTTAATTAACCATGATTAGTATTAATAAATATTATTATTATTTTTGGGACAAAATAATAATAATTTATTAATTTCGGAATTATTATTTATTATTTTCGGAATTAATTAATTTATTATTAATTTCGAAATTGGTGGTTATTATTTTTGGGTAATAATTAATTAATTGTTTTTGGAGAATAATTCATTAATTAGTGGTGGATGATTAATTATTGTTGGATGTTGAATATTTATTGTTGAATAATTATTAATGGAATATTTTTGGAGTAAAGTATTATTTTTGGAAAGTACATATTTAGTAATTGTGCTAGTATCGATTAATTTCGATGGATTATTCTTTGTACTTTCCTCACGTGGATTATATATCGGTGGATTACTAGTTGTACTTTCCTCACGTGAATTATATGTTGAATACATGTATATATGCTGCCTTTGATGATATTGTTTAATATATACTTGGTGGAGTAAATTCACGGACTGCGATTGTGAATTAGGGTTGAGTATATTCAGCATATTCGTGTGACTACGTGTGAAAGGCATTTGTATTCGTGTGACCACGTGTGAAATATTATCGCATTACATGTAGAGTTTTGCGATGAATTAATGTGTACAAGCACGAATCATGTCTGCATTGGCTGCATTACAAGATAATGAAATGAGCATGATTAATTGGTGTGCTTGCGTGGTCACGTAAGAGCCCGTCACCCGGTGGGGATCTGTGGTGGACGAAGTCCGTATTATCGGAATACCGGCGCCGGATGCGGGTCGCGGTAGAGGCCGGACCTATGCTCTTTGTGAATGCCGTCCGGGCGCCGCACGTAGCCGTGCCCAATGCGGTGGGACGATGCCGGTTATGCCGGTTGACTACCAACTTGTGTGTTGGAAGGAAATTCCCCCAAAGGTGTTAATAAATGGAAAACGAGCAAGTGCATGGTGCATGAAACAACTTGAGAAGTGTTCTGATTATTTGATATGATTGCTGCATTGAGGTGAGCATACAATAAACTGTATCATGCAGGTTGCGTGTGGCAAAAGCGAGGTAAGGATGCCTGTGATTGCAATTGTTAAGCTGTTAATAATTGCATATGAGCCTTGGTTTAATCGTGCGCCCTGTTAATGGTCGATTGGGTATTATTCTGTTGTTGAATTGCTGGCGATAGAGACATTGCACGTCGGGCGCACTCGGCGAGTAGGTCTCCTAACCGAGGCTTAGGATTTTGACTTACTGAAATTTATCTCACTGGTTATTGAATAACCATTTTCAGGTCCATAGGATGGAGGATCGACGCGTGTTACGGCTCGTTGCCGTTCTTGAAGGGAGTAGATTAACCCCGGCTTATTGGTTTCATGGGCTCGATAGGAAGATGCCCGTGATAAGGGCTTGTACTTGTAAACTTCCTAGGGTTAATCAGTAGATAAATAAAGCAGTACTTTTGAATGTGTTCTTGTTGGGTTTTCCGCTATCCCCTGCTTTTGTATTTGACCGGGGATTGTGTTTCGCTTCCGCATGCGTTTAATTAAAAGATAAAAATAATGGTCGGCGACGGATCCCGGAGAGTCGCAAATCAAATGACCACAAGAGAACGAGGGGTTGTCGCGGACTCGAGAGTCGGGTCGTGACATATTTACTAAATTTTGATGAATTTTGGGTGAATTTAATTGCTACTCATGTAATTTTATTTTGTAGGAAATATTTTCAAATCTTCCAAAATATTCAATATCTTTTAGAATATTTCATCTTGAAAAAAAGCGTACCCCAAATCAGAAATTTGGAGAATTTGACCATGATTGAAGATAAGGTTCAAAGAAAATCAAGGAGATAAGAAGAAATCTTTTCCAAATCCTAGTAGGAGTCGACTTAGGATAGATTTTTGGAGGCTATATAAACCGCTCTTGTGCCGCATATAAGTGGAGGAAGAGAGAATCCTTGGAGACACCATCTTTGCAGAAGATTTTGGGTTTTTCTTAGTTAGATTTTATTCTTCTATTTTATTAGTGGAGTTGGCACGTGTCAATGAGAGAAGAGGGAGACAAATCTGAAGCTCCTTGTATCTCAAATTGGTGAATTTGTTTTTATTTAGTATTTTGTTCTTTTTAATTTTTGTTAGTTTAGTTTTTACTATGTTCTAAATTTCTTTTGTTAGAGCTACAATGGATCTTAATCATGATTAATTGATTTTCAAAGATTTTTTCATGCAATAGAATTGTTTTGATTGTGTCATTCTCTATCATGATCTTAATGCTTTTAGAAGTTTGGCCAACTTGTGAATGATTTTTTAATGTATGCATGATAACAGGTGGAGATTGTGTGCATGTGCATTAGTGATATTGAACCATAAATTAAATCTAGATAAAGGTACACTAGGTTATTTAGTGGCTGCGGTAGTAGATCTAGGTTGGGACTACTTAGATTAAATCCGGGAATTTCCACAAAAACTTAATGCTTTTAGGTAGTTTAAATTCACCTAAGGTTAGTGTGGGTTAACATACCTAATTAGGGATTATTAGACCGAGGTCGGCTTTTAATTCATCTTAGGGAAATTTCGTCAACACAATTGGAAATTAATTTGCTGCATGAAAAGTTAAAAAAATTAATTATGAATGGTTAAGTGAAGTTGGATGCTCTAACGCTTTGTGATCTTAATAATTATTAATTTTCAGTTTGCTTTAGATTATTTTTATTTTACAATTTTAAATTAGCTTTTGAATTCTTTAAGTTTTGACTCTTTTATATTTTAGTATTTTAATTGGTTTAGTTCACTTTTTACTCGTCTTTTCGATTTGGTTAGCTAAATTTTTGGATTGATCACTTTTGGTAAGTAATTGGATAAAATAAAATAAAACAGTCCTTATGGGAACGATACTCACTCTTCACTTTATTACTTGTTGATATTGTGCACTTGCAATTCACCTAACAAAGTCGACTTTATGTAATAATAAGTCTACCCCCGTCAATAACACGAAATCATTGATCTTATAGTCGTTGTTCTTGTAACGTGATAATTAGGTGGTTTGACTTGTCAACGGATTGACTAGTAAAGATAACAAAATCTTATGTAACTTAACATTATTATTCGATATCTCTTTTCCTCCATGAGTTTTTCAATTTACAATTATTGTTTAACTTAATAAATTAATATTGATGGAGATAACTTCAAAACAACTTAATAAATTGGAAAATGAATTTTTTTTTTTTTGGTAAAGGTAAGTATTATAAATGATTTCCAACCATACAACTATACAGGGAGTGAAATTCGGCACCATCCACACTCATCGGGACGACATGTCACTGGAGTAGGGGGTGCCAAGATCACAAAGAAACAGAACGTACAAATTTCCAAACTAAAGACAAGCAAACGAGCGGTAGAGGAATCCGCTCACAACATTAGCAAAAAATGATAGGATCTATTCCCCAACTACGTTGTAGACGCCTATTCCTCGGGCTATCCACGACCGAATTGAAAGCTAGTGCTTTGTCTTTGATCACCTTGATGAGATGTAGCTTCATAGAAGGCACAAAGAGGTTGGAGGATCGGAAGATGATGTTATTCCTAGTCTTCCAAATCACATGGCAAAGGGCGCCAAATGGGAACCTGACAATATCATTGTAGAAACCACTACCCACAAAAGTGTTGATAGCCCACCAAATATTGTCTAGCCAAGGTCGGTTCCGCTAGGGAAGATTGCATTTCATAGCCCCAAATGTAGCGAGGGAATTGGAAATGTGACACTCAAAAAACAAATGATCAATAGAGTCTGGTCTGGAATTGCATAAGGGACAGCAAACCGAAGCCAGTCTGCCAATTAACATAAGAAAAACCTGGGTAGGAGGGCAATTCTGTAGAATGAGCCAAAGGAGGAATTGGTGTCGAGGAATAATTGCCTTGTTCCATACAAAAGAAGGCCATTGGACCAATGCAGCTTTCCTACGGAGAGCTTCCCATGCAGAAGCAATTGAAAACTTGCCTGAAGGATGGAAAGTCCAAGTGAACGTGTCCCGCGAGTTGTTGAGAGGGGGGATCGTGATCTGGAGTGATAAAAGCTCCTGCAATATGGAGTGGCCATCAGGAGTATGAAGATCAGCAACCCTCGCATCTCTAGTAAGAGCCGATTGGTAGATGCGGATGTCCGAGAATATGGAATTTAAGGGACCCATATCTAGCCATGGATTAAACCATAGTGAAGTAGATCGGCCATCCCCAATTGTCCACTTGAAGAGTCCTTTGACTTCCTCCGTTAACGCTAGGATTTTCCTCCACACCCAAGAACAAAAAGTCGGAGGGGGGTGATCCAGAAGTTCTTCCTTTTTGGAAAATGAATTTTAATTCTCATATAAAAAATTTAATGGAATCCCAGGCGATGGGATTCAACAAATCCCACTCAAAATCCCTGATTTTCCAAGGAAACCATTCCCCGGCGGAAATGTGGGGTCAAGACTCGATATGGTTTCCCATGTTGTCATGGGTAGAATTCCACATCAATTAAAAGCTTAATTATAACGTGCCATATCAACATGAAATCTCCTCCAACCAAATCTAAGTTATCGGGTTAAAGATTTTAACATGATATCAAAGCATAGATTAATAATTTAGATGTTGACACTTCAATTGGCTCACACAAAATAGGAAAAGTGTCAATTTCACAATAATCAAGCCAAGTCAAGCACGTGTGAAAGAAGGACTTACACGCAAGGAAGAGTGTTAGTATAATTCCTTAACGCTTATATGTGTTATTATAATATACCTTATATACATGTAATTAAGTGATGCGCAATTATAATAACATGGATTGTGGCTTAAGGTAGCCAACATGACAAATCTGACTAACACTAAGGTGGTTGCCCATATGTCTGCCAGCGACCACCATCGTCAAGCTAACTATTTCTAACAATAGTAACTTGCTATAATTGGCCGCTACACACAATTCCCTTCCCCAATATTTTGATTTTATTTTTGATTTTATAAAGTAGAATTTTTTTATTTTTATTTTTATTTGTATAACTATATCCAACATCATATTCGATATTTTATGAAGATAAAAAATAAATTATCACAATTCTTTAGAATTTTTTATGCTAACGTATCATGCCTTAATCATTATTTCATGTTCAAATTTAGTAAAAAAACATTACTCTTTCACTTTTCCGAATAATTATCTAGACAACGACCATGGCGTTAGCCCGGATTGGGCTCTTTGTTCCTTGACAGCTTCATCTTTTAGAGAAATACTTTGGGTGCTTCAATTTAACAGAACCGGTCGTTATATGGTGATTCATTTGCATAGTCTTAAGACGATTTGGTCGTGTATCTTAGTTACAAAGGGCGACACGATCCACCCTCGCTTGGCCCCTCTATGAAAAAAAGTTCTTGGCAATTCTAATCTAGAAAATGCGAGCTTTAATCTCCTCATTTGAATGTGTGATAATAAGGGAATCGTAGAAAAATACATACCGGATACTCTATAAATTATGTAGAATAAATCTATTAGGATTGAATCAGGCGGGTCTCGCGGCGAGATTCATGTAATTAATAGGCAGCAATATTGACTCAGGACGTAAACTTAACTCTCCAAATTTGACCTTTGACCACTTGGGACCACTGCTTGAATCTTCTTGTCATAGGCCAGGTGGAAAGTAATTCATTTTGACCGAACAACCTTTGGACTTTGATCTCTACCGTCAACTGTGTAACACGACAGCAGAGGGGACGGTTGAGGAGTCGAGGATGGCAGCATAGGAGAGAGGAGTTTTCTTGGCCAAGGAGAGAGTAGAATGAACGGCTCCTTTGACTAAGGACATGCATAAAAATCATACTATATCTCTATTTTTTTTTATTTTTTAGTTCTCCAATATTGATATATAATAATAATCCGTTTAGTAATGTAATTTTATTTATTTTTATTTCTTGAACAACTTTTTAGTCTGGAAATAAGTTTAGAAAAAAATGATAAGTAAAAATCTTTTACTTTTCTAATTCTAGAACATAATTAAGAAATATAAATTCTTTTCATCGCCACCCCTCACTACTAGCTAGCCGCTTGCCCACCGTCTACCACCACCTACCATCCTCCGTTGCCATCCAACATCGTCACCCGCCACCTGTTATCTATTCGGGAGGGAGAAATTTTGTGTCAATTTTAAACGAATTTCTATTCTAAAAATAGAAATTTTTTGTCATTATCAAACATATATTTTTGCTCAGAAAGTCATCTTGGGAATAAAAGTAGGCAGAAATTATGTTTAGAAACAAAGTAATAATCATTTGTGCCCTGACAAACTTTGGACTAAGATCATAGGGTCTATTTTGACAAGTCAGCTGAATGGATGGTTGTGAAGGCATGTGATGAGAACAACACGTAGAAGAATTTTCTTGGCTAGACAGAGTAAAATTGCATGAACATCCTTCATCGATAAGCAAGTCTACACGCTAATTTACGTCCAAAGTAAGATGTCCCTACACACGTTAATTTACATCCGACATTGCAGCAAGTTCTAGCTATATATCCGTTTTGGTCATCACACAAGAAAATGATGAGTTATCTATGGCTGTTTTTTCTTTCTTTCGATTTACTAAGAAAAGAAACTTGTATCGTTATATGCTATGTTTGCGCTCATAGTACTGATTTGGTTTCCATCATTTGGCATGTATCCGTCTACTGCATTCAAGTTCGAGGTGCACAATCCCTTCGCCTTCTTCTCCTTTTCATTTCGCTTTATGTATTTGCAGATTTATTGAACTTTCTTAATTACGTGGGCATATCCATTGATATTATGTGTGCACACTTCACTGTTTGAGAAACTAATTAATGTCACTCCTGCACAAGAATGAAATCGTTCAACAGTCTAAACAAGTTAAATATGTCGTGTTAAAATATGTTTCGAGTTTAAGTCCATTAGACGAAACCCGATCCAACGTTAATTATTAATATATATTCCGAATTAGATATATCTCGTTTTGTTTTGATATCAAATTATTGAGCAAAGAAAACGGAAAAGGAAAGCGCATTGTGGACTTCGTTTAAATATGTACGGAAACAGATTTCCGTATTGAAGCCGGCACCAGCTGAATTGGAAAGTGCAAATTGGACTTGAAGACTTTGACTCGGTCGAAGTAGGTGCAAAGAAACAGCAAAGGAGGAAGTCCAACTTCGACTTTGGTTGATACAATCCACCCGGATTTCTCGGTTGAAGTCGTTATCATCCCTTTGGAAAAACATATTAATTAAATATTTGGTCGTGGAATTTGGGTTGCGCCGGATGTTGATATGCCGTGAGTGCTTCAAATAGGAAGTGCTGTTACTGAGCGTGGTCTCTGGATCAATGTCCGTTGAAAGACATTCATGTTTTACAAAGAGAAAAATAATAGATTATCACAATTCCTCGCATTTTTCATGTTAACTTGTTTTATCATGCCCTAATCATTGTTTTATGTTCATATACAGTAAAAAAACATTATTGTTTCACTTTTCTGAATAATTTTCTGGAGAATGACCATGGCATTTGCTTAGCCGGGCTCTTTGTTCCTTGACAGCTTTGTCTTTTAAAGAAATACTTTGGGTGCCTCAATTTAACATTACTGATCGTTAATTTACGTGCACAGTAAGGATGTCCTACATGCGTTAATTTACATCCCAGATTGCAGCAACTTCTAGCTATATATCAATTTTGATCATCACTGAAGAAAATGGTGAGCTCTCTAGCTTCTTTTTTTCTATCTTTTGATTTACTACCAAAAGAAACTTGTATCGAAGCACGCTTGATATTCTTTGATTCTGTTAATAGACTTCATCTCTCAAGACGCAATCTCGTTTTGCACTATATTTGCGCTCACAGTGTTCTTAGTACTGATTTGGCTTCCATCATTTGACATGCATCAGTCCACCGTGTTCAAGTTTGAGGTGCACAATCCCTTCTCCTCAATTCTTCCCCTTTTCATTTCTCTTTCGCATTTGTAGATTTATTTAACTTTCTAACTGCGACGGCTGGCAAGTTTCCGGATCTGGATGAACGATTTCCTAAATTCTAACGGGGCAGACCGCTCCTGCTCATGGCACTTCGTTGGCCTCTTTAATGCCAATGTCTTGGAGGAAGCAAAGTGGGGTGAAATTATTGCAAGGAAAATCACCAAGAGATCAAATGTTGTTCGTTTCACGAGGATTAAACTGTTCAAAGCCCTACTTGGATTTTGGCCGGGCAGGCGAAGTGAAGATGGAAAAGTATTGAAGCTGCTTGTCAACTTTATTTCACCTTTGATCTTTCGCTTTACGTAACAATGAGTCAAGCCTAAAAATGCATATCAACTTCTTATTATCTTTGGTCTTTCACTTTTAAGTCCACTCTATGTAATAGTACTTTAGTCTTTCACTTTTAAATATACTTTCTTCGTTGATAACACGGAATCACTGATCTTATGGTCGTTGTTTTTGTAACGTGATAGTTGGGCGGTTTGATTGGTCAATGGATTGACCAGTAAAAATATTGAAATCTTATGTGACTTGACATAATTATGCGACGTATCTTTTACTCCATGAATTTTTTAAATTTATAATTATTGTTTAATTTAATAACTTAATATGGATGGTGGCAACTTCAAAACCACTTAATAAATTTTGAAAAATGAATTTTAATTCCCATATAAAAAAAATTAAGGGAATCCTTGGCAGTGGGATACAACAAATCCCACTCAAAATCCTTGATTTTCGAAGGAAACTGGACCAACAAGTCATCCGATTTCCCCGGGGAAATACGGGGTCAAGACTTCATCGTTTCTTATGGCAAAGTAGCAGTGCAGTTTTCCTTATTGGAGTGGTGTTCCACCCAAATGAAGTCGATGAAATTCCACAATCCATACGTGGGTGCATGTGAAACACTTTTCTTTTTGACCAAACAAACACACTTTATGTCTGTCGATTATACTTTAGGTTTTGCCGGCCCGACATTGAACTCTAGAAATCCCAAGGGTCTCGCTAAAATTTGACATAATGCCCGATAAACTTCCTATTTGCTGGTAAGTTTTTCTCGTCTCAAGAACCATTGACAATCACACAGCGAGATTTAGAGTCTGGCAAAAGGGGAGGCAAAAGGGCTAACCAAATTTGCATATAAAATCCCTATCTTAAGACTTCGCTCTATCCGTCAAAGCTAAGGGAACAGTACAATCACCTGTACAGGAACCTAAATGTATGTATACAGTATTTGTAAGCATTCGGTCGAGGTTCCTATGTGACATGACTCCAAGTAGGACGCACCCGGCCTCTCCCTGCATTACCGTTTTCTCTTCCGTCGGCATAGACCTTTGGATTGCCCTCAAGCCTCGACGATCGGCTACCGTGACTCCTTTGGTGCACCTGGTAATACCCAAATGTCTGAGGACCAAGTCAAGAAAATGTTAGAAAAAAAAAAAAACAAAAAACAAACATTAGATAATCACTGGAAGAATCGTGAATGATACCTCCACATCCAACTTCCTTCGTTCAGATATTTTCGGCTTCCATGGTCCAGGTTGAACGGTCGAAAGCGAGTCGAAAAAGTCGTCCTTCACATAACCAGGCTACCATCCAAAAAAAGAAAGACATCACCTTCTCAAAAGAAAGAGAGGAAGAGAACCTATAACTCTTTAACCTCGTAAATGAGTCACCTTCTTATCCAATTTCATCGCAGCCTCTTCATCTTCAGCATCTTCAGCAGGAAGATCACTAGCATCTGCTTTTATCTTTAGGTGAGCTTCGCTATGATTGCCAAGCTCGCCTCACACCTCGTCCTTGTTAAATTTCTGGTTCATTGCCACGAAATCAAAATCCTCATCATATATGGCAGCCAAATGTGGAATCTGGAAAGACAAACGAAAGAAAAGAGAACAGCCCATAAAGAAGTGTAATAAGATCCTAATGAATGTGTTAAAAAAAAAGAAAGATTAAAGGCAACATGAGCATCTGATGATCATACATAAATCTGAGCTAAGAAAAGGTAATCCATGTAAAATTGCAAGCCTATAGGCTCAAATTCAAGATTCAAGCTTTTTCAGACTCGTATGACAAATTCATATACACCTTTCTCTTCTTCCTGAATTTACATGACATGGATCCTATTGTAAGATGAGCCATGCAGCCCAATTAGTGAGAAAAAGACCAATTGTTATTGTTGTTGCAGACGTACGCATCCATTTTGAGGGAGATCTTGAATGGAAAACACGGTATACAACAAGACCTCAAAAGGAGAGATTATTGAATGCTCAAACAAGCTAACAATTCTTTTACTTCCTTCAAATTAACCAATGGTTGTTAAGGCGTATCCTCAAAATACCTATATGGCAATAGGCGTGTGATTTGGTAATGCACCAATTTGTCCATGTTTACATCAACAACACCCACAGCTATTCCTTTTCTTTTCACCATATCTTAATAGTGATATACAAAATCATTGAAGAACTTTAGAAAATAAATGGAATACCCCTGATATCAACTTGCAGCAATATTCGCAGGTCAAGTGATTTGCTCATCAAACTGATGAGGAAATTTTATTATATTTTGACCTCTACTCTTCTAAATTACCAATTTCTACTCCTAGTTTGTGTTTTCTCCCTTTTCTTTTATTTTCCAGCTTGTTTGGGATTGCAATCAAGATTTGTCAACCAGTTGCTCTGTGTTTTCTTACTTTGTCTATCGTCTGTTCATAAGAACGATTATGATTACTAATTCCAATTTCTATTTTTAAAATCCTATGCAAAAAAGTTTATATGTTTCCATTTAATTAGCTTGTGAATTTCATGTGTATTCTCCAACTTTTTGTCTGTAAGATAATCACTTCTAAATATCATTTGTGGTACTCTTCTTACCTCATATGTGGTACATTGGTCAGACATTCTGTGCCTTTCTATATTGTTGTTGCTTTCTACATGCTTCTTACTAATTGCTGAGTTTCAAGACATTCCTTAGAATCAAAAGAAGAGAGTCATACTGCATCTTCTCCTCTTCCTTGAGCAATTCCTTTATCACGTCAAACTCGAACTCCTCATGTCAGGGGGCTATACAAACAATTACAACTATAAAATGTGATACCTTCTTTCCTCTTCCCACTGTGATGCTCTTGCTCGTTTGATGATGCTGCCTGTCAGCCCTATCTATCTGGAACTACCCAGGAAATATAGAAAGGCGCAGAATCTAAAATAATAAGCAAACAGGTTTGAGATGAAGAGGGAAAGTACTTGAGAAGTCTCAAACAAAAAGATGTCGAGTACGAGTATTACCTTCGTTCCTCCTTTCCTCGAATTGCTTGTGTTTTGGTTTGTTCTTAACTCAGCCTTAGTCATCTGGAACATATGGTAACATGGAATGAAAAGAATGAACTGCACTTTCACTATCTCCAAATTAAGTGATAGTTGGCATAAATGACGAGAACATTGAGAGGTATCTGAATACCCTGTTTTCCCTTTCCCATGGTTTGTTTTTAGTGATTTGAAGAGTCCAAGAATCAGCTCTGTTGATCTGATAGAAAGTTGATGGTGCAATGACAAGAAGCATACAAGTATAAGGATATGCAAAGACGGCAAAGAAAACCACTGGCTTATGTGGTTAGGGTGAAGACACCTTCGGGACCTACAACATGATGTTCTAAACAGTCGTGACAAAAAATTGGAAAAAGTCATTATACCCTTTTTATTCTTTCTGCCACCTTGCTCACAGCGTCTCTTGGATTCTGTACATTAGATGTTCTCCTCTGAAAGATAACACAATAGTTATGGCAACCATGAGTCTGATAAAATGAACAAGAAGCTAAAAAAGCTCATAGATAAAAAAGCTTCACCTTCTCTCCTTTTCCCTCTCCATAAGCTTTATAATTGTTAGGGTACTAAGGGGCACCTATGTGCTGTAAGAGAGAGAGAAAGGCCTCGCGAGATTAGTACTTATAGACACTCACACGCATTAGATGCCATGACATGTATATGCAAATTACTATTTCGAGAATCACAATATCACAGATATGAAATGAGTCGACAGACATGAGAAAACCTTTCTGGCATATGGTTCTGGAAGGGGCAAAATGGGTGCCTAAGCACCTGTTGGTTCCCTTGGCAGAATTTCTGAAGTCAAAGATTTAACGACCTCTTTATCTTCATGAGCACTTCTAGAAAAATGAGATGAAGAAAGTGGCTGGGCCCCAGTTAGTAAATTTTGACTAGGTGGTGTTGATGATGGCCTCAAATCCTCCATGTGATTTAGACTGCCTGATTCATTCATACGAGACGAAGCTAGAGGCAGACTTTTTGGAACCAATCCAGACCCTTGGAGAAAGTTTGCTCCATGAATAACTTGAGGTATGGGGTTAATATTCAGACCAGCGGTACTAGAACACTTTGCCGCTGAAGACATTGGCGTCATTCTAGAACTCAACAAATCCTTTGCCACATTGGGCAATGTGTCCAAAATCAATAAAGCAGGATCTGATGGCATATCTGAAGGAATCAAAGTTGGTGTAGATGTCAAAGATTCCATGATAACAGGGGGCTTCAAAGGATCAGATAATCCATACATTGCTGCAACACTCATTGTCAATGGATTTGTTCCAGGATGTTGCATTGGTTGCTTAATATGATACGCAGCCAGTCCAGCCAATAACTGCTGTTGAGGATAAGGGACTTCCCCTGTACTCCTACCAATTCTTGCCCATGTAATAGCATGGGCTGTCCAGCAGCAAGTGCATTTGTAGACGGCAACGAACTGAATGATGTTAAGTTCTGTATGGGCTGATATGGAGAAGGAGTCTGGTGGACAGCCAAAGTTGGAAGTCCAAAACTGGAACTGTTCTGTCTGCTTATTGTGGCCGCCTGTGGAGTGATTGCAGATGCAGATGAAGAGTGGAGGAAAATAGCCTGTATGAGAAGCTAATGCAACATGAATAGATAGCTTGTTTTCATCTCAAGCATCAGATCAGTACATAAAGTTGATAAAACCTGTATGATGGCTGGATCATCTGGCAGGTCTGATGTACCTTTTCAGGTTGAGACTCTGAAGATAAAACCTGCAATTCCTGAAACAGATGAAGAAGCATTTTTATTCCTCTCCTTTAGTCAGTTGTGTACAAGGATTGACATAAGTACATTAAAGAAATAGTTGGATCACCAAAACAAAGCTTCAGAATCTAGTAGTTGCCAATGCTAGCATGACTCAGAATTACGAACTGCAATACTCCTGTGTTTATGAACAACTATTCTATAGGATAGTCAATGATACAATATATGCTTTGCTTATATGCCGATCATGGATGGCAACTGTCCAAATATAATGCCAACCTTTATGTCACTCCCTCTGAAATTTACATAGTCAAAGACCCTGTCATCAGGAAGGACCTGAGGACCATCCTTTCTCCGCCCTTCTGTTCCAAAAGATCTCACTGCAATAAATGAAGGGAAGATTCAGATGCAAGATTGACATTGGAAGAGCTCTTTTATGCTTTGACCTGTCTACCGATAACAAATATGCAGTCAGATGTGTCAAAAGCAACCCCGACCTGAAGTAATATGCAACAATAATAACTAGAAACTTGCTGAAAGGAACAAAACGCACCAAGACCAATTAACAGATAAAATCATCAGATCTCATCAATTAGGATGTGCTTCACCTAGGTACCCTAAGTCCAACTTCTGTTTTCCAAGTCCTGGGAAGTAAGTGTAGTTGAAATTATACTCTTATGGTAAGCAGTGCCATATGCGGAAATCACTGGAGTTATTAAGCTATGATTTTGAATTACATGAAGCATATATGAGGCTTTTCAGCAGGACAAAACTAACATATACACCTTCTCAGTTGCAGTGTGCTTAGACTCCATAAAATAGAAGCCATTAAGCCCCCTATACCGAAGAGTCACCACATAAGCTCTATTGCATCCAAGTTCTAAGTAAAGCATTCTTTTTTATTATTTTTTTGCATAATAGAGATGTAAAAACCAGATCACATCCCTGAAATGAATGTGCTATGAATTTTGAGGCCAAGCATTCTTTCCCTTGTTCTCTAAATTATGTGTTCCATGAACTGCAACTCACTACAACTCACTACTTGATGTTATAAGCGCGTGACCACCAAAATTTAGTCACCACCAAATTCAATATCATCGAAAAATTACAATCATCCGCCACAGGAAAATCTGTGATCTCTCATGAGCACAGTGACCCTCTCGGTCATACGTACGGTCCGTGACTTTTGCTTCTGCCAAGACAGGAATAAAACCTTGGCTACGCCTAAACTATCTTCGCACACTAATCATTCCTCTACACGCAATAGCCATCGCACGAGTCTTGGCCGCTAATCTTTTTTCCCTTCTTTTAACGAATCGAAACTTCAACATTTGCTCAGAACAAGCAACACACGCGAAATGCCGTCAACCCTTCATTGGCGCCTCAAGAATTCCGTCAACAACCGCACCGCGGCAATCGCCGAGCACTGCTGTGCACGTCCTAGAGTCGACCGATCGACGGCAATGGCACGAGAAAAGCGGAACTCGGACTCCCTGAGGAGACAAAAAATGGAAGAAGGGACGGAAGACGTCGCACCGTTCGTGAGGTCGATGATGGCGTCGTGTGGGTCAACGCGGTAGAGGATGCCTGCGTATCGCATCTCCGACTTGGACACGACGCTCAAGAAGCAACCTACGTAGGGATTTGCCTCCGCCGAAGCCATTGCCATCCTCCTCCGTCCGGTTGCTTCGACTCTCTCTCGCCTGCAAAAGCAGTGATGAGCAGAAGAGGAGGAGAGTGATGAGCGATGACGGAGAGAGGGAGGAGGGAGAGAATGCGGTTTTCGAAATCAGTTTCCTCGCCGGTAAAGCAGCCGGTAAAGCAACATGGGAATCCCCACTTCTTTTTAATGAGAAAAAGAAAATGACAAAAATGGGAATTTAATGAATACGTTTCTTTTTTTTTTTTGGCTGGATTTCTTTCACTAGTGAATGATTTTGAAAAATATTTTCTTATAAATAATCACTTGAATTACTTATCAAAATAAATGAATTAAAAATATTATTGTCACCCACGAAATTATTTAGATATAAATTGTTATTAATAATTGAAATAATATTCATTAAATGATTATTTTAAGTAAATCAAATGATCATTTTAAAATATATATTTTTTAAATAATTCATTTCTTATATATATGGCTTGGTTAGGCAAATGGCATGAACAAATCAAATTATTAATGAATTCATGTCGCCTCGTTGTATTATACTTTATTACATCAATAGATGTTCTTTTTACATGAAAATCGCATCATCATCTAATGGTTTTAATAGATTGAACTTAAATGGCTTTGATGAATTTAATAGCGACTCCATCGAATTGCTCTTTCTTCTTGAATCACTAAAAATTTCAAATAGAATCAAGAATTCACGCTAGGGATGGAAGTGAAATGAGTTTACAACCATTTATTTCCATATTACCCTATCATGATATCTTTCTTATTGTGTTTCCAAATCCGTCTAGAACCTACTACATATAATTAGGGGTGTAAATGGTTCGGTTTTTCAAATAAACCGAACCGAACCGATAAGGAATAATACCGAACTGAACCGAAACCGTCCCGAACAGAACCGAACCGAAAATATGGTTCGGTTCGGTTCGGGTTCGGGACGGTTTTTCGGTTTCTCTATTTTTGCTTTATTTATTGGGACCAAAATGAAGAAGAGATGATGATGACTTTAAATTAAGAATTCCGGTTTGGTTCGATTAACCGAACCGAACTGAATCGAAAAGTTAATGGTTATTTTTCAGTTAACCGAATTGAAACCGAAACCGAACCGAACCAAAAACGCACAAAATTTCGGTTCAGCTCGGTTCGGTTTTCTATTTCGGTTCGGTTCTTGACACCCCTACATATAATTTCAAGCCCGACTTGATGAAGTTTTTGAGCAACTCCATCAAATTTGAACAAATCCGATATCTTATTTTCCTAGCAACCAAATTAGCCCATGATGTATTAGCTATGGTGATGCAAAAACTTCCACGTGCGACCCTCACGAGTCGTAGTGTAAAAAAAATAAAAATAGAGACAGACAGACATGAGAAAACCTTTCTGGCATATGGTTCTGGAAGGGAAAAAATGGGTGCCTGAGCACCTGTTGGTTCCCTTGGCAGCAATTCTGAAGTCAAAGATTTAACGACCTCTTTATCTCCATGAGCACTTCTATAACAATGAGATGAAGAAAGTGGCTGGGCCCCAGTTTGTAAATTTTGACTAGGCGTTGTTGATGATGGTCTCGAATCCTCCATATGATTTAAGACTGCCTGATTGATTCAAAGGACACGTAGCTAGAGGCAGACTTTCCGGAACCAATCCAGACCCTCGGACAAAGTTTGCTCCATGAATAACTTGAGGTATGGGTTTAATATTTAGACCAGCGATACTAGAACACTTTGCCGCTGAAGACATTGACGTCATTCCAGAACTCAACAAATCCTTTGCCACATTAGGCAATGTGTCCGAAATCAGTAAAGCAGGATCCGATGGCATATCTGAACGAATCAAAGTTGGTGTAGATGTCAAAGAATCCATGATAACAGGGGGCTTCAAAGAATCGGATCATACATAAGTTGCTGCAACACTCATTGTCAACAGATTTGTTCCAGGATGTTGCATTGGTTGCTTAAATGATACGCAGCCAGTCCAGCCAATAACTGCTGTTGAGGATAAGGGACTTCCCCTGTACTCCTACCAAATTCTTGCCTATGTAATAGCATGGGCTGTCCAGCAGCAAGTGCATTTGTAGATAGCAATGAACTGAATGATGTTAAGTTCTGTATGGGCTGATATGGAGAAAGAGTCTGGTGGATTGCCAAATTTGGAAGTCCAAAACTGGAACTATTGGATCTGCTTATTGTGGCCGCCTGTGGAATGATTGCAGATGCAGATGAAGAGTGGAGGAAAATAGCCTGTATGAGAAGCTAATGCAACATGAATAGATGGCTTGTTTCCATCTCAAGCATCAGATCAGTACATACAGTTGATAGAACCTGTATGATGGCTGGATCATCTGGCAGGTTTGATGTAATCTTTTCATGTTGAGACTGAAGATAAAATCTGCAATTCCTGAAATAGATGCACAAGCATTTTTATTCCTCTCCTTTAGTCAGTCATGTACTAGGATTAACATAGGTACATCAAAGAAATATTTGGATCACCAAAACAAAGCTTCAGTATCTAGTAGTTTCTAATGCTTGCATGAGTCTGTGTTTATGAACAACTATTCTATAGGATAGTCAATGATACAATGCATGCTTTGCTTATATGCAGATCATGGATGGCAACCGTCCAAATATAATGCCAACCTTTATGTCACTCCCTCTGAAATTTACATAGTCGAAGACCCTGTCGTCAGGTCCTTTCTCTGCCCTTCTGTTCCAAAAGATCTCACTGCAGTAAATGAATGGAAGATTCAGATGCAAGATCGACATTGGAAGAGCTATTTTATGCCTCAACCTGTCTATGGAAAACAAAAATGCAGTCAGATGTTTCAAAAGCAACCCAGACCTGAAGTAACATGCAACAGTAGAACTAGAAACTTGCTGAAAGAAACAAAATGCACCAAGACCAATAAACAGATAAAATCATCAGATCTCATCCATTAGGATGTGCTTCACCTAGGTACCCTAAGTCCAACTTCTGTTTTCCAAGTCCTGGGAAGTAAGCATAGTTGAAATTATACTCTTTAGGTAAGCGGTACCATATGGGGAAATCACTGGAGTTATTAAGCTATGATCTTGAATTACATCAAGCATATGTGAGGCTTATCAGCAGGAGAAAACTAACACATACGCCTTCACAGTTGCAGTGTGCTTAGACTCCAGAAAGTAAAAGCCATTAAGCCCCCAATACCGAAGAGTCGCCACATAAGCTCTATTGCATCCAAGTTCTAAGTAAAGCATTTTCTTTCTTTTTTTTTCTTTTTTTCTTTTTGCATACTAGAGATATGGATACCAGATTGCAACCCTGAAATGAATGTGCCATGAATTTCAGGCTAAGCTTGACAAAAGCATTTCCTGCTATAAGCACAGGAACAAATATTTTGTCTTACGCTCTCTTGTTCTCTAAATTAACTGTCCCATAAACTGCAACTTGCTACTAAATTTAGTCACCAAAATTTAGTCACCACCAAATTCGATATAATCATCCACCACAGGAAAATCTTTGATCTCTCATCGGCACAGTCACCCTCTTTGGTCATACGAGTCTCCGCACACTAACCATTCGCCCACATGGCAACAACACTGGCATGCGAGTCTTCGCCACTAATCTTTTTTCCCTTCTTGTAACGAATAGAAACTTCGACATTTGGTCAGTACAAGCAAAACACACACGAAACGCCGTTAATCTTTCCGATCCCACTATACCGGGTACCACTAAGCACGTCCTAGGGTCGACCGACCGACCGAACCACCGACCTACCGAACAAGAAAAGTGGAACTCGGATTCTAAGAGGAGACAAACAACCAAAGAAGGGACGAAAGACACCACACCGTTCGTGAGGCCGATGATGGTGTCGTGTGGGTCGACGCGGTAGAGGATGCCTGCTAGGGGTTGTCAAGAACCGAACCGAAATAGAAAACCGAACAAAACCCAACCGAAATTTTGTGCATTTTTTTGTTCGGTTCGGTTTCGATTCAGTTAACCGAAAAATAACCATTAACTTTTCGGTTCGGTTAACCGAACCAAATCGGAATTCTTAATTTAAAGTGAACAATCTCTCATCATCATCATCATCTCTTCTTCATTTAGGTCCCAATAAATAAAGCAAAAATAGAAAAACCGAAAAACCGTCCCGAACCGAACCGAATCGTTTACACCCCTAACGCCTGCGTATCGCATCTCCGGAGTTGGACACCATGCTTAAGAAGCAACCTACATAGGGAATCGCCGCTGTGGCCGCCTCCACTGAAGCCATAGCCGTCTTCCTCCTCCGCTTGCTTCGACTCTCTCTGCCTACAGAAGCAGTGATGAGCAGAAGAGGAGGAAAGCGATGAGCGATGACGGAGAGGAGGAGGGTGAGAATGTGGTTTTCGAAATCAGTTTTCTTGCCGGTAAAGCAAAATGGGAATCCCCACCTCTTTTTAATGAGAAAAAGAAAATGACAAAAATGGGAATTTAATGAGTATGTTTCTTTTTATCTTCTTTTTTTTGCCGTTTATTTCATAAAAAATAAATAATTTGAAAAATACTTTCCAAAAAAAATCGCCTGAATTACTTACGAAAATAAATAAATATAAAATATTTTCACTCTCCACAGAATCACTTACCAGAAGGACTGGATGTGTACTGAGACACTTGAATTGAAGGACATTCACATTACATGATACGAGTGGCGTTTGATCCTCAAGATCCTAACAATTTTGCAAGCGCATCACTTGTCGATTACATTTCGAGTTTCATTTACTTTGGATGCGCATGAGAAGGGGCTGAACTTTGTTGATTACTTCTCTACGCATGATATGCTCTGTTTATTGAGTCGTTCGAATGATTACACTACTAAGGTTCGCAAACTTTATCCGCCTGCGCCAGGCTCGCCCCACCGTGGGCGGACCAAAACCAGTGAGAGGCAATGGGATAAACCAAGCCGGTCAAGAACGAGGAACAGATCAAGTAGGCGCTGAACTGCGTGCGCTCGGCAATGGATCCGCTCGTGATCCCGGCTGCGGCGACGGTGAAGGCCCACTGGAACCAGAAGAACCTGTAGTCAAAAGACTGCGACGGGAACTTGGAGAGGCCGAAGAAGTGCTCCCCAATGAAGCCATTCGACGGGGCCCTGAACGCCAGGGCGAACCTGAAGAGGTAGTAGAAGAAGCTGCCGGTCGCCGCGTCAAGGATGTTGGTGAGCATGATGTTCATGGTGCTCTCAGCATGAACCGAGCCCACGCACAGCGTGGCGAACCCGATCTGCCTGGAGAAGACAAGGCACGTCGAGAAGAGGAGGTAGGTATTGTCCACGGCATAGCCCGTGTCCATGAACTTGCTGAAGACTGCCTCAAAGCGCCCCCAGATGTACTTGGCGGCAGTGGTGCCGTTGCCCCCAAGGAGGGGGGAGGTCCGTGGGGGAGCAGGCAAGGGCCGCCTTCGCCGGAAGGTGATCGGGAAGGCCAGAGCAAGGGCGAGATCGAGATGCAATTTGAGTCTTGTGGGTGCTGAGCTCGGGGGATATGTAGGACGAATATATAAGGAACGCGGCGAAGAACGGAATCGCAAGACGCCGTCATTGGTAAATTTGTCGCACAATGTTACTGCTGCATGTGCGCTTCCTGAGCTGCCGATGGTAATCACTGGTTCAGAGGAGGAGACTCTTCGCATATGGGATGCAAATGGCTTCGGGTATGCATCGTGGGAGTTTGTACAGTCATAGCATACTCTAGAATGCAGCTTCAATTACAGCAGTCGAATGAAAATACCGCCTCTATCTTTTCCAGATTTTGCAAAAGTTACCATAGGATTATGTCCCTGGATTCTTTGTCATTTTGTGAATGACTCCAATATTCTCTCGCGTACAGGATTAAGCACGTATTGAAATTCGATACCAATTTAAAAAATTTTATGTTCAAAAATTTATTTAACATAAATTTCTCATAAATATACCAATTTAAAATTTCTCATAATCTAAATTTATTTAAGATAAATTTAGTTTAAATATATTAATTTGAAATTTTTCGTAATATTAATCTAAATTTGAAGAATTACCTTTTTGTGACGAATTATTTACGGAATCACGAGATGGAAATCAAAACGTCAAAAAAGCGAGAGAGTGGAGCGGTTCATAATCAAAATTCAAATCCCGAAAATCTTTAAACAGCTCTTAATAGAGTGAGGTTAGTACGCGGACCACGTCATCAGCTGACAACGCACGGGCTCCACGCGTACTACAAGAGGCAATACATATGCATCAAATATGAAAAACGCTATCATAGTAATAAATAAAAAAACTGTCATGTCGGCTTTATTTATTTGTTATTTTTTTTCAGTTTTTTGAGTTTTCCTTAGTTCGAAAATGATAGTGTTCCCCTGTTTTCTCGTATTTGTCGCTTTACGTTCTAGTGCGGTTCTTTCTAAGCTTTTTGTGCGAACCCAGAAAAAAAAAAAAAAAAAAGCGGGAGCTTATCATCAGACAAATAGAAAGCTCGACGAGGGAATCTCCGCAGTCCACGTCATCATCGGGCCCCACCAGGTCGCCTGATCCGACGACCCAGCTTCAACGAAAAGCCCTTTGCAGGGATCCCAGCGCTGTTTCCAAAAACTGCGCTCCGTTTCTTGTTCCCCACCACCACTGGGGGGTGTGTCGTTTCTCATGGCAATTGAGACATTTTTTTTTTTTGGAGATAAAGCCTTTTCTCGCGTGTCATTTTTTTAATAAATAAATTTAAATTTCGCAAGAAATGCTAAACTTATCCCCTGAAACATCGATATCCCGATCTTATGCCCTTAAGCTTGCAACATTGATCCAAAATTACCGTTGATTATGGCTGCTAGAAATCGACATGGCAGCATGTATGAAGACCACCGGAGGAAATTATGTAAGGAACCGTAGGTATTTTTGGATTGGTAGTGCGACTTTAAGGCTTTCTTATCTTTCTTTTCTTTTCTTTTCCTTATTTATAATTGAATTCTAAAAATTTCAAATAGTACAATTAAAATCTTAAAACTTATTACGAAAGTACAATTGAGTTATAATATTTGTCACGAAAGTGCAATTAAGTTCTAAAACTTTTAAAAAATATAATCAACTTAAGAACTTATCAAAAATAGTTCGATCAAATTCTTAAGTTGATTATAATTTTTGAAAGTTTTAGGACTAATTGCACTTTTGTGATGAGTTTTAACTCAATTGCACTTTGTGATAAGTTTTAAGATTTTCAACGGACTTATCACTTTTTTTTTAGAACTTTGGCCGATGAGGGCCGACAACCCTCGCTTGGTAGTTGTAGAAAAAAGGGAAAAATAAAAGAAAAATATAAAAATATTATTAAAAATTTTACACGTTAACGATGGTCGTGTCACGTAGATGATCGATATTCATGTGAGTGAATGTCAGCCAAAATTAGTTAGATTGACTCAATTAACAAAATGTTAAAAAAAGATTTATAATTCAATTAACATGATTAAAAAATTTGAAAATTGAATCGATGAAAGTATAATAGGTTTAATGCTTTTTGGACAATTTTCCTAAGTGGGCAACATTTTAGCTCTTCGGTGGAATGAACCTTCTTTTTCCCCTTTCCTCCTAAGTAGCCCTGAAATAAGATGAGTTTGACCATAGAAAGGTGGACACACCTACCAACTCCTTTTACATATATAATGTGTATATCCATTATGCATTTGTGCGTTTGATTAATTACCACAATGAGAGAAAGTAGAGGGATCGGTGCGTTTCGTGATCAATACAATGTAGTTGAACCGGGAAAAAAAAAGCAAACTTTCTGGTGTGGAAGCTGGCATGATAAAAGTTGCCCATAGCACGTACCAGCTAAGACTCTACATTGGTTGGTGAAAATGGGTAAAAAAGATGAGACGCGGACGCATTGACTCTTGACTTCCGATGTGCAGCTTGCGAAGCTGCTGTGCTTTCACGAAACAACTGCACCTATCGGACCCAAGATGATACCAGAGCATCCTAGCGGTCTTACTGTACTCTGCCTTTGCTCGAGTGTCGACATTGGAAGCTGTCATTTGTGTTTTTCGACTAGGCGCCTAGCAACTGAATTTTCAAACATAAAACAACCGGCAAAAACAAGCCGAAATTCCTATAATACATGATTGGGATGAGCAATTTCAAATTCTGTGCATATTCTACCTCAAATCTAAAAGTCTCTCTTGCATTCTCTAGAACTTTCTCTATAATAGCTTCCACCCAGATTCCACCTTTATTATTAATTAAATGATTACGATGAATCGTCGCCTTTAATAACAATCTGACATCAACTTAAATATGAAATATTAATAAAGTAAAAGTCTTAATCATAAAATAGAAAGTCAAACTAGTAATTTCAAATTATATTCATCATTAAATGCCATAAAATATCACAAGATTGCATGAAAATATAGATCAACAAGAACACAAAATCTTGTTTTAGATTTCAAGTTTCAAATTTCACCTACCTAGAACCTAGAACTTTCTTGTAAAACAAGTTCTCTAGTTTTTGGAATATGAAATCCACTGTGCATACCTTGGAACTTGCCTATTTGGTTCTTCGATTCCTCTGTCCAATTCTTTGATTCCAAATTCTACTCTAGAACCATGCTCACCCTTAATACACGACTCACTCATTGGCAATTCTCCTTCCATTAGGACTTGAGTACCTCCCAGGCTGAATTTTTCTCAGTCACTCATCTCAATATGAGTTTGGGTTTTCCCAACTTTACATTGCATTTTAAGTGACCAAATTTTTGGGGGTAAATATGTCATATAGGTACAAATTTTGAGTTTTTGATATCATAAGAAGAAATTCGGGGTAAATGTGTCACACCGTACAAGTTTGGGATAAATGTGTCACATAGTTATACTTTTGAGATTTTTAGTATCATTAAAATATAGTTTGGGATAATTGTGTTATGGTCGGCAAAATTTGAAATTTTTGGTGATAATTTTTTTTAAATTTCACAAAAAATGCTAAACTTTTCCCCTAAAATATCAATGTCCCAATCTTATGCCCTTAAGGTTGCACCGTTGACCTGAAAATACCGTCGATTATGGCTACTAAAAACCAGACATGGCAGCATGTATGAAGAACACCACATAAGATTCTTAAAGGGGCCCTAGTATTTTTGGGTCAGTAGTGCCACTTTAAATAGGGATGCTCACCCATTTATTTGTATCCATTCGAACGATTCCGTATACAAATCATTCTCTCCCAAAGCTTCTCTCTAGCAAACCAGAGAATGTTAAGTTGCCGCGGAGTCTCAATCCTAGACAATTAGCCCTTGACAGACATTGACGATGATAACAAATAAAAAAAATCCCTAACTTGTCTGTGTTAGTTTTGAAATCTATTAGACACTTTTATCTATTTTCACACCTAGATGGCTATAACAACCCTAACATACTTAAATGACAAAAATAATTGATCAAGTTCATAGTTGTTATTTATTGAAAATAAAAATGCTGGACATTGTCTATCGAAATAATGTTATTTGTTCCACAACCCTTTCTTATTTTCGGTTCATTTTTATATGAAATATATTTCCTTTCTTAATAATTACTGATGAGGTTGAGATGAATTTTATGAAAATTATTTGTAATGTGTTTGAAAGTTGTCAGTAGTCTTTATTAACTAACGCATCTCAAATCTATATAAAGAAGAGTTGACAATTTTAAGCAAAAAATTTCACTCGAAAAAGAATTTGAATAGAACAATTATATATATATATATATATATATATATATATATATATATAATGAAGTTATTTGAGATAAAACTCTAGAGAATTGTAATTAAAAGTTCTACAACATAAGGGTGAGAAATTTTTTTTGTCCAAACTGGTCCGAACCTAGTTTGTCTGTGATTGTGTCGTCATTGCGTCGCCTGCATCTTCTCCTCTACTGGGTTTATCCTTATTTTTTCTTATCATGAAAGTTTGTCTACTTCTCCAGGGAGACTCATTGAATAATTCTTTTAAAATAGAATGCCGATGATCAAATTTATTATAATATTTGTATTATAGAGGATTCTCGTAAAAGAAAACAGTAAATCAGTAGATCTTTTCGATCTGGACACAAAAGAAGAAGAAGAAGAAATAACGAGATTGATTTATTTTTTCTTTTTATTAAATCAGTAAATTTATGATAAATTTACCCCAAATCATTTTTTTTTTACCACTAAAACCTGATACCAATACACTTATAATAAATTTGCCCTTTGGCTCCGTTCATTTCACGGAAAATGTTGCTTTTCTGGAAAATATTTTCTAAGAAGCTATTTACCAGGAAAACGTAATTATTTTCCGGTGTTCGGGTGAAACTTGATTTTGAAGTGGAAAATATTTTTCGCTGTTCGCTTGGAAAAATATTTTACTTTATAAACTCTGTTCAATAGTTTTTTATTATTTTATTTTTCAAAATCGTTATTTATTATTTTTTAAAATTGATTATTAATTTACTTTGTTCTTTTTTTTTGGTGTTCTCTCCTTCCTTGGCCGGTTGTCGGTCAGCGGCCGGCCACGCCTCGAGCTCGTCTTGTCGATGAGGCTCGAGGCTCGCCTACCTTTGGCGAGCTCGCTTGATTAGCTCACCGGCGAGGCAAGCTTGAGGCGGCGAGGCTCAGGCCTTGTAGATCGGCGACGCCCGAGCGTTGCCAAACTATGGCGAGGCTTGGGTGTCGCTGACGGCGACGAGGCCTGGGCGTCGCAGATCGACGATGCCCAAGCCTTGCCGCGGCGCGACTCTCGGGCGTTGCGATCCGCGAGGCTCGAGCCTCACCGCCGTCTAGCGGGGCCCGAGCGTCGTTGATTTGGCGAGGCTAGATAGGCGAGCTCGGCTTGCTTGTGGCCAGTCACCGGCCGTTGCCCTGGCCGGCGATTAGCCGAAAAAGAAAAATAGCAAAAAGAAAGACAAAAAATAAAGAAAAATAAAAAATCAATTTTATTAAAAAATAACAAAAAAATCAAATTTATGAAAAAAATTAAAAAATAAAAGAAAGAAGTGAGGACTAATAGGGTGTGAGATAGGAGAGAGTGAGTGTGGAAAATGTTTTCCCCTACTTTAGAAGACTTTTTTTCTTTCATGGAAAATGTTTTCTTCAGTGAATTTATTTTCCGTGAAACGAACGTCAGAAAATCTGGAAAACATTTTCTTGGAAATTATTTTCCGTGAAACGAACGGAGCCTATTCCGTTAAATTTTACTGTCAAATTACTGAGTTGACACGTGATTGTTAGTGCATGTATCAGTTTGGGATTTTACCCTTGTGACATGTGTACTAATTTGTAATTTTCCAATTATATTAGTTTGGCGAATTTGGAGGTTAAAAAATTAATTTGGGAATAAATTTGTCATGAGTATATGAGTTTGGGGTTTTTCGTGGTAATAATCCTATTATTAATGAGAGCGCAATTAGAGTTACTTTGAACGCATAAAGAAGCAAGATCGAGAAAAGAGTCGGCAAACGGAGGAAGCCGATCTTGACAAATTCTTCCCACAACCATGTCCTCCGGAAATGTTGCCACGATTTACGCTGCCGAAGATGCCGAGAATGAAGCTGGCGAGGTTGCATTCAAGCTGGCGAAGTCGCCAGCGCTATTGAAAAGGAAGCGGCGAGCAATATGTATCCACTACAATGTCAGTCTAGATATGATGAATATGCTATTAACGTAGACAGTGCTTTTTGGGATGACTAGCTATTACGGAGTAAAAGCATTATATTTATTAAGGTTAAGACTGATCCTCTCTGAGGATTTCATATGATGTGATGATGATATGTAGTGTAGAGACAGATTAAGGGATGAGAATGCAAAGTTGGATCAACTTTTTGAGGAGTTTCTCAAGTACAAAGATTCTCATATGACATTGGGCTCCCTCGTGTGTTTCCCAATATAGATTGTTCTTGACTGGTTACTTTCCCCTCATACCATTCGCTACTTCCATAGAGGCTTCCTCCAAATTGAAGGAGGAGGGGAATGTCTCGTGGAGCAATGTGAAGAGACAAGTAAGACTGATAATCATTCCGGTTCTCTTCGGCCTGAGGACTAAATACCAAGTCTGTTACTCGTGATAACAGGACACATTGAGGAGTCCCTCATATTTATCATTTGCTGATAAGATTGATAGAGTCCTTGAATAATCAATGGACTATGATCACAACGTCTATTTTCAACATGTGAGATGAATGGACGGCTGCGAAGGCATGGGATGACAACAACATGCTATCCGTTTTGCTCATTACACAAGAAAATGGTGACTGACCAAGTAAATATCAGAATGCACCAGATTCAATTCGTCTATACTCTAAATTTTTTTGACAGTTCATGATGCCAAAACAGAGAATTGTCAATCCTAATCTATAATGCTCGTCATATTTGCAGTGAGGTCGGCCAAATTTATCCCGAGCAAGTGCCGGATAATTGTTGGATCGGACGATGCGTTTATTCATGTGTACGACTATGGCACAATGGAGAAGATCAAAGAATTCTGAGCGCATAAAGATCATATCAGATGTGTGGGTGTCCACCTACTTTCCCTACGTGATATCGGCATTGGATGACGTGGTTATAAGGCTCTAGGAGTGAGATAAGGACTGAATGTGTACTCAGACATTTGAAGGCACATTCACATTATGTGATGTGAGTAGCGTTTGATCCTCAAGATCCTAATGCTTTTGCAAGCGCATCGCCTGATGGAACTGTAAAGGTACTCATTTTGTAGGTCTTGCTCTTGGTAAAATACATATTTCAAATTCCAAATACGCTATTTATACTCTCAATATGATTTCCATTTGCTGCAGATTTGGAATGTTCACTCCTTTGCGCCTAAGTTTACTTTGGATGCGCATGAGAAGGGGCTGAACTTTGCTGATTACTCCTCTATGCATGATATGCTTTATTCAGAGTGGTTCAAATTATTACACTGTTAAGTTTCGCAAAGTTTATTGTTCTTAATTTAATAAATCGGTGCATAATTAGAAAGAGATCAATTGATATATGATTCGTTAAATAACAAGTACAGGTTTGGATGATAAAGGTAGAAGCTATGTACAAACACTCAAGGGACACGAGCATGATGTTTCTACTGCAGTACGCTTCCTGAGCTGCCTATGGTAATCACTGGTTCAGAGGAGGAGACTCTTCGCATATGGGATGCAAATGGCTTCGGGTATGCATTGTGGGAGTTTGAACAGTCATTAGCATGCTCTAGAATGCAGCTTCAATTACAGCAGTTGAATGAAAATATTGCCTCCATCTTTTCCCAATTTTTCAATAGTTACCATAGGATAAGACTGTTTATGTCCCTGGATTCTTTGTCATTTTGTGAATGACTCCAACATTCTCTCCCGTACAGGCTTAAGCACGGACTGAAATTCTGTTATGGAAGGATTTGGGATATTGCATGTCAGAAAGGACCGCGCCGGTACCATTCATCCCTACTCTAAATGCTTCATTTCTTAGTTATATCCATGCTTCAACAATAATAAGCTATTATGATGGTCTGGGGTTTTTTGTTACCACTACGAAGGCATTCATGTAGGCTCTGCAGTTTCAGTACAAAGATAAATTCTTCCATATCCATTTGTCTCACATTTTAGTGGCTTTCACTCTGCAGGGCTGCAGTCGCTTGCGACAAGGGAATAGCCGTGGTCGAACTAGGGTGCTAGTGGTGTGGAGCCTTAAGCCAAACTCTATGTTGAATAAAACAGATCCCGACCTCTATAACTGTTACTTTCAATTTGGAGTACAAATAAAAGTGCACATCGTTCTTTTGTCAAAGGAAGAAAGTGTCGCTTTGTACTAGTTTATGTGTATACTCTTTGCAGCCGGCCAGTGATAGGATTTTCCAGTGTAACCCAAAGATCTCGTACATTCCTTTTGTGGTGTGTCCTGGTGAAAGTTTGTTTACAATCTGCAGTGTATCATGCTCATGCTCCTCGTGGAATAAATTTCTCTCGGAGAATAATAAAATCCCTTGGAAAAAAGGAAAAAAAGGGCAATAATGGCAGCTTCATAACATGAAACCGACTATCCAGGAGTCTACATTAGTCATATATGTGGCAAGGCATGTTTTAAGAGCTGTGTACAAATAAAACAAGGAAGATACATATCAAACAGGTTGATACTTGTAATTATGACTTGAAACGATTCTTGATCTCTGAAGACTTTGAATGTTGCTGCATAACTCATGCCAACATCGGCGTGATACTCCTGAGACTTAGGCTACGAGGGATTTGACTCGGTCTTTGTCCTATTTCCCTAACACAAGTTTTAATAAATCTGAAGCAAATGGGATATGAAAGGGGTTCACATCTTGCTGATATTATTCAAAAAGCAGATTCATTTTGCTCGCAAACGGAAGCATGAAAGCCTTTTGAACGAACTTCATCACCAGTCAAAAGACTAAAGAGGAATGCAATGCTACTGCAACTTTCTGAGTTATTGAGATGTAATACTAAAGATGGTTTGTACTGATTTACATCATATTGTGAAGTTTAAGTATGCCTCCGGGTTCTCTGCCTTTGCCCAAAAATCTTCACGATCCAATGTTGAACTCTTGTGGTTGTGTTGTGTCCGATAACCGCTCCGATGACCAGCCCAATTCTGCGACCCATCAGACACAATTTTCCAATCTAGTTGTTCGATCCAGATCCTCAAGTACAATGTTCAGCTGTGGCCGAACACAATTTTGGTGTGCCACTTTTGATTTGAATTTAAACGGAAAACTAGAAAAATTTATAACAAAGAGGGTCTCCTTATGCCGATTCTTCCAAAACGTGGAGGCCATGAATCATTACCTTGTTTGATCGAGATTAGAGAAATGAGGGGAAGGAAACTTGCGCATAATGATTTATCAGAAATGAGTAAAGCTAAAACCCTTTCTAGCCAACATGAGAAACTGTATTCATAGCTATCAAAAGAGTACATCGAGTCTATTTCATGGGAACAATCATGCATTTATTATTTGCTTGATGAAACTGGAGACACTTTACTTGAAATCTTATATCTAGAAGGTAGATACTTGGATGCTATCACAAAGTCATAGAACATATCGAAAAGGTATGCCACGACATGCACCTAGCAATGAGCAATCCAGTCAATGAACTTTCACAGCAGAGTGTAATTCACACAAACCTTATTTGGTGCATCCGTCTTCCCTGCCATCCTCTATAGAACCTCAGGAACCGACGCTCAATTTTGGAAGTCGTGTTTAGCCCCATAACCACGCCGATGACCAGCCCACTTCCAAAACCCATAAGGACAATCTTCCAATTGAGCTCTTTAGCGGATGCACCAGATGGTGGTGCTGGGGGCGCTTCAACGGGATTTCCGCATTTCTTTGTCAGAGGAACTCCACACAGTCCTAAGTTCCCCCCATAGGAGTTGTTCTCAAATGTAGCGAACTGGTTCGTTTGGGGTATGGGCCCAGAAAGATGGTTGTTCGACACATTGAAGAAAGCAAGGAAGCTGAGTTGGGCTAGTGATGGAGGAATCATTCCCGATAGCTTATTGCTTGAAAGGTCAAGAGATTCCAGTTCGGTCAAATTCGCCAGTGACAAAGGAATGGAGCCGGTAAGAGCATTGTTGGAGAGATTGAGCATATGAAGTTGAGTTAAACTTCCAATGGAATTCGGGATTTCCCCAGTAAAGTTGTTGCTCGAAAGATCAATCACATTGAGGTAAGCCAAGATCCTTTGGTACTCCATTAAAATGCCTTTGTTGATTATTGTCATTGAGTAGTCGCACTCTCCAGCATCATAAAGAGTTGTGAGGTCAAAGTACACATAACTTCCAGAGTAGTATCCATCATCATATGTATCGTGGATTTTCATGGCACTCCACATATCAAAGTATTCAAATGGAAGGCTACCTGAGAAGTTGTTCATGGATAGATCAACAATTCGTAGGTTAGGAAACTGGTCACGAGCTTCAGGTTTCCCTATGGCTCCATGAAAATTGTTGGAACGCAAATTGACCACCTTCAGATCAGAAAGTGAGCCCATCCATGAAGGAAATGTGTCGACAAAATGATTATTTTCAAAATTGAGAAACTCAAGATAGCTACAATTAGCTAATCCCCTTGGCAGTGACCCTTGAAGTTGGTTATCACTCACATCTATCATAGTTAACCGACATTCGTTATTCTGCAATCGAGGAAATCTACTATATAAATTATAGCCATTCAATCTCAAGGCGGAAGAGTTCTTGCTCAAATTGCCCAGACACGGCGGGATAACACCAGACAACCTGTTCTTGGAAAAATCAAGCATGTTAATAGAGTTTAGTTGGCATATCTCTGGTGAAATTTCTCCAGATAGCTTGTTATTTGAGACAAGGTAGTATTCAATGGACTCTGGGGGAATGGGAAGTAATCCTTGTATATCGTTGTACCTGAGGTCCAATATCACAAGATTTGACCATTTCAAAGCTGTGAAACTGGTAATTAGGTTTCTGGAAAGATTCAAAACCCGCAGTTGTGACATACTCACATTTAAGAACCATGGAGGCATTGGCCCATAAATGCTATTTTGGGATAGGTCCAACCTTTGCAACCCACTTTGGGATGATAGGAAGATGGGGAGCTCACTTAAGTTGCTAGAAGCTAAGCCAAGAGTGGACAAGTTTGAAAGGCTAGTGTTGGTGTTAGGTTTGATAATCAACGAGAATTCATTGAATGAGAGTTGCAGCACATCTAAACGTTGAAGTTTGAGTATCACATCCAGCTGCAAAATGCCATTTAGGTTGTTTGATTGCAAGTCCAAGGTATCAAGATTCTTGAGATTAGAGATGCTTTCAGGAATTGGGCCAGTTAATTTGTTAAATGATAGGTCAAGATAAGTTAATCGGGTGAGGCCAGTGATCTCAGATGGAATTTGACCAGTTAATTGATTGTCACAAAGGTATAAGGAAGTGAGGTTGGTGAGGTTGATTAAGGAAGTAGGAATTTTTCCAGAGAGTAGATTCAAACTAAGATCCAAATATGAGAGTTCGACAAGCTTTCCTATGGAAGATGGGATTTCCCCTGAGAGTTTGTTATCTTGAAATTTCAATATGGTAAGACGAGTCAAGTTACCTATGGAAGATGGGATTTCCCCTGAGAGTTTGTTATCTTGAAATTTCAACATGGTAAGACGAGTCAAGTTACCTATGGAAGATGGGATTTCCCCTGAGAGTTTGTTATCTTGAAAGTTCAACATGGTAAGATGAGTCAGATTACCTATTGAAGATGGAATGTTCCCCGATAAATGGGATGAACTGATATCAAACTCGCTGAGGAAAGCCAAGTTTCCTAGTGAAGCTGGTAGAGAGCCTGAAAAATTGGTGTCTCCAAGAAACAGCGACTTAATGGGACTGTGCAAGTGAAACTCTGGCAAATAACCTGACAGCTCTGGATTGGAACCCAAATCAAGAAGTTGTAGCCTTGGCAGCTCGAAGATGGTTGTTGGGAACATCCCTTGCAAGTTACAGTCATTGAGTCTAAGTGATGTCAACGAAGATAAATTTGCAACGGCATCAGGCACTGGAGCCGACACATTCGACCAGCTAAGATCAAGGCGTTCCAATTTGGTCAAAAATTGGAACATCGTCTCCATGCCGACATTCCTCAGCTCTAGTCCATTGTTCAAAGAGAGATCGAGGGAGGTCAAGTTAGTCAACTTTAGGACTTGAGACGGGATTTGACCTTCGAAGTTGGACCCAGAGAGGTCCAGGCTCGTCAACTCCACAAGATCACCTATGGCGGACGGTATTTGAGAGTAACTGAAGTAGTTTGAGGCGAGGTTGAGGCTTTGCAAGTGAGTGAGGCGGAAGAGGCTGGCCTTCGAGTTGATAGGACCAGAGAGACAACTTTGGTAGAGGTCGAGGCCGGTCACGTAGCCCGTCCCTTCATCACACTCCACGCCTTCCCAGCTACAGCAATCCCCATCTTCCACCTTCCACGATTCTAGCTTCGATGGGTAGCCACGAAGCTCTGGATGGAAGAGAGATTGCTTGAATTCCAACAAAGCAGACCGCTCCTGCTCATGGCACTTCGTCGGGCTCGCTAAAGGCAATGCCTCAGAGGAAGCAAAGTGGAGTGGAATTATTGCGAGCAAAGTCACCAAGAGATCAAATGGCATTCGTTTCATGACGATTAAACGGTTCAACACCCTATTTGGATTTTGGTTTTGCTGGGCAGGCGAAGTGAAGATGGACAAGTATCGAAGCTGCTTGTCCACTTTATATCACCTTTTAATCTTTCACTTTATATAATAGTGAGTCAAGCCTGAAAGTGCGCGTCAACTTCCTACTACCCTTGGTCTTTCGCTTTTAAGTCGGCTTTATTTAATAGTACTTTAGTCTTTTACTTTTAAGTCGATTTTATATAAAAAAAAGTCTAACCCCTATTAATAAAATGGAATCATTAATCTTATGGTCGTTATTTTTGTAACGTGATAGTTAGGTGGTTTGATTGGTCAATGGATTGACTAATAAAGGTGTCGATGTCTTACGTGACTTAACATTATTATTCGACGTTCCTTTTACTCCATGAGTTTTTCAATTTACAATTATTGTTTAATTTAATAAATTAATATGGATGGAGACAACTTCAAAACAACTAAATAAATTGGAAAAAATGAATTTTAATTCTCATATAAAAAATTAATGGAATCCTAGGCGATGGAATTCAACAAATCCCGCACAAAATCCCTGATTTTCCAAGGAAACCATTCCTTGGGGGAAATGTGGGGTCAAGACTTGATATGGTTTCCCATGTTTATGTCGTTGTCGTGGGTAGAATTTCCATTGATTAAAAGCTTAATTATAACGTTCTGTATCAACATGAAATCTCCTCTAGCTAAATCAAAGTTATCAGGTTAGAGATTTTAACATAATTCCAAAGCATAGATTAATTATTCAGATGCTGACACTTCAATTGGCTCACACAAAATAGGAAAAGTGTCAATTTCACAATAATTGAGCCAAGTCAAGCACCTGTGAAAGAAGGACTTACACGCAAGGAAGAGTGTTAGTATAATTCCTTATCGCTTATATATGTTTTTATAATGTACCTTATATACATATAATTAAGTGATGTGCAATTATAATAACATGGATTGTGGCTTAAGGTGGCCAGCGCGACAAATGTGACTACCACCAAGGTGGTTGCCCATCTGTCTGCCAGCAACCACCACCATCAAGCTAACTACTTCTAACGATAGTAACTCGCTATAGTTGGCCACTACACACAATTCCCTTTCCCAATTTTTTGATTTTATTTTTGATGTTATAAAGTAGAATTTTTTTATTTTGTTTTTATTTGTATAACTATATCCGACATCATATCTGATGTTTTATGAAGAGAAAAAATAAATTATCACAATTCCTCATAATTTTTTATGCTAATGTATGATGCATTAATCATTGTTTTATGTTCAAATTTAGTAAAAAAACATTACTCTTTCACTTTTCTGAATAAATATCTAGAGAATGACCATGGTGTTAGCCTGGATTGGGCTCTTTGTTCCTCGATAGCTTCATCTTTTAGAGAAATACTTTGAGTGCCTCAATTTAACTTAACCGGTCGTTATATGGTGATCCATTTACGTAGTCTTAAGACAATTTGGTCGTGTAACTTAGTTACAAAGGGCGACATGATCCACCCTCGCTTGGCCCCTCTATGATAAAAAGTTCTTGGCAATTCTAATCTAGAAAATGCGAGCTTTAATCTCCTCATTTGAACGAGTGATAATAAGGGAATCATAGAAAAATACATACCAGATACTCTATAAATTATGTAGATTAAATCTATTAGGACTAAATCAAGCGGGCCTCGCGGTGAGATACATATAATCAATAGGCAGACGATAGCAACATGAACTTTACTCTCCAAGTTTGACCTTTGACCACTTGGGACCACTGCCTGAATCTTCTTATCACAGACCAAGTGGAAAGTAATTCATTTTGACCAAACAACCTTTGGACTTTGATCTCTACAGTGTATAATGTAACACGACAGCAGAGGGGACTGTTGAGGAGTCGCGGACGGCAGCATAGGAGAGAGGAATTTTCTTGGCCAAGGAGAGAGTAGAATGAACGGTTCATTTGACTTAGGATGTGCATAAAAATCATTCTATTTCTTTATTTTTTTTTATATTTTAGTTCTCTGAAATAGATATATAATAATAATCCGTTTAATAACGTAGCTTTATTTTTTTATTTCTTGAACAAATTTTTAATCTGGAAATAGGTTTAGAAAAAATGAGAAGTAAATCTTTTACTTTTCTATTTCTAAAACAAAATTGAGAAATATAAATTCTTTTCATCGCCACCCCTCACTACTAGCTAGCCGCTTGCCTGCCGTCCGCCACCACCTGCCATCCTCCGCTGCTATCCAACATCATCGCCCGCCACCCGTTGTCTGTTTGGGATGGAGAAATTTTGTGTCGATTTTAAACGAATTTCTATTCCAAAAATAGAAATTTTTTGTTATTATCAAACATATATTTTTGCTCGGAAAGTCATATAGAGAATAAAAAGTAGCCCAAAATTATGTCTAGAAACAAGATGATTATCATTTGTGCCCTAACAAACTTTGGACTACGATCACAGGGTCTATTTTGACAAGTCAACTAAATGGATGGCTGTGAAGGCATGTGATGAGAACAACACACAGAAGCATTTTCTTGGCTAGACAGAGTAAAATTGCATGAACATCCTTCATCGATAAGCAAGTCTTCACGCTAATTTACATCTAGAGTAAAGATGTCCCTACACACGTTAATTTACATCCGACATCGCATTAAGTTCTAGCTATATATCCGTTTTGGTCATCACACAAGAAAATGATGAGTTATCTATGGCTGTTTTTTTCTTTCTTTCGATTTACTAAGAAAAGAAACTTGTATCGAAACATGATTAATTCTTGGGTTTTGTTAATAGATTTCATCTCTCAAGACGCAATCTCATTATACGCTATGTTTGCGCTGATAGTACTGATTTGGTTTCCATCATTTGGCATGTATTCGTCTACCGCGTTCAAGTTCGAGGTGCACAATCCCTTCGCCTAAGTTCTTCTCCTTTTCATTTCACTTTCTGTACTTGCAGATTTATATAACTTTCTTAATTACGTGGGCATATTCATCAATATTAAGTGCGCGCACTTTATTGTCTGAGAAACTAATTAATGTCACTTCGGCACAAGAATGAGATCGTTCAACAATCTAAACAAGTTAAATATGTCGTGTTAAAATACATCTCGAGTTTAAGTCCGTCAGACAAACCCGACCCAACGTTAATCATTAATAGATATTCTGAATTAGATATATCTTGTTTTGTTTTGATATCCAATTAGTGAGCAAAGAAAAGGGCAAAGGAAAGCGCGTTGTGGACTTCGTTTAAATATATACAGAAATAGATTTCTGTATTGAAGCCGGCACCAGCTGAATTAAAAAGTGCGAATTGGACTTGAAGACTTTGACTTGGTCAAAGTAGATGCAAGGAAACGGCAAAGGAGGAAGTCCAACTTCGACTTTGGTTGAGCCTGTCCACACGGATTTCTCGGTTGAAGTCGTTATCATCCCTTTGGAAAGTGCTTGGCAATTTTGATTTAGAAAATGCAAGCTTTGGTGCACCTAGTAATACCCAAATGTCTGAAGACCAAGTCAAGAAAATGTCAGAAAAAAACAAAAAACAAACATTAGATAATCACTGGAAGAATCATGAATGATACCTCCACATCCAACTTCCTTCGTTCAGATATTTTCGGCTTCCATGGTCCAGGTTGACCGGTCGAAAGCGAGTCGAAAAAGTCGTCCTTCACATAACAGAAAGACATCACCACATCTTCAGCATCTTCAGCAAAAAGATCACTAGCATCTGCTTTTATCTTTAGGTGAGCTTTGCTATGATTGCCAAGCTCGCTCCACACTTCGCGCTTGTTAAATTTCTTGTTCATTGCCCCGAAATCAAAATCCTCAGCATATTTGGCAGCCAAATGTGGAATCTGGAAAGACAAACGAAAGAAAAGAGAACAGCCCATAAACAGATAAAATCATCAGATCTCATCGATTAGGATGTGCTTCACCTAGGTACAAATCATCAGATCTCATCGATTAGGATGTGCTTCATCTAGGTACCCTAAGTCCAACTTCTGTTTTCCCAAGTCCTGGGAAGTAAGTATGGTTGAAATTATATTCTTAAGGTAAGCGGTACCATATGGGGAAATTACTGGAGTTATTAAGCTATGATCTTGAATTACATCAAGCATATGTGAGGCTTATCAGCAGGAGAAAACTAACATATACGCCTTTTCAGTTGCAGTGTGCTTAGACACCAGAAAGAAAACGCCATTAAGCCCCCAATACCGAAGAGTCGCCCCATAAGCTCTATTGCATCCAAGTTCTAAGTAAAGAATTTTTTTTTCTTTTTGTCTTTTTGCATACTAGAGATATGGATACAAGATAGCAACCCTGAAATGAATGTGCCATGAATTTCAGGCTAAGCTTGACAAAAGCATTTCCTGCTATAAGCACAGGCACGAATATGTTGTTTTACGCTTTCTCTTGTTTTCTAAATTAACTGTCCCATGAACTGCAACTCGTTACTCGATGTAATAATGGTGACATCGCCAAAATTTAGTCACCACCAAATTCGATATAATCATCCACCACAGGAAAATCTTCGATCTCTCATCAGCACAGACACCCTCTTTGGTCATACGAGTCTCCGCACACTAACCATTCGTCCACATGGTCAGTACATGCAACACACGCGAAACGCCGTTCATCTTTCATCGACGCCTCGAAAAGTTCCATCCACGGCCATAACGCGGCAATTCCGATCTCACCATGCCGGGCACCACTAAGCATGTCCTAGGGTCGACCGACCGACCGAACCACCAACCTACCGAACGAGAAAAGCGGAACTCGGATTCTAAGAGTGCGTTTGGTTCGGCTTTGGGGAAATGTACTTGGGAAAATGCAAGTACCTTTGAGCTAAAGAGGTTTCTCGAAATGCAAATACCGTTTGGTAAATTTTGCATTGTAAAATAATTTTGGACTAAATGCCGTTTGGTGAATACTACATTTTGTTAAGGGACTTTTACGAAATTTTTTATTAAAAATAATTTAAAATAATTTTTTTTTTAAAATCCATTTTCTTGGCCGCCGAAAGGCCGCCCGAGGTCGCACGACCTCGGGCTGCCCCTCCAACGGCCAGATCTGGTCGCCAGAGCTTGACTAGCGGCTAGATCTGGCCGCCGGAGGCCGGCGGTCACCGGTAGTACCCAGAGGGTGGCCGGTGGTCGCTGGCGGGCGGTTGCCGGTAGATGAACAGTGGTGCAAGTTGCATTCTGAAAATGCAACTTGCAAATACATCTCTAGACCTGCATTGGGCTAAGGGACTTTAAGGACACTTGGAGATGCAATTGCATTTCCCCAAAGTCCTCTCCAAAACTTAACAAAACAGGTTTGCATTTTCCCAAGAGGCCCTAAGAGGAGACAAACAACCAAAGAAGGGACGAAAGACACCGCGGAATCACTTACCAGAAGGACTGGATGTGTACTCAGACATTTTAATTGAAGGACATTCACATTACGTGATGCGAGTCGCATTTGATCCTCGAGATCCTAACACTTTTGCAAGCGCATCACTTGTCGATTACATTTCGAGTTTCATTTACTTTGGATGTGCATGAGAAGGGGCTGAACTTTGCTGATTAGTTCTCTACGCACGATATGCTCTGTTCACTGAGTCGTTCGAATGATTACACTACTAAGGCTCGCAAACTTTATCTGCCTGCGCCGGGCTTGCCCAACCGTCGGCGGATCAAAACCAGTGAGAGGCAATGGGATAAACCAAGCCGGTCAAGAACGAGGAACAGATCAAGTAGGTGCGGAACTGCGTGCGCTTGGCGATGGATCCGCTCGTGATCCCAGCGGCAGCGAGGGTGAAGGCCCACTGGAACAAGAAGAACCTGTAGTCAAAAGACTGCGACGGGAACTTGGAGTGGCCGAAGAAGTGCTCCCCGATGAAGCCATTCGACGGGGCCTTGAATGCCAGGGCGAACCTGAAGAGGTAGTAGAAGAAGCTGCCGGTCGCTGCGTCGAGGACGTTCATGGGCATGATGTTCATGGTGTTCTCGGCATGAACCAAGCCCACGCACAGCGTGGCAAACCCGATCTGCATGGAGAAGACAAGGCACGTCGAGAAGAGGAGGTAGGTATTGTCCACGGCATAGCCTGTGTCCATGAACTTGCTGGAGACTGCCTCGAAGCGCCCCCAGATGTACTTGGCGGCGGCGGCAATGGTGCTGTTGCCCCCAAGGAGGGGGGGAGGTCCATGGGGGAGCAGGCAAGGGCCGCCATCGCCGGAAGGTGATCGGGAAGGCCGGAGCGAGGGTGAGATCGAGATGCAATTTGAGTCTTGTGGGTGCAGAGCTCGGGGGGATACGTATGACGAATATATAACGAACGCGGCAAAGAACGGAATCGCACGATGCCATGATTGGTAAATTTGTTGCACAATGTTACTGCTGCATGTGCGCTTCCTGAGCTGCCGATGGTAATCACTGGTTCAGAGGAGGAGACTCTTCGCATAAGGGATGCAAATGGCTTTGGGCATGCATTGTGGGAGTTTGAACAGTCATTAGCATGCTCTAGAATGCAGCTTCAATTACAGTAGTCGAATAAAAATATTGCCTCCATCTTTTCCCAATTTTTCAATAGTTACCACAGGATAAGACTGTTTATGTCCCTGGATTCTCTGTCATTTTGTGAATGACTCCAACATTCTCTCGCGTACAGGCTTAAGCACGTACTGAAATTCAGTCATGGAAGGGTTTGGGATCTTGCATATCAGAAAGGACCGCGCCGGTACCATTCATCCCTACTCTAAATGCTTCATTTCCTAGATATATCCGTGCTACGACAATAATAAGCTTTTATGATGGTCCATGATTTTTTGTTACCACTACAAAGGCATTCATGTAGGCTCCGCAGTTTCAGTACAAAGACAAAATCTTCCATATCCATTGTCTCACATTTCTGTGGCTTTCGCTCTGCAGGGTTGCAGTTGCTTGCGACAAGGGAATAGCCGTAGTCTAACTAGTGTGCTGGTGGTGTGGAGCCTTAAGCCAAACTCTATGTTGATTAAAACAGATGCCGACCTCTATAACTGTTACTTTCAATTTGGAGTTCAAACAAAAGTGCATATCGTTCTTTTGTCAAAGGAAGAAGGTGTCGCTTTGTACCAGTTTGTGTATTCCCTTTGCAGCCGGCCATTGATAGGATTTTCCAGTGTAACCCAGAGGTCTCATACGTTCCTTTTGTGGTGTGTCCTGGTGAAAGTTCGTTTACGATCTGTGGTGTATCATGCTCCTAGTGGAATAAATATCTCTCGAAGATTACTAAAATCGCCTGGAGAAAAGAAAAAAAGGAAAATAATGGCAGCTTCAGAACACGAAACCGACGATCCAGGAGTCTACATTAGTCATATATGTGGCAAGGCATGTTTCAAGACCTGTGTACAAATAAAACAAGGAAGATACATATCAAAGAGGTTGATGCTTGTAATTATGACTTGAAGCGATTCGTAATCTCTAATGACTTTGAATGCTCCTGCATAACTCATGTCGACAACCAGGCGATACTTAGAACTTAAGCTATGAGGGATTTGACTCGATCTTTGTCCTATTTCCCTAACACAAGTTTTAACAAATATGAAGTAAATGGGATATGAAAGGGGTTCACATCATGCTGATATTATTCAAAAAGCAGATTCATTTTGCTTGCAAACGGAAGCATCGAAGCCTTTTGAACGAACTTCATCACCAGTCAAAATGCTAAAGTGGAATGCAATGCTACTGCAACTTTTTGAGTTACTGAGGTGTAATAATAAGCTTAACAATATGATGTAAATTCGTACAAACCTTCTTCTTAGTATACCTCCGGGTTCTCTGCCTTTGCCCAAAAATCTTCTTCACGATCCAATGTTGAGCTCTTGTGGTCGTGTCGTGTCCGATAACCGCTCCGATGACCAGCCCAATTCCGCGACCCGTCAGACACAATTTTCCAATCTAGTTGCTCGATCCAGATCCTCGAGTACAATGTTCAGTTGTGGCCGAACACAATTTTGGTGTGCTATTTTTGATTTGAATTTAAATGGAAAACTAGAAAAATTTATAACAAAAAGGGTCTCGTTATGCCGATTCCTCCAAAACGTGGAGGCCATGAATCATTACCTTGTTTGATCGAGATTAGAGAAATGAGGGGAAGGAAACTTGCGCATAATGATTTATCAGAAATGAGTAAAGCTAAAACCCTTTCTAGCCGACACGAGAAACTGTATTCATAGCTATCAAAAGAGTACATCGAGTCAATTTCATGGGAACAATCATGCATTTATTATTTGCTTGATGAAACTGGAGACACTTTACTTGAAATCTTATATCTAGAAGGTAGATACTTGGATGCTATCACGAAGTCACAGAACATATCGAAAAGGTAAGCCACGACATGCACCTAGCAATGAGCGATCCAGTCAATGAACTTCCACAACAGACAGTAATTCACACAAACCTTATTTGGTGCATCCGTCTTCCCTGCCATCCTCTATAGAACCTCAGGAACCGACGCTCAATTCCGGAAGTCGTGTTTAGCCCCAGAACCACGCCGATGACCAGCCCACTTCCAAAACCCATAAGGACAATCTTCCAATTGAGCTCTTCAGCGGATGCACTAGATGGTGGTGCCGGGGGTGCTTCAACAGGATTTCCGCATTTCTTTGTCAGAGGAACTCCGCACAGTCCGAAGTTCCCTTCATAGGAGTTGTTCTCGAATGTAGCGAACTGGTTCGCTTGAGGTATGGGCCCAGAAAGACGGTTGTCCGACACAGTGAAGACAGCAAGGAAATTGAGTTGGGCTAGTGATGGAGGAATCATTCCCGATAGCTTATTGCTTGAAAGGTCAAGAGATTCCAGTTCGGTCAAATTCGCCAGTGACAAAGGAATGGAGCCGGTAAGAGCATTGTTGGAGAGATTGAGCATACGAAGTTGAGTTAAACTTCCGACGGAATACGGGATTTCCCCAGTAAAGTTGTTGCTCGAAAGATCAATCACATTGAGGTAAGCCAAGATCCTTGGGTACTCCATTAAAATGCCTTTGTTGATTATTGTCATTGAGAAGTACTCTCCAATAGCAGAGTAAAATGAGTAGTTATGGGACCCATAACTGTTAGAGGACTCATAACTTCCATAGTAGTATCCATCAGCATATGTATCATGGATTTTCATGGCACTCCACATATCAAAGTATTCAAATGGAAGGCTACCTGAGAAGTTGTTCATGGATAGATCAACAATTCGTAGGTTAGGAAATTGGTGACGAGCTTTAGGTTTCCCTATGGCTCCATGAAAACTGTTGGAACGCAAAATGAGCACGTTCAGATAAGAAAGTGAGCCCATCCATGAAGGAAAGGTGTCGACAATCTGATTATATCCAAAATTGAGAAACTCAAGATAGCTACAATTAGCTAATCCCCTTGGCAGTGACCCTTGAAGTTGGTTATCACTCACATCTATCATAGTTAACGAACATTCATTATTCTGCAATTGAGGAAATCTTCCATATAAATCATTGCCATTCAAACTCAAGATGGAAAGGGTCTTGCTCAAATTGCCTAGACACGGCAGAATAACACCAGACAACTTGTTCTTGGAAAAATCAAGCATGCGAATAGAGCTTAGTTGGCACATCTCCGGTGAAATTTCTCCAGATAGCTTGTTATTCGAGACAAGGTAGAATTCAATGGACTTTGGGGGAATGGGAAGTAATCCTTGTATATCGTTGTACGTGAGGTCCATTACCTCAAGATTTGGCCATGTAAAAGTTGTGAAATTGGTAATTAGATTTCTGGAAAGATTCAAAAACTGCAATTGTGACATATGCACATTGAAGAACTGCTAAGGTGTCTGCCCATAAATACTATTTTGGGATAGGTCCAACCATTGCAACTCACTTTGGGATGATAGGAAGATGGGGAGCTCACTTAAGCTGCTAGAAGCCAAGCCAAGAATAGACAAGTTTGAAAGGCTAGTGTTCGTGTCGGGTTCGATAATCGAAGAGAATTTATTGAATGAGAGTTCCAACATATATAAATGTTGAAGTTTGAGTATCACATCCAGCCGCAAAATGCCATTTAGGTTGTTTGATCGCAAGTATAGGGCACCAAGACTCTCGAGGTTAGAGATGTTTTCCGGAATTGGGCCAGTTAATTTGTTAAATGAAAGGTCAAGAAAAGTTAATCGATTGAGGCCAGTGATCTCGGCTGGAATTTGACCAGTTAATTGATTGCCCGAAGTCTTAAGATAGTGAGGTTGGTGAGGTTGATCAAGGAATTCAGAATTTCCCCAGAGAGTAGATTCATTTCAAGACGTAAATATGAGAGTTGGACGAGCTTCCCTATGGAAGATGGGATTTCACCTGAGAGTTTGTTATCTTGAAAATTCAACCCGGTAAGTTGAGTCAAGTTACCTATTGAAGATGGAATGCTCCCTGAAAAATTGGATAGACCGATATTGAACTTATTGAGGAAAGCCAAGTTTCCGAGCGAAGTTGGCAGCGAGCCTGAAAAATTGGTCTCCCAAAGAGACAGCGACTTAATGGGACTATGCAAGTGAAACTCTGGCAAATGACCTGACAGCTCTGGATTGGAATCCAAATCAAGAAGTTGTAGCCTCGGCAACTCAAAGATGGTTGTTGGGAACGTCCCTTGCAAGTTGCAATCATGGAGTCTAAGTGATGTCAACGAAGATAAATTTGCAACGGCATCAGGCACTGGAGTTGACACATTCGACCAGCTAAGATCGAGGTGTTTCAATTTGGTCAAAAATTGAACCATCGTCTCCATGCCGGGATTCCTCAACTCCAGTCTGAAGTTCCCAGAGAGATCGAGGGAGGTCAAGTTAGTCAACTTTAGGACTTGAGACGGAATTTGACCTCCGAAGCGGGACGCAGAGAGGTTTAGGCTTGTTAACTCCACAAGATCACCTATGGCGGATGGTATTTGAGAGTAATTGAAGTCGTTAAAGGCGAGAGTGAGGCTTTGCAAGTGAGCGAGGCGGAAGAGGCTAGCCTTCGAGTTGATAGGACCGGAGAGACAACTTTGGGTGAGGTCGAGGCCGGTCACGTAGCCCGTCCCTTCATCACACTCCACGCCTTCCCAGCCACAGCAATCTCCATCTTCCACCTTCCACGATTCTAGCTTCGATGGGTCGTCATAAAGCTGGCAAGTATTTAGCTCTGGATGGAAGAGAGATTGCTTGAATTCCAACAAAGCAGACCGCTCTTGCTCATGGCACTTTGTCGGGCTCGCTGAAGGCAATGTCTCAGAGGAAGCTAAGAGGAGTGGAATTATTGCAAGGAAAATCACCAAGAGATCAAATGGGGTTCGTTTCATGATGATTAAACGGTTCAACACCCTATTTGGATTTTGGTTTTGCTGGGCAGGCGAAGTGAAGATGGACAAGTACCGAAGCTGCTTGTCGACTTTATATCACCTTTAATCTTTCACTTTATGTAACAGTGAGTCAAGCCTGAAAATGCATGTCGACTGCATATTGCCTTTGGTCTTTTGCTTTTAAGTCGACTTTATGTAACAGTACTTTAGTCTTTCACTTTTAAGTCGACTTTATGTAATAATAAGTCTAGCTCCCGTCAATAACACGAAATCATTGATCTTATAGTCGTTGTTCTTGTAACGTGATAATTGGGTGGTTTGACTTGTCAATGAATTGATTAGTAAAGATACCAAAATCTTATGTGACTTAACATTATTATTCGATGTTTCTTTTCCTCCATGAGTTTTTCAATTTATAATTATTGTTTAATTTAATAAAATAATATGGATGGAGACAACTTCAAAATGACTTAATAAATTGGAAAATGAATTTTAATTCTCATATAAAAAATTAATGGAATCCTAGGCGATGGGATTCAACAAATCCCACTCAAAATCCCTGATTTTCCAAGGAAACCATTCCTTGGGGAAATGTGGGGTCAAGACTCTATATGGTTTCCCATGTTGTCGTGGATAGAATTCCACATCGATTAAAAGCTTAATTATAACGTGCCGTATCAACATGAAATCTCCCCCAACCAAATCTAAGTTACCGGTTAGAGATTTTAACATAATATCAAAACATAGATTAATAATTTAGATGCTGACACTTCAATTGGCTCACACAAAATAGGAAAAGTGTCAATTTCACAATAATCAAGCCAAGTCAAGCACGTGTGAAAGAAGGACTTACACGCAAGGAAGAATGTTAGTATAATTCCTTATCACTTATATATGTTATTATAATGTACCTTATATACATGTAATTAAGCGAGCAATGTGCAAACATAATAACAAGGATTGTGGCTTAAGGTAGCCAGCACAACAAATGTGACTACCACCAAGGTGGTCGCCCATCGTCAGCCCGGTGACCACCACCGTCAAGCTAACTACTTCTAACTATGGTAACTCACTATAGTTGGCCGTTACACACAATTCCCTTTCCCAATATTTTGATTTTATTTTTGATGTTATAAAATCAAATCTTTTTTTATTTTTCTTTTTATTTGTATAACTATACCTGACATCATATCCAATGTTTTATGAAGAAAAAAAATAAATTATCACAATTCCTCCGAATTTTTCATGCTAACGTATCATGCCTTAATCATTGTTTAATGTTCAAATTTAGTAAAAAAACATTACTCTTTCACTTTTCTGAATAATTATCTAGAGAATGACCATGGCGTTAGCCTAGATTGGGCTCTTTGTTCCTCGACAGCTTCATCTTTTAGAGAAATACTTTGGGTGCTTCAATTTAACATAACTCGTCATTATATGGTGATCCATTTGCATAGTCTTAAGACGATTTGGTCGTGTAACTTAGTTACAAAGCGCGACACGATCCACCCTTGCTTGGCCCCTCTATGAAAAAAAGTTTTTGGCAATTCTAATCTAGAAAATGCGAGCTTTAATCTCCTCATTTAAAGGAGTGATAATAAGGGAATCATAGAAAAATACATACTAGATACTCTATAAATTATGTAGATTAAATCTATTAGGACTGAATCAAGCGGGCCTCGCAGCGAGATTCATACAATCAATAGGCAGATGACATTGACTCGCGACGTGAACTTAACTCTCCAAATTTGACCTTTGACCACTTGGGACCACTGCTTGAATTTTCTTGTGACAGGCCAGGTGGAAAGTAATTCATTTTGACCGAACAACCTTTGGACTTTGATCTCTAGCGTGTACTGTGTAACACGACAATAGAGGGGGCGGTCGAGGAGTTGAGGATGGCAGCATAGGAGAGAGGATTTTTCTTGGCCAGGGAGAGAGTAGAATGAACGGCTCCTTTGACTAAGGATGTGCGTAAAAAATTATTCTATTTCTTTATTTTTTTTAGTTCTCCGAAATAGATATATAATAATAATCTGTTTAGTAACATAATTTTATTTTTTTTATTTCTTGAATAAATTTTTAGTCCGGAAATAAGTTTAGAAAAAAATGATAGGTAAAAATATTTTACTTTTCCATATCTAGAATAGAATTGAGAAATATAAATTATTTTTTATTTCCACCCCTCACTACTAGCTAGCCGCTTGCCCCATCCTGCCACCACCTGCCATCCTCCGCTGCCATCCAACATCGTCGCCCGCCACCCGTTGTTTGTCCGGGAGGGAGAAATTTTGTGTCGGTTTTAAACGAATTTCTATTCCAAAAATAGAAATTTTTTGTCATTATCAAACATATATTTTTGCTCGGAAAGTCATCTAGGGAATAAAAGTAGCCAAAAATTATGTCTAGAAACAAAATAATTATCATTCATGCCCTAACAAACTTTGGACTACGATCACAGGGTCTATTTTGACAAGTCAGTTGAATGGATGGCTGTGAAGGCATGTGATGAGAACAACACGTAGAAGAATTTTCTTGGCTAGACAGAGCATGAACATCCTTCATCGATAAGCAAGTCTGCACGCTAATTTACGTCCAGAGTAAAGATGTCCCACACACTTAATTTACATCCGACATTGCAGCAAGTTCTAGCTATATATCCGTTTTGGTCATCACACAAGAAAATGATGAGTTATCTATGGCTGTTTTTCTTTCTTTCGATTTACTAAGAAAAAGAAAAGAAACTTGTATCATTATACGTTATGTTTGTGCTCATAGTACTAATTTGGTTTCCGTCATTTGGCATGTATCCGTCTACTGCATTCAAGTTCGAGGTGCACAATCCCATCGCCTAAGTTCTTCTCCTTTTCATTTCGCTTTCTATATTTGCAGATTTATTGAACTTTCTTAATTACGTGGGCGTATTCATCAATATTACGTGTGCACACTTCACTGTTTGAGAAACTAATTAATGTCATTCCTGCATGAGAATGAGATCATTCACTAGTCTAAACAAGTTAAATATGTCGTGTTAAAATAAGTCTCGAGTTTAAGTCTGTTAGACGAAAGCCGATCCAACGTTAATTATTAATATATATTCCGAATTAGATATATCTCGTTTTACTTTGATGTCAAATTAGTGAGCAAAGAAAACGGAAAAGGAAAGTGCATTGTGAACTTCGTTTAAATATACACGGAAGTAGATTTCCGTATTGAAGCCGGCACCAGCTGAATTGGAAAGTGCAAATTGGACTTGAAGACTTTGACTCGGTCAAAGTAGATGCAAGGAAACAGCAAAGGAGGAAGTCCAACTTCGACTTTGGTTGATCCTATCCACACGGACATCTCGGTTGAAGTCGTTATCAACCCTTTGGAAAAATATATTATATAAATATTTCGTCGTGGAATTTGGGTTGCGCCGGATGTTGATATGCCGTGAGTGCTTCAAATAGGAAGTGCTGTCACTTAGCGTGGTCTTTGGATCAATGTCCGTAGAAAGATAAGTGTTGAACACGATTTGGTCGTGTAACTTTTATTTACAAAGGATGACTCGATACATCCTCGCTTGGCCCCCATATGAAAAGAAAGTGCTTGGCAATCCTGACTTAGAAAATACAAGCTTTAATCTCCTCATTTGAACGAGTAATGATAAGAGAATCATAGAAAAATAAAAGCCGGATAGTCTGTAGATTACGTAAATTAAATCCATCCGGACTGTGAGATTCATATAACGAATGAGGCAAACAATATTGATCCGTGATGGGAATTTAATGCTTGGAGACTCTTTGTCTAAATCTTCTTATGACAGACCAGGTTGAATGTAATTCATTTTGACCAAACGACCCTTGGACTTTGATCTCTACCATGTATTGTAACATGATGGCGGAGGCGACAGTCGAGAGGTCACGGATGACAACGTAGGAGAGAATAAAATTGCATGAACATCCTTCATCGACAAGTAACTCTGCATGTTAATTTATGTGCAAAGTAAAGATGTCCCTACGCATGTTAATTTATGCAATAGCACTTTAGTCTTTCACTTTCAAGTCAACTTTATGTAATAGTAAGTCTAACCCCCATATTATTAACGGAAACTACTGATATTGTGGTCGTTGTTCTTGTGACATGATAGTTGGGTAGTTTGACTAGTTAATGGATCGACTAGTAAAGGTTTTAAAGTCTTGCGTGACTTGATATTATTATTCGATGTTTCTTTTACTCCTTGAGTTTTTCAACCTACAATTATTGTTCATTTTAATAACTTAATAGGGAAGGAGACAGCTTCAAAACAACTTAATAAATTTGAAAAATGAATTTTAATTCTCATATAAAAAATTAATGGAATCCCAGGTGAAGGGTTTCAACAAATCCCACTCAAAATCCCTGATTTTCCAAGGAAACCATTCCATGGGGAAATGTGGGTCAAAGACTTGATATGGTTTCCCATGTTTATGGTGGGTAGAATTCCACATCGGTTAAATGCTTAATTATAACCTGCTGTATTAACATGAAGTCTTCTCCAATCAAATCTAAGTTATCGGGTTAGAGACCCTAACATAATATCAAAGCATAGGTTAATAATTCAGATCCTGACACTCCATTTGGCTCACACAAAATAGAAAACGTGTCAATTTCACAATAATCATGGTGAGTCAAGCAGCGTGAAAGAGGGACTTACAAGCAAGGAAAAGTGTTAATATAATTCCATATCGCCTAAATATGTTGTTATAATGTACCTTATATACATGTAATTAAGTGATGTGCAATTATAATCACATGGGCTATGGCTTAAGGCAGCCAGTGCGACAAATGTGACTACCACCTAGGTGGTCGCCCATTTGTCCGCCGGCACCATCATCATCAAGGTAACCACTTCTAACAATGGTAGCTCGCTGCAATTAGCCACTACACACAAGTCCCTTTCCCAATATTTTCATTTTATTTTCGATGTTATGAAGTAGACTTTTTTTATTTTTTTTATTTGTACAACTATATCTGACATCATATTTGATGTTTTACAAAGAGAAAAATAATAAATTATCACAATTCCTCACATTTTTTATGTTAACTTGTTTTATTATGCCCTAATCATTGTTTTATGTTCATATACAGTAAAAAAAACACTATTGTTTCACTTTTCTGAATAATTTTCTGGAGAATGACCATGGCGTTAGCTTAGCCGGGCTCTTTATTCCTTGACAGCTTTGTCTTTTAAAGAAATACTTTGGGTGTCTCAATTTAACATTACTGATCGTTAATTTACGTGCACAGTAAGGATGTCCTACATGCTTTAATTTACATCCCAGATTGCAGCAACTTCTAGCTATATATCAATTTTGATCATCACTGAAGAAAATGGTGAGCTCTCAAGCTTTTTTTTCTCTCTTTCGATTTACTACAAAAAGAAACTTGTATTGAAACACATTTGATATTCCATGGTTCTATTAATAGACTTCATCTCTCAAGACACAAACTCATTTTACGCTATATTTGCGCTTCAATTTTCCCATTTAACTTTCTAGCTTCAACGGCCAGCAAGTTTCCGGATCTTGATGGAAGATAGATTTCCTGAATTCTAACAGGGCAAACCGCTCCTGCTCATGGCACTTCGTTGGTCTCGTTGATGCCAATGTCTTGGAGGAAGCAAAGTGGGGTGAAATTATTGCAAGGGAAATCACCAAGAGATCAAATGTTGTTCGTTTCATGATGATTAAACTGTTCAATGCCCTACTTGGATTTTGGCTTTGTTGGGCAGGCGAAGTGAAGATGGACAAGTACTGAAGCTGCTTGTCAACTTTATTTCACCTTTGATCTTTCGCTTTATGTAACAGTGAGTCAAGCCTAAAAATGCATATCAACTTCTTATTATCTTTGGTCTTTCACTTTTAAGTCCACTTTATGTAATAGTACTTTAGTCTTTCACTTTTAAATCGACTTTCCCCGTTGATAACACGGAATCATTGATCTTGTGATCGTTGTTTTTATGATGTGATAGTTGGGTCGTTTGACTAGTCAACGGATTGATTAGTAAAGATATTGAAGTTTTGTGTGACTCGACATAATTATGCGACGTATCTTTTACTCCATAAATTTTTCAATTTACAATTTTTGTATAATTTAATAACTTAATATGGATGGAGGCAACTTCAAAACCACATAATAAATTTTGAAAAATGAATTTTAATTCACATATAAAAAAATTAAGGGAATCCTTGGCAGTGGGGTTCAACAAATCCCACTCAAAATCCTTGATTTTCCGAGGAAACTGGACCAACAAGTCATCCGATTTCCTCGGGAAATACGGGGTCAAGACTTCGTCGTTTCTTCTAGCAAAGTAGCGGTGCAGTCAATCATCTATGCTTTTTCCTTATTGGAGTGTTCCACCCAAATGAAGTCAATGAAATTCCACAATCCATACGTGGGTGCATGGAAAACACTTACCTTTTTGACCAAACAAACGTACTTTATGTCCGTCAATTATACTTTGGGTGCATGTAAAACACTTTCCTTTTTGACCAAATAAACGCACTTTACGTCTGTCGATTATACTTTGGGTGCATATGAAACACTTTTCTTTTTACCAAATAAACACTTTCCTTTTTGACCAAACAAACACACTTTATATCCGTCAATTATACTTTGGGTGCATGTGAAACACTTTCCTTTTTGACCAAACAAACGCACTTTATGTCCGTCGATTATACTTTGGGTGCATGTGAAACACTTTCCTTTTTATCAAACAAACACACTTTACGTCTGTCGATTATACTTTGGGTGCATGTGAAACACTTTCCTTTTTTACCAAACAAATGCACTTTATGTCTATTGATTATACTTTGGGTTTTGCCTGCCTGACATTGCACTCTAGAAATCCAGGGGTCTCGCTAAAATTTGACATAATGCCCGATAAAATTCCGATTTGCTGGTAAGTTTTTCTCGTCTTAAGAACCATTGACAATCACGCAGCGAGATTTAGAGTCTGGCAAAAGGGCAGGCAAAAGGGCTAATCAAATTTGCATATAAAATCCCTATCTTAAGACTTCGCCCTATCCGTCAAAGCTAAGGGAAAAGTACAATCACCTGAACAAGGCCCTAAATGTATGTATACAGTATTTGTAAGCATCCCGTCGAGTTTCCTATGTGACATGACTCCAATTAGGACGCACCCGCCCTCTCCCTGCATTACCGTTTTCTCTTCCGTCAGCATAGACCTTTGGATTGCCCCCAAGCCTCGACGATCGGCTACCGTGACTCCTTTGGTGCACCTGGTAATACCCAAATGTCTTTGGACCAAGTCAAGAAAATGTTAGAAAAAAAAAACAAAAAACAAACATTAGATATTCACTGGAAGAATCGTGAATGATACCTCCACATCCAACTTCCTTCGTTCAGATATTTTCGGCTTCCATGGTCCAGGTTGAACGGTCGAAAGCGAGTCGAAAAAGTCGTCCTTCACATAACCAGGCTACCATCCAAAAAAAGAAAGACATCACCATCTCAAAAGAAAGAGAGGAAGAGAACCTATATCTCTTTAACCTCGCAAATGAGTCACCTTCTTATCCAATTTCATCGCAGCATCTACATCTTCAGCATCTTCAGCAGGAAGATCACTAGCATCTGCTTTTATCTTTAGGTGAGCTTTGCTATGATTGCCAAGCTCGCCCCACACTTCGTCCTTGTTAAATTTCTGGTTCATTGCCTCGAAATCAAAATCCTCATCATATATGGCAGCCAAATGTGGAATCTGGAAAGACAAACGAAAGAAAAGAGAACAGCCCATAAAGAAGTGTAATAAGATCCTAATGAATGTCTAAAAAAAAAAAAAAGATTAAAGGCAACATGAACATCTGATGATCATACATAAATCTGAACTAAAAAAAGGTAATCCATGTAAAATTGCAAGCCTATAGGCTCAAATTCAAGATTCAAGCTTTTTCAGACTCGTATGACAAATTCATATACACCTTTCTCTTCTTGCTGAATTTATATGACATGGATCCTATTGTAAGATGAGCCATGCAGCCCAATTAGTGAGAAAAGGACCAATTGTTATTGTTGTTGCAGACGCATGCATCCATTTTGAGGGAGATCTTGAATGAAAAACACGGTATACAACAAGACCTCAAAAGGAGAGATTATTGAATGCTCAAACAAGCTAACAATTCTTTTACTTCCTTCAAATTAACCAATGGTTGTTTAGGCGTATCCTCAAAATACCTATATGGCAATAGGCGTGTGATTTGGTAATGCACCAATTTGTCCAGGTTTACATCAACAACACCCACAGCTATTCCTTTTCTTTTCACCATATCTTAATAGTGATATACAAAATCATTGAAGAACTTTAGATAATAAATGGAATACCCCTGATATCAACTTGCAGCAATATTCCCAGGTCAAGTGATTTGCTCATCAAACTGATGAGGAAATTTAATTATATTTTGACCTCTACTCTTCTAAATTACCAATTTCTACTCCTAGTTTGTGTTTTCTCCCTTTTCTTTTATTTTTCAGCTTGTTTGGGATTGCAATCAATATTTGTCAACCAGTTGCTCCATGTTTTCTTACTTTGTCTATTGTCTGTTCATAAGAACGATTATGATTACTAATTCCAATTTCTATTTTTAAAATCCTATGCAAAAAAGTTTATATGTTTCCATTTAATTAGCTTGTGAATTTCATGTGTATTCTCCAACTTTTTGTTTGTAAGCTAATCACTTCTAAACATCATTTGTGGATTCTTCTTACCTCATATGTGGTACATTGGTCGGACATTCTGTGCCTTTCTATATTGTTTGTTGCTTTCTACATGCTTCTTACTAATTGCTGCTAAGTTTCAAGACATTCCTTAGAATCAAAAGAAGAGAGTCATACTGCATCTTCTCCTCTTCCTTGAGCAATTCCTTTATCATGTCAAACTTGAACTCCTCATGTCAGGGGGCTATACAAACAATTACGACTATAAAATGTGATACCTTCTTTCCTCTTCCCACTGAGATGCTCTTGCTAGTTTGATGATGCTGCCTGTCAGCCCTATCTATCTGGAACTACCCAGGAAATATAGAAAGGCACAGAATCAAAAATAATAAGCAAACAGGTTTGAGATGAAGAGGGAAAGTACTTGAGAAGTCTCAAACAAAAAGATTTCGAGTATGAGTATTACCTTCGTTCCTCCTTTCCTCGAATTGCTTGTGTTTTGGTTTGTTCTTAACTCAGCCTTAGTCATCTGGAACATATGGTAACATGGAATGAAAAGAATGAACTGCACTTTCACTATCTCCAAATTAAGTGATAGTTGGCATAAATGACGAGAACATTGAGAGGTATCTGTATACCCTGTTTTCCCTTTCCCATGGTTTGTTTTTAGTGATTTGAAGAGTCCAAGAATCAGCTCTGTTGATCTGATAGAAAGTTGATGGTGCAATGACAAGAAACATACAAGTATAAGGATATGCAAAGACGGCAAACAAAACCACTGGCTTATGTGGTTTGGGTGAAGACACCTTCGGGACCTACAACATGATGTTCTAAACAGTCGTGGCAAAAAATTGGAAAAAGTCATTATACCCTTTTTATTCTTTCTGCCACCTTGCTCACAGCGTCTCTTGGATTCTGTACATTAGATGTTCTCCTCTGAAAGATAAAACAATAGTTATGGCAACCATGAGTCTGATAAAATGAACAAGAAGCTAAAAAAGCTCATAGATAAAAAAGCTTCACCTTCTCTCCTTTTCCCTCTCCATAAGCTTTATAATTGTTAGGGTACTGAGGGGCACCTGTGTGCTGTAAGAGAGAGAGAAAGGCCTCGCGAGATTAGTACTTATAGACACTCACACGCATTAGAACACACATATAAGCATGTGAAAATTTGCTCTGTGAATGTGTAATACCCTCTTTCCTCTTTCTGCTGACTTGCTGGCAATGCTGCTGGGGTGCTGCAGATTGCCCTTATACACCTGAAATAATGGATAAAACCAAAGGTTTTAAACCATGAAGACAACGGAAAGGCAATTTCAAGGAAAAGAGTATGGACTGGCAAGTTCAGAGGAAGAAAAATCTTTACTGTATTTCCCTTTGCTAGAGCATTAGCTTTATGACTCTTATTAGAGTCTAAAGTGGCACTATTATGCTGACAAAATGAGGCAGAGGGAGATAGCAGAGGCTCTAGGAAAATCCAATTTTTGACAGAGATATAGATATAACAAAGGCTGGATAGAGAAAAGAATGATATGAATTAACAGACATAAGTTAGCTTTGCCCTGTATATTATTCACACAATAAGGCAATTAAGAAAACCACCAGCAAACATGTTAAACAAATAACTTTTGGAGGAAAAGATGTGTCCAGAAAAGAGAAGGCAGACAAGATTCAAAAGGGTCCTTTGGCTGATATAGAGAGCACAAGTCATGCAATCAAAGATGAGAAAACTAGAATCAGAACCCTTCTTACCAGCCGTGGACAAGTTTCTTCACTAGAATGCATCTTATTAGACAAAATGACCACATGAGAGCTCTAATATATAGATGTTATAAATCTGGAATATATTACAAAAGCAGTTGACTAGAATGAGTAAAAATCATAATATTCATAAGGAGATTCAGCGCCTTTTTCTCCAGGAATGCAGTCTCACTTGACAGAGAAACTAGAAATTCAGGTGCTCATTTTTAATAAAGAAATGAGGAAGTGAAGCAAGAGACTGAAAGAGTTTTTTAGGACTGAGGACTAAATGTGAACATATAGTTCACTGGGCAAAAGTCAAAGCAACACAAAAAAAGATAATTTTTAGGGAAAAAAAAACAGCTAGTATACTGAAAAGTCGCCCCAATTAAAAACTTGTCGTGGACGAAGACATCATAAAGAATGGAAAGGAAATATTAATTGATTCAACTGAAATGACATGACTCGTGATTGCTTATAAAGGATTATGGACTGGAGTTTCTGGAAAATAAGCATAAACTAGACAGCTATTTAACAAGATAACAACCTAGTGTTTAATCTTTAACAAGAGGGGGAATACACCTTTTGTTCTAGTCTAGCGTTTCAAAACATACTGGAGGGACAAAAACACAATAATGACCTCCTAAACAATGCACCATGTTTATGGAATATCAAGAAGGGATAAATGAAATTCCACATAACATAATTATATAATCATAATCCTCTGGCCTCAAGTAAGCCACTAGCAAATAAAATCCAGTAATAGCTTATATCAAAAAATGCACCGAGGTTCATACATCATGTAAAACAGATACATGGGTGTAGTTCCATAGCTCTCAAATCTACCCCTATACATAAGCTACTGGCTGCCATCAAACACCAGTACTTGAACTGGAAAAAAACGTTTGCAACAGCTAGGTCTGAAAAAATTTGTGCATCCAAGAATTACTGCCTTGAAACATACAAAGTTTCCAGAAAAGTAAACTAGTAACGATATATTGTCGACTTTATGAGAATGAACGAAGGTTCGATGGAGCCTTTGCCTATTGGGGGTTTACAGGAAAGAGCAGCCCACAGAGTCCCCACCTTTGTTTTGCTTGGTTCCTGTTTTTTCTTTTATGTGTGTTGGGGATGGGGGTTTAAAGGTTGATGTTTGATAACTTAAACCTGTAGTAGGGAAAATCAATACACATCCTAAATCAAGAAAAGAAAAAGAGGCACCAAATTGCATCATCAGATGCCATGACATGTATATGCAAATTACTATTTTGAGAATCACAATATCACAGATATGAAATGAGTCAACAGACATGAGAAAACCTTTCTGGCATATGGTTCTGGAAGGGGCAAAATGGGTGCCTGAGCACCTGTTGGTTCCCTTGGCAGCAATTCTGAAGTCAAAGATTTAACGACCTCTTTATCTTCATGAGCACTTCTATAAAAATGAGATGAAGAAAGTGGCTGGGCCCCAGTTTGTAAATTTTGACTAGGTGGTGTTGATGATGGCCTCAAATCCTCCATGTGATTTAGACTGCCTGATTCATTCATACAAGATGTAGCGAGAGGCAGACTTTCTGGAACCAATCCAGACCCTTGCACAAACTTTGCTCCATCAATAACTTGAGGTATGGGGTTTAATATCCAGACCAGCGGTACTAGAACACTTTGCCGCTGAAGACATTGACATCATTCTAGAACTCAACAAATCCTTTGCCACATTAGGCAATGTGTCCAAAATCAATAAAGCAGGATCTGATGGCATATCTGAAGGAATCAAAGTCGGTGTAGATGTCAAAGAATCCATGATAACAGGGGGCTTCAAAGGATCAGATAATCCATAAGTTGCAGCAACACTCATTGTCAACGGATTTGTTCCAGGATGTTGCATTGGTTGCTTAATATGATACGCAGCCAGACCGGGTGGCAAGTCCAGCCAATAACGGCTGTTGAGGATAAGGGACTTCCCCCATACTCCTACCAAATTCTTGCCCATGTAATAGCACGGGCTGTCCAGCAGCAAGTGCATTTGTAGACAGCAACGAACTGAATGATGTTAAGTTCTGTATGGGCTGATATGGAGAAGGAGTCTGGTGGACAGCCAAAGTTGGAAGTCCAAAACTGGAACTGTTCGGTCTGCTTATTGTGGCGGCCTGTGGAGTGATTGCAGATGCAGATGAAGAGTGGAGGAAAATAGCCTGTATGAGAAGTTAATGCAACATGAATAGATGGCTTGTTTCCATCTCAAGCATCAGATCAGTACATAAAGTTGATAAAACCTGTATGATGGCTGGATCATCTGGCAGGTCTGATGTAATTGAGACTCTGAAGATAAACCTGCAATTCCTGAAACAGATGCAGAAGCATTTTTGTTCCTCTCCTTTAGTCAGTTGTGTACAAGGATTGACATAAGTACGTTAAAGAAATAGTTGGATCACCAAGACAAAGCTTCAGTATCTTGTAGTTACCAATGCTAGCATGAGTCAGAATTACGAACTGCAATACTCCTGTGTTTATGAACAACTATTCTATAGGATAGTCAATGATACAATTTATGCTTTGCTTATATGCCGATCATGGATGGCAACCGTCCAAATATAATGCCAACCTTTATGTCACTCCCTCTGAAATTTACATAGTCGAAGACCCTGTCATCAGGAAGGACCTGAGGACCATCCTTTCTCCGCCCTTCTGTTCCAAAAGATCTCACTGCAATAAATGAAGGGAAGATTCAGATGCAGATTGACATTGGAAGAGCTAATTTATGCCTTGACCTGTCTACTGATAACAAATATGCAGTCAGAAGCAACCCCGACCTGAAGTAACATGTAACAATAAGAACTAGAAACTTGCTGAAAGAAACAAAACGCACCAAGACCAATTAACAGATAAATTCATCAGATCTCATCAATTAAGATGTGCTTCACCTAGGTACCCTAAGTCCAACTTCTGTTTTCCAAGTCCTGGGAAGTAAGTGTAGTTGAAATTATAATCTTAAGGTAAGCAGTGTCATATGGGGAAATCACTGGAGTTATTAAGCTATGATTTTGAATTACATGAAGCATATATGTAGGCTTATCAGCAGGACAAAACTAACATATACACCTTCTCAGTTGCAGTGTGCTTAGACTCCATAAAGTAGAAGCCATTAAGCCCCCAATACCGAAGAGTCGCCACATAAGCTCTATTACATCCAAGTTCTAAGTAAAGCATTCTTTTTTATTATTTTTTTGCATACAAGAGATGTAAAAACCAGATCACATCCCTGAAATGAATGTGCCCTGAATTTTGAGGCCAAGCATTCTTTCCCTTGTTCTCTAAATTAACTGTTCCATGAACTGCAACTCACTACTTGATGTTTTAAGCGTGTGACCACCAAAACTTACTCACCACCAAATTCAATATCATCGAACTATTACAATCATCCGCCACAGGAAAATCTGTGATCTCTCATGAGCACAGTGACCCTCTTGGTCATATGTACGGTCCGTGACTTTTGCTTCTGCCAAGACAGGAATAAACCCTTGGCTAAGCCTAAACTATCTTCGCACACTAATCATTCCTTTACACGCAATAGCCATCGCACGAGTCTTGGCCGTTAATCTTTTTTCCCTTCTTGTAACGAATGGAAACTTCAACATTTGCTCAGTACAAGCAACACACGCGAAATGCCGTTAATCTTTCATCGGCACCTCGAAAAGTTCCATCCACAACCACAATGCGGCAATCGTCGAGCACCTCTGCGTACGTCCTAGAGTCGACCGATCGACGGCAATGGCACGAGAAAAGCGGAACTCGGGACTCCCTGAAAGGAGACAAAAAATGGAAGAAGGGACGGAAGACATCGCACCGTTCGTAGGCTGATGACGGCTTCGTGCGCGTCGACGCGGTAGAGGATGCCTGCGTATCGCATCTCCGACTTGGACACTAAGCTCAAGAAGCAACCTACGTTGGGATTTGCCTCCGCCAAAGCCATTGCCGTCTTCCTTCTCCGCTTGCTTCGACTCTCTCTCTCTCTCTCTCTCTCTCTCTCTCTGCCTGCAAAAGCAGTGATGAGCAGAAGAGGAGGAGAGTGATGAGCGATGACGGAGAGAGGAAGGAGGGAGAGAATGAGGTTTTCGAAATCTGTTTCTTAAATCTAATGCAAAAAAGTTTATATGTTTCCATTTAATTAGCTTGTGAATTTCATGTGTATTCTCCAACTTTTTGTTTGTAAGCTAATCACTTCAAAACATCATTCGTGGTACTCTTCTTACCTCATACGTGGTACATTCGTCGGACACTCTGTGCCTTTCTATATTGTCGTTGCTTTCTACATGCTTCTTACTAATTGCTGCTAAGTTTGAAGACATTCCTTAGAATACAAAGAAGAGAATCATACCGCATCTTCTCCTCTTCCTTGAGCAATTCCTTTATTATGTCAAACTTAAACTACTCGTGTCATGAGGCTATACAAACAATTATGACTATAAAATGCGATACCTTCTTTCCTCTTCCCGCTGAGATGCTCTTGCTAGTTTGATGATGCTGCCCGTCAGCCCTATATATCTGAAACTACCCAGGAAATATAGAAAGGCACAGAATCAAAAAAAATAAGCAAACAGGTTTGAGATGAAGAGGGAAAATACTTGAGAAATCTCAAACAAAAAGATTTCAAGTACTAGTATTACCTTCGTTCCTCCTTTCCTCGAATTGCTTGTGTTTTGGTTTGTTCTTAACTCAGCCTTTGTCATCTGGAACACATGGTAACATGGCATGAAAAGAATGAACTGCACTTTTCGCTATAAACAAATTAAGTGATAGTTGGCATAAATGACGAGAACATTGAGAGGTATCTGTATACCCTGTTTTCCCTTTCCCATGGTTTGGTTTTAGTGATTTGCAGAGTCCAAGAATCAGCTCTGTTGATGACCTTTTTTAATTTCACAAAAAAAAGCTAAAATTTTCCCCTGAATTATCAATGTCCCGCTCTTATGCCCTTAAGTTTGCACCGTTGACCTGAAAATACCGTCGATTATGGCTGCTAAAAATCAGACATGGCAGCATGTATGAAGAACACCACATAAAGATTCTTAAAGGGGCCTAGGTATTTGTGGGTCAGTAGTGCCACTTTAAATAGGGGAGCTCACCCATTCATATGTATCCATTCGAATGATTCCATATATAAATCATTCTCTCCCAAAGCTTCTCTCTAGCAAACCAAAGAACGTTAAGTTGCCGTGGAGTCTCGATCCCAGACAATCAGCCCTTGACAGACATTGACGATGATAACAAATAAAAAACAATCCCTAACTTGTTTGTGTTAGTTTTGAAATCTATTAGACACTTTTATCTATTTTTTCACACCTAAATGGCTATAACAACCCTGACATACTTAAATGACAAAAATAATTGATCGAGATCATAGTTGTTATTTATTGAAAATAAAAATGCTGGACATTGTCTATCAAAATAATGTTATTTGTTCCACAACCCCCTTTCTTATTTTCGGTTCAATTTTATACGAAATATATTTCCTTTCTTAATAATTACTGATGAGACTGAGCTGAATTTTATGAGAAATTATTTGTAATGTGTTTGAAAGTTGTCAGTAGTCTTTATTAATTAACGCATCTTAAATCTATATAAAGAAGAGTTGACAATTTTAAACTATATATATAATGAAGTTATTTGACATAAAACTCTAGAGAATCGTAATTAGAAGTTCTACAACATAAGGGTGAGAAAAAACAAATTGTCCAAACTGGTCCGAACCTTCTTTGTCAGTAATTGTGTCATGATTGTGGCCCCTGCATCTTCTCCTCTTCTGGGTTTATCCTTATTTTTCTTATCACCAGGCAGACTCATTGAATAATTCTTTTAAAATAGAATGCCGATGATCGAATTTATTATAATATTTGTATTATAGAGAATTCTCGTAAAAGAAAACACTAAATCAGTTAATCTTTTCAATCTGGACACAAAAGAAGAAGAAACAACGAGATTGATTTATTTTTTATTTTAATCAAATCAGTATATTTATGATAAATTTGCCTCAAATCAATTTTTTGACCACTAAAACCCTATACTGGTACACTTGTGATAATTTTGCATTATGTTACTTTCCATTAAATTTTACCGTCAAATTACCGAGTTGACACGTGGTTGTTAATGCATGTATCAGTTTGGGATTTTACTCGTCACATGTATACTAATTTGTGATTTTCCAATTATATCAGTTTGGCGAATTTGGAGGTTAAAAAATTAATTTGGGGATAAATTTGTCATGAGTATATGAGTTTGAGATTTTATGTGGTATTAATCCTATTATTAATGAGAGCTCAATTAGAGTTACCTTGAACACATAAAGAAGCAAAGATCAAGAAAAGAGTCGGCAAACGGAGGAAGCCGATCTTGACAAATTCTTCCCACAACCATGTCCACCGGAAAGGTTGCCACGATTCCCGCTGCTGAAGGTGCCGAGAATGAAGCTGGCGAAGTCGCCAGCGGCTATTGAAAAGGAAGCGGTGAGCAATTTGTATCCACTACAATGTCTAGATATGATAAATATGTTATTTACGTAGACAGTGCTTTTTGGGATGACTAGCTATTAACGGAGTAAAAGCATTACATTTATTAAGGTTAAGACTGATCCTCTCTGAGGATTTCATATGATGTGATGATGATGTGTAGTGTGGAGACAGATTAAGGGAGGAGAATGCAGAGTTGGATCAACTTTTTGAGGAGTTTATCAAGTACAAAGAATCTCATATGACATTGGGCTCCCTCGAGTGTTTCCCAATATAGATTGTTCTTGACTGGTTACTTTCCCCTCATGCCATTCGCTACTTCCATAGAGGCTTCCTCCAATTTGAAGCAGGGGATTGTCTTGCGGAGCTATATGAAGAGTCAAGTAACATTAATAATCACTCCGATTCTTTTCGGTCTGAGGACTAAATACTGACTCTATTACTCGTGATAGCAGGACACATTGAGGAGTCCCTCATATTATCATTTGCCAGTAAGATTGATCAACTCGAGTCCTTGAACGAATGGACTATGATCACAACGTCTATTTTCGACAAGTGAGCTGAATGGACGGCTGTGAAGGCATGGGATGACAACAACATGCTATCCGTTTTGGTCGTTACACAAGAAAATGGCGAGTCACCAGGTAAATATCAGAATGCGCCAGATTCAATTTGTCTATACTCTAAATCTTTTTGACAGTTCATGATGCCAAAACAGAGAATTGTCAATCCTAATCTATAATGCTTGTCATATTTGCAGTGACGTTGGCCAAATTTATCCTGAGCAAGTGCTGGATAATTGTTGGATCGGACGAAGTGTTTATTCATGTGTATGACTATGGCACAATGGAGAAGATCAAAGAATTCCGAGCGCATAAAGATCATATCAGATGCGTGGGTGTCCACCCTACTTTCCCTACGTGATATCAGCATTGGATGACGTGGTTATAAGGCTTTGGGACTGGGATAAGGACTGAATGTGTACTCAGACGTTTGAAGGACATTCGCATTATGTGATATGAGTAGCGTTTGATCCTCAAGATCCTAATGCTTTTGCAAGCGCATCGCCTGATGGAGCTGTAAAGGTACTCATTTTGTAGGTCTTGCTCTTGGTAAAATACATATTTCAAATTCCAAATATGCTATTTATACTCTCAATATGATTTCCATTTGCTGCAGATTTGGAATGTTCACTCCTCTGCGCCTAAATTTACTTTGGATGCGCATTAGAAGGGGCTGAACTTTGTTGATTACTTCTCTATGCATGGTATGCTCTATTTACAGTGTGGTTAGAATGATTACATTGTTAAGTTTCGAAAAGTTTATTTTTTCTTAATTAAATATATCGGTGCATAATTAGAAAGAGATCAATTGATATATGATTTGTTAAATAACAAGTACAAGTTTGGGATGATAAAGGCAGAAGCTGTGTGTACAAACACTCAAGGGGCACGAGCACAATGTTAATGCTGCATGTACGTTTCCTGAGCTGCCTATGGTAATCACTGGTTTCAGGTATGGGATGCAAATGGCTTTGGGTTTGCATTGTGGGAGTTTGAATAGTCATTAGCATGCTCTAGAATGCAGCTTCAATTACAGTAGTCGAATGAAAATATTGCCTCCATCTTTTCCCAATTTTTCAATAGTTCCCTGGATTCTCTGTCATTTTGTGAATGACTCCAACATTCTCTAGCGTACAGGCTTAAGCACGTACTGAAATTCAGTTATGGAAGGATTTGGGATATTGCATGTCAGAAAGGACCGCGCCGGTACCATTCATCCCTACTCTAAATGCTTCATTTCCTAGATATATCCATGCTACGACAATAATGAGCTTTTATGATGGTCCAGGGTTTTTTGTTACCACTACAAAGGCATTCATGTAGGCTCTGCAGTTTCAGTACAAAGATAAATTCTTCCATATCCATTGTCTCACATTTTCGTGGCTTTCGGTCTGCAGGGTTGCAGTTGCTTGCGACAAGGGAATAGCCGTAATCTAACTAGTGTGCTGGTGGTGTGGAGCCTTAAGCCAAACTCTATGTTGATTAAAACAGATGCCGACCTCTATAACTGTTACTTTCAATTTGGAGTTCAAATAAAAGTGCATATCGTTCTTTTGTCAAAGGAAGAAAGTGTCGCTTTGTACCAGTTTATGTGTATTCCCTTCGCAGCCGGCCAGTGATAGGATTTTCCAGTGTAACCCAAAGATCTCATACATTCCTTTTGTGGCGTGTCCTGGTGAAAGTTCGTTTATGATCTGTGGTGTATCATGCTCCTAGTGGAATAAATATCTCTCAAAGATTACTAAAATCGCCTGGAAAAAAGAAAAAAAGGAAAATAATGGCAGCTTCAGAGCGTGAAACTGACGATCCAGGAGTTTATTAGTCATATATGTGGCAAGGCATGTTTCAAGACCTGTGTACAAATAAAATAAGGAAGATACATATCAAAGAGGTTGATGCTTGTAATTACGACTTGAAACGATTCTTAATCTCTAATGACTTTGAATGCTCCTGCATAACTCATGTCAACAACCAGGTGATACTCCTAAGACTTAAGCTATGAGGGATTTGACTTGATCTTTGTCCTATTTCCCTAACACAAGTTTTAATAAATATGATGTAAATGGGATATGAAAGGGTTCACATCATGCTGATATTATTCAAAAAGCAGATTCATTTTGCTCGCAAACGGAAGCATGAAAGCCTTTTGGACGAACTTCATCACCAGTCAAAAGACTAAAGAGGAATGCAATGCTACTGCAACTTTCTGAGTTATTGAGATGTAATACTAAAGATGGTTTGTACTGATTTACATCATATTGTGAAGTTTAAGTATGCCTCCGGGTTCTCTGCCTTTGCCCAAAAATCTTCTTCACGATCCAATGTTGAATTCTTGTGGTCGTGTTGTGTCCGATAACCGCTCCGATGACCAGCCCAATTCCGCGACCCATCAGACACGATTTTCCAATCTAGTTGTTCGATCGATCCAGATCCTTGAGTGCAATGTTCAGTTGTGGCCGAACACAATTTTGGTGTGCCACTTTTGATTTGAATTTAAACGGAAAACTAGAAAAATTTATAACAAAGAGGGTCTCGTTATGCCGATTCCTCCAAAACGTGGAGGCCATGAATCATTACCTTGTTTGATCGAGATTAGAGAAATGAGGGGAAGGAAACTTGCGCATAATGATCTATCAGAAATGAGTAAAGCTAAAACCCTTTCTAGCTGACATGAGAAATTGTATTCATAGCTATCAAAAGAGTACATCGAGTCAATTTCATGGGAACAATCATGCATTTATTATTTGCTTGATGAAATTGGAGACACTTTATTTGAAATCTTATATCTAGAAGGTAGATACTTGGATGCTATCATGAAGTCGCAGAACATATCGAATAGATATGCCACGACACGCACCTAGCAATGAGCAATCCAGTCAATGAACGTTCACAGCAGACTGTAATGCACACAAACCTTATCTGGTGCATCCGTCTTCGCTGCCATCCTCTATAGAACCTCAGGAACCGACGCTCAATTTTGGAAGTCGTGTTTAGCCCCATAACCATGCCGATGACCAGCCCACTTCCAAAACCCATAAGGACAATCTTCCAATTGAGCTCTTCAGCGGATGCACCAGATGGTGGTGCTGGGGGCGCTTCAACGGGATTTTTGCATTTCTTTGTCAAAGGAACTCCGCACAGTCCTAAGTTCCCTTCATAGGACTTGTTCTCGAACGTAGCGAACTGGTTCGCTTGAGGTATGGGCCTAGAAAGATGGTTGTCCGACACATTGAAGAAAGCAAGGAAACTGAGTCGGGCTAGTGCTGGAGGGATCATTCCTGAGAGCTTATTGCTGGAAAGGTCAAGAGATTCCAGTTCGGTCAAATTCGCCAGGGACAAAGGGATGGAGCCGGTAAGAGCATTGTTGGAGAGATTGAGCATACGAAGTTGAGTTAAACTTCCAATAGAATTCGGGATTTCCCCAACAAAGTTGTTGCTCGAAAAATCAATCACGTTGAGGTAAGTCAATATCCTTTCGTATTCCATTAAAATGCCTTTGTTGATTATTGTCATTGAATAGTCGTAATTTACCTCATCCTGGCGAAATTTGGGGTAAGATAACCTAGGAGTTACATAGTAGTATCCACCATCTGCATCGTGGACTTTCATGGAACTCCAGGTATCAAAGTATTTAGATGGAAGGCCACCCGAGAAGTTGTTCATGGATAGATCGGCAATTCGTAGGTTAGGAAACTGGTCACGAGCTTCAGGTTTCCCTATGGTTCCATGAAATCTATTGGAACTCAAAATGAGCACCTTCAGAAGAGAAAATGAGCCCATCCATGAAGGAAAGGTGTCGACAATCTGATTATATCCAAAATTGAGAAACTCAAGATTGCTACAATTAGCTAATCCCCTTGACAATGACCCTTGTAGTTGGTTATCACTCACATCTATCATATTCAACGAACATACGTTATTCTACAATTGAGGAAATCTTCCATATAAATCATTGCCATTCAAACTCGAGGCGGAAAGGGTCTTGCTCAAATTGCCCAGGCACGGCGGAATAACACCAGACAACTTGTTCTTGGAAAAATCAAGGATGGTAATAGAGCTTAGTTGGCAAACCTCTTGTGAAATTTCTCCAGATAGCTTGTTATTCGAGATGAGGTAGTATTCAATGGACTTTGGTGGAATGGGAAGTAATCCTTGCATATCATTGTACCTGAGGTCCAACGTCTCAAGAATTGGCCAATCAAAAGCTGTAAAACTAGTAATTAAGTTTCTGGAAAGATTCAAAACCTGCAAATGTGACATACTCACATTTGAGAACCACAAAGGTGTCGGCCCACAAATGCTATTTTCGGATAGGTCCAACCATCGCAACCCACTTTGGGATGATAGGAAGATGGGGAGATATGTTAAGTTGCTAGAAGCCAAGCCAAGAGCGAACAAGTATGAAAGGCTAGCATTCATGTTAGGTTCGATAATCGACGAGAATTCATTGAATGAGAGTCGCAAAGTATGTAAACGTTGAAGTTTGAGTAACACATCCAACTGCAAAATGCCATTTAGGTTGTTATATTGCAAGTCCATGGTAAGAAGATTCTCGAGGTTAGGGATGTTTTCTGGAATTGGGCCAGTTAATCTATTAAATGATAAGTCAAGATAATTTAACTGGGTGAGGTTGATCAAGGAAGTAGGAATTTTTCCAGAGAGTAGATTCAAACTAAGATCCAAAAATGAGAGTTCGACGAGCTTTCCTATGGAAGATGGGATTTCTCCCGAGAGTTTGTTATCTTGAAAATTCAAACGGGTAAGATGAGTCAGGTTACCTATTGAAGATGGAATGTTCCCTGATAAGTGGGATGAACTGATATCGAACTCGCTGAGAAAAGCCAAGTTTCCTAGCGAAGCTGGTAGCTGTCGCGACCTATTTTTTCGTCCCGGATGGGAAACGAAATCGATAAATAGGTTTAGGGGTATTGTCCAAAGGGTGGGTCGAAGACCCTTAATTAGACGGCTCTCCAAGCCCATACCCCGCGTGACGTTGGGTGTTCATGAAAACCTTCAAATAAGAAGTCGCCACTAGCCTATTGGGGTCGGCTAGAAACCAAGCGAAGCATGGGAGCGTGCCTCACTTTCTACGCAACCAGAGAATCTAGGATCGGGGACTTGATTACACTAATTAGCCAATTAGTGCCCTTTCGGTACCAAATCTTGTTCATTTCAAAAAGACTTTTGTTAGGCAGTTTAGATTGATTTTAGACTTAACCACTAACATATGAGGTGATCATGCAGGTGCGCAGTCATCAAAATAACAATCAGCAATTAAAGAAAGCATTAAATAAATTGCATGCGAAAATAAACACCTAGCATTAGGAGATAAATAATACAATCCTAATTAAACTAAAGGGAAACCATAATCATCGCATCATAAGCGTGCAATCAAGGGCAATTGTATCCGAGGATAATTAAAACCCTAAAAGTGAAGCAGTAAGGGGCATTGTTCAATTTTGAAAGACGATTTTAGGCCAGATGATTTTCCAACATTTTTTAGAGAAAATGGTCAAGAATTATTTTAGAGCTTTTAGGAAACTCTAAAACAAACTTGGGGTTTTTGGGATTTTTTGAAATTTTTTTTTTTGAATTTTCTGAAATTTCGAAATTTTTTTGATTTTTTAATTTTTTTATGATTTTTTGAATTTTTGAATTTTTTTATATTTTTTATTATTAAAAAGATAATTCGGACCGGGTCAAAAGACCCGGCCCTACTGAGCTGACCCGGACCCTATTGGTCCTGGTTGGTTAAAAGGAAACGGGCCGGCCCTAAATCCATGAGGAAGGCCCATGAACAATTCTTCTTCTTATTTTTCTAAACAAAAGCCCAACCTTGATTTCTACTTTTCTAGCCCAGCTAAAGAACCCGGCCCGTGACAAAATCAGCCCAACGGAAGCGGGCCCGCAGCGAAGCCCATCTCCTTGCCCCTATTTTTATTTTCGGCCTTTTCTTTGTCTTTTTCTGATTTTTCTATTTTTTTATTTCTTTTTCTCCTTTTCCTTTTTTTTATGTTTTCTTTTTTTTTTCTCTTTTTTAATCTTTTTTCTTCTTTTCTGCATGCATATTACTTCCCCCCATGCGGCCACATGCACGCCCGACGCCCCCCCATCTTCTCTTCTGCGCTTCATCTTCTTCGCGCACGAAGGTCTCCTACTCGAAGCTCGCCCGCTCGAATCTCACTCAAGCAACAGCATCACACGCTCACTCCTTCACTAGCCCAACACCACTCATCAGCCGTTCACTCCAACCGGCGCCGGCCACAAACTCCGGCGACTATTAATCCATTTATGGGAACAAAGACAGCCCACGCCAAATCGACGATGCACGATTATTCCACGAAGATGACGCCAAATCACAACGAACACACGAGAATCAAACATGATGCAATGGCTATAGACACAAACACCGGTCGATCTCGAGTTAAAACATCAACTGGCTTTCGGCCTTCTTTGAGGCATTTTATCAAATGGTTGGAGGGCGTCACCGAAAGGGTGGCCGCAGACCCACTCAAGACACGGATTCAGGCAAAACTCGACACGCCGTGTGCGAGGAACGCTCAAAAATTGATCCCATTCAGAACAGGCATGGATGAAAATAGCAAGCTTCAGCCAAAAGAACTCAGGTCTCATTTCGACATCTTAACGAACACACGGTTGACACTACGGGAGGAGAGGCTTCCGGCCCGAACCGGAGCTCGAACCCACGCCGGCGAACTCGTCGCACGACGTAGGGAGGTACAGAAACCATAGGAGGGGCTCGGGTCGGAGCTCGCGCGAGCCAAACGGCCGCGAGCTCCGGCCGATCACGCCCCAAACAGAGAGTAGAGGGAGCTGAACTTACCTGTTTCGGCCTGAGGGCGTCACCGAGAGGGTCGTCGGACGACTGGACGCGTGGCCGAGGCTCCTTCTCTCTCCGACTCGCCCTCGCGCTATCTCGAACTCACCCACCACTCTCTCCTTTTTCTCTGTTCTGGATTTTTTCTCTTCTCGCGTTCTCACTTCCCTCTCCCCCTCCGTCCCCAGTTCTCTCTCTTTTTCTATTCTTCTTTTTCCTTGCCCACCTAACCCCTCCTGATTTTCTGCTTTTGCTTTGCTGCTGCTCCTCTCTGCTGACTTCCTGCTGTTGCTTTGCTGCCGCTCCTCCCTGCTGACCTGCTGCTGCCTTGCTTTTTTTTATTTCTCTTCTGCAGGTTCTTGCTTCGCGTGTGGAAGAAAAAGAAGGGAAGAGGGAGGAGGCGGACGGGCCGGGCCGAAACCAAAGGAGAAGGGCCGGCCCAGATACCAAAAATAGAAGGGAAAAGAGGAAGGGGCCGGGCAGGCCTGGCCCTAGCCCGGACCCACGTTTTCTTTTCTTTTCTTTTTAAATTAATTTTTTTTTAATAATTAATTTTTTTTTAAAATATTTTTTTGATAAATTTCAAAACTAGTGATGCGAGTGCTCCTAATGTCTATATGAGATGCGATTTTAATGAAAAGATTTTTTGTTAAGGGGTTAGAAGTTAATCCCTAATTTTCTCTGCAATTAATAAACACTTAAATAAATCGCCAAAATTTAGGTGTCAACGGTAATGGCTGAAAAATTGGTCCCCCGAAGACACAGCGACTTAATGTGACTGTGCAAGTGAAACTCTGGCAAATAAACTGACAGCTCTGGATTGGAACCCAAATCAAGAAGTTGTAGCCTTAGCAGCTCGAAGATGGTTGTTGGGAACATCCCTTGCAAGTTGCAGTCAAAGAGTCTAAGTGATGTCAACGAAGATAAATTTGCAACGGCATCAGGCACTGGAGCCGACACATTCGACCAGGTAAGATCAAGGTGTTCCAATTTGGTCAAAAATTGGAACATCGTCTCCATGCCGATATTCCTCAGCTCCAGTCCATAGTTCAAAGAGAGATCGAGGGAGGTCAAGTTAGTCAACTTTAGGACTTGAGACGGGATTTGACCATTGAAGTTGGACCTAGAGAGGTCCAGGCTCGTCAACTCCACAAGATCACCTATGACGGACGGTATTTGAGAGTAATTGAAGTGGTTTGAGGCGAGGTTGAGGCTTTGCAAGTGAGTGAGGCGGAAGAGGCTGGCCTTTGAGTTGATAGGACCAGAGAGACAACTTTGGTAGAGGTCGAGGCCGGTCACGTAGCCTGTCCCTTCATCACACTCCACGCCTTCCCAGCTACAGCAATCCCCATCTTCCACCTTCCACGATTCTAGCTTCGATGGGTCGTCACAAAGCTCTGGATGGAAGACAGATTGCTTGAATTCCAACAAAGCAGACCGCTCCTGCTCATGGCACTTCGTCGAGCTCGCTGAAGGCAATGTCTTAGAGGAAGCTAAGTGGAGTGGAATTATTGCAAGGAAAATCACCAAGAGATCAAATGGGGTTCGTTTCATGATGATTAAACGGTTCAACACCCTATTTGGATTTCGGTTTTGCTGGGCAAGTGAAGTGAAGATGGACAAGTACCGAAGCTGCTTGTTGACTTTATATCACATTTAATCTTTCAACTTTATGTAATAGTGAGTCAAGCCTGAAAGTGCACGTCAACTTTCTACTGCCCTTGGTCTTTCGCTTTTAAGTCGACTTTATTTAATAGTACTTTAGTCTTATACTTTTAAATCGATTTTATATAATAATAAGTCTAATATCTATTAATAACACGGAATCATTAATCTTGTGATCATTATTTTTGTAACGTGATAGTTAGGTGGTTTGACTGGTCAATGAATTGACTAATAAAGCTATTGGAATCTTATGTGATTTAACATTATTATTCGATGTTTATTTTCCTCCGTGAGTTTTTCAATTTACAATTATTGTTTAATTTAATAAATTAATATGGATGGAGACAACTTCAAAACAACTAAATAAATTGGAAAAAATGAATTTAAATTCTCATATAAAAAATTAATGGAATCCTAAGCGATGGGATTCAACAAATCCCACTCAAAATCCCTAATTTTCCAAGGAAACCATTCCTTGGGGAAATGTGGGGTCAAGACTCGATATGGTTTCCCATGTTTATGTCGTCGTCGTGGGTAGAATTTCACATCAATTAAAAGCTTAATTATAATGTGTTGTATCAACATGAAATCTCCTCCGACCAAATCTAAGTTATCAGGTTAGAGATTTTAACATAATATCAAAGCATACATTAATAATTTAGATGCTAACACTTCAATTGGTTCACACAAAATAGGAAAAGTGTCAATTTCGCAATAATCGAGCCAACTCAAGCACTTGTGAAAGAAGGACTTACATGCAAGGAAGAGTGTTAGTATAATTCCTTATCGCTTATATATGTTTTTATAGTGTGCCTTATATACATATAATTAAGCGATGTGCAATTATAATAACATGGATTGTGGCTTAAGGTAGCCTTAAGGTAGCCAGTGTGACAAATGTGACTTCCACCAAGGTGGTCGCCCATCTGTCTGTTGGCAACCACCACCATCAAGTTAACTACTTCTAACGATGGTAACTCACTATAGTTGGCCGCTACACACAATTCCCTTTCCCAATATTTTGATTTTATTTTTGATGTTATAAAGTAGAATTTTTTTATTTTTCTTTTTATTTGTATAACTATATCCAACATCATATCCGATGTTTTATGAAGAGAAAAAATAAATTATCACAATTCCTCATAATTTTTTATGCTAACATATCATGCCTTAATCATTGTTTTTTGTTTTTTTTTTTTATGACCCTGGGGAACCCCGCACCCCACCCCGCCGCCGGAGGAAATGCCCAGGGACGCACGCGCGTCCACCACACACACATGCACTGTAGGGTAAGTCACCAAGTGCCTCCGGCGAGTCGAACCCCTCCCCTTTGAGCGAAAGGGTCATTCGGGGCTATCCGCACCGCGGCGGGTGGTTCCTTAATCATTGTTTTATGTTCAAATTTAGTAAAAAAACATTACTCTTTCACTTTTCTGAATAATTATCTAGAGAATGACCATGGCATTAGCCTGGATTGGGCTCTTTGTTCCTCGACAGCTTCATCTTTAAGAGAAATACTTTGAGTGCCTCAATTTAACATAACCTGTGACGTCCTGGATTTTCGACCCGTGACGGATTTTTCTATCCAAATGTGGATATTGGACTTTTCGAACGTTGGGTTTAATTTTTGGACTTTGGCCTCATTATTTCCCAAATTTTTGGGTTCTTGGAAACGTCAGACGTAGGACCGCCGAGCCGAATTTCGGACATGAGACCCCGCCATTTTTCCCCTTCTCTCTTCTCCTTCTCTCTACCACGTGCGCGTCCCCCTTTCTCTCCTCTTTCTCTCTCCTCTTTCCCTCCCTTTCTTCCCGTTCTGACTACCCCTGCCCCACTTTCTCTCTCACGTCCCTTCCCCCTCTTCTTTCTCTTCCCTGCCGCCTGCCCCCTGCTGTCCTTTCCCCCCCTTTTTTCTTCTTTGTTTGACTTTTCAAACAGCTTTCTCTCTCTCTCTCTCTCTCTCTTCCCTGGGTGATCGACGCTGCTGCCCCCTCCCCCCCCCCTTTCTTCTCCTTTTCTTCTTCTCCTTGGCTTCTGCTTGGCCGGCTACGGAGCTGCCGCCGCCTGCTCGTCGCCGCGCCACCGCCTCACCAGCCACCACAACCGCTCCGCCACCGCCCCTGCTCGCCGCCGGACTACCAGTCGGCCACCGTCCGCCGGTTTCGAAGCCGACCAGCCTCGTCCAGCTTCTCTCTCCTCCTCCGCCGCGTCTGGTTTCGACCGGGCCGGCCCCTCCAGCCGTCGTCCGCTTGCCGAGCACCACCGCTTGGCATCGCCTTGGCCGCGACCACCGCCCCTGCTCTCCGCCCGGTCGCCGGTGAGTCGCCGTTTGCCGGCCTCGAGCCAACTCGGCCCCGCCTGGCTTCTGTCCTCCTCTACCCACCGTCGCTGCTGCCGAGTCGCCGCCTCCCTGGCCACCACCACGGCTCCGTCACCACCCCTGCTTGCCGCCGGACCACCCGCGGGCCGCTCGTCCGCCGTCAGCCGGCCGGAACCGCCCGAAACAGAGCCACCCAGCCGCTGCCGTTGCTTCCTCCTCCTTCCTCCGGTTCTGGTTTGGCTTGAGCAGCCGCCACCGTCGGCCAGCCACCGCCGAACCACCTTGTCACCATTCGGCCCTCCCTCGCCGCCATCCACCAGCCAGCTCAACCGTCGTCGTCGCCGTCTCTCTCTTGGGTTCCGGCCAACCGCGACCAGCAGCCTCGCTGCCACCAGATCTGGTCGTCGGAGCTCCCCGCCGGTCGCCGGAGCTGCTGGCCGCCGCCCAGGCGTCGCCGGAGAGCCGCCCCCAGCTGGCCCCGAGCTGCGGGACGCCTCCTTCTTCCCCGGTTCCCCCCTTGGCCGCGCGGACAGCGGGCCTCCGGCCAAGATCCGGCCGCCACGTCGCCCGTCCTGACACCCCGGAGGCACCCGTGCGACCGCCTCGTCTTCCCCGTCACAACCGCGCCTTCGCCGTCGTTAAACGGTAAGTTTCGGCTCTAAACCCTTGTGTAGCGTGTTAATCTCGTTTAGGGTTAGTTTAGTTAGGTTAATCAAAATTAGGTGGTTAGTTATGGTTATTTCGGCTAATCGAGGTTAGTGGGGGTTAATTAGGGATTAATGGTAATTTTAGTTAATTATGTGGTTATTTTATTATTTATATTTATTTATTCCGGAATTAATATGATATTGTTTTATTATTATTTCGATAATAATAAATTATATTGTTGATAATTATTGTGTTTAATAATTATTAATTAGGATAATTCTCCACGTTTGAATTAATTACTTTTTGATAAGTAATCGCAGTAATTGGTGATTTACGGGAATTACTGATTGTTGCATTATTGCGAGACGATTATTGCCTGAGGCGATAATTGACTGAAATTAATATAATATTGTTTTATTATTATTTCGATAATAATAAATTATATTGTTGATAATTATTGTGTTTAATAATTATTAATTAGGATAATTCTCCGTGTTTGAATTAATTACTTTCTGTTAAGTAATTGCGGTAAATGGTGATTTACGGGAATTATCGATCGTTGCATTGTGCGAGACGATTATTGCATGAGGCGATAATCGACTGATTTGTTGATTGGTTGTTTATACCTTATTGATCAAAGCACGTTTGTTCCGGGAATTACGTGGTATTCCCTTATAAAATGGGTTGATTATTAGATTATCGCAATGTGGCGATTCACGGATAATAAGTGGAATACTTACTGCCTTATATGTGGGCCTCATGAATGTCTTGTGCGGATTATGACATGTGTTTATGAGTTCACTTGTGCCCTGAGATGTGTTTACACGGGGAGACGGAGATTGTGCCTTGAGGTGTGTTTACACGGGGAAAAGGTAGAGCCCTGAGGTGTGTTTACACGGGAAGGCAGAGGAGATTGTGCCCTGAGGTGTATTTACACGGGGAAAAGGTAGAGCCCTGATGTGTGTTTACACGGGGAGGCAGAGAAGATTGTGCCCTGAAGTGTATTTACACGGGGAAACGGTAGAGCCCTGAGGTATGTTTACACGGGGAGACAGAGGTGATTGTGCTTTGATGCGTGTTTACGTGGGTAGGTGCGTAATTGGAACATGCCTGACTGTTGTATGCATGGAATGCATCTGTTGTGTTCTGATTATGCGATTATATGTTTGATCCTGTTAATATGTGTTTGCTCCATATTTGGCACATGTGGTTATTATCGTGCAGGGTAGGTGCAACCATGAGGTAAGGTCGTTTGTGATTGGATGATTACTTAGTGAATGTCATTATGAGAGCCATGCTTGTTAGGTACCCCTGAGGTGGATTGGTGCCCTAGTCAAGGCTTAGCGCTTGAACTTACTGAGATTTTATCTCACTGGTTATTGTATAACCATTTCAAGTCCGTTGGACGAAGAATCAGCATGGGTTGTGATTCGTGGCTTTGGTTGAAGGAAGTAGATTAACCCTGACCTTGTTGATGTCATTGGCTCAATAGGGAGATGCCCGTGGTACGGGCTTGTACTTGTAAACTTCCTAGGGCTAATCATTAGATAAATAAAGCTGCATTGTTGATGGTGTTTTCTGATTGACTTTCTTGGCTATCCCGATTATTATGTGGTACGGGGACTATTTATTGCTTCCGCATGTGTTTAATGGAAATATAAAAATAATGGTCGGCGACGCGTCCTGGGACGTCACATTCAAATAACCGTAAGTGGAAAAAGGGGATCGTCGCGTGCTTGAGGGTCGGGGCGTGACATAACCGGTCGTTATATGGTGATCCATTTGCGTAGTCTTAAGACGATTTGGTCGTGTAACTTAGTTACGAAGGGCGACATGATCCACCCTTGCTTGGCCCCTCTATGATAAAAAGTTCTTAGCAATTCTAATCTAGAAAATGCGAGCTTTAATCTCCTCATTTGAATGAGTGATAATAAGGGAATCATAGAAAAATACATACCGAATACTCTATAAATTATGTAGATTAAATCTATTAGGACTGAATCAAGTGGGCCTCGCGGCGAGATTCATATAATCAATAGGCAGTCGATAGCGATATGAACTTAACTCTCCAAATTTGACCTTTGACCACTTGGGACCACTGCCTCAATCTTCTTGTGACACACCAAGTGGAAAGTAATTCATTTTGACCAAACATGTCACGCCCCGACTCTCGAGCTCGCGGCAACCCCTTCTCTTGGTCGATTGAAAGCGACGTCCCAAGACCCATCGACGACCATTCATTTTATCTTTGATTATGCGCGCGAAGACGAACCATCCCAGAGACAAACATACAATCAAACAGGGATAGAGGGATGAACAGCGAGAACAACAACAACTACTCATTTATACATCTTCATTGGATTAACCAACGGAGGATCGTTTTTCGAATTACAAGCTCGACAAAAAGGGCCGATCCATCCTCTAAGCGAAACCAAAAGGACTAGGCTAATCCAACAGTACACAAAGAACCCTCGGGTTCAACACCACGATCACTCGGACCCATCGGACTCAGTCTCCGTCGAGTCGATCACCGGAGGAGCGGGGCGGGATCCTCCATTGCGGGTACGCCATACTAGGGGCCGAAAATGGTTAACCACGACGGGTTGAGATAAAATCTCGCGAGTTCTTCCCCCTAAGCCCCAGGTTAGTACGCCAACTCAACCCGGGGTATCTCTCCGTAACCACCCCTCACTCAACCCAACAACGAGACGGCCAAAACCAAACAACGGATCAACAATAGACGGGGCAACCAACAATCATACGGTCGGTTCGCATGCAACCTTACCCGGTATGCCATACCCCGCACGTCAAATCTCATACAATGCAAGCAAGGCACATGGCCGTCGATGATGATCTGGTTCATCAATTACATGCGAGTCGCACCACAAGCGATCTCACCGGCCATTAGCACACCCCGCACGATTTGTCAACTCATGCGTGCGTACCATAATTAATGCAATCATCACGACATTAAAAGCATGCGAATAATCAGAGCATCTCACACAACTTTCTCATGTCTCACACTCACACATGCTCCGATTATTACGACCACTAGGGCCACGGCACAACCTTATGGTTGGCGGTCTACCGTCAAAGACAAAGGCATCGTCCTCCCCCATGAGGCACGGCGACGTCACGGGCTCTCTCCCATCGACGGCATTCCCTATGGAGCATGGGGCCCGCTCGCTTGCCGCCCCCGACCCATGGCCCGACCTTTGTCCGACCGCAACCAAAGGCCCAGTCGGGGCGACCAAAAGGCCACGGCACAACCCCATAAGGATTGGCGGTCTGGCGGCGCGAGCTCTCCTCTTAATGTGATCATGCAACACATCATCAAACAATCCATTTATATCTTTGCTCTGTCGTGAATGCAACATCGCTCATGCTCATACGACATGCCATTTCAAATAACCCACGCAATATGTCATGCGGTCTCACTCGACAATTTCCAAAATTCAATTCAACCAACACTCGATCACGCATTTCATCAATATTCACAAGTATAATTAACAATCGGCACTTCAATAAATCATGACAACCAAGAACACATCAAAATAAGCCAAAAATTAGCTTCTGCATGAACAGTGCCGTGAACGATGTCCGTGAACAGTGATTAGTGAGCGATGTCAGTGAACAGTAATTATGAACAGTGATTTTTCCGAAATTTAATTAATTAAAACATTTAATCCAGAAATTAAACAAAACATTAATTAAAACAATTAATCAATTCAATTTAAGCTAAACATGCTTAATAATCACATAAATCACATAACCCTCATTTAAGCAATAATTAAGCACAATTAGCAAAATTAAGCTAATCTAATCCTAACCATCTATCTTAGGGCTAATGCAACTTAATTAAACTTCCTAAACCAATCTTACCACTAATTAACCCAACCCTAAGCAAGTTTAGGCACTAAATAGGGATTAGGAGCTAAACTCACCCGTTAAGCGGGCCGGAGACGCGGACGCGGCGGCGGCGGCGGCGACGAACCCGACACTGGGACCTCTACCACGACGATCCAAGGCGGTCCCGGACTCAACACGCGAAGCAACAACTCGGAATCCTCACCGCAACTCGAAAAACCGCACCGCTGGAGGAGGAAGAAGGCGATCGGAGTTGAACGGGCTGCCCGAGCTCCGGCGAGCGGCGGGCCAGAACCGGCGGCACTGGGGGTCGAGGGGAACCACTTGTGGCTGGGATGGGCGGTGGTTTGGCCGGAAATGGAGAGAAACGGAAGAAAAGGCGGAGCTGTGCGGGGGCGACGCTGGCTGGTGACGGACGGAGGACCGGTGACTTCTGGCCGCCGTACGGGTCGGAAGACAGCTCCGTTCGGCGATCGGCCGCCGTGAACAGTACGGAATTTCTGTGCTGAACATTTTGATAGGTGGCACGGCCCGAGATTCCACCGGGAAGGCAATGAACAACTCAAATTTCGGTGAGAGGTCCAAAGCGAAACTGCAGAAATTGCAAGGAGAAGCAAGGGGGAAGAGGGTGCGATTTTGGAGAAGATGAAGAGGAGAGAGAGAGTGAAGTGAAGGCTGAAGGATAAGCCTTATCAAGGCCATCAATGCTTGCCCCACTTGCCAAACAATTGACCTCATCTTCTCTCTCTTCTTTTTGACTTTTCTTCAAAATATCCAAGGGCATTTTGGTCATTTCCACCTTGCACATTTCCCAATCTGTCCTTGGGCTGAAAATGAAGGGCGGGCCTAGGAAAAAGGCCGGAAAATTAATAGGAATGGGCTCGGGAATTTATTGGGCTCGAAACGGCTCAAGGTTAGACAACGGGCTCAGGAGAGTAAAGGGTCGGTTTGGCCCAACGGCTCACTTGCTTGCCTCGGGCCTTCCATGGCGGCTGTCCCACCTTGGGAGTGAGGCCCACACTGATCTTTCTCGGCCCACGTCCTCGTAGGCTCGTTTCCTCGGTCCGAAAATTCCTTTTCCAAATACCCAGGCTCAACCGATCACTTTGTCGATCGACTAAGAAGCATCGTCCAAAAGTCCTTCTCGAACGTTCCCGAAAATTCGAAGTCCAATATTGGATTCTCATGCCATGTCAATTTCGCCCGAATGCCATTTTGGTACTACTCAGACTGACAGGCGGCTTTGAGGATTCACGCATAATCGACTCGTGCTAATTCACGTTCAAGACTTCTCGACACATGGACGTCCTTGACTACGTGAAATTGCGGAGGATAGATTCTTATTTCAAAGTACACGATTACCAAGGATCGACATAGGGTCGTTCGCGGGCTCGATAACGCAAACGGAATCACCCGTCGTCCCATTATACTGTACGCGAATCGACTTCTATTCGTCCCCGAAATCGGCTGCATGACTACGAGGATCGTCCTTACGCAAGTCTCACGGTCTAGTCGTTTTCCTGGGTCAAGTTCTTTAGTCGCACGAGTTTCTCGTCCTCATTAGCCTTTCCCCTCAAGGTCGGTATCTCGGGGTGATCGGTTAAGTGAGATCAACCAACAATACATCGACGAAATTCACGTTCATTCCTTCCTCAAAAGGGCTCGAATTTCAGGATGTTACAAAACAACCTTTGGACTTTGATCTCTACCGTGTATAATGTAACACAACGGCAAAGGGGACGGTTGAGGAGTTGCGGACGGCAGCATAGGAGAGAGGAGTTTTCTTGGCCAAGGAGAGTAGAATGAACGGTTCATTTGACTAAGGACTTTCGTAAAAATGATTCTATTTCTTTATTTCTTTTTATTTTTTAGTTCTCTGAAATAGATATATAATAATAATCTGTTTAATAATGTAATTTTATTTTGTATTTCTTGAATAAATTTTTAGTACGGAAATAGGTTTAGAAAAAAAGATAAGTAAAAATCTTTTACTTTTCTATTTCTAGAACAAAATTAAGAAATATAAATTCTTTTCGTCGCCACCCCTCACTACTAGCTAGCTGCTTGCCCGCCGTCCGCCACCACTTGCCATCCTCCGTTGCCATCCAACATCATTGCCCGCCACCCGTTGTCTGTCCAGGAGGGAGGAATTTTTTGTCAGTTTAAAACGAAATTCTATTCCAAAAATAGAAATTTTTTTGTCACTATCAAACATATATTTTTGCTCGGAAAGTCATCTAGGGAATAAAAGTAGCCAAAAATTATGTCTACAAACAAAATAATTATCATTCGTGCCCTAAAAAACTTTGGACTACGATCACAGGGTCTATTTTGACAAGTCAACGGAATTGATGGCTGTGAAGGCATGTGATGAGAACAACACACAGAAGCATTTTCTTGGCTAGGAAGAGTAAAATTGCATGAACATCCTTCATTGATAAGCAAGTCTGCACGCTAATTTACATCTAGAGTAAAGATGTCCCTACACACGTTAATTTACATCCGACATCGCAGCAAGTTCTAGCTATATATCCATTTTGGTCATCACACAAGAAAATGATGAGTTATCTATGGCTGTTTTTTCTTTCTTTCGATTTACTAAGAAAAGAAACTTGTATCGAAACATGCTTAATTCTCGGGTTTTGTTAATAGATTTCATCTCTCAAGACACAATCTCATTATACGCTATGTTTGCGCTCATAGTACTGATTTGGTTTCCGTCATTTGGCATGTATTCGTCTACCGCGTTCAAGTTCGAGGTGCACAATCCCTTCGCCTAAGTTCTTCTCCTTTTCATTTCGCTTTCTGTACTTGCAGATTTATATAACTTTCTTAATTACGTGGGCATATTCATCGATATTAAGTGCGCGCACTTTACTGTCTGAGAAACTAATTAATGTCACTCCGGCACAAGAATGAGATTGTTCAACAGTCTAAACAAGTTAAATATGTCGTGTTAAAATATGTCTCAAGTTTAAGTCCATCAGACAAACCCAACCCAACGTTAATCATTAATATATATATTCTGAATTAGATATATCTCGTTTTGTTTTGATATCCAATTAGTGAGCAATGAAAACGGAAAAGGAAAGCGCGTTGTGGACTTCGTTTAAATATATACGGAAATAGATTTCTGTATTGAAGCCGGCACCAGCTGAATTAAAAAGTGCGAATTGGACTTGAAGACTTTGACTCGGTCAAATTAGATGCAAGGAAACGGCAAAGGAGGAAGTCCAACTTCGACTTTGGTTGAGCCTGTCCACACGGATTTCTCGGTTGAAGTCGTTATCACCCCTTTGGGAAAATATATTATATAAATGTTTCGTCGTGGAATTTGGGTTGCGCCGGATGTTGATGCCGTGAGTGCTTCAAGTAGGAAGGTGCTGTTACTGAGCGTGGTCTTTGGATCCATGTCCGCAGAAAGAGAGAAAAGTCTTGAAAACGATTTGGTCGTGTAACTTTTAGTTACAAAGGATGACTCGATACATCCTCACTTGGCCCCCATATGATAAGAAAGTGCTTGGCAATTTTGATTTAGAAAAATGCAAGCTTTGGTGCACCTAGTAATACCCAAATGTCTGAAGACCAAGTCAAGAAAATGTTAGAAAATAACAAAAAACAAACATTAGATAATCACTGGAAGAATCATGAATGATACCTCCACATCCAACTTCCTTCGTTCAGATATTTTCGGCTTCCACGGTCCAGGTTGACCGGTCGAAAGGGAGTCGAAAAAGTCGTCCTTCACATAACCAGGCTACCGTCCCAAAAAAGAAAGACATCACCACCTCTTCAGCATCTTCAGCATCTTCAGCAAAAAGATCACTAGCTCCACACTTCGTGCTTGTTAAATTTCTTGTTCATTGCCCCGAAATCAAAATCCTCAGCATATTTGGCAGCCAAATGTGGAATCTGGAAAGACAAACGAAAGAAAAGAGAACAGCCCATAAACAGATAAAATCATCAGATCTCATCGATTAGGATGTGCTTCACCTAGGTACCCTAAGTCCAACTTCTGTTTTCCAAGTCCTGGGAAGTAAGTATGGTTGAAATTATATTCTTAAGGTAAGCGGTACCATATGGGGAAATTACTGGAGTTATTAAGCTATGATCTTGAATTACATCAAGCATATGTGAGGCTTATTAGCAGGAGAAAACTAACATATACGCCTTCTCAGTTGCAGTGTGCTTAGACTCCAGAAAGTAAACGCCATTAAGCCCCCAATACCGAAGAGTCGCCACATAAGCTCTATTGCATCCATGTTCTAAGTAAATCATTTTCTTCTCTTTTTTTTTTTTTTGCATACTAGAGATATGAATGTGCTATGAATTTCATGCTAAGCTTGATAAAAGCATTTCCTTCTATAAGCACAGACACGAATATTTTGTCTTACGCTTTCTCTTGTTCTCTAAATTAACTGTCCCATGAACTGCAACTCGCTATTCAATGTTATAATTGCGACATCACCAAAATTTAGTCACCACCAAATTCGATATAATCATCCACCACGGGAAAATCTTTGATCTCTCATCAGCACAGTCACCCTCTTTGGTCATACGAGTCTCCGCACACTAACCATTCGTCCACATGGCAACAACACAGGCATGCGAGTCTTCGCCACTGATCTTTTTTCCCTTCTTGTAACGAATAGAAACTTCGACATTTGGTCAGTACATGCAACACACACACGAAACGCCGTTAATCTTTCATCGACGCCTCGAAAAGTTCCATCCACAGCCATAACGCAGCAATTCGATGGGAGAACGATAACAATTCGAATAATATTGAATTAACGCAACGGAATAAAATAATCTCCCCTCTTGTGTAAACCTAATAGGAACCCGATATAGTAGAGCAAAATAAATACCAAGCACGCAAAGACAAGACGTTTTTTTTTACATGGAAAACCCCCTCAATGTGAGGAGATCAAAAACCACGGGACCGGAGTCCACCTGAAAATCTTCACTATCAACAAAATTGGATGAACAACATTCTTCTCTAGTAAATACTAGAGGTACATAATAACAAAGACCTCAAGAACATAATTCTTGGCAATACACATAAACTTCACAAGAGATCAAGGATGAATCTGACAAAAAACGCAGGTTTTCATCAATCCACGAAAAACCTGATGTAGAGAGCTTCAAACAAAAATCAAACCGTTCAAATTTGAGAAGATTGCGCCACGAACACACTGACAAAATTTCAGCTCAATCGGATCTCGAATCGACCTCCGATGCCAACTTGATGTAAATCAAACTTTGCCCCGACCCCAAATTTTATGCTTTCTCTTTTTCTCTTGTTACTACGTCTTTTGCGGCTACCACTTCTACGAGAAACCCTATTTCTCCATATAACTTATCATATGGGCTCAAGCACTTTTGGGCTTGCAACTCATTGGGCTTCCTCCACATAAGAGTGAACCCAGCTAACACAATTCCGATCCCACCATGCCGGGCGCCACTTGTCGATTACATTTCGAGTTTCCTTTACTTTGGATGGGCATGAGAAGGGGCTGAACTTCGTTGATTAGTTCTCATCGCTTGATATGCTCTGTTTACTGAGTCATTCGAATGATTACACGGCTAAGGCTCGCAAACTTTATCCGCCGGCGCACACCAAGCCGGTCAAGAACGAGGAATAGATCAATTAGTCACTGAACTGCATGCACTCGGTGATGGATCTGCTAGTGATCCCGACGGCGGTTACGGCAAAGGCCCACTGGAACAAGAAGAACCCGTAGTCAAAAGACTGTGACGGGAACTTGGAGAGGCCGAAGAAGTGCTCCCCGATGAAGCCATTCAACGGGGCCCTGAACGCCAGGGCGAACCTGAAGAGGTAGTAGAAGAAGCTGCCAGTCGCCGCGTCGAGGATGTTGCTGAGCATGATGTTCATGGTGTTCTCGGCATGAGCCGAGCCCACCCACAGCGTGGCGAACCCGATCTGCATGGAGAAGACAAGGCACGTCAAGAAGAGGAGGTAGGTACTGTCCACGGCATAGCCTGTGTCCATGAACTTGCTCGAGACTGCCTCGAAGCGCCCCCTGATGTACTTGGCGGCAGTGGTGCCGTTGCCCCCAAGGAGGGTGGGAGATCTGCGGGGGAGCAGGCAAGGGCTGCCATCACCGGAAGGTGATCGGGAAGGCCGGAGTGAGGGCGAGATCGAGATGCGATTCGAGTCTTGTGGGTGCTGAGCTCGGGGGGATATGTATGACGAATATATAAAGAACGCGGCAACGAACGGAATCGCACGACGCCGTCATTGGTAAATTTGTTGCACAATGTTACTGCTGCATGTGCGCTTCCTGAGCTGCCGATGGTAATCACTGGTTCAGAGGATGAGACTCTTCGCATATGGGATGCAAATGGCTTCGTGTATGCATCCTGGGAGTTCGTACAGTCATAGCATGCTCTAGAATGCAGCTTCAATTACAGCAGTCGAAAGAAAATACCGCCTCTATCTTTTCCAGATTTTGCAAAAGTTACCATAGGATGAGACTGTTTATAGGTGCGTTTGGTTTAGCATTTCCTTGAAAGCCCCTTTGGGAAATGCTGAATCATTTGATTCAACTTTGAAGCTGGCTTTCAGCTTTCAAATGACCTTCAAAATGCTGAAAGCTCAAAGCTAATCCCTACTGGTTTATTTTTTTCCTTCCAAAACTACTCTCACTAATTCTTCATATTTCTGATTTTGTCCCTACTTTTTTTTTTTAATTGAAAAATGAGGCAGCCCTTCCCCGGACCGGTGAAGGGCTATGACCGCTAGTGAGGGTTGCGCGACCTAGCCAAGGGCCACCGAAGGTCGCTTGACCCAGGGGCCGCACGACCCAGGCGACCGTCACCTAGGTCTCGCGGCCGTAGGTGGCCCTCGGTTGGGTCTCGCGGCCGCAGGTGGCCCTCGCCTGGGTCTCGCAAGGGCTGCCTGTGGCTGCAAGACCTAGGCGGTGGTCGTCTGGGTCGCGCGGCCCTCGCCTAGGTCGGCTTTATTTATTTGTTTACTTTTTTTCAGTTTTTTGAGTTTTCCTTAGTTCGAAAATGACAGTGCTCCCCTGTTTTCTCGTATTTGTCGCTTTACGTTCTAGTGCGGTTCTTTCTGAGCTTTTTGTGCGAACCCAGAAAAAAGAAAAAAGAAAAAAAAAGCGGGAGCTTATCATCAGACAAATAGAAAGCTCGACGAGGGAATCTCCGCAGTCCACGTCATCATCGGGCCCCACCAGGTCGCCTGATCCGACGACCCAGCTTCAACGAAAAGCCCTTTCCAGGGATCCCAGCGCTTTTTCCAAAAACTGGGCTCCGTTTCTTGTTCCCCACCACCACTAGCGGGGTGTCTCGTTTCTCATGGCAATTGAGACATTTTTTTATTTTTGTGAAGACAAAGCCTTTTCTCGCGTGTCATTTTTTTTAATAAATAAATTTAAATTTCTCAAGAAATGCTAAACTCATCCCCTGACACATCGATATCCCGATCTTATGCCCTTAAGCTTGCAACATTGACCCAAAAATACCGTCAATTATGGCTGCTAGAAATCGACATGATAGCATGTATGAAGAACACCGCAAGAGATAATGTAAGGAACCGTAGGTATTTTTGAGTTGGTAGTGCAACCTTAAGGCTTTCTTACTTTTCTTTCCTATTCTTTTCCTTATTCGTGATTGAATCCTAAAACTTCCAAAAAATACAATTAAGTTTTGAAACTTATTACGAAAATACAATCGAGTTCTAAAAGTCATGTCGTGAAAGTGCAATTGAATCTTAAAATTTTCAAAAAATGTAATTAATTTAAGAACTTATCAAAAATAGTTCGATCAAGTTCTTAAGTTTATTATTCTTTTTGAAATTTTTAGAACTAATTACATCTTTGTGATGAGTTTTATGATTCAATTGCATTTCGTGATAAGTTTTAGGATTTTCAATGGACTTATCACTTTTTTTTAGAACTTTGGCCGATGAGGGCCGATGACCCTTGCTTGGTCTTTGCGCCATTGTTGGCCATAGTTGTAGAAAAAAAGGAAAAATAAAAGAAAAACTATAAAATATAAAAAATATTATTAAAAATTTTACATGTTAGCGACGATCGTATCACGTAGATGATCGATATTCATGTGAACGAATGTCAGCAAAAATTTGCTAGATTGACTTAATTAGCAAAAGGTTTATGATTCAATTAGCACGATTAAAAAATTTTGAAAATTGAATTAACAAAAGTATAATAGGTTTAACGATTTTTGGACAATTTTCCCTTAATGATACGAGGGGCAAATTTTTAGCTCTTTGGTAGAATGAACCTTCTTTTTCCCCTTTCCTCCTAAGTAGCCCTGAAATAAGATGAGTTTGACCATAGAAAGGTGCCTACGAACTCCTTTTACATATATAATGTGTATATCCATTATGCATTTGTGTGTACGATTAATTACCACAAAGAGAGAAAGTAGAGGGATCGGTGCGTTTTGTGATCAAAACAATGTAGTTGAACCGGGGAATAAAAAAGAACTTTATGGTGAGGAAGCTGGCATGATAAAAGTTGCCCATATAGCACGTACCAGCTAAGACTCTGCATTGGTTGGTGAAAATGTGTCAAAAAGATGAGACGCGGACGCATTGACTCTTGACTTCCGATGCGCAGCTTGTGAAGCTGCTGTGCTTTCACGAAACAACTGCACCTATCGGACCCAAGATGATACCAGAGCGTCCTAGCGGTCTTACTGTACTCTGCCTTTGCTTGAGTGTCGACATTGAAAGCTGTCATTAGTGTCTTTCGACTAGGCGCCTAGCAACCGAATTTTCAAACATAAAACAACTAGCAAAAACAAGCCGAAATTCCTATCATACATGATTGGGATGAACGATTTCAAATTCCGTGCATATTCTACCTCAAATCTAAAAGTCTCTCTTGCATTCCCTATAACTTACCCTATAATAGGTTTCACTTAGGTTTTATCTTTATTATTAATTGAACAATTGCGATGATGATTCGCCTTTAATAACAATCTGACATCAACTAAAATTAAAGTAAAAGTCTCAATCATAAAATAGAATGTCAAACTAGTAATTTCAAATTATATTCATTACTGAACGCCATAAAATATCACAAGATTGTGTGAAGATATAGATCAACAAGAACACAAAATCTTGTTTTAGATTTCAAGTTTCAAGTTTCACCTACCTAGAACCTAGAACCTATTTGTAAAATAAGTTCTCTAGTTTTTGGAATTTGAAATCCACTGTACATACCTTGGAACTTGCCTATCTGGTTCTTCGATTCCTCTATTCGGTTCTTTGATTCCAGATTCTACTTTAGAACCACGCTCACTCTTAATATACGACTCACTCATTGGCAATTCTCCTTCCATTAAGACCTAAGTACCTCTCGGGCTGAATTTTTCTCAGTCACTCATCTCAATGAGTTTGGGTTTTCCCAGCTTTACATTGCATTTTAAGTGACACCAAATTTTTTGGGTGACACAAAGTCCCAATTTTTTTAGTGACACCAATTTTTGGGGTATATATGTCACACAAGTACAAGCTTTGAGTTTTTGGTATCACAAGAAGAAATTTTGGATAAATGTCACATCGTATAAGTTTGGGACAGTTATGTCACATAAGTACACATTTCAGATTTTTGGTGTCATAAAAAATAGTTTGAGGTAAATGTGTTATGGTCGGTAAAATTTAAGGTTTTTGGTGACCTTCTTTTAAATTTCACAAAAAAAGCTAAACTTTTCCCCTGAAATATCAATGTCCCGCCCTTATGCCCTTAAGCTTGCACCGTTGACATGAAAAGACCGTCGATTATGGCTGCTAAAAACCAGACATGGCAGCATGTATGAAGAACACCACATAAGATTCTTAAAGGGGCCTAGGTATTTTTGGTTCTGTAGCGCCACTTTAAATAGGGAAGCTCACCCATTCATTTGTATCCATTCAAATGATTCGAATGATTCCGTATACAAATCATTCTCTCCCAAAACTTCTCTCTAGCAAGCTAGAGAATGTTAAGTTGGCGCGGAGTCTCGATCCTAGATAATCAGCCCTTGACAGACATTGACAATGATAACAAATAAAAAACAATCCCTCACTTGTCTATGTTAGTTTTGAAATCTATTAGACACTTTTATCTTTTTTCACACCTAAATGGCTATAACAACCCTAACATACTTAAATGACAAAAATAATAGATCAAGATCATAGTTGTTATTTATTGAAAATAAAAATGCTGGACGTTGTCTATCAAAATAATGTTATTTGTTCCACAACCCTTTCTTATTTTCAGTTCATTTTGATACGAAATATATTTCCTTTCTTAATAATTATTGATGAGACTGAGCTGAATTTTATGAAAAATTATTTGTAATGTGTTTGAAAGTTGTCAGTAGTCTTTATTAATTAAGGCATCTCAAATCTATATAAAGAAGAATTGACAATTTTAAACAAAAAATTTCACTTGAAAAAGAATTTGAATAGAATATATATATATAGATGTATAATGAAGTTATTTGAGATAAAACTCTAGAGAATTGTAATTAAAAGTTCTACAACATAAGGGTGAGAAAAAAAATTGTCCAAACTGGTCCGAACCTTGTTTGTCAGTGATTGCGTCGCGATTGTGTCGCCTGCATCTTCTCCTCTACAGGGTTTATCCTTATTTTTCTTATCAGGAAATTTTGTCTACTTCTCCAGGGAGACTCGTTGAATAATTCTTTTAAAACAGAATGCCGATGATCGAATTTATTATAATATTTGTATTATAGAGGATTCTCGTAAAAGAAAACAGTAAATCAGTAAACCTTTTCGATCTGGACACAAAAGAAGAAGAAATAAGGAGATTTATCTATTTTTTCTTCTATCAATTTTATTATTAAGGTTAATACTATGAAAATTCTTAAACTAGTACATTTATGACAATTTATCCCAAACTAACTTTTTTGACTATTCAAACCCCAAATCGATATACTTGTGATTAATTTGCCATTCGTTAGTTTCCGTTAAATTTTACCGTCAAATTGAATGTATTAGTTTGGGATTTTACCCTTATCACATGTGTACCATTTGTGATTTTCCAACTACATCGGTTTGGGGAATTTGGAGTTTAAAAAATTAATTTGGGAGTAAATTTGTCATAATATATGAGTTTGGGGTTTTTCGTAATATTAATCCTATTATTAATGAGAGCTCAATTGGAGTTACTTTGAACACATAAAGAAGCAAGATCGAGAAAAGAGTCGACAAACGGAGGAAGCCGATCTTGACAAATTCTTCCCACGACCATGTCCACCGGAAATGTTGCCACGATTCACGCTGCCGAAGATGCCGAGAATGAAGGAGGCGACGTTGCATTCAAGCTGGCGAAGTCGCCAGCGGCTATTGAAAAGGAAGCGGCGAGCAATTTGCATCCACTACAATGTCTGTCTAGATATGATGAATATGCTATTAACGTAGACAGTGCTTTTTGGGATGACTAGCTATTACGGAGTAAAAGCATTATATTTATTAAGGTTAAGATTGATCCTCTCTGAGGATTTCATATGATGTGATGATGATATGTAGTGTGGAGACATATTAAGGGATAAGAATGCAAAGTTGGATCAACTTTTTGAGGAGTTTCTCAAGTACAAAGATTCTCAAATGTCATAGGGTTCTCTCGAGTGTTTCCCAATATAATTGTTCTTGACTCGTTAGTTTCCCCTCATACCATTCGCTACTTCCGTAGAGGCTTCCTCCAAATTGAAGGAGGAGGGGAATGTCTCGTGGAGCAATGTGAAGAGTCAAGTAAATTGATAATCATCCCGGTTCTCTTCGGTCTGAGGACTAAATACCAAGTCTGTTACTCGTGATAACAGGACACATTGAGGAGTCCCTCACAGTTATCATTTGCTGATAAGATTGATAGAGTCCTTGAATAATCAATGGACTATGATCACAACGTCTATTTTCAACATGTGAGATGAATGGACGGCTGTGAAGGCATGGGATGACAACAACATGCTATCCGTTTTGCTCGTTACACAAGAAAATGGTGAGTCACCAGGTAAATATCAGAATGCGGCAGATTCAATTCGTCTATACTCTAGATCTTTTTTTGACAGTTCATGATGCCAAACAGAGAATTGTCAATCCTAATCTATAATGCTCGTCATATTTGCAGTGAGGTCGGCCAAATTTATCCCGAGCAAGTGCCGGATAATTGTTGGATCGGACGAAGTGTTTATTGATGTGTACGACTATGGCACAATGGAGAAGATCAAAGAATTCCGAGCGCATAAAGATCATATCGGATGGGTGGGTGTCCACCCTACTTTCCCTACGTGATATCGGCATTGGATGACGTGGTTATAAGGCTCTGGGACTGGGATAAGGACTGAATGTGTACTCAGACGTTTGAAGGACATTCGCATTATGTGATGTGAGTAGGGTTTGATCCTCAAGATCCTAATGCTTTTGCAAGCGCATCGCCTGATGGAACTGTAAAGGTACTCATTTTGTAGGTCTTGCTCTTGGTAAAATACATATTTCAAATTCCAAATACGCTATTTATCCTCTCAATATGATTCCCATTTGCTTGTTATAGCAGAAGTAACAATTTACAGCAGCAAAACTTCTCTGTTGCGCAGAGAGAGAAGGAGAGAACATAGCATATTATCTTCATCAGACTTAAAAAACTGTCTTGTACAAAACTAAATAAGAGCAACTTTGGAACTGCACACAAACGTGCAACACATAACTGCCCACAAACTTGTTCCACTTCCTAGAAAATAGCTAACAAACCAACTGCTTAACAAATAACTTGACTGAGTCAAAGAAAAACTAAAATGACAGCACATAAACTAAAATGACAGCAAATCAACAGTAGCATTGAGACACAGCTCCAACAAACTCCTCCTTGGATCAGTTGCTGCTGCAAACTCCTATTTTCTCTCTTAACAGCTCAAATCTTCCAGCTTGCGGTGGCTTTGTGAACATGTCTCGCAAGCTGATCTTCAGATCTACAATAAACCAACTTAACTTCACCACTTTGTTGCACTTCACGTAGAAAGAAGAATTTTACTTTAAAATGCTTGGTTTTGCCATGGAAAACTGGATTCTGTGATATTGCTAATGCAGCCTGATTGTCCACATTAACTTCAATGCAATCACCAGAATTTAACCACAAATCCTTCATTATCTTCTTCAGCCACAAAGTCTGGTTTGCAGCTGCAGTAGCTGCTATAAACTCAGCCTCTGCGGTGATCGAGCTACAATCTCCTGTTTTTTTTGAACACCAAGAGAAACGAGGCAGAACCAAGAGTGAAGCAAGTACCCAGATGTACTCTTCATGTCATCCACCGAGCGGCCAGTCACTATCGAAAAACCCCGCAACTTAAACTTCGACCTTTCCTAAACTTCACACCAAAGAACAATGTTCCTTTGAGGTATCTCAAGACCCTTTTTGCAGCAACCAAATGCAAGGCGACTAGGACTACTCATGAACTGGATAGAACACTTACAGCAAGTAGAATGTCCGGGTCTGGTTGCTGTAAGATACATGAGACATCCAATCAAGCTTCTATACATAGAAGCATCTCTCGCATCCGTTCCATCATTCTTTTGCAGCTTCTCCTTAGCAGCCATAGGAGTGCTTACACTTCTACAATCTTCCATCTGAAACTTCTTCAGAATTTCCTTCATGTATTTTTTCTGACAGATAAAGATCTCATGTGAAGCTTGTTTGACTTCCAGACCCAAGAAATAAGTCATCTTTCCCAAGTCTGACATCTCAAAAACTGCAAGCAGACCATGCTTCACCCTCTCTATCAGTTCCACATCATTCCCCGTCACCAATAAATCATCTACATAGAGTGACAGAATTACAACACTGTGATTCACCCTCTTGACATAAAGAGTGAACTCACTCAAGCTTCTTACAAAACCAAAATCCTGCAAATATCGATCTATCTTCCCATACCAAGCTCTTGGAGCCGCTTCGATCCATATAGAGCTTTCCTCTCCCGTATACCTTTTCTTCTTGCCCTTTGATACTGAAGCCTTCGGGTTGTTCAACGAAAATCTCCTCCTCGAGCTCTCCATTCAGAAATGCAGACTTGACATCTAGCGAAATATGGGCCACCCCTTCTCGCGCAAATTGACTAATAGTAGCTGATCGTATCAAGCCTTGCAATAGGAGCAAATGTTTGAGAATAGTCTACTCCCCATATTTGAGCATAGCCTTTCACAACCAGCCTAGCTTTGTGTTTATTGATGAGAACCATCGGGATTAAGTTTTGTTCGAACACCCACTTAACCCCAATCACATTCTTATCGGACGGTCCGTCAACAAGCTCCCATGTGTGGTTTTTTCGAATCATTGCAAACTCCTCTGCATTCTTTGCAATCCACCTCGATCCTCCTTAGCTTCCACAAAGTTAGATGGTTCAAGCACCGCCACATTGCTTCTTTCATAGATTTCAGCAAGTGACCTTGTGCCTCTTCTTGCGGATTATCCATACTATCTTCCAATCCATCCATAACTTCATCAACCTCTACAATTGTTGCGGGTTGTTGTTTTGCAGATTCTTTGTTGTCCCGCAATCTTTTCTTCCTTCCAATTCCATTCATCTTCCTCTAGAAAAACAACATCTCTACTCACAATCACCTTTTTAGTCATAGGCTGAAAAATCCGTAAGCTTTTGATTGGAGACTATACCCAATGAAGACACCAAGTTCGGCCTTTTTATCCAGCTTGTCCCTCTTGACCTGAGGAACATGAGTATAACACAAACACCCAAAAACCTTCAAATTCTTCACAGAAGGTTTAACACCATACCAGACTTCAAAAGGTGTTGACCTGTCTAAGGCCTTTGTGGGCAATCTGTTCAACAAGAACATTGCAGTATTAGCTGCCTCGGCCCAGAACTTCTTGGGTAACATCTTCTCCTGCATCATACATCTGGCCATCTCCATAATGCTTCTGTTTTTTCTCTCACTGACCCCATTCTGTTGAGGTGAATAGGGAGCAGTCAATTGCTGCACAATGCCTACTTGCTCACAATTTAACTTAAACTTGTGAGCAGTATACTTAGAACCATTGTCAGACCTAAGCATTTTAATTTTCTTCCCACTCTGATTCTCAACTAAGGCTTTAAACTTTACAAACACATCAGCAACTTCAGATTTGGCTTGCAGAAAATAAATCCAACTCATTCTAGTCATGTCATCTGTGAAAGTAATGAAATACCTGCTACCATTGAGAGATGACTCAGACATAGGTCCACATAAGTCTGTGTGGACTAATTGCAGCTTCTCACATGCTCTCCAGCCTCCTCCTTTGAAAGGAAATCTGGTTTGCTTGCCAAGAAGACAAGTTACGCAGCGTGGAAATTCCTCCTTCAAACTTGGCAAATCATCGCCAAGCTATTCTTCGCATAAACAACATGTTCTTCCCGTGAACATGCCCAAGCCTTTTATGCCAAAGCTCTGCGTTTTCTTCTTTGCACTTTAAAGCCATTTGATGCATCTCTTGTGGCTTGAACATGAAGCTCTTGTCCCTCATTGGCATTCTCAGCACTTCTTTGCTATATCGCATTATCAATAAGGCATTCCTTCCCTTCAAACTTCACCTTATAGCCCTTCTCAACTAATTGACCAACACTTAACAGATTCTGGTCAACTTTTGGCACAAAGAGAACATCACTAATCAGCTTCACCTCCTGATTTCCTTCAATAGCCACTGTACCCTTCCCTTGCACTTCAATATACTGTCCATTGCCGATTTTGACTACGGACTGGACCGACTGTCTAGACTCTAAACAGCTTCAAATTGCCGCCGGTCATATGATTGGTACAACCACTATCCACCAGCCATGCATCATTCTCAACGGAAGAGCTAGAATGGGAAGCTACAAACAAGTGTTCTTCCTCGTTTCGTTCTTGCTATACGTGCTTCTCCGGTTCTGGTAATTCTTCTCTTTGCAGATCGCTTCCATGTGACCAACCTTGTGACATCTTCTGCACTTTGCATCAGGCTTTCTCCAGCATCTAAAGGACTGATGATTAGTTCCACCACAGTGTTGACAAGGCTTCTTGTTCTTCTTCCATCTGCCAGACCCACTAGAACTCCCTTCTTTTGCTACAAACTTGGAGTCACCTGCATTTCCTTTGAACTGATTCCATTTCTTCCCTTTGCCTCCATCATTGGACTTCACTTTAGCTTGCAGTGCACCCTCTACAGGCTCTTCTCTTCTCATCAGTCTTCTATGCTCCTGTGCCTGTAGGGCATTTAACAATTCTGCAAGCTTTATGTCAGCCAAGTCTCTTGTATTTTCCAGAGAAGCTATAGTGGCTTCAAACTTCTCTGGAAGAGACACCAGGATCTTCTGAACCAGCCTTTCATCCTTCAAGTCAGTCCCCAAGATTCTGATTTTTTCGGCTATTTCAATCGGCCTATCGAATATTCCTTCACCGACTCGAATCCTTCATTTGCTGTCTCTCAAACTCCCTCAAGAGATTCAGCACCTTCATGCTCCTTATCTTCTCATCTCCCTCGTATTCATCCTTCAAGAAATCCCATATTGCCTTTGCGGGAATCACATCTCATGATTCTTGTGAAGATAGGGGTGAGACAAAGCATACGAGGCAAGACTTTGCCTTGGCCTTCCTCGTGATTCTCTCTTTATGGTGCTTTATCGATTCAAGGTCGGATTGTTTGGAAGTGGAGCAACCTCATAATCATTCTCCACAGCCTCCCATAGATCATGACCCTCCAGGAATGCTGTCATCTTGACAGCCCAAGCTTGATAATTTTCCCCAGTAAAAACTGGAGCAGCCATTGCGGAGAATCCACTCGATCCCGCCTCCATCAGCTTTTTCTTTGCAGATTAGAAGCAGTTTTGACTCACTTACCCTCACTTCACAGTCCCTTAAGATCCCACAGAGGCTCTGATACCACTGTTATAGCAGAAGTAACAATTTACAGTAGCAAAACTTCTCTGGTGCGCAGAGAGAGAAGGAGAGAACAGAGCATATTATCTTCATCAGACTTAAAAAACTGTCTTGTACAAAACTAAATAAGAGCAACTTTGGAACTGCACACAAACGTGCAACACATAACTGCCCACAAACTTGTTCCACTTCCTAGAAAATAGCTAACAAACCAACTGCTTAACAAATAACTTGACTGAGTCAAAGAAAAACTAAAATGACAGCACATAAACTAAAATGACAGCAAATCAACAGCAGCATTGAGACACAGCTCCAACATTGCTGCAGATTTGGAATGTTCACTCCTCTGCGCCTAAGTTTACTTTGGATGCGCATGAGAAGGGGCTGAACTTTGTTGATTTCTTTCTTCTCTATGCATGATATGCTCTATTTACAGTGTGGTTCGAATGATTACACTGTTAAGTTTCGCAAAGTTTATTGTTCTTAATTTAATATATCGGTGCATAATTAGAAAGAGATCAGTTGATATATGATTCGTTAAATAACAAGTACAGGTTTGGGATGATAAAGGCAGAAGCTGTGTGTACAAACACTCAAGGGGCACGAGCACAATGTTACTGCTGCATGTACGTTTCCTGAGCTGCCTATGGTAATCACTGGTTTCGGGTATGGGATGCAAATGGCTTCGGTTATGGGATGCAAATGGCTTCGGTTATGCATTGTGGGAGTTTGAACAGTCATTAGCATGCTCTAGAATGCAGCTTCAATAACAGTAGTCGAATGAAAATACCACCTCCATTATTTCCAGATTTTTCATAAGTTACCATAAAAAAGACTGTTTATGTCCCTGGATTCTTTGTCATTTTGCGAATGACTCCAACATTCTCTCGCGTACAGGCTTAAGCATGTACTGAAATTCGGTCATGGAAAGATTTGGGATATTGCATATCAGAAAGGACCGCGCCAGTACCATTCATCCCTACTCTAAATGCTTCATTTCCTAGTTATATCCATGCTTCGACAATAATAAGCTATTATGATGGTCTGGGGTTTTCTATTACCACTACAAAGGCATTCATGTAGGCTCTGCAGTTTCAGTACAAAGATAAATTCTTCCATATCCATTGTCTCACATTTTCGTGGCTTTCGCTCCGCAGGGTTGCAGTTGCTTGCGACAAGGGAATAGCCGTGGTCGAACTAGTGTGCTGGTGGTGTGGAGCATTAAGCCAAACTCTATGTTGATTAAAACAGATCCCGACCTCTATAACTGTTACTTTCAATTTGGAGTTCAAATAAAAAAGGAAGAAAGTGTCGCTTTGTACCAGTTTGTGTATTCCCTTTGCAGCTGGCCAGTGATAGGATTTTCCAGTGTAACCCAAAGATCTCATACGTTCCTTGCGTGGTGTGTCCTGGTGAAAGTTCGTTTACGATCTGTGGTGTATCATGCTCCTAGTGGAATAAATATCTCTCAAAGATTACTAAAATCGCCTGGAAAAAAAGAAAAAAAGGAAAATAATGGCAGCTTCAGAACATGAAACTAACGATCCAGGAGTCTACATTAGTCATATATGTGGCAACGCATGTTTCAAGACCTGTGTACAAATAAAACAAGGAAGATACATATCAAAGAGGTTGATGCTTGAAATTATGACTTGAAGCGATTTGTAATCTCTAATGACTTTGAATGCTCCTGCATAACTCATGTCAACAACCAGGCGGTACTGCTAGAACTTAAGCTATGAGGGATTTGACTCGATCTTTGTCCTATTTCCCTAACACAAGTTTTAATAAATCTGAACTAAATGGGATATGAAAGAGGTTCACATCATGCTGATATTATTCAAAAAGCAGATTCATTTTGCTTGCAAACGGAAGCATCGAAGCCTTTTGAACGAACTTCATCACCAGTCAAAATGCTAAAGTGGAATGCAATGCTACTGCAACTTTTTGAGTTACTGAGGTGTAATAATAAGCTTAACAATATGACGTAAATTCGTACAAACCTTCTTCTTAGTATGCCTCCGGGTTCTCTGCCTTTGCCCAAAAATCTTCTTCACGATCCAATGTTGAACTCTTGTGGTCGTGTCGTGTCCGATAACCGCTCCGATGACCAGCCCAATTCCGCGACCCGTCAGACACAATTTTCCAATCTAGTTGTTCGATCCAGATCCTCGAGTACAATGTTCAGTTGTGGCCGAACACAATTTTGGTGTGCTACTTTTGATTTGAATTTAAATGGAAAACTAGAATAATTTATAACAAAAAGGGTCTCGTTATGCCGATTCCTCCAAAACGTGGAGGCCATAAATCATTACCTTGTTTGATCGAGATTAGAGAAATGAGGGGAAGGAAACTTGCACATAATGATTTATCAGAAATGAGTAAAGCTAAAACCCTTGCTAGCCGACACGAGAAACTGTATTCATAGCTATCAAAAGAGTACATCAAGTCTATTTCATGGGAACAATCATGCATTTATTATTTGCTTGATGAAACTGGAGACACTTTACTTGAAATCTTATATCTAGAAGGTAGATACTTGGATGCTATCACGAAGTCACAGAACATATCGAAAAGGTATGCCACGACATGCACCTAGCAATGAACAATCGAGTCAATGAACTTTCACAGCAGACTGTAATTCACACAAACCTTATTTGGTGCATCCGTCTTCCCTGCCATCCTCTATAGAACCTCAGGAACCGACGCTCAATTCTGGAAGTCGTGTTTAGCCCCAGAACCACGCCGATGACCAGCCCACTTCCAAAACCCATAAGGACAATCTTCCAATTGAGCTGTTCAGCGGATGGACTAGATGGTGGTGCCGGGGGCGCTTCAACAGGATTTCCGCATTTCTTTGTCAGAGGAACTCCGCACAGTCCTAAGTTCCCTTCATAGGAGTTGTTCTGGAATGTAGCGAACTGCTTCACTTGAGGTATGGGTCCAGAAAGATGGTTGTCCGACACATTGAAGAAAGCAAGGAAATTGAGTTGGGCTAGCGATGGAGGAATCTTTCCCAATAGCTTATTGCTTGAAAGGTCAAGAGATTCCAGTACCGTCAAATTCGCCAGTGACAAAGGAATGGAGCCGGTAAGAGCATTGTTGGAGAGATTGAGCATACGAAGTTGAGTTAAACTTCCAACGGAATTCGGGATTTCCCCAGTAAAGTTGTTGCTCGAAAGATCAATCACATTGAGGTAAGCCAAGATCCTCTGGTACTCCATTAAAATGCCTTTGTTGATTATTGTCATCGAGTAGTCGTACTCTCCAACATCATAGTTACCTGGGAGGTTAGAGGACGCATAACTTTCATAGTAGTATCCATCATCATATGTATTGTGGATTTTCATGGCAGTCCACATATCAAAGTATTCAAATGGAAGGCTACCTGAGAAGTTGTTCATGGATAGATCAACAATTCGTAGGCTAGGAAAATGGTGATGAGCTTCAGGTTTCCCTATGGCTCCATGAAATCTATTGGAATGCAAAATGAGCACCTTCAGATAAGAAAGCGAGCCCATCCATAAAGGAAATGTGTCAACAATATGATTATCTTCAAAATTGAGAAACTCAAGATTGCTACAATTAGCTAATCCCCTTGGCAGTGACCCTTGAAGTTGGTTATCACTCACATCTATCATAGTTAACGAACATACGTTATTTTGCAATTGAGGAAATCTTCCATATAAATGATTGCCATTCAAACTCAAGGCGGAAAGGGTCTTGCTCAAATTGCCCAAACACGACGGGATAACACCAGACAACCTATTCTTGGAAAAATCAAGCATTCTAATAGAGCTTAGTTGGCACATCTCCGGTGAAATTTCTCCAGATAGCTTGTTATTCGAGACAAGGTAGAATTCAATGGACTTTGGGGGAATGGGAAGTAATCCTTGTATATTGTTGTACCTGAGGTCCATTATCTCAAGATTTGGCCATTCAAAAGTTGTGAAACTGGTAATTAGATTTCTGGAAAGATTCAAAAACATCAGTTGTGACATATGCACATTGAAGAACCACTGAGGTGGTTGCCCATAAATGCTATTTTGGGATAGGTCCAACCATTGCAACCCACTTTGGGATGATAGGAAGATGGGGGGCTCACTTAAGTTGCTAGAAGCCAAGCCAAGAGCGGACAAGTTTGAAAGGCTAGTGTTGGTGTCGGGTTCGATAATCAATGAGAATTCATTGAATGAGAGTTGCAACATATCTAAACGTTGAAGTTTGAGTATCACATCCAGCCGCAAAATGCCATTTAGGTTGTTTGATTGCAAGTTCAAGGTATCAAGACTCTCGAGGTTAGAGATGCTTTCAGGAATTGGGCCAGTTAATTTGTTAAATGATAGGTCAAGATAAGTTAATCGGGTGAGGCCAGTGATCTCAACTGGAATTTGATCGGTTAATTGATTGTCATGGAGGTCAAGATAAGTTAATCGGGTGAGGCCAGTGATCTCAGCTGGAATTTGACCGGTTAATTGATTGTCATGGAGGTCAAGATATGTTAATTGGTTGAGGCCAGTGATCTGAATTGGAATTTGACCGGTTAATTGATTGCCATAAAGGTCTAAGGAAGTGAGGTTGGTGAGGTTGATCAAGGAATTCGGAATTTTCCCGGAGAGTAGATTCATTCCAAGACGTAAATATGAGAGTTGGACGAGCTTCCCTACGGAAGATGGGATTTCACCTGAGAGTTTGTTATTTAGAAAATCCAACATGGTAAGATGAGTCAGGTTACCTATTGAAGATGGAATGTTCCCTGAGACACTGGTGCCACTGATACGGAACTCGCTGAGGAAAGCCAAGTTTCCTAGCGAAGCGGGTAGCGAGCCTGAAAAATTGATTTCCCAAAGAAACAATGACTTAATGGGACTGTGCAAGTGAAATTCTGGCAAATGACCTGACAACTCTAGATTCAAACTCAAATCAAGAAGTTGTAGCCTCGGCAGCTCAAAGATGGTTGTTGGGAACGTCCCTCGCAAGTTGCAGTAGCTAAGTCTAAGTGATGTCAAGGAAGATAAATTTGCAGTGGCATCAGGCACCGGAGCCGACACATCCAAGCAGCTAAGATCAAGGTGTTCCAATTTGGTCAAAGATTGAACCATCGTCTCCATGCCGGGATTCCTCAGCTCCAGTTTGAAGTTCGCAGAGAGATCGAGAGAGGTCAAGTTAGTCAACTTTAGGACCTGAGGCGGAATTTGACCTTTGAAGTAGGACTCAGAGAGGTTCAGGCTGGTCAACTCCACAAGATCACCTATGACAGACGGTCTTTGAGAGTCATTGAAGTAGTTTGAGGCGAGGTTGAGGCTTTGCAAGTGAATGAGGCGGAAGAGGCTGGCCTTCGAGTTGATAGTACCGAAGAGACAGCTTTGGCTGAGGTCGAGGCCGGTCACGTAGCCCGTCCCTTCATCACACTCCACGCCTTTCCAGCTACAGCAATCCCCATCTTCCACCTTCCACGATTCTAGCTTCGATGGGTCGCCATAAGGCCAGCTAGTTTTCAGCTCTGGATGGAAAAGAGATTGCTTGAATTCCAACAAAGCAGACCGCTCCTGCTCATGGCACTTCGTCGGGCTCGCTGAAGGCAATGTCTCAGAGGAAGCTAAGTGGAGTGGAATTATTGCAAGGAAAATCATCAAGAGATCAAATGGGGTTCGTTTCATGATGATTAAACGGTTCAACATCCTATTTGGATTTTGGTTTTGCTGGGCAGGTGAAGTGAAGGTGGACAAGTACCGAAGCTGCTTGTCAACTTTATATCACCTCTGATCTTTCACTTTATGTAATAGTGAGTCAAGCCTGAAGTGCGTGTCGACTTCATTTTACCTTTGGTCTTTTGCTTTTAAGTCGACTTTATGTAACAGTACTTTAGTCTTTCACTTTTAAATCGACTTTATGTAATAATAAGTCTAGCCCCATCAATAACACGGAATCGTTGATCTTATAGTCGTTGTTCTTGTAACGTGATAATTGGGTGGTTTGACTTGTCAACGGATTGACTAGTAAAGATACCAAAATCTTATGTGACTTAACATTATTATTCGATGTTTCTTTTCCTCCGTGAGTTTTGCAATTTATAATTATTGTTTAATTTAATAAATTAATATGGATGGAGACAACTTCAAAAAAACTTAATAAATAGGAAAAATGAATTTTAATACTCATATAAAAAATTAATGGAATCCTAGGCGATGGGATTCAACAAATCCCACTCAAAATCCCTGATTTTCCAAGGAAACCATTCCTTGGGGAAATGTGGGGTCAAGACTCGATATGGTTTCCCATGTTGTCGTGGGTAGAATTCCACATCGATTAAAAGCTTAATTATAACATGCCGTATCAACATGAAATCTCCTCCAGCCAAATCTAAGTTATCGGGTTAGAGATTTTAACATAATATCAAAGCATAGATTAATAATTTAGATGCTGACACTTCAATTGGTTCACACAAAATAGGAAAAATGTCAATTTCACAATAATCAAGTCAAGTCAAGCATGTGTGAAAGAAGGACTTACACACAAGGAAGAATGTTAGTATAATTCCTTATCGCTTATATATGTTATTATAATGTACCTTATATACATATAATTAAGCGATGTGCAATTATAATAGCATGGATTGTGGCTTTAGGTAGCCAACGTGACAAATGTGACTACCACCAAGGTGGTCGCCCATATGTCTGTCGGTGACCACCACTGTCAAGCTAACTACTTCTAACAATGGTAACTTGCTATAGTTGGCTGCTGCACACAATTCCCTTTCCTAATATTTTGATTTTATTTTTGATGTTATAAAAAAGAATTTTTTTTATTTTTCTTTTTATTTGCATAACTATATCTAACATCATATCCGATGTTTTATGAAGAGAAATAAAATAAAATCACAATTCCTCAGAATTTTTTATGCTAACGTATCATGCCTTAATCATTGTTTTATGTTCAAATTTAGTAAAGAAACATTACTTTTTCACTTTTCCGAATAATTATCTAGAGAATGACCATGGTGTTAGCCTAGATTGGGCTCTTTGTTCCTCAACAGCTTCATCTTTTAGAGAAATACTTTGGGTGCTTCAATATAACATTACAGTCGTTATATGGTGATCCATTTGCATAGTCTTAAGACAATTTGGTCGTGTAACTTAGTTACAAAGGGCGACACGATCCACCCTCGCTTGGCCCCTCTATGATAAAAAGTTCTTGGCAATTCTAATCTAGAAAATGCGAGCTTTAATCTCTCATTTAAACGAGTGATAATAAGGGAATCATAGAAAAATACATACCAGATACTCTATAAATTATGTAGATTAAATCTATTAGGACTGAATCAAGCGGGCCTCGCGGCGAGATTCATACAATCAATAGGCAGATGACATTGACTCACGACGTGAACTTAACTCTCCAAATTTGACCTTTGACCACTTGGGACCACTGCCTGAATCTTCTTGTGACAGGCCAGGTGGAAAGTAATTCATTTTGACCGACCAACCTTTGGACTTTGATCTCTAGCGTGTACTGTGTAACACGACAGCAGAGGGGACGGTTGAGGAGTCGAGGATGGCAGCATAGGAGAGAGGAGTTTTCTTGGCCAGGGAGAGAGAAGAATGAGCGGCTCCTTTGACTAAGGACGTGCATAAAAATTATTCTATTTCTTTAATTTTTTTTAGTTCTCCAAAATAGATATATAATAATAATCCGTTTAGTAATGTAATTTTTAGTCCGGAAATAAGTTTAGAAAAAAATGATAGGTAAAAATATTTTACTTTTCCATTTCTAAAAAGAATTGAGAAATATAAATTCTTTTCATTGTCCCCTCACTACTAGCTAGCCGCTTGCCCGCCATCTGCCACCAGTTGCCATCCTCCGTTGCCATCCAACATCGTCGCCCGCCAACCGTTGTTTGTTCGCGAGGAAGAAATTTTGTGTCAGTTTCAAATGAATTTCTATTCCAAAAATAGAAATTTTTTGTCATTATCAAACATATATTTTTGCTCGGAAAGTCATCTAGAGAATAAAAGTAGCCAGAAATTATGTCTACAAACAAAATAATTATCATTCATGCCCTAACAAACTTTGGACTACAATCACAAGGTCTATTTTGACAAGTCAGTTGAATGGATGGCTGTGAAGGCATGTGATGAGAACAACACGTAGAAGAATTTTCTTGGCTAGACAGAGTAAAATTGCATGAACATCCTTCATCGATAAGCAAGTCTGCACGCTAATTTACGTCCAGAGTAAAGATGTCCCTACACATGTTAATTTACATCCGACATTGCAGCAAGTTCTAGCTATATATCCGTTTTGGTCATCACAAAAGAAAATGATGAGTTATCTATGGCTGTTTTTTCTTTCTTTCGATTTACTAAGAAAAGAAACTTGTATTGAAACATGCTTAATTCTCGGGTTCTATTAATAGACTTCATCTCTCAAGATGCAATCTCGTTATACGCCATGTTTGTGCTCATAGTACTGATTTGGTTTCCGTCATTTGGCATGTATCCGTCTATTGCGTTCAAGTTCGAGGTGCACAATCCCTTCGCCTAAGTTCTTCTCCTTTTCATTTCATTTTTGTATTTGCAGATTTATTGAACTTTCTTAATTATGTGGGCGTATTCATCGATATTACGTGTGCACACTTCACTGTTTGAGAAACTAATTAATGTCACTCTTGCATAAGAATGAGATCGTTCAATAGTCTAAACAAGTTAAATATGTTGTGTTAAAATATGTCTCGAGTTTAAGTCCACGAAACCCGACCCAATGTTAATCGTTAATATATATTCTGAATTAGATATATCTCGTTTTGTTTTGATATCCAATCAGTGAGCAAAGAAAACGGAAAAGGAAAGTGCATTGTGGACTTCGTTTAAATATATACGGAAATAGATTTCCGTATTGAAGCCGGCACCAGCTGAATTGGAAAGTGCAAATTGGACTTGAAGACTTTGACTCGGTCGAAGTAGATGCAAGGAAACGGCAAAGGAGGAAGTCCAACTTCGACTTTGGTTGATCCTGTCCACACGCATTTCTCGGTTGAAATCGTTATCATCCCTTTGGAAAAATATATTATATAAATATTTGGTCGTGGAATTTGGGTTGCACCGGATGTTGATATGCCGTGAGTGCTTCAAATAGGAAGCGCTGTTACTGAGCGTGGTCTTTGGATCAATGTCCGTAGAAAGACAGAGTCTTGAAGACCATTTGGTCGTGTAACTTTTAGTTAAAAAGGATGACTCATACATCCTTGCTTGGCCCCCATATAATAAGAAAGTGCTTGGCAATCCTGATATAGAAAGTGCAAGCTTTAATCTCCTTATTTGAACGAGTGATGATAAGAGAATCATAGAAAAATAAAAGCCGGATAGTCTGTAGATTACATAGATTAAATCCATCTGGACTGTGAGATTCATATAATGAATGAGGCAAACGATATTGATCCGTGATGGGAATTTAATGTTTGGAGACTCTTTGTCTAAATCTTCTTATGACAGACTAGGTTGAACATAATTCGTTTTGACCAAACGACCTTTGGACTTTGATCTCTACCGTGTATTGTAACATGACAACAGAGGCGACAGTTGAGAGGTCGTGGAGGACAACGTAGGAGAGAGTAAAATTGTAACTCAACTTTTTTTTTTTTAATTTTCGCTTTTAATATTATTTAATCAACATTTATATTAAAAAATAAACTTTGGCCAAAACGGCTTCGTTTTGGGCTGATCTAGCCACATCAGCACTCAAAACAACGTCATTTTGGCTTATTTAGCCATGTCAGTACCCAAAATGACGCTATTTCGAAACCAACTCGCTGGAAAAGTGCCACATCAGCATTTTGGCCGGATTTTCTCGCTGTTGGCACTTAACTGATCTTTTTTGTCCAATCTTGGTACTTAAGTGTACCTTTTTGGTTTCGGTGATTTGAAAAGTCCAAGAATGAGCTCTGTTGATCTGATAGAAAGTTGATGGCGCAATAACAAGAAACACATAACTATGAGGACATGCAAAGACGGCAAACAAAACCACTGGCTTCTGTGGTTGGGGTGACGACACCTTCAGGACCTACAACATGATGTTCTAAACGGTCGTGACAAAAAATTGGAAAAAGTCATTCTACCCTTTTTATTCTTTCTGCCACCTTGCTCACAGCATCTCTCGGATTCTGTACATTAGATGTTCTCGTCTGAAAGATAAAAAAATAGATATAGCAACCATGAGTCTGATAAAATGAACGAGAAGCTAAAAAAGCTCATTGATAAAAAAGCTTCACCTTCTCTCCTTTTCCCTCTCCATAAGCTTTATAATTGTTAGGGTACTGAGGAGCACCTGTATGCTGTAAGAGAGAGAGAGAGAGAGAAAGGCCTTGTGAGATTAGTACTTATAGACACTCACACGCATTAGAACACACATATAAGCATGTGACAATTTGCTCTATAAATGTGTAATACCCTCTTTCCTCTTTCTGCCGACTTGCTGGCAATGTTGCTGGGGTTCTGCAGATTGCTCTTATACACCTGAAATAATGGATAAAACCAAAGATTTTAAACTATGAAGACAAGGGGAAGGCAATTTCAAGGCAAAGAATATGGTTGGCAAGTTCAGAGGAAGGAAAATCTTTACTGTATTTCCCTTTGCTAGACCATTAGCTTAGTGGCACTATTATGCTGACAAAAGGAGGCAGAGGGAGATAGCAGAGGCTCTAGGAAAATTCAATTTTTGACAGAGATATAGATATAACAAAGGCTGGATAGAGAAAGGAATGATATGAATTAACAAACAGACATAAGTTAGCTTTGCCTTGTATATTATTCACACAATAAGGGTAATAGTGTTAAAAAAGAATACCAGAAAGGGGCTAATTGAGAAAGTACAAGAGAGAACTCTAACTCTGGATATATAGAAAAAAGGCAATCCTTTAAAAATTCAGATACATCTACAACAGCTAAACAGGAACTGCAAAGCACATAATGTTCACCGGCTCATTTAAATAAAATCTTCGGCTTCAATAAGCCTACAAGATGGTAGGAAGATGGTGTAAGCACAGTGAATGGAATGCAATCAAAACAGGGCAAAATGCAAACATGATCTATAAAATGTGGGTGCCTTTTTGGTTTCTATTTCCTTTTTAACCAGATAACACATATGTAACAGCCATTACAAATGATATATTACAACTAAATCACTTTTTTTTTAGTGCAACCTATTCCAAAAAACCACTAGCAAGCATCTTAAACAGAAAACTTTTGGAGGAAAAGATGTGTCAAGAAAAGAGAAGGCAGACAAGATTCAGAGTTTCAAAGGGTCCTTCGGCTGATATAGAGGGCACAAGTCATGTAATCAAAGATAAGAAAACTGGAACCCACCTTCTTACCAGCCATGGACAAGTTTCCTCACTAGAATGCATCTTATTAGACAGAAATGACCACATGAGAGCTCTAATATATAGATGTTATGAATCTGGAATATATTACAAATGCAGGGCCTTTTTCTCCAGGAATGCAGTCTCACTTGACGGAGCAACTAGAAATTCAGGTGCTCATTTTTAATAAAGGAATGAGGAAGAGAAGCAAGAGACTGAAAGAGTTCTTTAGGACTGAGGACTAAATGTGAACATATAGTTTACTGGGCAAAAGTCAAAGGAAAACAAAAAAACATATTTTTTAGAATACAAACAGTTAGTATACTGAAAAGTAGCCCAAATGTTAAAAGTTGCCCCAATTAAAAACTTGTCGTGGACGAGACATTATAAAGAATGGAAAGGAAATATTAATTGATTCAACTGAAACGCCATGACTCGTGATTGCTTATAAAGGAGTGTGGACTGGGGTTTCTGGAAAATAAGCATAAACTAGACAGGTATTTAACAATATAACACCTAGTATTTAATCTTTAACAAGAGTGAGAATACAGCTTTTGTTCTATTCTAGTGTTTCAAAACATATTGGAGGGACAAAAACACAATAATTACCTCCCGAACGATGCACCATGTTTTTGGAATATTAAGAAGGGATAAATGAAATTCCACATAACATAATTATATAATCATAATCCTCTGGCCTCAAGTAAGGCACTAGCAAATAAAATCCAGTAATAGCTTGTATCAAAACATGCGCCGAGGTTCATACATCATGTAAAACAGATACATGGATGTAGTTCCGTAGCTCTCAAATCTACCCCTATACATAAGCTACTCGCTGCCATCAAACACCAGCACTTGAACCAAAAAAATAACAAAAGTTTGCAACAGCTAGGTCTGAAAAAATTTGTGCATCCAAGAATTACGGCTTTGAAACATACTAAGTTTCTAGAAAAGTAAACTAGCTTGAGTAATGATATATTATCAACTTTATGAGAATGAATGAAGGTTCAATGGAGCCTTTGCCTATTGGGGGTTTACAGGAAAGAGCAGCCCACAGAGTCCCACCTTTGTTTTGCTTGGTTCCTGTTTTTCCTTTTGTGTGTTGGGGATGGGGGTTTGAAGGTGGATGATTAATAACTTAAACCTGTAGTAGGAAAAATCAATACACATCCTTAATCAAGAAAAAAAAAAAAGGCACAAAAGTCGTATCATCAGATGCCATGACATGTAGACTATCTACTTTAAAACTATACAATATGCAAATTACTATTTTGAGAATCACAGTATCACAGATACAATATGAGTCGACAGACATGAGAAAACCTTTCTGGCATATGGTTCTGGAAGGGGCAAAATGGGTGCCTGAGCACCTGTTGGTTCCCTTGGCAGCAATTCTGGTGTCAAAGATTTAACGACCTCTTATCTTCATGAGCACTTCTAGAAAAATGAGATGAAGAAAGTGGCTGGGCCCCAGTCTGCAAATTTTGACTCGGTGTTTTTGATGGTGGCCTCGAACCCTCCATATGATTTAGACTGCCTGATTCATTCATACGAGACGTAGCTAGAGGCAGACTTTCCGGAACCAATCCAGACCCGTGGACAAAGTTTGCTACATGAATAACTTGAGGTATGGGGTTAATATTCAGACCAGCAGTACTAGAACACTTTGCCGCTGAAGACATTGACGTCATTCTAGAACTCAACAAATCCTTTGCCACATTAGGCAATGTGTCCAAAATCAATAGAGCAGGATCCAGTGGCAGATCCGAAGGAATCAAAGTTGGTGTAGATGTCAAAGAATCCATGATAACAGGGGGCTTCAAAGAATCAGATAATCCATAAGTTGCTGCAACACTCACTGTCAACAGATTTGTTACATGATGTTGCATTGGTTGCTTAATATGATACGCAGCCAGACCGGGCGGCAGTCCAGCCAATAACGGCTGTTGAGGATAAGGGACTTCCCCCATACTCCTACCAAATTCTTACCCATGTAATAGCACGGGCTGTCCAGCAGCAAGTGCATTTGTAGACAGCAACGAACTGAATGATGTTAATGTTGTGCGGAAGAACACTCTAACTAGATGAGAAAAGAAACAAGAATAATCAACAACACGGAGATTTACGTGGTTCGGCGAAAATCCGCCTACGTCCACGGGGAGAGAGAGACGATTTCTTATTGAGAGTTGCGCCCCTACAAGTACAAGGTACAATGCTGATATATATAGATCTTCAAATCCCCACCTTCCTAATCCAAATAGGAAAGAATTAGTTCCCCACTTTCCTAATCCAAATAGGAAAGAATTAGATCCTCACTTTCCTAATCCAAATAGGAAATAAATTCCACCATGAAGATATTACCTAATTTGAAACTTACTAATAATATCTTCAGTGATTATCCCCTATATATTAGAGATATCATTATATATCCTGGGCCGATTACATTGAATCGACTATTTCCCATGAATACCTCTTATAGATAGGTCCAAATCTAGGAAATATATTAGGAAACAAATAGTCTGCAATCTTCAAGCCTTTCTAGATTTCCCGATCGACTTTTTAATTCGAATTTCCAATCGATTGAATTTGTGGAATTCAAGACAATATCAACAAATCTCCACCTTTGGCTTGAATAAACCACAAGCTTCCACTTGAACCAAGAAAACGAATATATCTCTCCACCGTACCTTCGCAAGGTACGCCCGCACCTAGATCGGTGCGGCCTCCATCAACTTCAATGATGAGTGAGAGAAATCTCCACCTTTGGCTTGAATAAACCACAAGCCTCCACTTGAACCAAGAAAATGGATATATCTCTCCCTTCACCGTACCTTCGCAAAGGTACGCCCGCACCTAGATCGGTGCGGCCTCCATCAACTTCAATGATGAGTGAGAGAAATCAAGTCCCTGCAGGACTTGAACTTCTCTGTGCTAGCATCCGTGGACACAGATGCTCCACCTTGCACTGTGGTTCCTATAAGTCGATATAGGTTCCCGTGCCTCTGTCCCTTAAGAACAACCAGAGCTCCCTTAATCACCTTCAAGACTCCACCTTGAGCCGTGTACTTGCATCCATTGGATTCAAGTGCTCCCAATGAGATCAAATTCTTCCTTAGACCTGGAACATGACGCACGTCTGCCAAGGTTCTAATCATGCCATCAAACATCTTGATTTTCACGGTTCCGACTCCCACAGTCTTGCATGAAGTATCATTCCCCATGAGAACTGAACCACCATCATATGCTTTATACTCATCTAAGGCTTCTCGATGAGGACACATATGATAAGTGCATCCGGAGTCCAGGATCCACGAATCTTCAAAGGTGTCCTTCCCCGATGATATGGACAAGACGTCCCCATCATTGGTCTCAATGCTGTCGGCTACACTTGCCTCATCTGAGCTCTTCTTCTTTTTCTCGTTCTTATTTGGACAAAATCTCTTGGTATGCCCTTCCTGATTACACCCGTAGCATCTCCCTTTGAACTTTCCCTTGGATTTTGATCGACCCCTACTGCTCGATCCTCGATCCATTGATCTTCCTCTTCCTTGATTGCTTTTCTCCTTTGCAAAGAGTCCCACTTCCGAAGATTTTGAACTACTTGCCCTTTTTCGAGTGTCGTTTGAAATTAGGGCAGCAGTCACCTCTCCGATCTCCAGGGTTTCCTTGCCATAAAGGAGCGTAGTCACCAAGTGATCAAACGAATCCGGCAACGATGCCAGTAGTAGAAGCGCTATGTCTTCATCCTCAAATCTTACCTCCAAGCTTGTAAGTTCACTAATCATCTGATTGAACACATTGAGGTGTTCCAACAGATCTCCCCCTTCACTCATCTGAAGTGAATACAATCTCTTCTTCAAGAACAACTTGTTCGTAAGAGATTTTCTCATGTAGATGCTTTCGAGTTTGAGCCATACCTCCGGAGCAGATTCGATTTCTGCTACATATTGAAGGGCCTCATCCGATAGGTTCAATCGGATTGCGCTGCACGCCCTCTCCTCCATGTCGGCCCAATCATCATCAGTGATGGTGTTCGGCGCCTTCGATCTTCCCAGAAGAACCTTTGATAAACCTTGTTGAATCAACAGATCCTTCATCCTTCTCCGCCATAGTGTAAAATTATTCTTCCCGGTGAATCGTTCAATATCAAATCGAACGGTTGAACCTTTTCCAGCCATCTAGTTAGAAGTCGCAATACAGGAACGGAGAACCTGGATTGCTCTGATACCAATTGTTGTGCGGAAGAACACTCTAACTAGATGAGAAAAGAAACAAGAATAATCAACAACACGGAGATTTACGTGGTTCGGCGAAAATCCGCCTACGTCCACGGGAGAGAGAGAGACGATTTCTTATTGAGAGTTGCGCCCCTACAAGTACAAGGTACAATGCTGATATATATAGATCTTCAAATCCTCACCTTCCTAATCCAAATAGGAAAGAATTAGTTCCCCACTTTCCTAATCCAAATAGGAAAGAATTAGATCCTCACTTTCCTAATCCAAATAGGAAATAAATTCCACCATGAAGATATTACCTAATTTGAAACTTACTAATAATATCTTCAGTGATTATCCCTTATATATTAGAGATATCATTATATATCCCAGTTACATTGAATCGGGACTATTTCCCATGAATACCTCTTATAGATAGGTCCAAATCTAGGAAATATATTAGGAAACAAATAGTCTGCAATCTTCAAGCCTTTCTAGATTTCCCGATCGACTTTTTAATTCGAATTTCCAATCGATTGAATTTGTGGAATTCAAGACAATATCAACAGTTAAGTTCTGTATGGGCTGATATGGAGAAGGAGCCTGGTCGACAACCAAAGTTGAAAGTCCAAAACTGGAACTGTTGGGTCTGCTTATTGTGACGGCCTGTGGAGTGATTGCAGATGCAGATGCAGATGAAGAGTGGAGGAAAATAGCCTGTATGAGAAGCTAATGCAACATGAATAGATGGCTTGTTTCCATCTCAAGCGTCAGATCAGTACATAAAGTTGATAAAACCTGTATGATGGCTGGATCATCTGGCAGGTCTGATGTAACCTTTTCAGGTTGAGACTCTGAAGATAAAACCTGCAATTCCTGAAACAGATGCACAAGCATTTTTATTCCTCTCCTTTAGTCAGTCGTGTACAAGGATTGACATAAGTACATCAAAGAAATAGTTGGATCGCCAAAACAAAGCTTCAGTATCTAGTAGTTACAAATGCTAGCGTAAGTCAGAATTACGAACTGCAATACTCCTGTGTTTATGAACAACTATTCTATAGGATAGTCAATGACACAATGTATGCTTTGCTTATATGAAGATCATGAATGGCAACTGTCCAAATATAATGCCAACCTTTATGTCACTCCCTCTGAAATTTACGTAGTCGAAGACCCTGTCAGCTGGAAGGACTTGAGGACCATCCTACCCTTCTGTTCCAAAAGATCTCACTGCAATAAATGAAGGGAAGATTTAGATGCCAGATCGACATTGGAAGAGCTATTTTATGCCTCAACTTGTCTATGGATAACAAATATGCAGTCAGATGTTTCAAAAGCAACCCAGATTTGAAGTAACATGCAACAATAAGAACTAGAAACTTGCTGAAAGAAACGAAACGCACCAAGACCGATAAACAGATAAAATCATCAGATCTCATCAATTAGGATGTGCTTCACCTAGAGGTGTCAATATAGGTCATAAACCCATATTATAACCCACTTTTAGTTAAATGGGTCAAATATGGGTCAAGTGGAAGTTAAATATGGGTCAAATATGGGTCAAGTGAAAGTTAAATATGGGTCAAATATGGGTTGAGTGAGTTATTAGGTAGAGCCATCATCTCTTTCCTTCCATCCCTCTCTTCTATGCATTTACGTCATCCGTTGGTGATCCGATGAGGTTCACTCAACAATAATTAAAAAATCGATTTTTAAAAAAAAATTATTTTCCTTGAACTATTTCAATTTAGAGGTATCCACATTTTTTTATTTACTAATTTTTTATTATTTAATTTACTTTATAAATTTGATGTTAAATTTTTATTCAAATAATTTATAAGTGAAAAGTTTAAAATGGACTAAATAAGTGGGAGTAGATTTTCTTAAATTAAGTTAAATATTAATATGTGTTGATAATATGGGTCGGGTATGGGTTGGGTATGGGTCGGGTCGGGTATGGGTCATCAAATTTACATTGCATGAAAATGGGTCAAAACGGGTTAAATGGGTCAATGTGCGTCGGACTATTTTCGACCCGACCCAAACCCAACCCGACCCACCCATTTGACACCCCTAGCTTCACCTAGGTACCTGTTGGAAATTGGTGATCCATTTTCAACAAAATCTGGAACATTCTTACTTAATCATGAAGAGAACAAGGCTTAACCATGAAGAAAGAAGAATCAAGAAAAATGGAGAACAAAAGTCAAGAATAACGGCTGAAGAAGAAACTGCACGTGGGATGCAAGACAAAAGCAAATCCAAGTCAAAGTTGAAGATTGAAGCTTCTAGTCCTACGTGGGAAGCAAGAGTGCTTGGAGAAGAAGAAAATGAGTTGTCTTCCAGCTATACTATGGCGGTGAAGAAGTCAAAATTGTCATGCTTATGTCGGTTGTAATTGCCTATAAATAGGCTTGTAGTTCATCATTTGTAGGGTGTGAGGCTTAGACCTCCACCGTGTATGTGTGAGGCTTAGACCTCCACAGCATGTGTGGGGTGAATCCTCCACCACATCTCCTCCATACTATTCTGTTACACTAAACAAACTATCAACTATATCAAAATCACGCTTCCGCACACATCCAATTTTTCAACAGTACCCTAAGTCCAACTTCTGTTTTCCAAGTCCTGGGAAGTAAGTATGGTTGAAATTATATTCTTAAGGTAAGCGGTACCGTATGGGGAAATTACTGGAGTTATTAAGCTATGATTTTGAATTACATGAAGCACATATCAAGCTTATCAACAGGACAAAACTAACACATACACCTTCTCAGTAGCAGTGTGCTTAGACTCCAGAAAGTAGAAGCCATCAAGCCCCCAATACCAAAGAGTCGCCAAATAAGCTCTATTGCATCCAAGTTCTAAGTAAAGCATTTTATTTTTCATACTGGAGATGTGAATACCGGATCCCTGAAATGAATGTGCCAGGAATTTCAGGCTTAGCTTGACAAGAGCATTTCCTGCTATAAGCACAGACACGAATATTTTGTCTTACACTTTCTCTTGTCCTCTAAATTAACTGTCCCATGAACTGCAACTTGCTACACGATGTTATAATCGCGAGATTACCAAAATTTAGTCACCACCAAATTCGATATAATCATCCACCACAAGATAGTCACCCTCTTTGGTCATACGTACGGTCCGTGACCTTTTGCTTCTTCCAAGACAGGAACAAACCCTCAGCTAAGCCAAAAACTATCTTCGCACGCTGACCATTCGTCCACATGGCAACAACACAGGCATGCGAGTCTTCGCCGCTAAGTAAAGCATTTCATCAACGCCTTGAGAAAGTTCTAAGTAAAGCATTTCAGCGACGCCTCGAGATAGTTCCATCTACAACCACACCGCGCCAATTGCCGAGCACCACCCTGCATGTCCTAGGACGAAGGCACAAGAAAAGCGGAACTCGGACTCTATGAGGAGACAGAACAAGAGAAGGGATGGAAGACGTCGCACCGTTCGTGAGGCCGATGACGGCGTCGTGCGGATTGATGCGGTAGAGAACGCCTGCGTATCTCATCGCAGCCTCCGCCAAAGCCAATGCCGTCCTCCACCGCTGGCTTCATCTTCGACTCTCGCCCGTAAAAGCAGTGATGAGCAGGAGGAGAGTGATGAGCGATGACGGGAGAGAATGTGGCTTTCGAAATCAGTTTTCTTGCCGGTAAAGCAAAATGGGAATCCCCACTTCTTTTTAATGAGAATAAGAAAATGACAAAAATGGGAATTTAATTAGTACGTTTCTTTTTTTCTTCGTTTTTTCTTAATTTTATTTCAAAAAAATAAATGATTTAAAAAATACTTTCCACGGAAAAAGTATGCGTGTGTACTCAGACATTTGAATTGAAGGACATTCACATTACATGATGCTAGTGGCGTTTGATCCTCAAGATCCTAACACTTTTGCAAGCGCATCACTTGTTGATTACTTCTCTACGCACGATATGCTCTGTTTACTGAGTCGTTCGAATTATTACACACACTGCTAAGGCTCGCAAGCTTTATCCGCCTGCACCGGGCTCGCCCAACCGTCGGCGGATCAAAACCAGCGAGAGGCAATGGGATACACCAAGCCGGTCAAGAACGAGGAATGGATCAAGTAGGCGCCGAACTGCGTGCACTCAGCGATGGATCCGCTAGTGATCCCGGCGGCGGCAACGACGAAGGCCCACTGGAACAAGAAGAACCCGTAGTCGAAAGACTGCGACCGGAACTTGGAGAGGCTGAAGAAGTGCTCCCCAATGAAGCCATTCGACGGGGCCCTGAACGCCAGGGCGAACCTGAAGAGGTAGTAGAAGAAGCTGCCGGTCGCCGCGTCGAGGATGTTGGTGAGCATGATGTTCATGGTGCTCTCAGCATGAACCGAGCCCACGCACAGCGTGGCTAACCCGATCTGCATGGAGAAGACAAGGCACATCGAGAAGAGGAGGTACGTATTGTCCACGGCATAGCCCGTGTCCATGAATTTGCTTGAGACTGCCTCGAAGCGCCCCCAGATGTACTCGGCAGTGGCGACGGTGGTGCCATTGCCCCTGAGGAGGGGGCGAGGTCCGCGGGGGAGCAGGCAAGGGCCGCCATCGCCGGAAGGTGATCGGGAAGGCTGGAGCGAGGGCAAGATCGAGATGCGATTTGAGTCTTGTGGGTGCTGAGCTTGGGGGGACACGTATGACGAATATATAAGGAACGCGGCGAAGAATGGAATCGCAGGACGCCGTCATTGGTAAATTTTTCGCACAATGTTACCTCTGAATGTGCGCTTCCTGAGCTGCCGATAGTAATCACTGGTTCAGAGGATGAGACTCTTCGCATGTGGGATGCAAATGGCTTCGGGAATGCATCGTGGGAGTTTGAACAGTCATTAGCATGCTCTAGAATGCAGCTTCAATTACAGTAGTCGAATGAAAATATTGCCTCCATCTTTTCCCAATTTTTCAATAGTTACCATAGGATAAGACTGTTTATGTCCCTGGATTCTTTGTCATTTTGTGAATGACTCCAACATTCTCTCGCATACAAGCTTAAGCACGTACTGAAATTCAGTCATGGAAGGATTTGGGATATTGCATATCAGAAAGGACCGTGCCGGTACCATTCATCCCTACTCTAAATGCTTCATTTCCTAGATATATCCATGCTACGACAATAATAAGCTATTATGACGGTCCAGGGTTTTTTGTTACCACTACAAAGGCATTCGTGTAGGCTCCGCAGTATCAGTACAAAGACAAAATCTTCCATATCCATTGTCTCACATTTTCGTGGCTTTCGCTCTGCAGGGTTGCAGTTGCTTGCGACAAGGGAATAGCCGTAGTCTAACTAGTGGGCTGGTGGTGTGGAGCCTTAAGCCAAACTCTATGTTGATTAAAACAGATGCCGACCTCTATAACTGTTACTTTCAATTTGGAGTTCAAATAAAAGTGCATATCATTCTTTTGTCAAAGGAAGAAAGTGTCGCTTTGTACCAGTTTGTGTATTCCCTTTGCAGCTGGACAGTGATAGGATTTTCCAGTGTAACCCAGAGATCTCATACATTCCTTTTGTGGTGTGTCCTGGCGAAAGTTCGTTTACGATCTGTGGTGTATCATGCTCCTAGTAGAATAATTATCTCTCGAAGATTACTAAAATCGCATGGAAAAAGTAAAAAAGGAAAATAATGGCAGCTTCAGAACGTGAAACTGACGATCTAGGAGTCTACATTAGCCATATATGTGGCAAGGCATGTTTCAAGAACTGTGAACAAATAAAACAAGAAAGATACATATCAAAGAGGTTGATGCTTGTAATTATGACTTGAAACGATTCGTAATCTCTAATGACTTTGAATGCTCCTGCATAACTCATGTCAACAACCAGGCGATACTCCTAGAACTTAAGCTATGAGGGATTTGACCTAACACAAGTTTTGATAAATCTGAAGTAGATGGGATATGAAAGGGGTTCACATCATGCTGATATTATTCAAAAAGCAGATTCATTTTGCTCGCAAACGGAAGCATCGAAGCCTTTTGAACGAACTTCATCACCTGTCAAAATGCTAAAGTGGAATGCAATGCTGCTGCAACTTTTTGAGTTTTTGAGTAATAATAAGCTTAACAATATGATGTAAATTCGTACAAACCTTCTTAGTATGCCTCCGGGTTCTCTGCCTTTGCCCAAAAATCTTCTTCACGATCCAATGTTGAACTCTCGTGGTGGTGTTGTGTCCCATAACCACTCCGATGACCAGTCTGATTCTGTGACTCGTCAGACACAATTTTCCAATCTAGTTGTTCGATCCAGATCCTCGAGTACAATGTTCAGTTGTGGCCGAACACAATTTTGGTGTGCTACTTTTGATTTGAATTTAAATGGAAAACTAGAAAAATTTATAACAAAAAGGGTCTCGTTATGCCGATTCCTCCGAAACGTGGAGGCCATGAATCATTACCTTATTTGATCGAGATTAGAGAAATGAGGGGAAGGAAACTTGCGCATAATGATTTATCAGAAATGAGTAAAGCTAAAACCCTTTCTAGCCGACACGAGAAACTATATTCATAGCTATCAAAAGAGTACATTGAGTCTATTTCATGGGAACAATCATGCATTTATTATTTGCTTGATGAAACTGGACACTTTACTTGAAATCTTATATCTAGAAGGTAGATACTTGGATGCTATTATGAAGTCACAGAACATATCGAAAAGGTATGCCATGACATGTGCCTAGCAATGAGCAATCCAGCCAATGAACTTTCACAGCAAACTGTAATTCACACAAACCTTATTTGGTGCATCCGTCTTCCCTGCCATCCTCTATAGAACCTCAGGAACCGACGCTCAATTCTGGAAGTCGTGTTTAGCCCCAGAACCACGCCGATGACCAGCCCACTTCCAAAACCCATAAGGACAATCTTCCAATTGAGCTCTTCAGCGGATGCACCAGATGGTGGTGCAGGGGGCGCTTCAACAGGATTTCCGCATTTCTTTGTCAAAGGAACTCCGCACAGTCCTAAGTTCCCTTCAAAGGAGTTGTTCTCGAATGTAGCGAATTGGTTCGCTTGAGGTATGGGCCCAGAAAGATGGTTGTCCGACACATTGAAGACAGCAAGGAAATTGAGTTGGGCTAGCGATGGAGGAATCATTCCCGATAGCTTATTGCTTGAAAGGTCAAGAGATTCCAGTTCGGTCAAATTCGCCAGTGACAAAGGAATGGAGCCGGTAAGAGCATTGTTGGAGAAATTGAGCATATGAAGTTGAGTTAAGCTTCCAACGGAATTCGGGATTTCCTCAATAAAGTTGTTGCTTGAAAGATCAAACACATTGAGGTAATCCAAGATCCTTTGGTACTCCGTTAAAATGCCTTTGTTGATTATTGTCATTGAGTAGTCGTATTTTCCAAAATCACTGGGAAGTATAAGGCTAGGGGACACATAAGTTCCACAGTAGTTTCCATCATCATATGTATCATGGATTTTCATGGCACTCCACATATCAAAGTATTCAAATGGAAGGCTACCTGAGAAGTTGTTCATGGATAGATCAACAATTCGTAGGTTAGGAAACTGGTGACGAGCTTCAGGTTTCCCTATGGCTCCATGAAATCTGTTGGAACTCAAAATGAGCACCTTCAGATAAGAAAGCGAGCCCATCCATGAAGGAAAGGTGTCGACAATCTGATTATATCCAAAATTGAGAAACTCAAGATAGCTACAATTAGCTAATCCCCTTGGCAGTGACCATTGTAGTTGGTTATCACTCACATCTATCATAATCAACGAACATACGTTATTCTGCAATTGAGGAAATCTTCCATATAAATCATTGCCATTCAAACTCAAGATGGAAAGGGTCTTGCTCAAATTGCCCAGACATGGCGGAATAACACCAGACAACTTGTTCTTGGAAAAATCAAGCATGCTAATAGAGCTTAGTTGGCAAACCTCTTGTGAAATTTCTCCAGATAGCTTGTTATTCGAGATGAGGTAGAATTCAATGGACTTCAGGGGAATGGGAAGTAATCCTTGTATATCGTTGTACCTAAGATCCAATATCTCAAGATTTGGCCATTTAAAAGCTGTGAAACTAGTAATTAAGTTTCTGGAAAGATTCAAAAACTGCAGCTGTGACATACTCACATTTAAGAACCACAAAGGTGTTGGCCCCCAAATGCTATTTTGGGATAGGTCCAACCATTGCAACCCACTTTGGGATGATAGGAAGATGGGGAGCTCTGTTAAGTTGCTAGAAGCCAAGCCAAGAGCGAACAAGTTTGAAAGGCTAGCATTCATGTTGGGTTCGATAATCGATGAGAATTTATTGAATGAGAGTTGCAACATATCTAAACGTTGAAGTTTGAGTATCACATCCAGCCGCAAAATGCCATTTAGGTTGTTTGATTGCAAGTACAGGGTATTAAGACTCTCGAGGTTAGAGATGCTTTTAGGAATTGGGCCAGTTAATCTGTTAAATGATAGGTCGAGATAAATTAATCGAGTGAGGCCAGTGATCTCAGCTGGAATTTGACCAGTTAATTGATTGTCATGAAGGTCTAAGGAAGTGAGGTTGGAGAGGTTGATCAAGGAATTCGGAATTTTCCTGGAGAGTAGATTCATTCCAAGAAATAAATATGAGAGTTGGACGAGCTTCCCTATGGAAGATGGGATTTCACCTGAAAGTTTGTTATCTCGAAAATTCAACATGGTAAGTTGAGTCAAGTTACCTATTGAAGATGGAATGTTCCCTGAAAAATTGGATTCACTAATATCGAACTCACTGAGGAAAGCCAAGTTTCTGAGCGAAGTTGGCAGCGAGCCTGAAAAATTGGTGTACCAAAGAGACAACGACTTAATGGGACTGTGCAAGTGAAACTCTGGCAAATGACCTGACAGCTTTGGATTGCCACCCAAATTAAGAAGTTGTAGCCTCGGCAGCTCGAAGATGGTTGTTGGGAACATCCCTTGCAAGTTGCAGCCGACGAGTCCAAGTGACGTCAAGGAAGATAAATTTGCAACGGCATCAGGCACCGGAGCCGACACATTCAAAGCACCAAGATCAAGGTGTTCCAATTTGGTCAAAAATTGAACCATTGTCTCTATGCTGGGATTCCTCAGCTCCAGTCCACTGTTAAGAGAGATCAAGGGAGGACAAGTTAGTCAACTTTAGTACTTGTGATGGGATTTGACCTTCGAAGCGGGACCAAGAGAGGCTTAGGCTCGTCAACTCCACAAGATCACCTATTGCGGACGGTATTTGAGAGTCATTGAAGTCGTTCCAAGCGAGATTGAGGCTTTGCAAGTGAGTGAGGCGGAAGAGGCTGGCCTTCGAGTTGATAGGACCGGAGAGACAACTTTGGTTGAGGTCGAGGCCGGTCACGTAGCCCGTCCCTTCATCACACTCCACGCCTACCTAGCCACAGCAATCCCCATCTTCCACCTTCCACGATTCTAGCTTCGATAGGTCGTCAAAAAGCCGGCATGTTTTCAGCTCTGGATGGAAGAGAGATTGCTTGAATTCCAACAAAGCAGACCGCTCCTGCTCATGGCACTTCGTCGGGCTCGCTGAAGGCAATGTCTCAAAGGAGGCTAAGAGGAGTGGAATTATTGCAAGGAAAATCTCCAAGAGATCAAATGGGGTTCGTTTCATGATGATTAAACTGTTCAACACCTTATTTGGATTTTGGTTTTGCTGGGCAGGCGAAGTGAAGATGGACAAGTACCGAAGCTGCTTGTCAACTTTATATCACCTTCAATCTTTCACTTTATGTAATAGTGAGTCAAGCCTGAAAGTGCGTGTCAACTTCGTACTGCCTTTTATGTAATAATAAGTCTAGCCCCCGTTAATAACACGGAATCATTGATCTTATAGTCGTTGTTCTTGTAACGTGATAATTGAGTGATTTGACTTGTCAACGGATTGACTAGTAAAGATACCAAAATCTTATATGACTTAACATTATTATTCGATGATTCTTTTCTCAATGAGTTTTTCAATTTACAATTATTGTTTAATTTAATAAATTAATATGGATGGAGACAACTTCAAAACCACTTAATAAATTGGAAAATGAATTTTAATTCTCATATAAAAAATTAATGGAATCCTAGGCGATGGGATTCAACAAATCCCACTCAAAATCCCTGATTTTCCAAGGAAACCATTCCTCAGGGAAATGTGGGGTCAAGACTCGATATGGTTTCCCATGTTGTCGTGGGTAGAATTCCACGTCGATTAAAAGCTTAATTATAACATGCCGTATCAACATGAAATATCCTCCAACCAAATCTAAGCTATCGGATTAGAGATTTTAACATAATATCAAAGCATAGATTAATAATTTAGATGCTAACACTTCAATTGGCTCACACAAAATAGGAAAAGTGTCAATTTCTCAATAATCAAGCAAAGTCAAGCACGTGTGAAAAGGAGGACTTACACGCAAGGAAGAGTGTTATTATAATTCCTTATCGCTCATATATGTTATTATAATATACCTTATATACATGTAATTTAGCGAGCAATGTGCAAACATAATAACAAGGTTCGTGGCTTAAGGTAGCCAGCACAACAAATGTGACTACCACCAAGGTGGTCGCCCATCTATCAGCCGGTGACCACCACCGTCAAGCTAACTACTTCTAACTATGGTAACTCGCTATAGTTGGCCGTTACACACAATTCCCTTTCCCAATATTTTGATTTTATTTTTGATGTTATAAAATATAATTTTTTTATTTTTCTTTTTATTTGTATAACTATACCCGACATCATATCCAATGTTTTATGAAGAAAAAAAATAAATTATCACAATTCCTCAGAATTTTTCATGCTAACATATCATGCCTTAATCATTGTTTTATGTTCAAATTTAGTAAAAAAAACATTACTCTTTCACTTTTTTGAATAATTGTTTAGAGAATGACCATGGCGTTAGCCTAGATTGGGCTCTTTGTTCCTCGACAGCTTCATCTTTTAGAGAAATACTTTGGGTGCTTCAATTTAACATAACTGGTCGTTATATGGTGATCCATTTGCATAGTCTTAAGACAATTTGGTTGTGTAACTTAGTTACAAAGGGCGACACGATCCACCCTCGCTTGGCCCCTCTATAATAAAAAGTTCTTAGCAATTCTAATCTAGAAAATGCGAGCTTTAATCTCCTCATTTAAACGAGTGATAATAAGGGAATCATAGAAAAATACATACCGGATATTCTATAAATGTAGATTAAATCTATTAGGACTGAATCAAGCGGGCTTCGCGGCAAGATTCATACAATCAATAGGTAGATGACATTGACTCGCGACGTGAACTTGACTCTCCAAATTTGACCTTTGACCACTTGGGACTACTGCCCGAATTTTCTTGTGACAGGCCAGGTGGAAAGTAATTCATTTTGACCGAACAACCTTTGGACTTTGATCTCTAGCGTGTCCTTTGTAACACGACAGCAGAGGGGACGGTTGAGGAGTTGAGGATGGCAGCATAGGAGAGAGGAGTTTTCTTGGCCAGGGAGAGAGTAGAATGAATGGCTCCTTTGACTAAGGACGTGCATAAAAATTCTATTCTATTTTTTAAAATTCTCCAAAATAGATATATAATAATAATCCATTTAGTAATGTAATTTTTTTTTTTATTTCTTAAATAAATTTTTAGTCCAGAAATAAGTTTAGAAATAATAGGTAAAAATATTTTATTTTTCCATTTCTAGAATAGAATTGAGAATTATAAATTCTTTTCATTGCCACCCCTCACTACTAGCTCGCCACTTGACCGCCGTCCGCCACTAACTGCCATCCTTTGTTGCCATCCAACATTGTCTCCCACCACCGTTGTTTGTCCGGAAGGAAGAAATTTTGTGTCGGTTTTAAACGGATTTCTATTTCAAAAATAGAGATTTGTTGTCATTATCAAACATATATTTTTGCTCGGAAAGTCATCTAGGGAACAAAAGTAGCCAGAAATTATGTCTAGAAACAAAAAAATTATCATTCGTGCCCTAACAAACTTTGGACTATGATCACTGGGTCTATTTTGACAAGTTAGTTGAATGGATGGCTGTGAAGGCATGTGATGAGAACAACACGTAGAAGAATTTTCTTGGCTAGACAGAGTAAAATTGCATGAACATCCTTCATCGATAAGCAAGTCTGCACGCTAATTTACGTCGAGAGTAAAGATGTCCCTACACGTTAATTTACATCCAACATCGCAACAAGTTCTAGCTATATATCCGTTTTGGTCATCACACAAGAAAATGATGAGTTACCTATGGCTGTTTTTTCTTTCTTTCAATTTACTAAGAAAAGAAACTTGTATCGTTATGCGCTATGTTTGCGCTCATAGTACTGATTTGGTTTCCGTCATTTGGCATGTATCCGTCTACCGCATTCAAGTTCGAGGTGCACAATCCCTTTGCCTAAGTTCTTCTCCTTTTCATTTTGCTTTCTATATTTGCATATTTATTGAACTTTCTTAATTACGTGGGCATATTCATCGATATTACACATGCGCACTTCGCTATTTGAGAAATTAAGTAATGTCACTCCAGCATGAGAATGAGATTGTTCAACAGTCTAAACAAGTTAAATATATCATGTTAAAATATGTCTCGAGTTTAAATCTGTTAGACGAAACCCGAGCCGACATTAATTATTAATATATATCTCGTTTTGTTTTGATATCGAATTATTGAGCAAAGAAAACGGAAAAGGAAAGCGCATTGTGGACTTCGTTTAAATATATATGGAAATAGATTTCCGTATTGAAGCCGGCACCAGCTGAATTGGAAAGTGCAAATTGGACTTGAAGACTTTGACTCGGTCAAAGTAGATGCAAGGAAACGGCAAAGGAGGAAGTCCAACTTCGACTTTGGTTGATCCTATCCACACGGATTTCTCGGTTGAAGCCGTGATCATCCCTTTGGAAAAATTTATTATATAAGTATTTGGTCGTGGAATTTGGGTTGCGCCGGATGTTGATATGCCGTGAGTGCTTCAAATAGGAAGTGCTGTTACTGAGCGTGGTCTTTGGATCAATGTCCATAGAAAGACAGATAAGTCTTGAACACGATTTGGTCGCGTAACTTTTAGTTACAAAGGATGACTCGATACATCCTCGCTTGGCCCCCATACGATAAGAAAGTGCTTGGCAATCCTGATTTAGAAAATGCAAGCTTTAATCTCCTCATTTGAATGAGTGATGATAAGAGAATCATAGAAAAATAAAAGCCGGATAGTCTATAGATTACATAGATTAAATCCATCCAGACTGTGAGATTCATATAATGAATGAGGCAAACGATATTGATCCGTGATAGGAATTTAATGCTTGGAGACTCTTTGTCTAAATCTTCTTATGACAGACCAAGTTGAACGTAATTCGTTTTGACCGAACGACCTTTGGACTTTGATCTCTACTGTGTATTGTAACATGACGGCGGAGGCGACAGTCGAGAGGTCGCGGATGACAACATAGGAGAGAATAAAATTGCATGAACATCCTTCATCAACAAGTAAAGATGTCCCTATGCATGTTAATTTAGGCAATAGCACTTTAGTCTTTCACTTTTAAGTCAACTTTATGTAATAGTAAGTCTAACCCCCGTATTATGAACGGAACTACTGATATTGTGGTCGTTGTTTTTGTGACGTGATAGTTGGGTAATTTGACTGGTTAATGGATTGACTAATAAAGGTTTTGAAGTCTTGCATGACTTGACATTATTATTCGACGTTTCTTTTACTCCTTGAGGTTTTCAATCTACAATTATTGTTCATTTTAATAACTTAATAGGGAAGGAGACAGCTTCAAAACAACTTAATAAATTTGAAAATTGAATTTTTAATTCTCATATAAAAAATTAATGGGGGATTCAACAAATCCCAGGCGATGGGATTCAACAAATCCCACTCAAAATCCCTGATTTTCCAAGGAAACCATTCCTCGGGGAAATGTGGGGTCAAGACTTGATATGGTTTCCCATGTTGATGGTGGGTAAAATTCCACATCGGTTAAATGCTTAATTATAACATGCCGTATTAACATGAAGTCTTCTCCACCAAAGTCTAAGTTATCGGGTTAGAGACCCTAACATGATATTAAAGCATAGGTTAATAATTCAGATCCTGACACTCCATTTGGCTCACACCAAATAGGAAACGTGTCAATCTCACAATAATCATGCTGAGTCAAGCAGCGTGAAAGAGGGACTTACACGCAAGGAAGAGTATTAATATAATTCCATATCGCTTAAATATGTTGTTATAATGTACCTTATACATGTAATTAAGTGATGTGCAATTATAATCACATGGGCTATGGCTTAAGGCAGCCAGCGCGACAAATGTGACTACCACCTAGGTGGTCGCCCATTTGTCCGCCGGCACCATCATCATCAAGGTAACCACTTCTAACAATGGTAGCTTGCTGCAATTAGCGGCTACACACAAGTCCCTTTCCCAATATTTTCATTTTATTTTCGATGTTATGAAGTAGACTTTTTTATTTTTTATTTATTTGTATAACTATAACCGACACCATATCTGATGTTTTACAAAGAGAAAAATAATATATTATCACAATTCCTCGCATTTTTTATGTTAACTTGTTTTATCATGCCCTAATCATTGTTTTATGTTCATATACAGTAAAAAAAAACATTTATTGTTTCACTTTTCTGAATAATTTTCTGGAGAATGACCATGGCGTTAGCTTAGCCGGGCTCCTTTTTCCTTGACAGCTTTGTCTTTTAAAGAAATACTTTGGGTGCCTCAATTTAACATTACTGATCGTTAATTTACGTGCACAGTAAGGATGTCCTACATGCGTTAATTTACATCCCAGATTGCAGCAACTTCTAGCTATATATTAATTTTGATCATCACTGAAGAAAATGGTGAGCTCTCTAGCTTTTTTTTTTCTTAATCTTTCGATTTACTATCAAAAGAAACTTGTATTGAAGCACGCTTGATATTCTTTGGTTCTGTTAATAGACTTCATCTCTCCAGACGCAATCTCGTTTTGCACTATATTTGCGCTCACAGTGTTCTTAGTACTAATTTGGCTTCCATCATTTGACATGCATCAGTCCACCGTGTTCAAGTTTGAGGTGCGCAATCCCTTCTCCTCAATTCTTCCCATTTTCATTTCTCTTTCGCATTTGTAGATTTATTTAACTTTCTAACTACGACGGCTGGCAAGTTTCCGGATCTGGATGAAAGATTTCCTAAATTCTAACAGGGCAGACCGCTCCTGCTCATGGCACTTCGTTGGCCTCGTTGATGCCAATGTCTTGGAGGAAGCAAAGTGGGGTGAAATTATTGAAGGGAAATCACCAAGAGATCAAATGTTGTTTGTTTCATGATGATTAAACTGTTCAATGCCCTACATGGATTTTGGCTTTGTTGGGTAAGCGAAGTGAAGATGGACAAGTACTGAAGCTGCTTGTCAACTTTATTTCACCTTTGATCTTTCGCTTTATGTAACAGTGAGTCAAGTCTAAAAATGCATATCAACTTCTTATTATCTTTAGTCTTTCATAGTACTTTAGTTTTTCACTTTTAAATCGATTTTCCCCATTGATAATACGGAATCACTGATATTCTGGTCATTGTTTTTGTGACATGATGATTGGGTGGTTTGACTGGTCAACGGATTGACTATTAAAGATACTAAAGTCTTGTGTGACTTGACATAATTATGTAACGTATCTTTTACTCCATGAATATTTCAATTTATAATTATTGTTTAATTTAATAACTTAATAAGGATGGAGACAACTTCTTTGCGGTGCAGTCAATCATCTATGCTTTTCCCTTATCGGAGTGTTCCACCCAAATGAAGTCGATAAAATTCCACGTTCCATAAGTGGGTGCATGTGAAACACTTTCCTTTTTGACCAAACAAACGCACTTGATGTCTGTCGATTATACTTTGGGTTTTGCCAGCCTGACATTGCACTGTAGAAGTCCCAAGGGTCTCACTAAAATTTGATATAATGCCCGATAAACTTCCGATTTGCTGGTAAGTTGTTCTCGTCTTAAGAATCATTGACGATCACGCAGCGAGATTTAGAGTCTGGCAAAAGGGAAGGCAAAAGGGCTAACCAAATTCGCATATAAAATCCCTATCTTAAGACTTCGCTCTATCCGTCAAAGCTAAGGGAAAAGAACAATCACCTGTACAGGGCCCTAAATGTATGTATACAGTATTTGTAAGCATCCCGTCGAGTTTCCTATGTGACATGACTCCAAGTAGGACGCACCCGGCCTCTCCCTGCATTATTGTTTTCTCTTCCGTTAGCATAGACCTTTGGATTGCCCTCAAGCCTCGACGATCGGCTACCGTGACTCCTTTGGTGCACCTGGTAATACCCAAATGTCCGAGGACCAAGTCAAGAAAATGTTAGAAAAAGAAAAAAAAACAAAAAACAAACATTAGATAATCACTGGAAGAATCGTGAATGATACCTCCACATCCAACTTCCTTCGTTCAGATATTTTCGGCTTCCATGGTCCAGGTTGAACGGTCGAAAGCGAGTCGAAAAAGTCGTCCTTCACATAACCAGGCTACTATCCAAAAAAAGAAAGACATCACCATCTCAAAAGAAAGAATGAAAGAGAACCTATATCTCTTTAACCTCGCAAATGATTCTCCTTCTTGTCCAATTTCATCGCCGCATCTACATCTTCAGCATCTTTAGCAGGAAGATCAATAGCATCTGCTTTTATCTTTAGGTGAGCTTTGCTATGATTGCCAAGCTCGCCCCACACTTCGTCCTTGTTAAATTTCTGGTTCATTGCCACGAAATCAAAATCCTCAGCATATTTGGCAGCCATATGTGGAATCTGGAAAGACAAACAAAAGAAAAGAGAACAGCCCATAAAGAGTGTAATAAGATCCTAGTGAATGTCTAAAAAATAAATAAATTAAAGGCAACATGAGCATCTGATGATCATACATAAATCTGAACTAAAAAAAGGTAATCCATGTAAAATTGCAAGCCTATAGGCTCAAATTCAAGATTCAAGCTTGTTCAGACTCGTATGACAAATTCATGTACACCTTTCTCTTATTGCTGAATTTATATGACATGGATCTTATTGTAAGATGAGCCATGCAGCCCAATTAGTGAGAAAAGGACCAATTGTTATTGTTGTTGCAGACGTATGCATCCATTTTGAGGGAGATCTTGAATGAAAAACACGGTATACAACAAGACCTCAAAAGGAGAGATTATTGAATGCTCAAACAAGCCAACAATTCTTTTACTTTCTTCAAATTAACCAATGGTTGTTTAGGCGTATCCTCAAAATACCTATATGGCAATAGGCACGTGATTTGGTAATGCACCAATTTGTCCAGGTTTACATCGACAACACGCACAGCTATTCCTTTTCTTTTCACCATATCTTAATAGTGATATACAAAATCATTGAAGAACTTTAGATAATAAATGGAATAACCCTGATATCAACTTGCAGCAATATTCGCAGGTCAAGTGATTTGCTCATCAAACTGATGAGGAAATTTAATTATATTTTGACCTCTACTCTTCTAAATTACCAATTTCTACTCTTAGTTTGTGTTTTCTCCCTTTTCTTTTATTTTCCAGCTTGTTTGGGATTGCAATCAATATTTGTCAACCAGTTGCTCCATGTTTTCTTACTTTGTCTATTGTCTGTTCATAAGAATGATTATGATTACTAATTCCAATTTCTATTTTTAAAATCCTACGCAAAAAAGTTTATATGTTTCCATTTAATTAGCTTGTGAATTTCATGTGTATTCTCCAACTTTTTGTTTGTAAGCTAATCACTTCTAAACATCATTTGTGGTACTCTTCTTACCTCATATGTGGTACATTGGTCGGACATTCTGTGCCTTTCTATATTGTTTGTTGCTTTCTACATGCTTCTTACTAATTGGTGCTAAGTTTCAAGACATTCCTTAGAATCAAAAGAAGAGTCATACCGCATCTGCTCCTCTTCCTTGGGCAATTCCTTTATTATGTCAAACTTAAACTACTCATGCCATGGGGCTATACAAACAATTACGACTATAAAATGTCATACCTTCTTTCCTCTTCCTACTGAGATGCTCTTGCTAGTTTGATGATGCTGCCTGTCGGCCCTATCTATCTGGAACTACCCAGGAAAAATAGAAAGGCACAATAAAAAATAATAAGCAAACAGGTTTGAGATGAAGAGGGAAAGTACTTGAGAAATCTCTAACAAAAAGATTTCGAGTATGAGTATTACCTTCGTTCCTCCTTTCCTCGAATTGCTTGTGTTTTGGTTTGTTCTTAACTCAGCCTTAGTCATCTGGAACATATGGTAACATGGAATGAAAATGACGAGAACATTGAGAGGTATCTGTATACCCTGTTTTCCTTTTCCCGTGGTTTGTTTTCAGTGATTTGAAGAGTCCAAGAATCAGCTCTGTTGATCTGATAGCAAGTTGATGGTGCAATGACAAGAAACACACAAGTATAAGGAGATGCAAAGACGGCAAACAAAACCACTGGCTTATGTGGTTAGGGTGAAGACACCTTCGGGACCTACAACATGATGTTCTAAACAGTCGTGACAAAAAATTGGAAATAGTCATTATACCCTTTTTATTCTTTCTGCCACCTTGCTCACAGCATCTCTTGGATTCTGTACATTAGATGTTCTCCTCTGAAAGATAAAACAATAGTTATGGCAACAATGAGTCTGATAAAATGAACAAGAAGCTAAAAAGCTCATAGATAAAAAGCTTCACCTTCTCTCCTTTTCCCTCTCCATAAGCTTTATAATTGTTAGATTACTGAGGGGCACCTGTGTGCTGTAAGAGAGAGAGAGTAAGGCCTTGCGAGATTAGTACTTTTAGACACTCACACGCATTAGAACACACATATAAGCATGTGAAAATTTGCTCTGTGAATGTGTAATACCTCTTTCCTCTTTCTGCTGACTTGCTGGCAATGCTGTTGGGGTTCTGCAGATTGCCCTTATACACCTGAAATAATGGATAAAACCAAAGGTTTTAAACTATGAAGACAACGGGAAGGAAATTTCAAGGCAAAGAATAAGGACTGGCAAGTTCAGAGGAAGAAAAATCTTTACTGTATTTCCCTTTGCTAGAGCATTAGCTTTATGACTCTTATTAGAGTCTAAAGTGGCACTATTATGCTGACAAAATGAGGCAGAGGGAGATAGCAGAGGCTCTAGGAAATCCAACTTTTGACAGAGATATAGATATAACAAAGGCTGGATAGAGAAAAGAATGATATGAATTAACAAACATAAATAAGTTAGCTTTGCCCTGTATATTATTCACACGATAAGGGTAATGTTTGAAAAGAATACCAGAAAGTGGCCAATTAAGAAAGTACAAGAGACAACTCCAACTTCAGATATATAGAAAAAAGGCAATCTTTTAAAAAGTCAGATACATCTACAATAGCTAAGCAGGAACAGCAACGCACATAATCTTCACCGGCTCATTTAAATAAAATCTTCAACTTCAATAAGCCTACAAGAAGGTAGGAAGAGGGTGTAAGGACAGCAAATAGAATGCAATCAAAACAGAGCAAAAGACGAACATGATCTATAAAATGTGGGTGTTTTTTTGGTTTCTATTACCCTTTTAACCAGATTATACAAATACCAGCCATTACAGATGATATATTACAACTAAATCACTTTTTTTTCTTAGTGCAACCTATTCCAAAAAACCACTAGCAAACATGTCAAACAAATAACTTCAGAGGAAAAGATGTGTCCAGAAAAGAGAAGGCTGACAAGATTCAAAGGGTCCTTTGGCTGATATAGAGAGCACAAGTCATGCAACCAAAGATAAGAAAACTAGAATTGGAACCCTTCTTACCAGCCGTGGACAAGTTTGTTCACTAGAATGCATCTTCTTAGACAGAAATGACCACATGAGAGCTCTAATATATAGATGTTATAAATCTGGAATATATTACAAAAGCAGTTGACAAGAATGAGTAAAAATCATCATATTCATAAGGAGATGCAGTGCCTTTTTCTCCAGGAATGCAGTCTCACTTGACAGAGAAACTAGAAATTCAGGTGCTCATTTTTAATAAAGGAATGAGGAAGCGAAGCAAGAGACTGAAAGAGTTCTTTAGGACTGAGGACTAAATGTGTACACATAGTTTACAGGGCAAAAGTCAAAGCAACACAAAAAAAAGATATTTTTTAGGGAAAAAAAAAACACAGCTAGTATACTGAAAAGTTGCCCCAATTAAAAACTTGTCGTGGACGAGACATCATAAAGATTGGAAAGGAAATATTAATTGATTCAACTGAAACGACATGACTCGTGATTGTTTATAAAGGATTATGGACTGGAGTTTCTGGAAAATAAGCGTAAACTAGACAGCTATTTAACAAGGTAACAACCTAGTGTTTAATCTTTAACAAGAGGGGGAATACAGCTTTTGTTCTAGTCTAGCGTTTCAAAACATATTGAAGGGACAAAAACACAATAATTACCTCCCGAAAAATGCACCATGTTTTTGGAATATCAAGAAGGGATAAATGAAATTCCACATAACATAATTATATAATCATAATCCTCTGGCCTCAAGTGAGCCACTAGCAAATAAAAAACAGTAATAGCTTATATCAAAAAATGTGCCGAGGTTCATACATCATGTAAAACAGATACATGGGTGTAGTTCCATAGCTCTCAAATCTACCCCTATACATAAGCTACTGGCTGCCATCAAACCCCAGTACTTGAACCGAAAAAAAACGTTTGCAACAGCTAGGTCTGAAAAAATTTGTGCATCCAAGAATTGCTGCCTTGAAACATACCAAGTTTCTAGAAAAGTAAACTTGCTTAAGTAACGATATATTGTCGACTTTATGCGAATGAATGAAGGTTCGATGGAGCCTGTGCCTATTGGGGGTTTACAGGAAAGAGCAGCCCAGAGAGTCCCACCTTTGTTTTGCTTGGTTCCTGTTTTTTTTTTATGTGTGTTGGGGATGGGGGTTTAAAGGTGGATGATTGGTAACTTAAACCTGTAGTAGGGAAAATCAATACACATCCTTAATCAAGAAAAGAAACAGAGGCACGAAAGCCGCATCATCAGATGCCATGACATGTAGACTATCTACTTTAAATCTATACAATATGCAAATTACTATTTTGAGAATCACAATATCACAGATATGAAATGAGTGGACAGACATGAGAAAACCTTTCTGGCATATGGTTCTGGAAGGGGCAAAATGGGTGCCTGAGCACCTGTTGGTTCCCTTGCCAGCAATTCTGAAGTCAAAGATTTAACGACCTCTTTATCTTCATGAGCACTTCTAGAAAAATGAGATGAAGAAAGTGGCTGGGCCCCAGTTTGTAAATTTTGACTAGGTGGTGTTGATGATGGCCTCAAATCCTCCAAGTGATTTAGACTGCCTGATTCATTCATACAAGATGTAGCTACCGGAACCAATGCAGACCCTCGGACAAAGTTTGCTCCATGAATAACTTGAGGTATGGGGTTAATATTCAGACCAGCGGTACTAGAACACTTTGCCGCTGAAGACATTGACATCATTGACGTCATTCTAGAACTCAACAAATCCTTTGCCACATTAGGCAAAGTGTGCGAAATCAATAGAGCAGGATCCGATGGCAGATCCGAAGGAATCAAAGTTGGTGTAGATGTCAAAGAATCCATGATAGCAGGGGGCTTCAAAGAATCAGATAATCCATAAGTTGCTGCAACACCCATTGTCAATGGATTTGTTACAGGATGTTGCATTGTTTGCTTAATATGATACGCAGCCTGACCGGGCGGCAATCCAGCCAATAATTGCTGTTGAGGATCAGGGACTTCCCCTGTACTCCTACCAAATTCTTGCCCGTGTAATAGCACAGGCTGTCCAGCAGCAAGTGCATTTGTAGACAGCAACGAACTGAATGATGTTAAGTTCTGTATGGGCTGATATGGAGAAGGAGTCTGATGGACAGCCAAAGTTGGAAGTCCAAAACTGGAACTGTTCTGTCTGCTTATTGTGGCGGCCTGTGGAGTGATTGCAGATGCAGATGAAGAGTGGAGGAAAATAGCCTGTATGAGAAGCTAATGCAACATGAATAAATGGCTTGTTTCCATCTCAAGCATCAGATCAGTACATAAAGTTGATAAAACCTGTATGATCGCTGGATCATCTGGCAGGTCTGATGTAACCTTTTCAGGTTGAGACTCTGAAGATAAAACCTGCAATTCCTGAAACAGATGCAGAAGCATTTTTATTCCTCTCCTTTAGTCAGTTGTGTACAAGGATTGACGTAAGTACATTAAAGAAATAGTTGGATCACCAAAACAAAGCTTCAGTATCTAGTAGTTACCAATGCTAGCATGACTCAGAATTACGGACTGCAATACTCCTGTGTTTATGAACAACTATTCTATAGGATAGTCAATGATACAATATATGCTTTGCTTATATGCCGATCGTGGATGGCAACTGTCCAAATATAATGCCAACCTTTATGTCACTCCCTCTGAAATTTACATAGTCGAAGACCCTGTCATCAGGAAGGACCTGAGGACCATCCTTTCTCCGCCCTTCTGTTCCAAAATATCTCACTGCAATAAATGAAGGGAAGATTCAGATGCAAGATTGACATTGGAAGAGCTATTTTATGCCTTGACCTGTCTACCGATAACAAATATGCAGTCAGAAGCAACCCCGACCTGAAGTAACATGCAACAATAAGAACTAGAAACTTGCTGAAAGAAACAAAATGCACCAAGACAAATTAACAGATAAAATCATCAGATCTCATCAATTAAAACGTGCTTCACCTAGGTACCCTAAGTCCAACTTCTGTTTTCCAAGTCCTGGGAAGTAAGTGTAGTTGAAATTATAATCTTAAGGTAAGCAGTGTCATATGGGGAAATCACTGGAGTTATTAAGCTATGATTTTGAATTACGTGAAGCATAAATGTAGGCTTATCAGCAGGACAAAACTAACATATACACCTCAGTTGCTGTGTGCTTAGACTCCATAAAGTAGAAGCCATTAAGCCCCCAATACCGAAAAGTCGCCACATAAGCTCTATTGCATCCAAGTTCTAAGTAAAGCATTCTTTTTTATTATTTTTTTGCATACAAGAGATGTAAAAACCAGATCACATCCCTGAAATGAATGTGCTATGAATTTTGAGGCCAAGCATTCTTTCCCTTGTTCTCTAAATTAACTGTTCCATGAACTGCAACTGTGTGACCACCAAAATTTAGTCACCACCAAATTCAATATCATCGAACAATTACAATCATCCGCCACTGGAAAATCTGTGATCTCTCATGAGCACAGTGACCCTCTTGGTCATACGTACGGTCCGTGACTTTTGCTTCTGCCAAGACAGGAATAAACCCTTGGCTAAGCCTAAACTATCTTCGAACACTAATCATTCCTTGACGCGCAATAGCCATCGCAGGAGCCTTGGCCGCTAATCTTTTTTCCCTTCTTGTTTCGAATGGAAACTTCAACATTTGCTCAGTACAAGCAACACAGGGGCGAAATGCCGTCAAACTTTCATCGGTGCCTCAAGAAGTTCCGTCCACAACCACACCGCGGCGATCGCTGAGCACTGCTGTGCACGTCCTAGAGTCGACCGATCGACGGCAATGGCACGAGAAAAGCGGAACTCGGACTCCCTGAGGAAACAAAAAATGGAAGAAGGGATGGAAGACGTCGCACCGTTCGTGAGGCTGATGACGGCCTCGTGTGGGTCGACAGGGTAGAGGACGCCGGCGTACCGCATCTCGGACTTGGACACCACGCTCAAGAAGCAACCTATGTAGGGGTTCGCCGCTGCGGCTGCAGCCGCCTCCGCCGAAGCCATTGCCGTCCTCCTCCGTCCGGTTGCTTCGACTTTCTCTCTCTCTGCCTGCAAAAGCAGTGATGAGCAGAAGAGGAGGAGAGTGATGAGCGATGACGGAGAGAGGGAGGAGGGAGAGAATGCGGTTTTCGAAACCAGTTTCCTTGCCGGTAAAGCAACATGGGAATCCCCACTTCTTTTTAATGAGAATAAGAAAATGACAAAAATGGGAATTCAATGAATACGTTTCTTTCTTTTTTTGGCTGGATTTCTTTCACCAGTGAATGATTTTGAAAAATATTTTCTAACAAATAATTACTTGAATTATTTATCAAAATAAATGAATTAAAAATATCATTATCAGCCACAATTATTTAGGTATAAATTGTTATTGATAATAGAAATATTATTCATTAAATGATTATTTTAAGTAAATGAAGCGATCATTTAAAAAATATATTTTTTAAATAATTCATTTCTTATATATATGGCTTGGTTAGGCAAATGGCACGAACAAATCAAATTATTATATCAATAGATGTTCTTTTTACATGAAAATCGCATCATCTTATGATAGATTGAGCTTAAATGGTTTCGATGTATTTAATAGTGACTCCATCGAACTGCTCTTTCCTCTTGAATCACTAAAAATTTCAAATAGAATCAAGAATTCACGCTAGGGATGGAAGTGAAATGAGTTTACAACCATTTATTTCCATATTACCCTATCATGATACCTTTCTTATTGTGTTTCCAAATCCGTCCGGAACCTATTACATATAATTTCAAGCCCGACTTGATGAAGTTTTTGAGCAACCCCATCAAATTCGAACAAATCTGATATCTTATTTTCCTAGCAACCAAATTACCCCATGATGTATTAGCTATGGTGATGCAAAAACTTCCACGTGCAACCCTCACCAATCGTAGTGTAAAAAAAAAAAAACACAGAGAAAGTAATAATAAAAAACTATTATTTAAGTGAATGGAAAAACTCTAAGGGTCTAATTGGCAACCAACCAAATAGTATTTAATTCTATTCTTTTGTTTCAAAGAATAAATTTAGAACAGAATCAAGCCTAAATCTACTGTGGTTGAGCTCACCCAATAAGGGTCGGCAATCAGCTAAAAGTTGAAGAAAAAAAGGAAAAATATAGTAAAAATATTAAAAAATTAAAAGAAATTATAAGTCATAAAAGAATTTAAATGTCGTACCAAATGCATTTTATTTTGGAAATAGAAATTTTTGCCGGTTCTGAAGCGCCTTCAAATGCTTAGAAACTTATCTAGGAAACAAAATAAAAAAAATTTATTTCTAAACAAAAATTGTTCTTGGGAACGGAATAATTACCAAAGTTACATCAAGTATCATAGAAAACTCCTTCATACATATCACCTAGGAGAAATTGTACAGTACTCCCTCAAACTTTTGAGGTGGTGCAAGGATGCCCCCAAATTTTCAACTATCATTCTTATGAACTTTCATTTTATTATAGTCATTAACTCTTTTTATATTTTGGTTAGCATATGCAATACATGTAACTTTTAAGAAGAAAATATGCACATTCATCTTTTTATTTACCCCTAACTTCTATAATAATGAAAAGTAAAGAAAATGGAGATAATTGATTAACCAAAATTTTAATTTTAGAAAAATAACATCGACAATGATAAACTAAAAGATTAATTAATGCTAAAGACAATTGATTAACGAAAAAATGTTTAAGAAAATCGTGATTTTGACCAATCATATCCTTTTTACAAGTTGAGGACATCATTTTCATTCCATAATATTTTAAAATGCACTTATCCATCCGTTATATTTTCACACCAAATCAACCATTAAATATACACAATGAGTAACCATTGACTTTTTTGTATTGAGACATTTCCTTTCTAATTAATCTGTATTTATTCTTTTCCTTATAATATTCTAAAGTTTTAGTTGCTTTATATAATTATTTATATTTATTTTTCTCTCACATGAGAGGCTTTGGCGGGCTCGTCGTTAGGGGTTTGAGCTCCCCTGCAAACCCCGCGCGATCTTCTTCCAACCTCCCCTGAGCTCGCAGAAATGGCGACTTCGCTCTCCAAGCTCTCCTCCCACCTCTATCGCTGCCTCTTCTCGAACCGCAGAGCTCCCGGCGCCGCCGCATCCCTGTGCACGACGGCGGCCCCGTCGTCTCCGGACGCCGCCACTTCGGAGCCGGAGGACGGGGGCCTGGAGTAGGAGGCCGACGCGGCTCCGTCGCAGCAATCGCCGCTGCCGGCGTCCTCGGCGCAGGAACCGGGCCAGCAGCGCACGGTCTACGACCGGCCTCTCAAGGACGGCCTCGACGTCGGGATTTGCAAGGTGAGGTTCCGATGGGCTGGCTCGGTGCTCTCGTCTTTCCGTTACATGCGTTGCAAGCGCGCTTCGTTTTGTTTTCATTGGGATAGGGGCGCTTGAATCGGTGAAATCGGCCTTTTGTTCAATCCGCAATGCGGTTGTATAGGGTTCCGGAATTATAATGGAAATGCAACTTTTACCGTACTAGACAATGTGTTTGTGGGGATTCACTTCCTCTGTATGTGATTTGGTAATGCACCAATCTGTCCAGGCTTACATCAAAAACACGCACAGCTATTCCTTTTCTTTTCTCCATGTCTTAATAGTGATATACAAAATCATTGAAGAACTTTAGATAATAAATGGAATACCCCTGATATCAACTTGCAGCAATATGCGCAATCAACTGATTTACTCATCAAACTGATGAGGAAATTTAATTATAATTTGACCTCTACTCTTTTTTATAACCTTTGTTTTGCTTGGTTCCTGTTTTTTCTTTTATGTGTGTTGGGGATTGGGGTTTAAACGTGGATGTTTTTTCTTTTTGGCATATGGTTCTGGAAGGGGCAAAATGGGTGCCTGAGCACCTGTTGGTTCCCTTGGCAGCAATTCTGAAGTCAAAGCTTTAACGACCTCTTTATCTTCATGAGAACTTCTAGAAAAATGAGATGAAGAAAGTGGCTGGCCCCCAGTTTGTAAATTTTGACTAGGTGGTGTTGATGATGGCCTCAAATCCTCCATGTGATTTAGACTGCCTGTTTCATTCATACGAGACGTAGCTAGAGGCAGACTTTCTGGAACCAATCCAGACCCTTGGAGAAAGTTTGCTCCATGAATACCGGATCGCAACCCTGAAATGAATGTGCCATGAATTTCAGGCTAAGCTTGACAAAAGCATTTCCCGATATAAGCACAGACATGAATATTTTGTCTTACGCTTTTTCTTGTCGTCTAAATTAACTGTCCCATGAACTGCAATTCGCTATACGATGTTATAATCGTGAGATTACCAAAATTCAGTCACCACCAAATTCGATATAATCATCCACCACAAGATAGTCACCGTCTTTGGTCATACGTACGGTCCGTGACCTTTTGCTTCTTCTAAGACAGGAACAAACCCTCGGCTAAGCCAAAAACTATCTCCGCACACTAACCATTCGTCCACATGGCAACAACACAGGCATGCGAGTCTTCGCCCCTAATCTTTTTCCCCTTCTTGCAACGAATCGAAACTTCGACATTTGGTCAGTACAAGCAACACACACGAAACGCCGTTAATCTTTCATCGACGCCTCGAGAAAGTTCCATCGACAACCACACTGCGCCAATTGCCGAGCACTACTGTGCATGTCCTAGGACGACGGCACAAGAAAAGCGGAACTCAGACTCTATGAGGAGACAGAGAACCAGAGAAGGGATGGAAGACGTCGCACAGTTCGTGAGGCCTATGACGGCGTCATGCGGGTCGATGCGGTAGAGAACGCCTGCGTATCTCATCTCGGACTTGGACACTACGCTCAAGAAGCAACCTATGTCGCGGCCTCCACCGAAGCCATTGCCGTTCTTCACCGCTTGCTTCATCTTCGACTCTCGCCTGCAAAAGCAGTGATGAGCAGAAGAGGAGGAGAGTGATGAGCGATAACGGGAGAGAGAGGAGGGAGAGAATGTGGTTTTCGAAATCAGTTTTCTTGCCGCTAAAGCAAAATGGAATCCCCACTTCTTTTTAATGAGAAAAAGAAAATGACAAAAATGGAAATTTAATGGGTACGTTTCTTTCTTTTTTTCTCCGTTTATTATAAGAAAATAAATGATTTGAAAATTACTTTCCAAAAAAAATCGCCTGAATTACTTACGAAAATGAATAAATCTAAAATATTTTCACTCTCCACGATGTCACTAACCAGAAGGACTGGATGTGTACTCAGACATTTGAATTGAAGGACATTCACATTACGTGATGCTAGTGGCGTTTGATCCTCAAGATCCTAACACTGCGCATCACTTGTTGATTACATTTCGAGTTTCATTTACTTTGGATGCGCATGAGATGGGGCTGAACTTTGTTGATTACTTCTCTACGCAGGATATGCTCTGTTTACTGAGTCGTTCGAATGGTTACACTGCTAAGGCTCGCAAACTTTATCCGCCTGCGCGGGCTCGCCCAACCGTCGGCGGATCAAAACCAGTGAGAGGCAATGGGATACACCAAGCCGGTCAAGAAGGAGGAATAGATCAAGTAGGCGCCGAACTGCGTGCGCTCGGCGATGGATCCGCTAGTGATCCCGGTGGCAGTGACGGCGAAGGCCCACTGGAACAAGAAGGACCCGTAGTCGAAAGACTGCGACGGGAACTTGGAGAGGCCGAAGAAGTGCTCCCCGATGAAGCCTCGATAAGACCCTGAACGCCAGGGCGAACCTGAAGAGGTAGTAGAAGAAGCTGCCGGTTGCCGCGTCGCGTCGAGGACGTTGATGAGCATGATGTTCATGGGTTCTAGGTATGAACCGAGCCCACGCACAGCGTGGCGAACCCGATCTGCATGGAGAAGACAAGGCACGTCGAGAAGAGGAGGCAGGTATTGTCCACGGCATAGCCCGTGTCCATGAACTTGCTTGAGACTGCCTCGAAGGGCCCCCAGATATACTTAGCGGTGGTGGCAGCGGTGCCGTTGCCCCCAAGGAGGGGGGAGGTCGCGGGGATCAGGCAAGGGCCGCCATCACCGGAAGGTGATCGGGAAGGCCGGAGCGAGGGCGAGATCGAGATGCAATATATAAGGAACGCGGCAAAGAACGGAATCACACGACGCCGTCATTGGTAAATTTGTCGCACAATGTTACCGCTGAATGTGCGCTTCCTGAGCTGCCGATAGTAATCACTGGTTCAGAGGCTTCGCATGTGGGATGCAAATGGCTTCGGGTATGCATCGTGGGAGTTTGAACAGTCATTAGCATGCTCTGGATTGCAGCTTCAATTACAGTAGTCGAATGACTCCAACATTCTCTCACGTACAGGCTTAAGCACGTGCTGAAATTCAGTACCGGTTTAAGGTTTTTTATGTTCAAAAAAATTATTTCATGTAAATTCCTCATAAGTATATTGATTTGAAAATTTTCATAGTCAAAATTTATTTAAGGTAAATTTATCTTAACTATATTAATTTGAAAATTTTCGTAATAGTAATTTAAATTTGAAAAATTACCACGAATTATTTACGGAATCTTGAGATGGAAATCAAAACGTCAAATAAGCAAGAAAGTGGAGCGGTCCAGAATCAAAACTCAAATCCCGAAAATCTTTAAACGACTCTTAACAAAGTGAGGTTAGTATGCGGACTGCGTCATTAGCTGACCACGCACGGGCCCCACGCGTACGACAAGAGGCAATACATACATGTGCATCAAATAAAAAAAGAAGGTTATCGTAATAATAAATAAAAAAACCTGTTGTGTCGGCTTTATTTATTTGTTTATTTTTTTCAGTTTTTTGAGTTTTCCTTAGTTCGAAAATGATAGTGTTCCCCTGTTTTCTCGTATTTGTCGCTTTACGTTCTAGTGCGGTTCTTTCTGAGCTTTTTGTGCGAACCCAGAAAAAAAGAAAAAGAAAAAAAAAGCGGAAGCTTATCATCAGACAAATAGAAAGCTCGGCGAGGGAATCTCCGCAGTCCACGTCATCATCGGGCCCCACCAGGTCGCCTGATCCGATGACCCAGCTTCAACGAAAAGCCCTTTCCAGTCCAGGGATCCCAGCGCTTTTTCCAAAAACTGCGCTCCGTCTCTTGTTCCCCACCACCACTAGTGGGGTGTCTCGTTTCTCATGGCAATTGAGACATTTTTTAATTTTTGTGAAGACAAAGCCTTTTCTCGAGTGTCGTTTTTTTTAATAAATAAATTTAAATTTCGCAAGAAATGGTAAACTTATCCCCTGAAACATCAATATCCCGATCTTATGCCCTTAAGCTTGCAACATTGACCCAAAAATACCGTCGATTATGGCTGCTAGAAAATGACTATGGCTGCTAGAAAATGACATGGCAGCATTTATGAAGAACACCACAGGAGATTATGTAAGGAACAATAGGTATTTTTTGTAACATCCTGAAAATCGACCCCATTTTAGGATTTTATAAAAGGGCAATGTAGTCGAAGGCTGGTCAGTACAAATTTTCCGCGTGTGTTCGTGAGATAACGGAGTTACGAGAGGGCGCCGATAAGAAACGATACGTGTTCGACTCGCAATTTCAAACAGGAACGAGCCCTTCGACCATGAGGACCTGGGCGGGAACGATATCCTCTAAGTATTAGACTATTAAGGAAATGGAAATAAATCGATTCGGCAGAAGTACGAAGTCGATCTGTGGGTGATTTCCACACGACTTCGATACGAACTACGAACTACGGTAAACCGAATCCTTTTCATCTAGTACTCGGGATTATCAATTGAGCCCCCGGGATCACACGACAATCGAGGGACGTTCCTGACTCGAGAATTGGCGTAAACGTGGATCAAAGAATGGTTGACCACGGGTCAAATGTGAAGAAAAGTCCTAAAGGGGCGCCCAATAATCCAAATTGTACTACGGTCTCAATCGACTCAATTTAGCCTCGATTTTTAATCCGATTTTGGGAGCAGACACCGGTGATATCGGGACTAAATATTTGGACGTCGCCTCATTTATTTTGGAATTTTCCGTTGGACACGGAAGTGTCGGAAAAAGGAAAAATTGGGACCGGGTTTCGGGCGTGGGTGGGCGGCCTAAGGCCAAGACCGACGGCCCAATGGACCTTGCACCCATTCAGCCCAGCCCAAGAGGGGCCAAGGCGCCCATTCTCCTCTCCCTCCTCAACCTTTTGGCGCTTTTCTTTTGTGCCAGTAGTGGGCTTTGTTTATCTTTGTTTTTGGTTATTTTTGATTGGTTCTTCAAGCAAGTGGACTTGCCCACTTGCTGGCTTATCCAAGTCTTCAGCCTCTTCTTCTCTCTCCTCTTTCTCCCTAAATTCGTGCAGCAACCAGCCCTCACACTCTCTCCCTTTTTCTCTTCCTTTTCTCTTCCATTTTTCTTTGTTTCTTGCTGTCCATGCTGCTTTCCAGCCCAAAAACAGCCTTGCCACCATCACCGGAGCCGCCACCACCGCCCAAAGTGTAGTCCTGGAAGTTAGGAAGCCAGCCGCTCACCCCCGGTCACCCCTGGTCGCCCCGAACCGCCCGTTTCGGCCTTTTCCCTTATGCTGGTCATTCCGCCTGAACAGTGTTCCGGGGGCTATTTTGGCCCGTTTCGGCCACCGTTCGTCGTCCGTTACCATCCCTTAGCTTACCCATCGTAGCCCTCGTTCCCCTCTACGCGCCGGTGTCGCCGGATTTCCGATCCAAGTAAGTTAACTTCCTAATCCTTGTTTAGGGGTTAATCTTGTTTAGGGGTTAATTAGTGTATTTGTGTGTTTATGATTAATTAAGGTTGATTGGTTAATTATTATGGTTAATTAATTCTGACTAGGGTTAGTTAATTGACCATAGTTAGTATTAAAGTAACTAAGGTTAATTAATTAAAATAACTAAGGTTAGTTTCTAAAGTAACTAAGGTTAAAAATAAATCATGGTTAGGTTAGATTAACTAGGGTTGAGTTAATTGATTAACCATGGTTAAGTTTATTTATTTTTATTTATTTATTTAATTTCGGACGAATTTACTATTCACAAATTATGTGTTTCACGACATTGCATTCACAATCACTTTGTTCACAATTAATGCTCACACGACTTTGTTCATACGTAAATAAATTTTGGTTTCAAATTGATGTGTTCTTGGTTGTTATGCTTTTTTGAAGTGCCAATTGTTAATTATATGCGTGAATAATGATGAAATGCATGATCGAAGACCGAGTGGAAGTGAAAGTGTTTGATTTATTGAGTTATTCCCGAGAATTTGGGAATGTACGTGATTATTGATTGGTTGAATTTGGAATTTTGGAATTTGTGGAGTGATACCGCATGACATATTGCGTGGGTTATCTGAAATGGCATGTCGCATGAGCATGAGCGATGTTGCATTCACGACAAAGCAAAGATATAAATGGATTGCTTGATGATGTGTTGCATGATCACATTAAATAAGAAAACCCGGCGTTGCCGGAAGACCGCCAATCCCTATGGGGTTGTGCCGTGGCGATGGGTCGCGACTTCGGTCGGATGCTCGACGGGGGAGGGTTCTATGTGGGGGCTGCGGTATGGGGGCGGGTCCCGGGCCCTGTCGGGGCGCGGGGCTGCGGTAGTGGGCGGGTTTTATGCTCCTTCGGGAATGCCGTCTTGGGAGTGAGCCCTTGACGTCGCCGTGCCTCGAGGTAAAGAGGACGAAGCTGGTTTAGCCAGGAACCGCCAACCATAAGGTTGTACCGTGGCCCAGGAGGAGGGGTCGTAATAATCGGAGCATATGTGTGGATGTGAGGCTTGAGAAAGTGTGTGAGATGCTCTGATTATTCGCATGCTTTTAATGTCGTGATGAATTAAATGACGGTTTCTGCAGGGTGCGTGTGCCAAGGCCAAGTAGGGTCGCTTGTGATTGCACCTGTTTATTAAACTGTCATTCTCTCTGAGGTGGTATTGCATTGATTACTGTATTAGGTTGTATGTTAAACTCCCGAGGCGAGCGAAGTTCCTAACCGGGGCTTAGGACTTTAACTTGCTGAGTTTATCTCAACCCGTCGTGGTTAACATTTTCAGGACCTAGATGATGCAGTACCTGAGGATCGAAGAGAGCGATCCTTCTGAGGCCAACGAGTAGGCACTTGTATAGTATTAGGTTAGTTAGGCCAGTCCCTTTTTGAGTAGGCCTTAGCTTGTCGCATGTGGTAAGGCGTGTATGTATTTGCTGGTGTGCTGGCTAACCTTCAGATATATAAAAGTGGTGTTGTCTTTCCTCTGCTGCTGTTGTTGCTATCTCTGTTGTTTGGTTTGGGAGTTGTTCGTTTCCGCATGCGCTTAATTACAAGATAAAATGAATTGGTCGACGACAGTACCTAGGACATCGTACAACTAGACCACAAGCGAAATGGGGTTGCCGCGAGCTCGAGAGTCGGGGCGTGACATTTTTGGGTTGGTAGTGCAACCTTAAGGCTCTCTTACTTTTTTTATATTTTTTTTTCTTTATTTGTGATTGAATCTTAAAACTTTCAAAACGTATAATTAAGTCTTGAAACTTATTATGAAAATACAATCGAGTCCTAAAACTTGTTATGAAAGTATAATTGAATTCTAAAATTTTCAAAAAGTGTAATCAATTTAAGAATTTATCAAAAATAGTTTGATCAAGTTCTTAAGTTTATTATGCTTTTTGAAAGTTTTAGGACTAATTGCACTTTTATGATGAGTTTTATGACTCAATTGCACTTCGTGATAAGTTTTAGGATTTTCAATGGCCTTATCACTTTATTTTAAAACTTTGGCCGGTGAGGGCTGACGACCCTCACTTGGTAGTTGTAGAAAAAAAAGAAAAAAGAAAAAATGAAAAAAAATTATTAAATAATTTACACGTTAGCGATGGTCATGTCACGTAGATGATCAATATTCATGTAAGCGAATGTCAACCAAAATTAACTAGATTGACTCAATTAACAAAATGTTAAAAAAAATGTTTATAATTCAATTAACACGATTAAAAAAAATTTGAAAATTAAATCGACAAAAATATAATAAGTTTAACACTCTTTGGACAATTTTCCCTTGTGGGCAAAATTTTAGCTCTTTGGTGGAATGAACCTTCTTTTTCCCCTTTCCTCCTAAGTAGCCCTGAAATAAGATGAGTTAGACCATAGAAAGGTGGACACACCTACCAACGCCTTTTACATATATAATGTGTATGTCCATTATGAATTGTTGTGTTCGATTAATTACCACAAAGAGAGAAAGTAGAGGGATCGGTGCGTTTCGTGATCAAAACAATGTAGTTGAACCGGGAATTTTTTTTTTTTTTCTGGTGTGGAAGCCGGCATGATGAAAGTTGCCCATAGCACGTACCAGCTAAGACTCTACATTGGTTGGTGAAAATGTGTAACAAAGATGAGACGCGGACGCATTGACTCTTGACTTCCGATGCGCAGCTTGTGAAGCTGCTGTGCTTTCACGAAACAACTGCACCTATCGGACCCAAGATGATACCAGAGTGTCCTAGCGGTCTTACTGTACTCTTGCCTTTGCTCAAGTGTCGACATTGAAAGCTGTCATTTGTGTCTTTCGACTAGGCGCCCAGCAACCGAATTTTCAAACAGAAAACAATCGGCAAAAACAAGCTGAAATTCCTATCATACATGATTGGTATGAGTGATTTGAAATTCTGTGCATATTCTGCCTTAAATCTAAAAGTCTCTCTTGCATCCTTTGGAATTTACCCTAAAATAGGTTCCATCTAGGTTCCACCTTTATTATTAATTGAACGATTGCGATGAATCATTGTCTTTAATAGCAATCTGATATCAACTTAAATATGGAACATTAGTAAAGAAAAAGTCTTAATCAAAAAATAGAAAGTCAAACTAGTAATTTCAAATTATACTCATCACCAAACGCCATAGAATATCACAAGATTGTGTAAAGACATAGATCGATAAAAATTCAAAAACTTATTTTAGGTTTCAAGTTTTGAATTCTACTTACCTAGAACTTGGAACCTATTTGTAAAACAAGTTCTCTAATTTTTGGAACCTGAAATCCATCCTGCATACCTTAGAACTTCCCTGTTACTCTATCTGGTTTTTCAATTCTAAATTTTACCCTAAAACCATTATCACCCTTAATACACGACTCATATTCTCCTTCCATTAAGATCTGAGCACCTCCTAGGCTGAATTTTTCTCAGTTGCCTATCTCAATGTGAGTTTGGGTTTTCCCAGCTTTACATTGCATTCTAAGTGACACCAAATTTTTGGGTGATACAAAAAGTCCCAATTTTTTTTAGTGATACCAAATTTTGGGATAAATGTGTCATATGTGTACAAATTTTGGATTTTTTATGTCACAAGAAGAAATTTGGGGTAAATGTGTCATATTGTATAAGTTTTGGATAAATGTGTTACATAGGTACACATTTGAGATTTTTGGTATCATTAAAAATTAATTTGGGGTAAATGTGTCACAGTCGGCAGAATTTGAAATTTTTGGTGATCTATTTTTTAATTTCACAAAAAATGCTAAACTTTTCCTTGAAATATCAATGTCCCGATTTTATGCCCTTAAGCTTGCATCGTTGACCCGAAAATACCGTCAATTATGGCTGCTAAAATCCAGACAGGGCAGCATGTATGAAGGACACCGCATAAGATTCTAAAAGGAGGGTTAGTAGTGCCACTTTAAATAGGGAAGCTCACCCATTCATTTCTATCCATTCAAACGTTTTTGTATACAAATCATTTTCTCCCAAAGCTTTTCTCTAACAAACCAAAGAACATTAAGTTGCCGTAGAGTCTCAATCCCAGACAATCAGCCTTTGATAGACATTGACGATAATAACAAATAAAAAACAATCCCTAACTTGTTTGTGTTAGTTTTGAAATCTATTAGACACTTTTATCTATTGATCAAGATCATAGTTGTTATTTATTGAAAATAAAAATGCTGGACGTTGTCTATTGAAATAATGTTATTCGTTCCACAACCCTTTCTTATTTTCAGTTCATTTTTATATGAAATATATTTCCTTTCTTAATAATTACTAACGTGATTACGCTGAATTTTATGAAGAATTATTTGTAATGTGTTTGAAAGTTGTCAGTAGTCTTTATTAATTAACGCATATCAAATTATATTTCAGGGGAAAAGCTTAGCATTTTTTGTGAAATTAAGAAGAGTTGACAATTTTAAACAAAAATTTCACTCGAAAAAGAATTTGAATAGAATAATTATATATATGTATGTATATATAATGAAATTATTTGAGATTAAACTCTAGAGAATTGTAAATAAAAGTCTACAACATAAGGGTGAGAAAAAAAAATTGGCCAAACCGGTCCGAACCTTCTTTGTCAGTGATTGCGTCGTGATTGCTTCGCCTGCATTTTCTCCACTACTGGGTTTATCCTTATTCATTTTCTTCCCTACTGGGTTTATCCTTATTTTTTTCCCATTACAAAAGTTTGTCTACTTCTACTGGGAGACTTACTGAATAATTCTTTTGAAATAGAATTCTGATGACCGAATTTATTATAATATTTGTATTATAGAGGATTCTCGTAAAAGAAAACAGTAAATGGGCAAACCTTTTCGATCAGAACACAAAAGAAGAAGAAGAAATAACGAGATTGATCTATTTTTTCTTCTTATCAATTTTATTATTAAAGTTAATATTATGAAAATTCTTAAACTAATACACTTATGATAATTTGCCCCAAACTAATTTTTTTGACCACTCAAACCCTAAACCGATATATTTGTGATCAATTTGCCTTTTGTTAGTTTCTATTAAATTTTACTATTAAATTGCTGAGTTAACATGTGGTTGTTGATGGATGCATCAGCTTGGGGTTTTACCCTTATCACCTGTGTATCAATTTGTGATTTTCTAACTATATTGGTTTGGGGAATTCCGAAGTTAAAAAAATTAATTTGGGACAAAATTTGTCATAGGCATTTGAGTTGGGTTTTTTGTGGTATTAATTCTATTATTAATGAGAACCCAATTAGAGTTACTTTGAACACATAAAGAAGCAAGATCGAGAAAAGAGTCGGCAAATGGAGGAAGCCGATCTTGACAAATTCTTCCCACGACCATGTCCACCGGAAACGCTGCCACGATTCACGCTGCCGAAGATGCGGAGAATGAAGCTGGCGACGTTGCATTCAAGCAGGCGAAGTCGCCAGCGGCTATTGTAAAGGAAGCGGCGAGCAATTTGTATCCACTACAATGTCTGTCTAGATATGATGAATATGCTATTAACGTAGACAGTGCTTTTTGGGATGACTAGCTATTACGGAGTAAAAGCATTATATTTATTAAGGTTAAGACTGATCCTCTCTGAGGATTTCATATGATGTGATAATGATATGTAGTGTGGAGACAGATCAAGGGGTGAGAATGCAAAGTTGGATCAACTTTTTGAGGAGTTTCTCAAGTACAAAGATTCTCATATGACATTGGGCTCCCTCGAGTGTTTCTCAATATAGATTGTTCTTGACTGGTTACTTTCCCCTCATACCATTCGCTACTTCCATAGAGGCTTCCTCCAAATTGAAGGAGGGGATTGTCTCGTGGAGCAATGTGAAGAGTCAAGTAAGATTAATAATCACTCCGATTATTTTCGGTCTGAGGACTAAATACTGACTCTATTACTCGTGATAGCAGGACACATTGAGGAGTCCCTCCTATTATCATTTGCTGATAAGATTGATCAACTAGAAGAGCTTGAATAATCACTGGACTATGATCACAATGTCTATTTTTGACACGTGAGCTGAATGGACTTGAATAATCAATGGACTATGATCACAACGTCTATTTTCAACATGTGAGATGAATGGACGGCTGTGAAGGCATGGGATGACAACGACATGCTTTCTGTTTTGCTCATTACACAAGAAAATGGCGAGTCACCAGGTAAAAATCAGAATGCACCAGATTCAATTCGTCTATACTCTTTAAGTTTTTTTTACAGTTCATGATGCCAAAACAGAGAATTGTCAATCCTAACCTATAATGGTCGTCATATATGCAGTGAGGTCGGCCAAATTTATCCCGAGCAAGTGCCAGATAATTGTTGGATCGGACGAAGTGTTTATTCATGTGTACGACTATGGCACAATGGAGAAGATCAAAGAATTCGGAGCACATAAAGATCATATCAGATGCGTGGGTGTCCACCCTACTTTCCCTACATGATATCGGCATTGGATGACGTGGTTATAAGGCTCTGGGAGTGGGATAAGGACTGAATGTGTACTCAGACATTTGAAGGGACATTCACATTATGTGATGTGAGTAGCGTTTGATCCTCAAGATCCTAATGCTTTTGCAAGTGCATCGCCTGATGGAACTGTAAAGGTACTCATTTTGTAGGTCTTACTCTTGGTAAAATACATATTTCAAATTCCAAATATGCTATTTATACTCTCGATATGATTTCCATTTGCTGGAGATTTGGAATGTTCACTCCTCTGCGCCTAAGTTTACTTTGGATGCGCATAAGAAGGGGCTGAACTTTGTTGATTACTTCTCTATGCATGATATGCTCTATTTACAGAGTGGTTCGAATGATTACACTGTTGAGTTTCACAAAGTTTATTGTTCTTAATTTAATAGATCGGTGGATAATTAGAAAGAGATCAATTGATATATGATTTGTTAAATAACAAGTACAGGTTTGGGATGATAAGGCAGAAGCTGTGTGTACAAACACTCAAGGGGCACGAGCACAATGTTACTACTGCATGTACGTTTCCTGAGCTGCCTATGGTAATCACTGGTTTCAGGTATGGGATGCAAATGGCTTCGGGTTTGCATTGTGGGAGTTTGAACAGTCATTAGCATGCTCTAGAATGCAGCTTCAATTACAGTAGTCGAATGAAAATATTGCCTCCATCTTTTCCCAATTTTTCAATAGTTACCATAGGATAAGACTGTTTATGTCCCTGGATTCTGTCATTTTGTGAATGACTCCAACATTCTCTCGCGTACAGGCTTAAGCACGTACTGAAATTCAGTCATGGAAGGATTTGGGATATTGCATATCAGAAAGGACTGCGCCGGTACCATTCATCCCTACTCTAAATGCTTCATTTCCTAGATATATCCATGCTACGACAATAATAAGCTTTTATGATGGTCCAGGGTTTTTTGTTACCACTACCAAGGCATTCATATAGGCTCCGCAGTTTCAGTACAAAGACAAATTCTTCCATATCCATTGTCTCACATTTTCGTGGCTTTCGCTCTGCAGGGTGGCAGTTGCTTGCGACAAGGGAATAGCCGTAGTCTAACCAGTGTGCTGGTGGTGTGGAGCCTTAAGCCAAACTCTATGTTGATTAAAACAGATGCCGACCTTTCTAACTGTTACTTTCAATTTGGAGTTCAAATAAAAGTGTATATCGTTCTTTTGTCAAAGGAAGAAAGTGTCGCTTTGTACCAGTTTTTGTGTATTCCCTTTGCAGCTGACCAGTGATAGGATTTTCCATTGTGACCCAAAGATCTCATACGTTCCTTTTGTGGTGTGTCCTGGTGAAAGTTCATTTACGATCTGTGGTGTATCATGCTCCTAGTGGAATAAATATCTCTCGAAGATTACTAAAATCGCCTGGAGAAAAGAAAAAAAGGAAAATAATGGCAGCTTCAGAACATGAAACCGACGATCCTGGAGTCTACACTAGTCATATATGTGGCAACGCATGTTTCAAGACCTGTGTACAAATAAAACAAGGAAGATACATATCAAAGAGGTTGATGCTTGTGATTATGACTTGAAGCGATTCGTAATCTCTAATGACTTTGAATGCTCCTGCATAACTCATGTCAACAACCAGGCGATACTGCTAGAACTTAAGACATGAGGGATTTGACTCGATCTTTGTCCTATTTCCCTAGCGCAAGTTTTAATAAATCTGAAGTAAATGGGATATGAAAGGGGTTCACATCATGCTGATATTATTCAAAAAGCAGATTCATTTTGCTTGCAAACGGAAGCATCGAAGCCTTTTGAACGAACTTCATCACCAGTCAAAATGCTAAAGTGGAATGCAGTGCTACTGCAACTTTTTGAGTTACTGAGGTGTAATAATAAGCTTAACAATATGATGTAAATTCGTACAAACCTTCTTCTTAGTATGCCTCCGGGTTCTCTGCCTTTGCCCAAAAATCTTCTTCACGATCCAATGTTGAACTCTTGTGGTCGTGTCGTGTCCGATAACCGCTCCAATGACCAGCCCAATTCCGCGACCCGTCAGACACAATTTTCCAATCTAGTTGGTCGATCCAGATCCTCGAGTACAATGTTCAGTTGTGGCCGAACACAATTTTGGTGTGCTACTTTTGATTTGAATTTAAATGGAAAACTAGAAAAATTTATAACAAAAAGGGTCTTGTTATGCCGATTCCTCCAAAACGTGGAGGCCATGAATCATTGCCTTGTTTGATCGAGATTAGAGAAATGAGGGGAGGGAAACTTGCGCATAATGATTTATCAGAAATGAGTAAAGCTAAAACCCTTTCTAGCTGACACGAGAAACTGTATTCATAGCTATCAAAAGAGTACATCGAGTCTATTTCATGGGAACAATCATGCATTTATTATTTGCTTGATGAAACTGGAGACACTTTACTTGAAATCTTATATCTAGAAGGTAGATACTTGGACGCTATCACGAAGTCACAGAACATATTGAAAAGGTATGCCACCACATGCACCTAGCAATGAGCAATCCAGTCAATGAACTTTCACAGCAGACTGTAATTCACACAAACCTTATTTGGTGCATCCATCTTCCCTGCCATCCTCTATAGAACCTCAGGAACCGACGCTCAATTTTGGAATTTAGCCCCAGAACCACGCCAATGACCAGCCCACTTCCAAAACCCATAAGGACAATCTTCCAATTGAGCTCTTCAGCGGATGCACCAGATGGTGGTGCCGGGGGCTCTTTAACAAGATTTCCGCATTTCTTTGTCAGAGGAACTCCGCACAGTCCTAAGTTCCCTTCATAGGACTTGTTCTCGAATGTAGCGAACTGGTTCGCTTGAGGTATGGGCCCAGAAAGAAGATTGTCCGACACATTGAAGAAAGCAAGGAAACTGAGTTGGGCTAGTGCTGGAGGGATCATTCCCGAGAGCTTATTGCTTGAAAGGTCAAGAGATTCCAGTTTAGTCAAATTCACCAGGGACATGGGGATGGAGCCGGTAAGAGCATTGTTGGAGAGATTGAGCATATGAAGTTGAATTAAACTTCCAACAGAATTCGGGATTTCCCCAATAAAGTTGTTGCTCGAAAGATCAATCATGTGGAGGTATGCCAATATCCTTTTGTACTCCATTAAAATGCCTTTGTTGATTATTGTCATTGAGTAGTCATAGCTTCCCCGATCATCGGATGGGATGTAAGAGGAGTACAAATAATATTCACGGTAGTATACATTATCATCATATGCATAGGGGACTTTCATGGCACTCCAGATATCAAAGTATTCAGATGGAAGGCTACTCGAAAAGTTGTTCGTGGATAGATCAACAATTCGTAGGTTAGGAAACTGGTGACGAGCTTCAGGTTTCCCTATGGCTCCATGAAATCTATTGGAACGCAAAATGAGCACGTTTAGATAAGAAAGCGAGCCCATCCATGAAGGAAAGGTGTCGACAATCTGATTATATCCAAAATTGAGAAACCGAAGACTGCTACAATTAGCTAATCCCCTTGGCAGTGACCCTTGAAGTTGGTTATCACTCACATCTATCATCCTCAACGAACATACGTTATTATGCAATTGAGGAAATCTTCCACATAAATCATTGCCATTCAAACTCAAGACGGAAAGGGTCTTGCTTAAATTGCCCAAACACGACGGAATAACACCAGACAACTTGTTCTTGGAAAAATCAAGCATGCTAATAGAGCTTAGTTGGCACACCTCTGGTGAAATTTCTCCAGATAGATTGTTATTCGAGATAAGGAAGAATTTCATGGACTTTGGGGGAACGGGAAGTAATCCTTGTATATCATTGTACCTGAGGTCCAACGTCTCAAGATTTGGCCATTTAAAAGCCGTGAAACTAGTAATTAAGTTTCTGGAAAGATTCAAAAACTGCAACTGTGACATACTCACATTTAAGAACCACAAAGGTGTTGGCCCACAAATGCTATTTTGGGATAGGTCCAACCATTGCAACCCACTTTGGGATGATAGGAAGATGGGGAGCTCACTTAAGTTGCTGGAAGCCAAGCCAAGAGCGGACAAGTTTGAAAGGCTAGTGTTGGTGTCGGGTTCAATAATCAACGAGAATTCATTGAATGAGAGTCGCAACATATCTAAACGTTGAAGTCTAAGTATCACATCCAGCCGCAAAATGCCATTTAGGTTGTTTGATTGCAAGTCCAAGGTATCGAGACTTTTGAGGTTAGAGATGCTTTCGGGAATTGGGCCGATTAATTTGTTAAATGATAGGTCAAGATAAGTTAATCGGGTGAGGCCAGTGATCTCAGCTGGAATTTGATCGGTTAATTGATTGTCATGGAGGTCAAGATAAGTTAATTGGTTGAGACTAGTGATCTCAATTGGAATTTGACCAGTTAATTGATTGCCATAAAGGTCTAAGGAAGTGAGGTTGGTGAGGTTGATCAAGGAATTCGGAATTTCCCCAGAGAGTAGATTCATTCCTAGAAGTAAATATGAGAGTTGGACGAGCTTCCCTATGGAAGATGGGATTTCACCTGAGAGTTTGTTATCTAGAAAATCCAACATGGTAAGATGAGTTAGGTTACCTATTGAAGATGGAATGTTCCCTGATACACCGCCACCGATACTGAACTCGCTGAGGAAAGCCAAGTTTCCTAGCGAAGCGGGTAGTGAGCCTGAAAAATTGGTGTCCCAAAGAAACAGCGACTTAATGGGACTGTGCAAATGAAATTCTGGCAAATGACCTGATAACCTTGGATTGTGACTCAAATCAAGAAGTTGTAGCCTCGGCAGCTCGAAGATGGTTGTTGGCAACGTCCCTTGCAAGTTGCAGAAGTGGAGTCCAAGTGATGTCAAGGAAGATAAATTTGCAACGGCATCAGGCACCGGAGCCGACACATTCGACCAGCTAAGATCAAGGTGTTCCAATTTGGTCAAAAATTGAACCATCGTCTCTATGCCGGGATTCCTCAGCTCTAGTCCGCCGTTCCAAGAGAGATCGAGGGAGGTCAAGTTAGTCAACTTTAGGACTTGAGACGGAATTTGACCTCCGAAGTAGGACGTAGAAAGGTTCAGGCTCGTCAACTCCACAAGATCACCTATGGCGGATGGTATTTGAGAGTAATTGAAGTCGTTAAAGGCGAGATTGAGGCTTTGCAAGTGAGCGAGGCGGAAGAGGCTGGCCTTCGAGTTGATAGGACCGAAGAGACCACTTTGGCTGAGGTCGAGGCCGGTCACGTAGCCCGTCCCTTCATCACACTCCACGCCTCCCCAGCTACAACAATCCCCATCTTCCACCTTCCATGATTCTAGCTTCAATGGGGCGTCATAAAGCTTTGGATGGAAGAGAGATTGCTTGAATTCCAACAAAGTAGACCGCTCCTGCTCATGGCACTTTGTCGGGCTCGCTGAGGGCAATGTCTTAGAGGAAGCTAAGTGGAGTGGAATTATTGCAAGGAAAATCACCAAGAGATCAAATGGAGTTCGTTTCATGATGATTAAATGGTTCAACACCCTATTTGGATTTTGGTTTTGCTTGGCAAGCGAAGTGAAGGTGGACAAGTATGGAAGCTGCTTGTCAACTTTATATCACCTCTAATCTTTCACTTTATGTAACAGTGAGTCAAGCCTGAAAGTGCCTGTCGACTTCATATTACCTTTGGTCTTTTGCTTTTAAGTCAACTTTATGTAATAGTACTTTAGTCTTTCACTTTTAAGTCGACTTTATGTAATAATAAGTCTAGCCCCCGTCAATAACACGGAATCATTCATCTTATAGTCGTTGTTCTTGGAACGTGATAATTGGGTGGATTGACTTGTCGACGGATTGACTAGTAAAGATACCAAAATCTTATGTGAGTTAACATTATTATTCGATGTTTCTTTTCCTCCATGAGTTTTGCAAATTACAATTATTGTTTAATTTAATAAATTAATATGGATGGAGACAACTTCAAAACAACTTAATAAATTGGAAAAATGAATTTTAATTCTCATATAAAAAAATTAATGGAATCCTAGGCGATGGGATTCAACAAATCCCACTCAAAATCCCTGATTTTCCAAGGAAACCATTCCTTAGGGAAATGTGGGGTCAAGACTCGATATGGTTTCCCATGTTGTCGTGGGTAGAATTCCACATCGATTAAAAGCTTAATTATAACGTGCCGTATCAACATGAAATCTCCTCCAACCAAATCTAAGTTATCGGGTTAGATATTTTAACATAATATCAAAACATAGATTACTAATTTAGATGCTGACACTTCAATTGGCTCACACAAAATAGGAAAAGTGTCAATTTCACAATAATCAAGCCAAGTCAAGCACGTGTGAAAGAAGGACTTACACACAAGGAAGAGTGTTAGTATGATTCCTTATCGCTTATATATGTTATTATAATGTACCTTATATACATGTAATTAAGCGAGCAATGTGCAAACATAATAACAAGGATTGTGGCTTAAGGTAGCCAGCACAACAAATGTGACTACCACCAAGGTGGTCGCCCATCTGTCAGCCGATGACCACCACCGTCAAGCTAACCACTTCTAACTATGGTAACTCGCTATAGTTGGCCGTTACACACAATTCCCTTTCCCAATATTTTGATTTTATTTTTGATGTTATAAAATAGAATTTTTTTTTCTTTTTATTTGTATAACTATATCTGACATCATATCCAATGTTTTATGAAGAAAAAAAATAAATTATCACAATTCCTCAGAATTTTTCATGCTAACGTATCATGCCTTAATCATTGTTTTATGTTCAAATTTAGTAAAAAAACATTACTCTTTCACTTTTCCAAATAATTATCTAGAGAATGACCATGGCGTTAGCCTAGATTGGGCTCTTTGTTCCTCGACAGCTTCATCTTTTAGAGAAATACTTTGGGTGCTTCAATTTAACATAACCTGTCGTTATATGGGGATCCATTTACATAGTCTTAAGACGATTTGGTCATGTAACTTAGTTACAAAGGGCGACACGATCCACCCTCACTTGGCCCCTCTATGATAAAAAGTTCTTAGCAATTCTAATCTAGAAAATGCTAGCTTTAATCTCCTCATTTAAACGAGCGACAATAAGGGAATCATAGAAAAATACATACCGGATACTCTATAAATTATGTAGATTAAATCTATTAGGACTAAATCAAGCGGACCTCGCGGTGAGATTCATACAATCAATAGGTAGGTGACATTGACTCGCGACGTGAACTTAACTCTCCAAATTTGACCTTTGACCACTTGGGACCACTGCCTGAATCTTCTTGTGACAGGCCAGGTGGAAAGTAATTCATTTTGACTGAACAACCTTTGGACTTTTATCTCTATCGTGTACTGCGTAACACGACAGCAGGGGGGACGAGTGAGGAGTCGAGGATGGCAGCATAGGAGAGAGGAGTTTTCTTGGCCAGGGAGAGAGTAGAATGAACGGCTCCTTTGACTAAGGACGTGCATAAAAATTATTTTATTTCTTTATTTTTTTAGTTCTCCGAAATAGATATATAATAATAATCCATTTAGTAACGTAATTTTATTTTTTTATTTCTTGAATAAATTTTTAGTCCGGAAATAAGTTTAGAAAAAAATGAAAGGTAAAAATATTTTACTTTTTCATTTCGAGAATAGAATTGAGAAATATAAATTCTTTTCATTGCCACCCCTCACTACTAGCTAGCCGCTTGCCTGCCATCCGCCACCAGCTGCCATCCTTCGTTGCCATCCAACATCATCACCCGCCACCTGTTGTTTGTCCGGGAGGAAGAAATTTTGTGTCGGTTTTAAATGAATTTCTATTCCAAAAATAGAATTTTGTTGTCATTATCAAACATATATTTTTGCTCGGAAAGTTATCTAGGGAATAAAAGTAGCCAGATTATGTCTAGAAACAAAAAAATTATCATTCATGCCCTAGCAATCACAGGGTATATTTTGACAAGTCAGTTGAATGGATGGCTCTGAAGGCATGTGATAAGAACAACACGTAGAAGAATTTTCTTGGCTAGACAGAGTAAAATTGCATGAACATCCTTCATCAATAAGCAAGTTTGCACGCTAATTTACATCTAGAGTAAAGATGTCCCTACACACGTTAATTTACATCCGACGTTGCAGCAAGTTCTAGCTATATATCCGTTTTGGTCATCACACAAGAAAATGATGAGTTATCTATGGCTGTTTTTTCTTTCTTTCGATTTACTAAGAAAAGAAACTTGTATCGTTATACGCTATGTTTGCGCTCATAGTACTGATTTGGTTTCCGTCATTTGGCATGTATCCGTCTACCGCATTCAAGTTTGAGGTGCACAATCCCTTCGCCTAAGTTCTTCTCCTTTTCATTTTGCTTTATGTATTTGTAGATTTATTGAAATTTCTTAATTACGTGGGCGTATTCATTGATATTACGTGTGCACACTTCACTATTTGAGAAACTAATTAATGTCACTCATGCACGAGAATGAGATCGTTCAACAGTCTAAACAAGTTAAATATGTCGTGTTAAAATATGTTTCGAGTTTAAGCCCATTAGACGAAACCGGATCCGACGTTATTTATTAATATATATTCTGAATTAGATATATCTCATTTTACTTTGATGTCAAATTAGTGAGCAAAGAAAATGGAAAAGTGCATTGTGGACTTCGTTTAAATATACACGGAAATAAATTTCCGTATTCAAGCCGCCGCCAGCTGAATTGGAAAGTGCATTGTGGACTTCGTTTAAATATACACGGAAATAGATTTCCGTATTGAAGCCGGCACCAGCTGAATTGGAAAGTGCAAATTGGACTTGAAGACTTTGACTCGGTCAAAGTAGATGCAAGAAACAGCAAAGGAGGAAGTCCAACTTCGACTTTGGTTGATCCTATCCACACTGTTGAAGTCGTTATCATCCCTTTGGAAAATTTTATTATATAAATATTTCGTGGTGGAATTTGGGTTGCGCCGGATGTTGATATGCCGTGAGTGCTTCAAATAGGAAGTGCTGTTACTGAGCGTGGTCTTTGGATCCATGTCCGCAGAAAGAGAGAAAAGTCTTGAAAACGATTCGGTCTTGTAACTATAGTTACAAAGGATGACTCGATACATCCTCGCTTGGCCCCCATATGATAAGAAAGTGCTTGGCAATTTTGATTTAGAAAATGCAAGCTTTGGTGCACCTAGTAATACCCAAATGTCTGAAGACCAAGTCAAGAAAATGTTAGAAAATAACAAAAAACAAACATTAGATAATCACTGGAAGAATCATGGATGATACCTCCACATCCAACTTCGTTCAGATATTTTCGGCTTCCATGGTCCAGGTTGACCGGTCGAAAGCGAGTCGAAAAAGTTGTCACATAACCAGGCTACCATCCAAAAACAGAAAGACGTCACCACATCTTCAGCATCTTCAGCAAAAAGATCACTAGCATCTGCTTTTATCTTTAGGTGAGCTTTGCTATGATTGCCAAGCTCGCTCCACAGTTCGTGCTTGTTAAATTTCTTGTTCATTGCCCCGAAATCAAAATCCTCAGCATATTTGGCAGCCAAATGTGGAATTTGGAAAGACAAACGAAAGAAAAGAGAACAGCCCATAAACAGATAAAATCATCAGATCTCATCGATTAGGATGTGCTTCACCTAGGTACCCTAAGTCCAACTTCTGTTTTCCCAAGTCCTGGGAAGTAAGTACGGTTGAAATTATATTCTTAAGGTAAGCGGTACCATATGGGGAAATTACTGGAGTTATTAAGCTATGATCTTGAATTACATCAAGCATATGTGAGGCTTATTAGCAGCAGAAAACTAACATATACGCCTTCTCAGTTGCAGTGTGCTTAGACTCCAGAAAGTAAACGTCATCAAGCCCCCAATACCGAAGAGTCGCCACATAAGCTCTATTGCATCCAAGTTCTAAATAAAGCATTTTCTTCTTCTTCTTTTTTTTTTTTTTGGCATACTAGAGATATGAATACTAGATAGCAACCCTGAAATGAATGTGCCATGAATTTCAGGCTAAGCTTGACAAAAGCATTTCCTGCTATAAGCACAGGCACGAATATTTTGTCTTACGCTTTCTCTTGTTCTCTAAATTAACTGTCCCATGAACTGCAACTTGCTACTCGATGTTATAATCGCGACATCACCAAGATTTAGTCACCACCAAGATCGATATAATCATCCACCACAGGAAAATCTTTGATCTCTCATCAGCACAGTCACCCTCTTTGGTCATACGAGTCTCCGCACACTAACCATTCGTCCACATGGCAACAACACAGGCATGCGAGTCTTCGCCACTGGTCTTTTTTCCCTTCTTGTAACGAATAGAAACTTCGACATTTGGTCAGTACATGCAAGACACACACGAAACGCCGTTAATCTTTCATCGACGCCTCGAAAAGTTCCATCCACAGTCATAACGCGGCAATTCCGATCCCACTATGCCGGGCACCACTAAGCACGTCCTAGGGTCGACCGACCGACCTACTGACGAAAGCGGTACGAGAAAAGCAGGACTCGGATTCTATGAGGAGACAAACAACCAAAGAAGGGACGAAAGACACCGCACCGTTCGTGAGGCTGATGACGACGTCATGCGGGTTGACGCGGTAGAGGACGCCTGCATATCGCATCCCCGGACTTGGACACCATGCTTAAGAAGCAACCTACGTAGGGAATTGCCACTGCGGCTGCCTCCGCCAAAGCCATTGCCATCCTCCTCCACTTGCTTCGACTCTCTCTCCCTGCCTGCAAAAGCAGTGATGAGCAGAAGAGGAGGAGAGTGATGAGCGATGACGGAGAGAGGGAGGAGGGAGAGAATGCGATTTTCGAAATCAGTTTGCTTGCCGGTAAAGCAAAATAGGAAACCCCGCTTTAATGAGAAAAGAAAATGACGAAAATGGAAATTAAATGAATACGTTTCTGTTTTCTTCTTTTCTCTCTATTTATTTCACAAAAATAAATAATTTGAAAAATACTTTCCAAAAAAATATCGCCTGAATTACTTACGAAAGTGAATAAATATAAAATATTTTTACTCTCCACGGAATCACTTACCAAAAGGATTGGATGTGTGCTCAGACATTTGAATTGAAGGACATTCACGTTACGTGATGCAAGTGGCGTTTGATCCTCAAGATCCTATCACTTTTTGTTGGAGTTGTGTCTCAATGCTGCTGTTGATGTTCTGTCATTTTTAGTTTTTTCTTTGACTTAGTCAAGTTATTTTGTTAGGCAGTTGGTTTGTTAGCTATTTTCTAGGAAGTGGAACGAGTTTGTGTGCAGTTATGAGTTGCACGTTTGTGTGTAGTTCCAAAGTGGCTCTTGTTTAATTTTGTATAAGACAGTTTTCTTCTTTAAGTCTGAATGATGAATATGCTATGTTTTCTCCTTCTCTCTTCGTGAACAAGTGATGCTTTTCTGCTGTTAATATCAACATAACAGTGGTATCAGAGCCTCTGTGGGATCTTAAGGGACTGTGAAGTGAGGGTAAGTGAGTCAAAACTGCTTCCAATCTGCAAAAAAAAAAGCGATGGAGGCGGGATCGAGTGGATTCTCGCAATGGCTGCTCCAGTTTTTGCGGGGAAAATTATCAAGCTTGGGCTGTCAAGATGACAGCATTCTTGGAGGGTCATGATCTATGGGAGGCTATGGAGAATGATTATGAGGTTGCTCCACTTCCAAACAATCCGACCTTGAATCAAATAAAGCACCATAAAGAGAGAATCACAAGGAAGGCCAAGGCAAAGTCTTGCCTGTATGCTGCTGTCTCACCCCCTATCTTCACAAGGATCATGAGATGTGATTCTGCAAAGGCAATATGGGATTTCTTGAAGGATGAATATGAGGGAGATGAGAAGATAAGGAGCATGAAGGTGCTGAATCTCTTGAGGGAGTTTGAGAGACAACAAATGAAGGATTTAGAGTCAGTGAAGGAATATTCTAATAGGTTGATTGAAATAGCCGAAAAAATTAGAATCTTAGGGACTGACTTGAAGGATGAAAGGCTGGTTCAGAAGATCCTGGTGTCTCTTCCAGAGAAGTTTGAAGCCACTATAGCTTCTCTGGAAAATACAAGAGACTTGACTGACATAAAACTTGCAGAATTAATAAATGCCCTGCAGGCACAGGAGCATAGAAGACTGATGAGAAGAGAAGAGCCTGTAGAGGGTGCATTGCAAGCTAAAGTGAAGTCCAATGATGGAGGCAAAAGGAAGAAATGGAATCAGTTCAAAGGAAATGCAGGTGACTCCAAGTTTGTAGTAAAAGAAGGGAGTTTTAGTGGGTCTAGCAGATGGAAGAAGAACAAGAAGCCTTGTCAACACTGTGGAGGAACTAATCATCAGTCCTTTAGATGCTGGAAAAAGCTTGATGCTAAGTGCAGAAGATGTCACAAGGTTGGTCACATGGAAGCGATCTGCAAAGAGAACAATTACCAGCAAGCAGGAGAAGCACAGATAGCAGTGAACGAAACTGAGGAAGAACACTTGTTTGTAGCTTCCTTTTCTGGCTCCTCTGTTGAGAATAATGCATGGCTGGTGGATAGTGGTTGTACCAATCATATGACTGGCAATTTGAAGTTGTTTAGGAGTCTAGACAGGTCAGTCAGGTCCAGAGTCAGAATCGGCAATGGACAGTATATTGAAGTGCAAGGGAGGGTACAGTGGCTATTGAAGGAAATCAGGAGGTGAAGCTGATCAGTGATGTTCTCTTTGTGCCAAAAGTTGACCAGAATTTGTTAAGTGTTGGTCAATTAGTTGAGAAGGGCTATAAGATGAAGTTTGAAGGGAAGGAATGCCTTATTGATAATGCAAAAAGTAAAGAAGTGCTGAGAATGCCAATGAGGGACAAGAGCTTCATGTTCAAGCCACAAGAGATGCAACAAATGGCTTTAAAGTGCAAAGAAGAAAACGCAGAGCTTTGGCATAAAAGGCTTGGGCATGTTCAAAGGAAGAACATGTTGTTTATGCAGAAGAATAACTTGGCAGATGATTTGCCAAGTTTGGAGGAGGAATTTCCATAGTGCAAAACTTGTCTTCTTGGCAAGCAAACCAGATTTCCTTTCAAAGGAGGAGGCTGGAGAGCATGTGAGAAGCTGCAATTAGTCCACACAGACTTATGTGGACCTATGTTTGAGTCATCTCTCAATGGTAGCAGGTATTTCTGTAACATCCTGAAAATCGACCCCATTTTAGGATTTTATAAAAGGGCAATGTAGTCGAAGGCCTGGTCAGTACAATTTTCCGAACCGTGTGTTCGTGGGATAACATTACTGAGAGGGCGCCGATAGGAAACGATACGCGTACGACTCGCAATTTCGATCGAGAACGAGCCCTTCGACCATGAGGACGGGCGGGAACGATATCTTCTAAGTACTAGAATATTAAAGAAACGGAAATAAATCGATTCGGAAGTACGAAGTTGATTTGTGGGTGATTTCCGCATGACTTCGATACGAACTACGAACGACGGTAAACCGAATCCTTTTCATCTAGTACTCGAGATTATCAATTGAGCCCCTGGGATCACACGACAATCGAGGGACGTCCCTGACTCGAGAATTGACATTAACGTGGATCAAAGAATGATTGACCATGGGTCAAAAGTGAGGAAAGTCCAAAAAGGGCGCCCGGTAATCCAAATTGTACTACGGTCGCAATCGACTCAATTTAGCCCCGATTTTTAATTCGATTTTGGGAACCGACTTCTCAGTGATATCAGGACTAAATATTTGGACGTCGCCTCATTTATTTTGGAATTTTCCGTTGGACACGGAAGTGCCGGAAAAAGGAAAAATTGGACCGGGTTTCGGGCCGCGGGTGGCCGGCCCAAGACCGGCGGCCCAATGGGCCTTGCACCCATTCAGCCCAGCCCAAGGGGCCCAAGCTGGCCCATTCTCCTCTCCCTCCTCAGCCCATGGGCTCTCTCTTTTGCGCACTTTGCTTTTGTGCGAGTGGGGCTTTGTTTATCTTGTTTATTGGTTGTTTTTGATTGGCTCTTCAAGCAAGTGGCAAGCCCACTTGCCTTGGCCTTATCCAAGCCTTCAGCAGCCTCTTCTCTCTCCTCTTTCTCCCCCAAAATTCGTGCACCAGCCAGCCCTCACTTTCTCTCCCTTTTTCTCTTCCTTTTCTCTTCCATTTCTAGTGTTCTTTGCTGTCCATGCTGTTTTCCAGCAAGAAAATGGCCTTGCGGCCGTCACCGGAGCCGCCACAACCACCCAAAGTGTAGTCTGGAAGTTAGGAAGCCAGCTGCACACCCCGGTCGCCCCGGTCGCCCGAACCGCCCGTTTCGGCCTTTTTCCCTCTGCTGGTCATTCCGCGTGAACAGTGTTCCGAGGGCTGTTTTGGCCCGTTTCGGCCACCGTTCGTCGTCCGTTGCCATCCCCGAGCTTACCCCTCGTAGCCCTCGTTCTCCTCTACGCGCCGGTGTCGTCGGATTTCCGATCCAAGTAAGTTAACTTCCTAATCCTTGTTTAGGGGTTAATCTTGCTTAGGGGTTAATTAGTGTATTTGTATGTTTGTGATTAATTAAAGTTGATTGGTTGATTATGTTGGTTAATTAAGACTGATGAGGATTAGTTAATTGACCATGGTTAGTGTTAAAGTAACCTAGGTTAATTAATTAAAGTAACCATGGTTAGTTTTAAAAGTAACCAAGGTTAGAATTTAACTATGGTTAGGTTAGATTAACTAGGGTTGAGTTAATTTGTTAACCATGGTTAAGTTTATTTATTTTTATTTATTTATTTAATTTCGGACGAATTTTGTTCACTAATCACTGTTCACTTGACATTCGTTCACTAATCACTGTTCACGGATTGACATTTGTTCACGGACTGCATTCATTGCAGACTGTTCATACGAAATAAATTTTTGTCTCAAATTGATGTGTTCTTGATTGTTATGCTTTCTTGAAGTGCCGATTGTTAATTATATGCGTGAATAATGATGAAATGCATGATCGAAGACCGAGTGGAAGTGAAAGTGTTTGATTTATTGAGTTATTCCCGAGAATTAGGGAATGTGCGTGATTGAATGCCGATTGGAAATGGAATTTTGGAAATTGTCGAGTGAGATCGCATGACATATTGCGTGGGTTATACGAAATGGCATGTCGCATGAGCATGAGTGATGTTTCATTTACGACGAAAGCAAAGATATAAATGGATTATTTGATGATGTGTTGCATGATCACATTAAATGAGGAACCCGGCGTTGCTAAGGCGCCAATCCCTATGGGGTTGTGCCGTGGCCAGTGGGTCGCCTGACTTCGGTCGGATGCCGGGGGAGGGGTTCTATGTGGGGGCGGTATGGGGCGGGTCCGGGCCTGTCGATAGCGGGGCTGCGGTAGTGGGCGGGTCTTGTGCTCCCGGGAATGCCGTCTTGGGAGTGAGCCCTTGACGTCGCCGTGCCTCGAGGTAAAGAGGACGAAGGCTGGTTTAGCCAGAACCGCCAACCATGAGGTTGTTAGTGGCCCAGGAGGAGGGGTCGTAATAATCGGAGCATGTGTGGGTGTGAGACATGAGAAGGTTGTGTGAGATGCTCTGATTATTCGCATGCTCTTAATGTCGTGATGGATTAAATGACAGTTTCTGCAGGTCGCGTGTGCCAAGGCCAGGTAGGGTCGCCTGTGATTGCACCTGTGTATTAAACTGTCTTTTGTGGTTATTTCTCTGAGGTGGTATTGCACTGATTGCTGTATTAGGTTGTATGTTAAACTCCCGAGGCGAGCGAAGTTCTAAGGGGCTTAGGACTTTAACTTGCCGAGTTTATCTCAACCCGTCGTGGTTAACATTTTCAGCCCTAGATGATGCAAGCACTCCGAGGATCGAAGAGAGCGATCCCTCCGAGACCAACGAGTAGCCACTTGTACGGTGATAGGTTAGCTAGGCCGGTCCCTTTTTGAGTGGGCCTTAGCTTGTCGCCCTGTAGAAAGGCGTGTATGTATTTGCTTGGTGTCTTTGGCTAACCTTCGATATATAAAAATGGTGTTGTCTTTCCTCTGCTGCTGTTGTTGCTATCCTTGTTGTTTGGTTTGGGAGTTTTTCGTTTCCGCATGTGCTTAATTACAAGATAAAATGAATTGGTCGACGACAGTACCTGGGACGTCATACAACTAGACCACAAGTGAAATGGGGTTGCCGCGAGCTCGAGAGTCGGGGCGTGACAATTTCATTACTTTCACAGATGATATGACTAGGATGAGTTGGATTTATTTTCTGCAAGCCAAATCTGAAGTTGCTGATGTGTTTGTAAAGTTTAAAGCCTTAGTTGAGAATCAGAGTGGGAAGAAAATTAAAATGCTTAGGTCGACAATGGTTCAGTATACCGCTCACAAGTTTAAGTTAAATTGTGAGCAAGCGAGGCATTGTGCAGCAATTCACCGATCCCTATTCACCTCAACGAGAATGGGGTCGGTGAGAGAAAAACAGAAGCATTATGGAGATGGCCGGATGTATGATGCGGAGAAGATGTTACCCAAGAAGTTCGGGCGAGGCGGCTAATACTTTGCGGTGTTCTATTGAAGCATTGCCCACAAAGGCCTTAGAGAGATCAACACCTTTCGAAGTCTGGTATGGTGTTAAACCTTCTGTGAAGAATTTGAAGGTTTTTGAGTGTTTGTGTTACACTCATGTTCCTCAGGTCAAGAGGGATAAGCTGGATAAAAAGGCCGAACTTGGTGTCTTCATTGGATATAGTCTCCAATCAAAAGCTTACAAGATTTTTCAGCCTATGGCGAAAAGGTGATTGTGAGCAGAGATGTTGTTTTTCTAGAGGAAGATGAGTGGAATTGGAAGGAAGAAAAGATTGCAGGTCAACAGCAATATGCAAAACAACAACCTGCAACAATTGTAGAGGTTGATGAAGTTATGGATGATAGTATGGATAATCTACCAGTAAGAGGCACAAGGTCACTTGCTGAAATTTATGAAAGAAGTAATGTGGCGGTGCTTGAACCATCTAACTTTGTGAAAGCTAAAGAGGATCAGAGGTGGATTGCAGCAATGCGGGAGGAGTTTGCAATGATTCAGAAAAACCATACATGGGAGCTTGTTGACAGTTGTCTAATAAGAATGTGATTGGGGTTAAGTGGGTGTTCAGAACAAAACTTAATCCTGATGGTTCTGTCAATAAACACAAAGCTAGGCTGGTTGTGAAAGGCTATACTCAAATATGGGGAGTAGACTATTCTGAAACATTTGCTCCTATTGCAAGGCTTGATACAATCAGGCTACTATTAGCTGTTGCAGCAGAGAAGGGGTGGCCTATATTTCAGTTAGATGTCAAGTCTGCATTTCTGAATGGAGAGCTTGAGGAGGAGATTTTTGTTGAACAACCTGAAGGCTTCAATATCAAAGGGCAAGAAGAGAAGGTATACAGACTGAGGAAATCTCTATATGGACTGAAGCAGGCTCCAAGAGCTTGGTATGGGAAGATAGATCGATATTTGCAAGATTTTGGCTTTGTAAGAAGCTTGAGTGAGTTCACTCTTTATGTCAAGAGGGTGAATTACAGTGTTGTAATTCTGTCACTCTATGTAGATGATTTATTGGTGACAGGAAAAGATGTGGAACTGATAGAGAGGGTGAAGCAAGGTCCTTTTGCGTTTTTGAGATGTCGACTTAGGAAAAATGACTTATTTCTTGGGTCCGGGAAGTCAAACAAGCTTCACATGAGATCTTTATCTCGTCGAAAAAAATACATGAAGGAAATTCTGAAGAAGTTTCAGATGAAAGATTGTAGAAGTGTAAGCACTCCTATGGCTGCTAAAGAGAAGCTCGAGAAGAATGATGGAACGGATGCGAGATGCTTCTATGTATAGAAGCTTGATTGGATGTCTCATGTATCTTACAGCAACCAGACCGGACATTCTACTTGCTGTAAGTGTTCTATCTAGGTTCATGAGTAGTCCTAGTCGATTTGCATTTGGTTGCTGCAAAAAGGGTCTTGAGATACCTCAAAGGAACATTGTTCTTTGGTGTGAAGTTTAGGAGATGTCGAAGTTTATGTTGCGGGGCTTCTCGATAGTGACCGGGCTGGCTCGGTGGATGACATGAAAAGTACATTTGATACTTGCTTCACTCTTGGTTCCTTTTTGTTTCTCTTGGTGTTCCAAAAACAGGAGATTGTAGCTCGATCCACTTTGCAAAGGCTGAGTTTATAGCAGCTCTGCAGCTGCAAATCAGGCTTTGTGGCTGAAGAAGATAATGAAGGATCTGTGGTTAAATTCTGGTGATTGCATTGAAGTTAATGTGGACAATCAGGCTGCAAAAGCAATATCACAGAATCCAGTTTTCCATGGCAAAACCAAGCATTTTAAAGTAAAATTCTTCTTTCTACGTGAAGTGCAACAAAGTGGTGAAGTTAAGTTGGTCTATTGTAGATCTGAAGATCAGCTTGCAGACATGTTCACAAAGCCACTACAAGCTGGAAGATTTGAGTTGTTAAGAGAGAAAATAGGAGTTTGCAGCAGCAAGCGATCCAAGGAGGAGTTTGTTGGAGCTATGTCTCAATGCTGCTGTTGATGTGCTGTCATTTTTAGTTTTTTCTTTGACTCAGTCAAGTTATTTTGTTAGGCAATTGGTTTGTTAGCTATTTTCTAGGAAGTGGAACAAGTTTGTGTGCAGTTATGAGTTGCACGTTTGTGTGTAGTTCCAAAGTGGCTCTTGTTTAGTTTTGTATAAGACAGTTTTCTTCTTTAAGTCTGAATGATGAATATGCTATGTTTTCTCCTTCTCTTCGTGAACAAGTGATGCTTTTCTGCTGTTAATATCAGCATAACACTTTTGCAAGTGCAGCACTTGTCGATTACATTTCGAGTTTCATTTACTTTGGATGCGCATGAGAAGGGGCTGAACTTTGTTGATTAGTTCTCCACGCATGATATGCTCTGTTTAATGAGTCGTTCGAATGATTACACTGCTAAGGTTCGCAAACTTTATCCGCCTGAGCACACCAAGCCGGTCAAGAACGAGGAATAGATCAATTAGGCGCCGAACTGCATGTGCTTGGTGATGGATCCGCTCGTGATCCTGCCGGTGGCAACTGCGAAGGCCCACTGGAACAAGAAGAACCCGTAATTGAAAGACTGCGACAGGAACTTGGAGAGGCCGAAGAGGTGCTCCCTGATGAAGCAATTCGACAGGATCCCAAACGCCAGGGTGAACCTGAAGAGGTAGTAGAAGAAGCTGCCAGTCACCGCGTCAAGGACGTTGGTGAGCATGACGTTCATGGTGTTCTCAGTGCGAACCAAGCCCGCGCACAGCATGGCGAACCCGATCTGCATGGAGAAGACGAGGTACGTCGAAAAGAGGAGGTAGGTGTTGTCCACGGCATAGCCCGTGTCCACGAACTTGCTCGAGACCGCGTCGAAGCGCCAGCAGATGTACTCAGCAGTGGTGGTGGCAGCGGTGCCATTGCCGCCAAGGAGGGGGTGGAGGTCCGCGGGGGAGCAGGCAAGGGCCGCCATTGCCAGAAGGTGATCGGGAAGGGTGGAGCGAGCTAGGGTGAGATTGAGATGCGATTTGAGTCTTGTGGGTGCTGAGCTCGGGGGATACGTATGACGAATATATGAGTAATGCAGCGAAGAATGGAATCGCACGACGCCATCACCGGTAAATTTGTTGCACAATGTTACCGCTGAATGCGCGCTTCCTGAGCTGCCTATAGTAATCACTGGTTCAGAGGAGGAGACTCGTCGCATATGGGACGCAAATGGCTTCGGGTATGCATTGTGGGAGTTTGAACAGTCATTAGCATGCTCTAGAATGCAGCTTCAATCACAGCAGTCAAATGAAAATACCAACTCTATTTTTTCAGATTTCCAAAAGTTACCATAGGATACGACTGTTTATGTCCCTGGATTCTCTGTTGTTTTGTGAATGACTCCGACATTAGGTTGCGTACAGGCTCAAGCGCGTACTGAAATTCAGTAATGCAAGGATTTGGGATATTGCATATCAGAAAGGATCCCACCGGCAACATTCATGCCTGCTCTAAATGCTTCGTTAGACATGTTCTGACAATAATGAGCTATAATGATGGTCCGGGGTTTTCCATTACCACTATGAAGGCATTCATGTAGGCTCTGCAGTTTCAGTACAAAGATAAATTCTTCCATATCCATTGTCTCACATTTTCGTGGCTTTTGCTCTGCAGGGTTGCAGTTGCCTGCGATAAGGGAATAGCCGTGGTCGAGCTAGTGTGCTGATAGTGTGCAACCTTAAACCAAACTCTATGTTGAATAAAACAGATCCCGACCTCCATAACTGTTACTTTCAATTTGGAGTTCAAATAAAAGTGCATATCGTTCTTTTGTCAAAGGAAGAAAGTGTCGCTTTGTACCAGTTTGTGTACTCTTTGCAGCTGGCCAGTGATAGGATTTTCCAGTGTAACCCAAAGATCTCATACGTTCCTTTTGTGGCGTGTCCTGGTGAAAGTTCACGATCTGTGGTGTATCATGCTCCTAGTGGAATAAATATCTCTCGAAGATTACTAAAATCGCCTGGAGAAAAGAAAAGAAAGGAAAATAATGGCAGCTTCAGAACATGAAACTGACGATCCAGGAGTCTACATTAGTCATATATGTGGCAACGCATGTTTCAAGACCTGTGTACAAATAAAACAAGGAAGATACATATCAAAGAGGTTGATGCTTGTAATTATGACTTGAAACGATTCTTAATCTCTAATGACTTTGAATGCTCCTGCATAACTCATGTCAACAACCAAGTGATACTCCTAAGACTTAAGCTATGAGGGATTTGATTTGATCTTTGTCCTATTTCCCTAACACAAGTTTTAATAAATCTGAAGTAAATGGGATGTGAAAGGGGTTCACATCATGCTGATATTATTCAAAAAGTAGATTCATTTTGCTCGCAAACGGAAGCATGGAAGCCTTTTGAACGAACTTCATCACCAGTCAAAAGACTAAAGAGGAATGCAATGCTACTGCAACTTTCTGAGTTATTGAGATGTAATACTAAAGATGGTTTGTACTGATTTACATCATATTGTGAAGTTTAAGTAGGCCTCCGGGTTCTCTGCCTTTGCCCAAAAATCTTCTTCACTATCCAATGTTGAACTCTTGTGGTCGTGTCGTGTCCGATAACCACTTTGATGACCAGCCCAATTCCGCGACCCGTCAGACACAATTTTCCAATCTAGTTGTTTGATCCAGATCCTCGAGTACAATGTTCAGTTGTGGCCGAACACAATTTTAGTGTGCTACTTTTGATTTGAATTTAAACGAAAAACTAGAAAAATTTATAACAAAGAGGGTCTCGTTATGCCGATTCCTCCAAAATGTGGAGGCCATGAATCATTACCTTGTTTGATCGAGATTAGAGAAATGAGGGGAGGGAAACTTGCGCATAATGATTTATCAGAAATGAGTAAAGCTAAAACCCTTTCTAGCCGACACGAGAAACTGTATTCATAGCTATCAAAAGAGTACATCGAGTCTATTTCATGGGAACAATCGTGCATTTATTATTTGCTTGATGAAACTGGAGACACTTTACTTGAAATCTTATATCTAGAAGGTCGATACTCGGATGCTATTACAAAGTCACAGAACATATCGAAAAGGTATGCCACGACATGCACCTAGCAATGAGCAATCCAGTCAATGAACTTTCACAGCAAACTGTAATTCACACAAACCTTATTTGGTGCATCCGTCTTCCCTGCCATCCTCTATAGAACCTCAGGAACCGACGCTCAATTCCGGAAGTCGTGTTTAACCCCAGAACCACGCCCTGCCATCCTCTATAGAACCTCAGGAACCGACGCTCAATTCCGGAAGTCGTGTTTAGCCCCAGAACCACGCCGATGACCAGCCCACTTCCAAAACCCATAAGGACAATCTTCCAATTGAGCTCTTCAGCGGATGCACCATATGGTGGTGTAGGGGGCGCTTCAACAAGATTTCCGCATTTCTTTGTCAGAGGAACTCCGCAGAGTCCTAAGTTCCCTTCATAGGAGTTGTTCTCGAATGTAGCGAACTGGTTTGCTTGAGGTATGGGCCCAGAAAGATGGTTGTCCGACACATTGAAGAAAGCAAGGAAATTGAGTTGGGCTAGTGATGGAGGAATCATTCCCGATAGCTTATTGCTTGAAAGGTCAAGAGATTCCAGTACGGTCAAATTCGCCAGTGACAAAGGAATGGAGCTGGTAAGAGCATTGTTGGAGAGATTGAGCATACGAAGTTGAGTTAAACTTCCAACGGAATTCAGGATTTCCTCAATAAAGTTGTTGCTTGAAAGATCAATCACGTTGAGGTAATCCAAGATCCTTTGGTACTTCGTTAAAATGCCTTTGTTGATTATTGTCATTGAGTAGTCGTATTTTCCAGCATCAATGGGAACTCTAAGGTTAGGGTACACATAACTTCCATAGTAGTATCCATCATCATATGTATCGTGGATTTTCATGGCACTCCACATATCAAAGTATTCGAATGGAAGGCTACCTGAGAAGTTGTTCATGGATAGATCAACAATTCGTAGGTTAGGAAACAGGTGACGAGCTTCAGGTTTCCCTATGGCTCCATGAAATCTGTTGGAACGCAAAATGAGCACGTTCAGATAAGAAAGTGAGCCCATCCATGAAGGAAATGTGTCGACTATATGATTATTTTCAAAATTGAGAAACTCCAAAGCACTACAATTAGCTAATCCCCTTGGCAGTGATCCTTGTAGCTGGTTATCACTCACATCTATCATAATTAATGAACATACGCTATTTTGCAATCGAGGAAATCTTCCATATAAATCATTGCCATTCAAACTCAAAACGGAAAGGGTCTTGCTCAAATTGCCCAGACACGGCGGAATAACACCAGACAACTTGTTCTTGGAAAAATCAAGCATGCTAATAGAGCTTAGTTGGCAAACCTCTTGTGAAATTTCTCCGGATAGCTTGTTATTCGAGATGAGGTAGAATTCAATGGACTTTGGGGGAATGGGAAGTAATCCTTGTATATCGTTGTACCTAAGATCCAATGTCTTAAGACTTGGCCATTTAAAAGCCATGAAACTAGTAATTAAGTTTCTGGAAAGATTTAAAAACTGCAGCTGTGACATACTCACATTTAAGAACCACAAAGTTGTCACCCCACAAATGCTATTTTCGGATAGGTCCAACCATTGCAACCCACTTTGGGATGATAGGAAGTTGGGGAACTCTCTTAAGTTGCTCGAAGCCAAGCCAAGAGCCAACAAGTTTGGAAGGCTAGCATTCATGTTGGGAACGATAATAGACGAAAATTCATTGAATGAGAGTTGCAACATATCTAAACGTTGAAGTTTGAGTATCACATCCAGCCGCAAAATGCCATTTAGGTTGTTTGATTGCAAGTCCAGGGTACCAAGATTCTCAAGGTTAGAGATGTTTTCTGGAATTGGGCCAGCTAATCTGTTAAATGATAGGTCGAGATAATTTAACCGTGTGAGGTTGATCAAGGAAGTAGGAATTTTTCCAGAGAGTAGATTCAAACTAAGATCCAAATACAAGAGTTTGACGAGCTTTCCTATGGAAGATGGGATTTCCCCCGAGAGTTTGTTATCTTGAAAATTCAATATGGTAAGATGAGTCAGGTTACCTATTGAAGATGGAATGTTCCCTGATATACTGTTTCTACTGATATCGAACTCGCTGAGGAAAGCTAAGTTTCCGAGTGAAGTTGGTAGCGAGTCTGAAAATTTGGTCCCCCAAAGAGACAGCGACTTAATGGGACTGTGCAAGTGAAACTCTGGCAAATGTCCCGACAGCTCTAGATTGAAACTCAAATCAAGAAGTTGTAGCCTCGGCAGCTCGAAGATGGTTGTTGGGAACGTCCCTTGCAAGTAGCAACCGTGGAGTCCAAGTGATGTCAAGGAAGATAAATTTGCGATGACATCAGGCACCGGAGCCGACACATTCGACCAACTAAGATCAAGGTGTTCCAATTTGGTCAAAAATTGAACCATTGTCTCCATGCTGGGATTCCTTAGCTCCAGTCCGCTGTTCAAAGAGAGATCGAGGAAGGTCAAGTTAGTCAATTTTAGGATTTGAGACGGGATTTGACCTTCGAAGCTAGACCAAGAGAGGTTCAGGCTCGTCAACTCCACAAGATCACCAATGGCAGACGGTATATGAGAGTCATTGAAGTCGTTTGAGGCGAGGTTGAGGCTTTGCAAGTGAGTGAGGCCGAAGAGGCTGGCCTTCGAGTTGATAGGACCGGAGAGACAACTTTGGTTGAGGTCGAGGCCGGTCACGTAGCCCGTCCCTTCATCACACTCCACGCCTTCCCAACTACAGCAATCCCCATCTTCCACCTTCCACGATTCTAGCTTCGATGGGTCGCCATAAAGCTGGCAAGTTTTCAGCTCTGGATGGAAGAGAGATTGCTTGAATTCCAACAAAGTAGACCGCTCCTGCTCATGGCACTTCGTCGGGCTCGCTGAAGGCAATGTCTCTGAGGAAGCTAAGTGGAGTGGAATTATTGCAAGGAAAATCACCAAGAGATCAAATGGGGTTCGTTTCATGATGATTAAACAGTTCAAAATCCTATTTGGATTTTGGTTTTGCTAGGCAGGCGAAGTGAAGATGGACAAGTACCGAAGCTGCTTGTCAACTTTATATCACCTTTAATCTTTCACTCTATGTAATAGTGAGTCAAGCCTGAAAGTGCACGTCAACTTCGTACTGCCTTTGGTCTTTCTCTTTTAAGTCGACTTTATTTAATAGTACTTTAGTCTTTCACTTTTAAGTCGATTTTATGTAATAATAAATTTAGCCCCCCGTTAATAACACGAAACCATTGATCTTATGGTTGTTGTTCTTGTAATGTGATAGTTGGGTGGTTTGACTTGTCAACAGATTGATTAGTAAAGATATGAAAATCTTATGTAACTTAACATTAGTATGTGATGTTTCTTTTCTTTCGTGAGTTTTTCAATTTACAATTATTGTTTAATTTAATAACTTAATATGGATGGAGACAACTTCAAAACAACTTAATAAATTGGAAAATTGAATTTTAATTCTCATATAAAAAATTAATGAAATCTTAGGCGATGGGATTCAACAAATCCCACTCAAAATCCCTGATTTTCAAGGATACCATTCCTTGGGGAAATGTGGGGTCAAGACTCGATATGGTTTCCCATATTTATGTCGTCGTCGTGGGTGAAATTCCACATCGATTAAAAGCTTAATTATAATGTGCCGTATCAACATGAAATCTCCTCTAGCCAAATCTAAGTTATCGAGTTAGAGATTTTAACATAATATCAAAGCATAGATTAATAATTCAGATGCTGACACTTTAATTGGCTCACACAAAATAGGAAAAGTGTCAATTTCACAATAATCAAGCCAAGTTAAGCACGTGTGAAAGGACTTACATGCAAGGAAGAGTATTAGTATAAGTCCTTATCACTTATATATGTTATTATAATGTACCTTATATACATATAGCTAAGCGATGTGCAATTATAATAACATGGATTGTGGCTTAAGGTAGCCAGCGCAACAAATGTGACTACCACTAAGTTGGTCGCCCATCTGTCTACTGGTGACCACCACCGTCAAGCTAACTACTTCTAACGATGGTAACTCGCTATAGTTGGCCGTTACACACAATTCCCTTTCCCAATATTTTGATTTTATTTTTGATGTTATAAAATAGAATTTTTTTATTTTTATTTTTATTTTTATAACTATATCTAACATCATATTTGTTTTATGAAGAAAAAAATAAATTATCACAATTCCTCAAAAATTTGCATGCTAACATATCATGCCTTAATCATTGTTTTATGTTCAAATTAGTAAAAAAACAATACTCTTTCACTTTTCCCAATAATTATCTAGAGAATGACCATGGCGTTAGCCTGGATTGGGCTCTTTGTCCCTCGGCAACTTCATCTTTTAGAGAAATACTTTGGGTGCCTCAATTTAACATAACCGGTCGATCCATTTGCGTAGTCTTAAGACGATTTGGTCGTGTAACTTAGTTACAAATGGTGACACGATCCACCCCCGCTTGGCCCCTCTATGATAAAAAGTTCTTGGCAATTCTAAACTAGAAAATGCGAGCTTTAATCTCCTCAGTTGAACGAGTGATGATAAGGGAATTATAGAAAAATACATATTAGGTACTCTGTAAATTATGAAGATTAAATCTATTAGAACTGAATCAAGTGGGCCTTGCGGCGAGATTCATACAATCAATAGGCAAATGACATTGACGGTGACGTGAACTTAACTCTCCAAATTTGACCTTTGACCACTTGGGACCACCGCCCGAATCTTCTTATGATGACCAAGTGGAAAGTAATTCATTTTGACCGAACAACCTTTGGACTTTGATCTCTACCGTGTATAATGTAACACGACAGCAGAGGGGACGGTTGAGGAGTTGCAGATGGCAGCATAGGAGAGAGGAGTTTTCTTGGCCAAGGAGAGAGTAGAATGAACAGTTCATTTCACTAAGGACGTGCATAAAAATAATTCTATTTCTTTATTTTTTAGTTCTCCGAAATAGATATATAATAATTGATATTACTAGTATAAACACCTAGAGGGGGGGTGAATAGGTGTAGAGAGATTAATCACGCAAATATATATAACTTTTGCAATCAACAATTGAAATCAAGTAGAGAGAGTGAGAGAAGATTGCAAACATTTGTTTATAGTGGTTCGGCTTTTAGACAAGCCTACGTCCACTCTCCGGGCGACCAGCCAATCGGCTATATTTCACTATATGATCAACGGTGATTACACAGTCTCGAGTGTTTGTACTCGGTGATGATCTGTCTCACTAAGTCACTCTCTTTTGGTAATACACTGAGATCACTCAAATGCGCACTATGAACAACAATTGAAGAACGAAATCAGCTTTGGAATAATGTTCATCTAATCTCCCCCTAAGTCTCAACCTATCCTTAAATAGTCTCCAAGCCATACTCGACCGTTGGCTCTTTCCTTGAGAGTTTTTGTCTTCCCTTTCTTGGACAGACTTTATAAGGCAAGTCTTTTTGACCGTTGAGGGTAGATCAGATCCCCTTAGATTCTGTTCACCCATACAATCAGAATCTAGGCTTCCATAAGTGCTCTATTCTTCTTTGGAAGTTGCCCACTAATTGATCCTGTCAATCAGATTAGTATAACAGAATCAACATAAATAAGGTAAGTGAAATACTTTACCGTTGGTGATCTTATCGTATAAGTTCATCTTAAGTCTGACGGTCTTAAGTCTTGAGTCTGCCTAGATTTTCAGTTTGGTTCGTTCAGACTTAAAATCTCAGTCTGGTACGGTCAGACTTAAATCTCAGTCTGGATGAGTCTTTCCGTGCAGTACGGTCGGACTCTAAGACATCTTATGCTTTGTCTTATCTATCGGCGGACTTTAAAGCCTATGTCTTTCGAGTTCTTTTCCTTCAAGAGATTGAAATAAATATCATTCATAGAATGTTTTGTAAGCATCAAAACTAGGAGTTTTCTCAACAATCTCCCCCTTTTTGATGGTGACAAAACATTTCATACATATGGCTTAATGTCCCTGCAAAATATGGTTAAATAGAGCATGCTTCCAACTATTCTGCTCAACTCATAAGAATAGCTCATATCAACCCCTGTATAGACAATCCAAAGAAGCAACATATCTTCATATCACGGCTCAACATGATATAGTGTAATCAGCATATAAGAAAATATCATAGGCCATCAGAACTTTCATGCATTAACACAATAATAAAGCTAACTATGTCATGCAAAAGCTCAGAAATGTTAGAATTAACCATGCAAAAGCTCATAAATGTTAGAATTAACCAGAATTAACTATATCTCAGAGATAGCCATATCTACTCTCCCCCTTTTTGTCAACCTCAAAAAAGAGTTAGTCAGTTAAAAACAAACCAGTTTCTAAAGCAGAAGATGTTTTTAAGAAGTTTTCTTGTTTGGGGTCCGAACAAGGGTGCAATCCTCCATATCTGATGCTGACTTCTCAATCCTGTCAATACACTTATTAACCGTCTTCTCGACAGTCTCCAATCTGTTAGTGAATGAGGTTTCCATTTCTACCTGCCGATCCTTGATCTCAGTTAGAAGTGCTAAGATCTTCTGATAATCGGCATTCCCAGATGAAGCTGCAGGTACTTGATTTTCAATATGTTCAGAAGAATGCTCCCCCTGAATTGATGCTTCATTCGTTCTTGTGTCCCCTTCTTTTTCCCAATCCTCATCTCCGTCTTCTTCTTCTTTCGTTTCTTCTACTTACGGATCTTCTTCTAGATCTTCCTCTTCGATTGATTCATCATTCTTCTCATGTTCTCAGGCTTTGAGAATGTTTTTACGCATGTGTTTCGCTTTTGGTTCGGACATTCTTCCGAGAAGTTTGACGCATATTTGCCGAGAATTGCGGAGATACTTTCTTCTTCATCTTCTTCATCTACCGGTAGGAGTTGTCTTCTCCTTTTAGAACTTGGCTTAAGCGGCGGTGATTCTTTACCTTTTCGTTTTGCTATCTCTGCTCTAGCCAATTCCTTTTCTTTTCTTCTCCATGTCTCTGCAACATCCTTCAGTCTCATCTTATTAATCATTTTCATGTCAATGGCCATTGTGGGAAGAGTTTTAGTGCTGAATCTCCTCGGTATGTCTATCTTTAGGTGTTCAAAGATCCTTGTCACTAAAATTCCATAGGGTAACTGTCCTTTTTCCTTAGACACTGTTCGATACATATGCAATATAATCGTGTGAGGCAGTGAGAACATTACTCCCCTTTCAATAGCCCACATCAATTTGGCCTCAAATTTAGATACATCAGTCTTTGATGAGGCTTTTGGACGAATACAGCTGATAATGATCTTATGCAAGATAGTTCTTGTAGAAGTTAGAAGAGGATAAGTTATAGTGGCCCTTACAGACTTTGTAAGAAACTTACACTTTGTTTCATAGGAGACGTCTATTGGCACGAATGCTCCTCTTTCAACTTTTATAATGTTAGCCGAGTGTACGAATTAACATCATAGAACCTATCATTGACTTTGGTGCATTTTGTCATGCGGAGATAAAAATGTCAAATTCGAGTAAAAATATCTTTGTTAATTCGGGATAAACGGCGAGAATCGGTGCAAAATTGGTCCATCGCAATTTTTCAAAGCATTTCTGAGATTTACTTCAGCAAAGCATCCAAATAATCAAAATCCACAATTACGTGGTTCATAATTCCTCGATCCATCGATCCGTTGAAGAAAGTCTTATGCTCTCTCGGATCGAAATAATTTCCGGTTGTGTTTTGGGCTACAGCAGCTATTCTCATTCTCACTTCAAAATTTCTGTATATGTTCTCATCATCTTCCTTCACATTATCTCTGCTTCTCCCTTTATCACTTACTCGTTCTGTACGAGTAGATGGTGATTTTGTGGTCTGTACTGCTTGAATGAGACGGAGTTCATTCGCATACCCTTTTTCTCTCAAAAAGAACAGTTTGACATCATCCCTAACATTTCTTTGGACCAATTTTTCGTATGTCCTCAGTACTACATGAGGATTTTCAGTGGGTATCAGTAGAGTTAAACCAGGCGTACCTCTTCGTGAGGCATTCCTTTCTTCAGATTGTGGGCGGAGAGTTTTTGGAGATTCCTCAGGGTCATTTTGAGAAGAAACTCTTGGAGATTGTCTTTGAGTATTTTCGGAAGTCTGTGTGAGGTCGAAATGTGTCTGCCCTCTGTCGACTCTTCTTCCTCCTCTCCCAGCAATCCTGTTTGATCTTCTTCTTGGAGATGGAGATCTTGATCTAGATACGGAGGATCTCGAGGCCATGTTCGAAGAATGTTGGTTTTGGAGAAGTTTGATTTAGAAAGCGTTTTTCTGTGTTAGGGTTTGTAGACAAAACGTTCTGAAGAGTTGTGAGGAAAAGACCCGACTTTTAGACGTTTTTATACTCTTTGTTGAGAGAACAAATGAACAGTCGCAACCCAAAACAAATTAACATGGCAGTTATTCTATATTTAACAAGAATATTCAATCATCATAGACATGTGCCAAAAATATGCAAATCAATCATGCAGATCAAAAACTTACTAAAGATTTACCAGAATTAAATAAGGAAATAACATACCATCCTAAAATACCACTATTTCCTTCTTCAATCTTCTTCAAAGATTAGTCTATCCGGACGATTTCTTCCATCGAGACTTTGTCTGTTCTCATAAAATTTATAAAAAGGTTAATAATATTTAATCTCCCACATATTGAATCGAATGTACCTTTGTCCGGCGGTTTTGTGAAGATATCGCTAATTGATTCTTAGAATCAATAAATTCCACATATATATCTCCATTTTGCACATGGTCTTTAATAAAATGATGTTTGATCTCAATGTGCTTTGCCACGGAGTGTAGAATCGGATTCTTGGTGAGGTTTATGGCGCTCGTATTATCACATCTTATTTACGTGCGGGATTCATCATTTCCATAGTCTCTTAGTTCTTTGTCTCATCCAAAGAATACGTGAACAACGGTTCCCAAGTGCTACATATTCTCGCTACATTGTTGATAGAGCCACGTATTTACGCTTTTTGGAGAATCATGAGACTAGCATTTTTCCGAGAAGTTGGCATGTACCGAAGTACTCTTTCGTCTATTTTGCATCTGCTAAATCGCATCCGAGTAGCCAAGAAGAGTAAAATCTGTTTCTTTTGGATACCATAACCCCAAATTTGGATAAGTGGCTATATACTTAATTATACGTTTAACAGCAGAAAGATGTGATTCTTTATGATCCACTTGAAATCTTGCACAAAGACAAACACTATATAGTATATCTGGTCTAGATGCAGTAAGATAGAGAAGAGAACCGATCATGCTTCTATAATTCTTCTGATCAACCTTCTTTCCCGTTTCATCTTGATCTAGTTTGATGGATGTTGCCATTGGAGTCTCAGTCCTCTTGCGGTTCTCAATTCCAAACTTTTTAATCAAGTCTTTGGCATACTTTTCTTGATTAATAAAAGTTCGCGTTTTGTTTGATTGACACGAAGTCCTAGAAAGAATGTCGGTTCTCCCATCATGCTCATTTCAAATTCTTCTGCATAGACTTTGAGAAGTTCTTGCACAAGTGCTCATTAGATGATCCAAAGATAATATCATCTACATAAATTTGTACCAATAGTATATCTTTACCTTCCTTCTTAATGAACAAGGTTGTATCTACCATACCTTTCTTGAATTTATTGTCTAGTAGAAACTTGCTCAATCGTTCATACCAAGCTCGAGGTGCTGTTTCGAGACCATAAAGTGCCTTCTTTAATCTGTATACATGGGTCGGCTTTCTTGGTTCTTCGAAACCGGGAGGCTGCTCTACAAAGACTTCTTCTTTGATAAACCCATTTAGAAAAGCACTTTTCACGTCCATTTGATATAGCTTGAAATTTTGATAGCACGCATAGGCAAGTAGTAGTCGATTGCTTCTAGTCTTGCAAGCTGGAGCATAGGTTTCATCATAGTCTATTCCTTGATTGAGAATAACCTTTTGCCACGAGCCTTGCCTTGTTTTTGGTGACTTTTCCAAGTTCATTGACTTTGTTTCTGAAGACCCATTTAGTACCAATGATAGTTCTTCCTTTGGGTTTGGGCACTAATTCCCATACATCATTTCTCTTGAACTGTTGAAGCTCTTCTTGCATTGCCTCTATCCAGCTTTCATTTTCGAGCTTCATTAATTCCTTTTGGTTCAATTTCAGAAATCAATGCAATGTTACTGTGTCCTTTTTGTTTCTCGATCTGGTTTGAATCCCTTCGTTGATGTTTCCAATCACCGGTTCCTTAGGATGACTAGACTTATGCTTCCTAGTTTCGGCTTGGAACTTCATCATTATTAGAATCTTACGCGATGCGGGAATATCACGCTGAATTACTTGTTCTTCATGAGTTGCTCCTTTGACTATTTCCGGGAAGATTTGCTTCTTTGTTGAGACCGAGATCTTTCGGGAGCAGCATCGATTCTTCAATTATTGTCTTGTTTTGTTTTGAAACTTCTTTCTCCGAAACCTTACGTTCATGGATTCTTCCTTTGTCACGAGTGTTCTTGTTGAACACTCTATATGCTTTACTAGAGTTTGAATAGCCCAGAAAAATACCTTCATCTGACCTTTCTTCAAACTTACTCGGTTGATGATTAATATTTTTAAGAATATAACATAGACAACCAAAGATACGAAAGTAGGAAACAATAGGTTTTCTTTCCTTAAAAATCTCATAGGGGTTTTCTCAAGAATTGATCTAAGAAATACTGTTAATAATATGACACGAAGTAGAAAGCGCTTACGCCCAAAACCGAGTTGCCACCTTGCTTTTTATAAGCAATGTTCTAGCCATTTCCTGCAAAGATCTGTTTTTTCTTTCCACCACTCCATTTTGTTCTGGAGTGTAGGGAAATGAAAAAGTATGATGTATACCATATTTGTCACAAAAAATTGCAAAGTCTTGATTCTCAAATTCTCCCCCATGATCTGTTTTGATACTTGAAATGGAGTATCCTTTTTCATTTTGGATCCTCTTTGCAAATGTTGAGAAATATGAAAAGGTATCTCCTTTATTTGCTAAAAAATATACCCATGTAAATCGAGAGTAGTCATCTACTATCACAAGACGGTACTTCTTACCTCCAATGCTCGGGTTGGTTGGTCCAAATAAGTCCATGTGAAGAAGTTTGTAACACACGATTAGTAGAAATCTGTTTTATAGATTTGAATGAGCTTCTTACTGTTTTCCCGAGTGTACATGCGAGCAAAGCTCTGTGTTCTTGTAACTTAGTGAAGGCAAGCCACGAACGAGCTTTTTGCGGCAAGCTTGGAAATTTGTTTCATGCGACATGCCCAAGTTTGCGGTGCCACATATCCGCTTCATCTTGGGCGATAATAGACATTTTGCGGTGTCTTTATTTATGTCCGGAAGATAAATGTTCCCATGCCTTCGTCCGGTAAAAGTACGTGAAGAATCATTGCTTGTTCCGAACATAGATTCTCTTTGAAGTTTATTCGAAACCGGCATCACATAAGCGGGCGATGCTCGGAAGATTGTAGTTTAATCCTTTGACTAGAGAAACGTTGTTGATGATTAAGCTACCGATCTTGGTGATTCAGATCCTATAATGTTTCCTTTGGTGTTTCCTCCAAACGAAAGCTGTTCCTCCCTTGATTCTTTCGAATCCAACGAACATTTTGAGTCTCTGTCATATGTCTTGAACATCCCTTTGTCCAAATACCATTTCTTCTTACTCAGGAAGCTCACTGCGGTGTTCACACATACTCATTTTTTTCTTTGATACCCAAATTTTCTTGGGTCCATTGAAGTTAGTAGTATAAGCTTTTTCTATCCATTTCTTTTGAACAGGTCTCCAGACTTTAGGACATTTATTCTCGAAATATTCTCTCTCCACAATTAGAACACTTTAGATTTGCTTGACCAACGGGTTTAACAAAATTCCTTTTAAAATGATTCTTGTAAGCTTTGTCGAGGAGGTCTCTATTTAATTCTTTCCTTAACTTTAGGAAAATCAATTAACGATTTACTTTCCTTGCAAAACCCAAGTCGACTTATCATAATAAGGAATTTGGATAGAAAGAATATCTTTGCAGGTTTTCGTCCCTATAGAAAACTTTGCATTAATATTCGAAATTTCCTTTCTAAGAAATAGATTCTCATTTTGTAAAGAGCTTTGATTTTTCTTTATTTCTAAAAGTTCCCTTTTTAGAGTCTCACATTCATTTAAAACATAATCACGACTTTCCTCCAGTTCTGAAAATTCCTTTTTGAGATCATTAAATCTTTCTTTTAATGAACAATTCGATGACTCAACTTACGATTTTCCACTTTTAAAGCGGAGATCTTTTTCAAGGTAGTTTTTAAATTTAAACAAAGCTCATTTATGTAATCGAGATTTCTATTGGAATATCGGAATGATTTACCTCGATTTTCTGTGCGAGATAAGTTTGATCCCGAGTCGTGTCAGTCGCAGTCCGAGTCCGAATGAGCCATAAGACAGATGTTGCCATATTCTTCTTCACTTTGTCCTCCTCAACTTACGTGTCACTCCATGTTTAAGCTTTCGGGGCCTTCTTGTATTTCTTGAATTTCCCTTTGTTCTTTTTGAGCTTGGGACAATTCTGTTTAATATGACCCTTTTTCTTACATTCAAAACAAATGACACCTTTGGCATAATCTTCCTCGTCATCAGTTCTGCGTTGTCCAGTTATTTGTTTTGTTTTTCGTTGTTGAACTTCCCGCCTTTCTTGTTTAACTTCCTCACTTTTCTGACCAGCAGTGCAAGTTCTTCGTCATCCAGTTCTTCCTCAGAATCTGTAACATCATAATCAATGTTAGACTTAAGAGCAATGGATTTTTTACCTCTGGATTCCACTTCCTCGTTCATTTGTTCTGCTTCATAGGACTGCCAGTACCAACGAGCTCATCGGCGAGTCAATGGTGAAATTCGCGAGTTTCTCGATAGATGTCTTCACATTGTTCCAATCTTTTAACGAGTCCTCTCGAAGTTTGTTGACTTTCATTGGTCAGGAACAGGTTGTCCTTGATATGCCAAACCGTTTACAATTTCGTAAAACGATGAACATATCTCCGATGGATTCTCCTGTTTCATCTTAAAAGATTCATCCGACCAAGTAATATATTTACTTTGGTTTCCTTGACACGATCGGTTCCTTCGTATGTCACATGTAGTCTATCCCAAACTTCCTTGTTAGCTGTATCACACGAAGATATTCGATTATATTCATTAGGTGATAAAGCACAATACGAGAGAGTAGATAGCCTTAGCATCGAGAGTTTGTCTCTTCGTCATTTCTTACGGAGAGATGGTGGCTGAAGTTTGTTTCTTTCCCATCGTTTCTCTTTGATGTTTTTTCGGTTTTGTCAGTGGGATCAATTCCCCTTTCAACCACATCCCATTCGAGTGGATCTTTCGATCTGAGAAAGGCTTTCATTTTATTCTTCCAAATATTGTAATCTTTGCCGTCGAAGTAGGGAGGACGAGTGTTGCTCGCCCTCAATCAAACTGGTGCAAGAATACTAGTCATAGAGGATCTTTAACTCGAAGTAATAAACACTTCAAGATCTCGAGCACGAGGCTCTGATACCAATTGATATTACTAGTATAAACACCTAGAGGGGGGGTGAATAGGTGTAGAGAGATTAACCATGCAAATATATATAACTTTTGCAATCAACGAATTGAAATCAAGTAGAGAGAGTGAGAGAAGATTGCAAACACTGTTTATAGTGGTTCGGCTTTTAGACAAGCCTACGTCCACTCTCCGGGCGACTAGCCAATCGGCTATATTTCACTATATGATCAACGGTGATTACACAGTCTCGAGTGTTTGTACTCGGTGATGATCTGTCTCACTAAGTCACTCTCTCTTTTGGTAATACATTGAGATCACTCAAATGCGCACTATGAACAACAATTGAAGAACGAAATCAGCTTTGGAATAATGTTCATCTAATCTCCCCCTAAGTCTCAACCTATCATTAAATACTCTCCAAGCCACACTCGACCATTGACTCTTTCCTTGAGAGTTTTTGTCTTCCCTTTCTTGGACAGACTTTATAAGGCAAGTCTTTTTGACCGTTGAGGGTAGATCAGATCCCCTTAGATTTTGTTCGCCCATACAATCAGAATCTGGGCTTCCATAAGTGCTCTATTCTTCTTTGAAAGTTGCCCACTAATTGATCCTGTCAATCATATTAGTATAACAGAATCAACATAAATAAGGTAAGTGAAATACTCTACCGTTGGTGATCTTATCGTGTAAGTTCATCTTAAGTCGACGGTCTTAAGTCCCGAGTCCGCCTAGATTTTCGATGCTGGTTCGTTCGGACTTAAAATCTCGATGTCTGTACGGTCGAGACTTAAATCTCGTCTGGATGAGTCTTTTTCCGTGCAGTACGGTCAGACTCTAAGACATCTCATGCTTTGTCTTCTGCTATCAGCAGACTTTAAAGCCTATGTCTTTCTGAGTTCTTTTCCTTCAAGAGATTGAAATAAATATCATTCATAGAATGTTTTGTAAGCATCAAAACTAGGAGTTTTCTCAACAAAAATAATCCGTTTAGTAACCTAATTTTATTTTTTTTATTTCTTGAACAAATTTTTAGTCTGGAAATAGGTTTAGAAAAAAATGATAAGTAAAAATCTTTTACTTTTCTGTTTCTAGAACAAAATTGAGAAATATAAATTCTTTTCATCTCCACCCCTCATTACTAGCTAGCCGCTTGCCCGCTGTACACCACCACCTGCCATCCTTCGCTGCCATCCAACATTGTCGCCCACCACCCATTGTTTGTCCGAGAGGGAGAAATTTTGTGTTGGTTTTAAACGAATTTCTATTTCAAAAATAAAAAAATTGTGTCTTTATCAAACATGTATTTTTCTCCAAAAGTCACCTAGGGAATAAAAGTAGCCAGAAATTATGTCTGAAAACAAAATAATTATCATTCGTGCCCTAATAAACTTTGGACTACGATCACATGGTCTATTTTGACAAGGCAGCTGAATGGATGGTTGTGAAGGCATGTGATGAGAACAACATGTAGAGGAATTTTCTTGGCTAGACAGAGTAAAATTGCATGAACATCCTTCATCGATAAGTAAGTCTACATGCTAATTTACATCTAGAGCAAAGATGTCCCTACACATGTTAATTTACATCCGACATTGCAGCAAGTTCTAGCTATATATCTGTTTTGGTCATCACACAAGAAAATGATGAGTTATCTATGACTGTTTTTTCTTTCTTTCGATTTACTAAGAAAAGAAACTTGTATCGAAATATGCTTAATTCTCGGGTTTTGTTAATAGACTTCATCTCTCAAGACGCAATCTTGTTCAAGGTGCATAATCCCTTCGCCTAAGTTCTTCTCCTTTTCATTTCGCTTTCTGTATTTGCAGATTTATATAACTTTCTTAATTATGTGGGCGTATTCATCGATATTAAGTGTGCGCACTTTGTTGTCTGAGAAACTAATTAATGTCACTCCTGCACGAGAATGAGATTGTTCAACAGTCTAAACAAGTTAAATATGTCGTGTTAAAATATGTCTCGAGTTTAAGTCCATTAGACGAAACCCGATCCGACGTTATTTATTAATATATATTCTGAATTAGATATATCTCATTTTACTTTGATGTCAAATTAGTGAGCAAAGAAAATGGAAAAGGAAAGTGCATTGTGGACTTCGTTTAAATATACATGGAAATAAATTTCCGTATTCAAGCCGCCACCAGCTGAATTGGAAAGTGCAAATTGGACTTGAAGACTTTGACTCGGTCGAAGTAGATGCAAGGAAACAGCAAAGGAGGAAGTCCAACTTCGACTTTGGTTGATCCTATCCACACGGATTTCTCGGTTGAAGTCGTTATCATCCCTTTGGAAAAATTTATTATATAAATGTTTCGTCGTGGAATTTGGGTTGCACCGGATGTTGATATGCCGTGAGTGCTTCAAATAGGAAGTGCTGTTACTGAGCGTGGTCTTTGGATCCATGTCCGCAGAAAGAGAGAGAAGTCTTGAAGACGATTTGGTCGTGTAACTTTAGTTACAAAGGATGACTCGATACATCCTTGCTTGGCCCCCATATGATAAGAAAGTGCTTGGCAATCCTGATTTAGAAAATGCAAGCTTTAATCTCCTCATTTGAACGAGTGATGATAAGAGAATCATAGAAAAATAAATGCTGGATAGTTTGTAGATTACGTAGATTAAATTTATCCAAATTGTGAGATTCATATGATGAATGAGGCAAACGATATTGATCCGTGATGGGAATTTAACGCTTGGAGACTCTTTGTCTAAATCTTCTCATGATTGACCAGGTTGAACGTAATTTGTTTTGACCGAACGACCTTTGGACTTTGATCTCTACCTGTATTGTAACATGATGGCGGAGGCGACAGTCGGGAGGTCGCGGATGACAACATAGGAGAGAGTAAAATTGCATGAACATCCTTCATTGACAAGTAACTCTACAAGTTAATTTATGTGCAAAGTAAAGATGTTCCTACGCATGTTAATTTATGCAATAGCACTTTAGTCTTTCACTTTTAAGTAGACTTTATCTAATAGTAAGTCTAACCCTGTCAATAATACGAAGCCACTGATGTTGTGGTCCTTGGTCTTGTGATGTGATAGTTGGGTAGTTTGACCATTTAACAGATTGACTAGTAAAGGTACCGAAGTCTTGTGTGACTTGATATTATTATACGACGTTTCTTTTACTCTTGCGTTTTTCAATCTATAATTATTGTTCGATTTAATAACTCAATAGGGAAGGAGACAGCTTCAAAACAACTTAATAAATTTGAAAAATGAATTTTAATTCTCATATAAAAAATTAATGGAATCCTAGGCAGTGGGATTCAACACATCCCACTCAAAATCCCTGATTTTCCAAGGAAACCATTTCTTGGGGAAATGTGGGGTCAAGACTCAATATAGTTTCCCATGTTTATGTCGTTGTTATAAGTAGAATTCCACATCGGTTAAATGCTTAATTATAACATGCCGTATAAACATGAAGTCTCCTCCAACCAAATCTAAGTTATTGGGTTAGAGACCCCTAACATAATATCAAAGCATATGTTAATAATCCAGATCTTGACACTCCATTTGGCTCACACAAAATAGGAAACGTGTCAATTTCACAATAATCGTGCTGAGTCAAGCAGTGTGAAAGAGGGACTTACACGCAAGGAAGAGTGTTAGTATAATTCCATATTGCTTAAATATGTTATTATAATGTACCTTATATACATGTAATTAAGTGATGTGCAATTATAATCACATGGGCTATGGCTTAAGGCAGCCAGTGTGACAATTGCGACTACCACCAAGGTGGTCACCATCCGTCCGCCGGCGACCACCACCGTCGCGCTAACCACTTCTAACGATGGTAGCTTGCTATATAGTTAGCCACTACACACAATTCCCTTTCTCAATATTTTCATTTTATTTTTGATGTTATGAAGTAAACTTTTTTATTTTTCCATTTATTTGTATAACTATATCCAACATCATATCTAATGTTTTATGAAGAGAAAAAATAAATTGTCACAATTCCTCACATTTTTTATGCTAACTTGTTTTATCATGCCCTAATCATTGTTTTATGTTCAAATACAGTAAAAAACATTACTGTTCCACTTTTTTGAATAATTGTCTAGAGAATGACAATGGCGTTAGCTTAGCCGGGCTCTTTGTTCCTTGACAGCTTTGTCTTTTAAAGAAATACTTTGGGTGCCTCAATTTAACATTATTGATCGTTAATTTACGTGCACAGTAAAAAGACGTCCTCCACGCATTAATTTATATCCCAAATTGCAGCAACTTCTAGCTATATATCAATTTTGATCATCACTGAAGAAAATGGTGAGCTCTCTAGCTTTTTTTTTCTATCTTTCGATTTACTACCAAAAGAAACTTGTATCGAAGCACGCTTGATATTCTTTGGTTCTGTTAATAGACTTCATCTCTCAAGACGCAATCTCGTTTTGCACTATATTTGCGCTCACAGTGTTCTTAGTACTGATTTGGCTTCCATCATTTGACATTCATCAGTCCACCGTGTTCAAATTTGAGGTGCACAATCCATTCTCCTCAATTCTTCCCATTTTCATTTCTCTTTCGCATTTGTAGATTTATTTAACTTTCTAACTGCAACGGCTGGCAAGTTTCTTGATCTGGATGAAAGAGAGGAAAAGAACCTATAACTCTTTAACCTCGCAAATGAGTCACCTTCTTATCCAATTTCATCGCAGCATCTACATCTTCAGCATCTTCAGCAAGAAGATCACTAGCATCGCTTTTATCTTTAGGTGAGCTTTGCTATGATTGCCAAGCTCGCCCCACACTTCGTCCTTGTTAAATTTCTGGTTCATTGCCACGAAATCAAAATCCTCAGCATATTTGGCAGCCAAATGTGGAATCTGGAAAGATAAACGAAAGAAAAGAGAACAGCCCATAAAGAAGTGTAATAAGATCCTAATGAATGTCTAAAACAGAAAAAGATTAAAGGCAACATGAGCATCTGATGATCATACATAAATCTGAGCTAAGAAAAGGCAATCCATGTAAAATTGCAAGCCTATAGCCTCAAATTCAAGATTCAAGCTTTTTCAGACTCGTATGACAAATTCATATACACCTTTCTCTTCTTGCTGAATTTATATGACATGGATCCTATTGTAAGATGAGCCATGCGGCCCAATTAGTGAGAAAAGGACCAACTGTTATTGTTGTTGCAGATGTATGCATCCATTTTGAGGGAGATCTTGAATGAAAAACTCGGTATACAACAAGACCTCAAAAGGAGAGATTATTGAATGCTCAAACAAGCTAACAATTCTTTTACTTCCTTCAAATTAACCAATGGTTGTTTAGGTGTATCCTCAAAATACCTATATGGCAATAGGCGTGTGATTTGGTAATGCACCAATTTGTCCAGGTTTACATCAACAACACCCACAGCTATTCCTTTTCTTTTCACCATATCTTAATAGTGATATACAAAATCATTGAAGAACTTTAGATAATAAATGGAATACCCCTGATATCAACTTGCAGCAATATTTGCAATTAACTGATTTACTCAACAAACTGATGAGGAAATTTAATTATAATTTGACCTCTACTCTTTTTAATAACCAATTTTCACTCCTAGTTTGTTTTTCTCCCTTTTCTTTTATTTTCCAGCTTGTTTGGGATTGCAATCAAGATTTGTCGACCAGTTGCTCTATGTTTTCTTACTTTGTCTATTGTCTGTTCATAAGAACGATTATGATTACAAATTCCAATTTCTGTTTTTTAAATCTTATGCAAAAAGTTTATATGTTTTTGTTTAATTAGTTTGTGAATTTCATGTGTATTCTCCAAATTTTTGTTTGTAAGTTAATCACTTCTAAACATCATTTGCGGTGCTCTTCTTACCTCATATGTGGTACATTTGTCGGACATTCTGTGCCTTTCTATATTGTTCGTTGCTTTCTACATGCTTCTTACATTTGTCGGACATTCTGTGCCTTTCTTATTGTGTTTCCAAATCCGTCCGGAACCTATTACATATAATTTCAAGCCCGACTTGATGAAGTTTTTGAGCAACCCCATCAAATTCGAACAAATCTGATATCTTGTTTTCCTAGCAACCAAATTACCCCATGATGTATTAGCTATGGTGATGCAAAAACTTCCGCATGCAACCCTCATGGATCGTAGTGTAAAATAAAAATAAAAATAAAACTAAAAATAGAGAGAGTAATAATGAAAAACTATTATTTAAGTGAATGGAAAAACTTTAAGGGTCTAATTGGTAACTAGTCAAACGATATTCAATTATTTCTTGACAAAAATTATTTTCAGAAACAGAATAATTGTAACATCCCGAATTTCGGTAAGCCTGAATTATTGGAAAATGATTTAACGGGCCGAGTTTTGGAGCCAAATATTTGGGAATTTGTGCTTCAGGGGCAAAAAGACTAAAATGCCCCTTTCTAGAAGCTTGTTTGGATTTTGTTTTGTTTTGTTTTTCTTTTTTTTTCTTTTTCTTTTCCTTTCCCCCCTTCTTATCCGCACGTTTCTCTCTCCTCCCCCTTCTCTCTTTTCCCCCACATTTCTTCTCCCCGTCGACAGCCCTCCCCACTTGCCCTTATCCTTTCTCTCTTTCCCCTTGTTGACTGGTCTTCTCTTCTTTTTCTCTCTCCTCTCCCACTTGTCTGACAAGCCCATGTGGGCATCTCTCTCTCTCTCTCTCTCTCTCTCTCCTCCTTTCTTCTCCAGCACGTTCGACAAGCCCCCATTCCGAGCAACTTCTTCTTCTTCCTTTCTTCTTCTTCTCTGCTGGTTGACGCCGGCTTGCTGCTGCTGCTGCCATCATCGACCGCCACCGCAACACCGCAGCTCCCGCCACCACCCTCGGCTCTTCGCCGGTCGCCGGTGAGCTGCCGTTTGCTGGCCTTGGGCCGAACCAGCACCACCCCCAGCTTCTGTCTTCGTCTCTTCCTCCTCTATCCGCCGCTGCAACGCTGGCCAGCCGACCACCTGGACGCCGGAGCAGCTTGCTGCTACCTCGCCATCACTCGGCCACCACCGTCCGTCGCCCGACCACCCCAGCTCGAGCCGCCGTTGCCTTCGCCTGTCTCTCCCTCTTTTTGTTCGGGTTGGAGCAGAGATGGCTGCTCTCGCCGTCCAGCCACCCTTCGCCGTCGTCCCTCCGCCCTCGCCGCCGGTCACCTCCACAAGCCCATCGGAGGACCACTCCCGAGCCTCGTCCGCCGCACCGGAGCCACCCCAGCTGTTGTTCCCCCCTGAAACCTACTGCACCGCCCCCTTTTCCCCTTTCCAGCTTCTGTCCAGCCTTCGCCGGAGCCCCCGCCTGGTCGCCGGAGCTGCTGGCCGCCGTCTGGAGTCACCGGACCGCCCACCAGCCAGCCCCGTGCCGCCACAGCCGTTGGTTCCTCCGTTTCGCAGCTTCTCGCCGCATGGACAGCCGCCCTCGGCCGAGACCCGGTCCCGGGCCGCCTTGTCCCGACGCGCCGAAAGTTCCCGGGCGTTCCCCTCGCCACCGCCGTCGCGCTCGTGTCGTCGGAATCGCTAAACCGTGAGTCGATTTCTTAATCCCTTAGTTATGGGTTAATCTTGCTTAGGAGTAGTTTAATTAGTTTAATTATTGATTAGTATTTTGGATGATGATTATTAGTGTTTTAATATGATTGATGAAGCTTGCTTAGTGTTAATATTAATAAATATTATTATTATTTTTGGAATAAATAATAATAATTTATTATTTTCGAAATTATTAATTAATTAAATTAATTTATAATTTCGAATTATTAATAGTAATATTGTTATTACTATTCATTGCTGAAAATTAATTATTTTTGGAGAAAATAATTAATTGTGATTATTTATTGGAAATGGTTTTAATTGAGTAATTTTGGGGGAAAATTACTATGGTCTATTTTTCCAAAGTCAATAGTATTTATATACTATATTATTAAAGGACATTGGTTTATTAAAGAAGGGTTTTACTAAATGGAATTATTTGGGTTGGATAATTAATTATGGGATTGAAAAATAATTATAAGTATTTTGTGGGACTTGAATTATTTTATCGGAAAAATCGACTATAGTATTATATGTTCCTTAAATGAGTATCTTTGAATATAATTATATTTTATACTTATTTTTGGGATGATTGAGTATTATTGGGAAATAGTTGATTGGCGTCGTCGTGAGGACACGTATTTATTTATTATTAAATATACATGATTATTTGGAAAAGTGTGCAAGTATCGTGAGATTGATTGGTCGGAATTGATTGATTGATCGCGTGACTTGAATTGTTGGTTGTTCCCAAGAGTTAGGGAATGTGCGTGATTGAATGCTGATTGGAAATCGAATTTTGGAAATTGTCGAGTGAGATCGTATGACATATTGCGTGGGTTAATGGCATGTCGCATGAGCATGAGCGATATTGCATTCACGACAGAGCAAAGATATAAATGGATTGCTTGATGATGTGTTGCATGATCACATTAAATGAGAGAACCCGGCGTTGCCGGAAGACCGCCAATCCCTATGGGGTTGTGCCGTGGCCAGTGGGTCGCCTGACTTAGGTCGGATGCTTAATAGGGAGGGGTTCTATGTGGGACCGCGGTATGGGGGCGGGTCTCGGGCCTCTGTCGGTCGCAGCGGGACTGCGGTAGTGGGCGGGTCTTGTGCTCCCCGGGAATGCCGTCTTAGGAGTGAGCCCTTGACGTCACCGTGCCTCGAGGTAAAGAGGACGAAGCGGTTTAGCCGGGAACCGCCAACCATAAGGTTGTGCCGTGGCCCGAGGAGGGCGTAATAATCGGAGCATGTGTGGGTGTGAGACATGAGAAAATTGTGTGAGATGCTCGATTATTCGCATGCTCTTAATGTCGTGATGATTGAATTGACGGTTTACGCAGCTGCGTGTGCTAAGGCCGAGGTAGGGTCGCTTGTGTTTGCATCTACTTATTGAAGCGTCGTCGATAATACCGCTTGAGGTGTGGTATATGTTGTTTGCCGGAACTAGGTTGCATGGTTAGATTGCTCCCGGGGCAAGCGAAGTTCCTAACCGGGGCTTAGGACTTTGACTTGCCTGAGTTTATCTCAACCCGTCGTGGTTAACATTTTCAGGTCCGTAGGATGGAGAATCGACGCGTGTTACGGCTCGTGGCCGTTTTTGAAGGGAGTAGATTAACCCTGACTCGCTAGTTTCACTGGCTCGATAGGAAGATGCCCGTGGTAAGGGCTTGTACTTGTAAACTTCCTAGGGTTAATCAGTTAGTTAATAAAGCGATACTTTGGAATGTGTTCTTGTTGGGTTTTCCTACTATCCCTGTTTTTGTAATTGACTGGGGTATTGTGTTTCGCTTCCGCATGCGTTTAATTAAAAGATAAAAATAACGGTCGGCGACGGATCCTGGGGAGTCGCAAATCAAATGACTGCAAGAGAACAGGGGTTGCCGCGTGCTCGAGGGTCGGGGCGTGACAATAATTACCAAACGCACGTCAAGTATCATAGGAAATTCCTTCATACTTATCACCTTGAGGTGGTACAAGGATGCCCCCAAATTTTCAACTGTCAAATATCATCCTTATGAATTTTCATTTTATTATAGTCATTAACTCTTTTTATAGTTTGGTTAGCATATGCAATACATGTAACTCTTAAGAAGATTTTATTTACCCCTAACTTCTATAAAAATGGAAAGTAAAGAAAATGGAGATAATTGATTAACCAAAATTTTAATTTTAGAAAAATAACATTGACAATGATAAACTAAAAGATTAATTAATGCTAAAGACAATTGATTAATGAAAAAATGTTTAAGAAAATCACGATTTTGACCAATCATATCCTTTTTACAAGTTGAGGACATCATTTTCATTTCATAATATTTTTAAATGCACTTATCCATCCGTTATATTTTCACATCAAATTGACCATTAAATATACACAATGAGTAACCATTGACTTTTTTGTATTGAGACATTTCCTTTCTAATTAATCTGTATTTATTCTTTTCCTTATAATATCCTAAAGTGGCTATTTTATCAACTTTTAATAAATTTTAGTTGTTTTATATAATTATTTAGATTTATTTTTCTATGATTAATTATTTTTCTCTCATATTTTTCTTAAAAATAATGATAAGAGAGGTTTTGGCGTGCTCGTCGTTAGGGGTTTAAGCTCCCCTGCAAACCCCGCGCGCTTCTTCCAACCTCCCCTGAGCTCGCAGAAATGGCGACTTCGCTCTCCAAGCTCTCCTCCCACCTCTATCGCTGCCTCCTCTCGAATGGCAGAGCTCCCGGCGCCGCCGCGTACCTGTGCACGACAGCGGCCCCGTCGTCTCCGGATGCCGCCACTACGGAGCCGGAGGACGGCAGCTTGGAGTTGGAGGCCAACGTGGCTCCGTCGTAGCAATCGCCGCAGCCGGCGTCCTCGGCGCAGGAACCGGGCCAGCAGCGCACGGTCTACGACTGGCCACTCAAGGACGGCCTCGACGTCGGGATTTACAAGGTGAGGTTCCGATGGGTTGGCTCGGTGCTCTGGTTTTTCCATAACATGCGTTGCAAGCGCGCTTCGTTTTGTTTTCATTGGGATAGGGGCGCTTGAATCGGTGAAATCGGCCTTTTGTTTAATCCGCGATGTGGTTGTATAGGGTACCGGAATTATAATGGAAATGCAACTTTTACCGTACTAGACAATGTGTTTGTGTGGATTCACTTCCTCTGTATGTGATTTGGTAATACACCAATCTGTCTAGGCTTACATCAGAAACACGCACGTGACACGGCCCAAGAGAGTTGAGCCCGGGACACGGACAGAATTCGGCCATCCATAGGCCCAGCTAAGGGACTCTCTTGAGCCCGTGACTGTTCGGTTCCAAACGATCGTCCTGTCCCGTTCGTCTTTTCTGCTCGTCCCTTGTGGCCAGAGGATCAGAGGATTTCGTGGGGTTCTAAGGCCTGGCCATGCAGACTGACCATGGCAGGCTATCTTTGAACTGTCCCATGCATTAGACCCTACTGTAGCCTTGTAATCATTGTGTATATTTGAATATGGCCGTCGGATCGATGAGGGGATCGACGGACCAGATTAGTTCGACTCCTGTATAAATAGGAGACCCTCACCCCATTTGTAAATGGCTTGATCAGAAGTGAATACACGTCCCTTTACTCTCAAACACCGTGCAGTCGAGTGAGTAATCGAAAGGCTGACTTAGGATCGTTCATAAGGCCGCACGGGTGCGATTTGTTCGTTGTGAATCGATCGGCCCGTGACAAGTGGTATCAGAGCCTCGTTCGTATGTTTGTTCGTGATCTAACAAGCGCAATGACTGATCCACGTTCCAGTGTCGCGAATGCCCAGGGTGAGGATCGCGAGGATCGTGGAAGGGCGACCGAGCGGGTCGGCGTCCAAACCAGGCGTAGCCGTGCTGCATGCCGTTCGAGAGAATTGATAGGGGATTGGGAGCGTCGCATGACGGCCCTAGAGGAGAACGTCTTGGACGTTCGCGGACTGGTGAACGACTTGACCCAGACCGTCAATGGGGTGGAAGCCGACCGAGAGGGGTTCCTGGCTGAGATGCAGGAACTAAAAGGCGGCATGGAAGAACTCCGCGACGAGCTGCTGGGGTCGTTGGTCCGAGAGCTGCAGCATCGAGATGAGACCTGGGAAGCTGCTGTAGCGGCCATGCGAGCTGAGATCGGTGAGCTCAAGGGAAAGCTGACCGAGGTGGAAACTGCACGCGCAAATGGGGCGATCGCCATGCAACCACGCATGGACACCCCGAAGCCAAAAGAATTCAAGGGCTCGCGGGTGGCCAGGGACATGGATAACTTCCTGTGGTATATGGAGCGGTACTTCCAGTCCACAGGTATGACCGATGATATGATCCGGGTGAATACGGCGGCCATGTATCTGAGCGATAATGCTCTGCTCTGGTGGCGCCGTAGGTCCGATGATAGGAGTGGCGACCCTATCACGACGTGGACCAAGTTCGTCGAGGAATTTCGACGGAACTACTATCCCGCTTATGCGAAGGAAGAAGCTCGTGACGAGCTCAAGCGTCTCAAACAAAGGGGGACTGTTCAAGAATACGTCAAACGGTTCTCGGAGCTGCTGCTTCAGATCCCGTCCATGACGGACGTAGAGGCGTACCATCAGTTCATGAGCGGCCTCAAGTCATGGGCCAAACAGGAACTGAAGCGGCACAACGTGAGGGATCTCACAACGGCTACAACTGTGGCCGAATCCCTCGAGGAACCGAGAGCAGCGGTGTCCACAGCCAAGCCCGACTACAAGCCAAGGGAAAGGGCCAATGGTGGGGGAGATCGAAATCGGTTTAGGCGTCCCAACGGAGGAAGGCCACCAGCGGCCCCGCCTAAGGCTCAACCAGAGTCGAATGGCTGGGGACAACGCCGGAATTGCACTTATAAGTGCTTCTTCTGTGACGGGCCACACATGGCTCGGGACTATCCCAAGAGGGGGAAGTTAGCAGCCCTATGCCGGGATGATGAACCGCGAGAAGAGGCGCGGTTGGGATCGCTGAGGATCCTGAGTACCATCAAGGCCAAGGCAGCCAAAGAATCGAAGGGGATGATGTTCGTTGACGTAAAGATCGGAGGTACCACGATTAACGCACTCGTGGACACCGGAGCATCCGATCTCTTCATCTCCTAAGAGGTCGCGAAGAAGCTGAATCTTCGGGTCGAAGGAGCAGCCGGCTGGCTCAAAACGGTGAACTCGAAAGAAGTCCCAACTAGCAGCGTGGCTAGGAACGTGGAAATGTGCCTCGGGCCCTGGACGAGCAGGGAGAATATTGAGGTAATCCCCCTTGACGACTATGATTTTGTGCTGGGATTTGGGATTTCTTGATCGCATCAATGCGGGCATTATGCCCTTTGCGGATTGTATATGCATTCTGGACAAACGGTGCCAATGCATGGTGCCAATCCATCGCAAGTCGGGACGCGATCGGAAAATGCTCTCTGCAATGCAGCTATCAAAAGGTGCACGAAAGGGCGAGGTGACCTTCTTGGCAACACTGAAGGTCGAGGACATGAAGGACAGCGAGGAAGATGTTCCAGCTGAGGTGGTCCGGGTCCTCGACGCGTTCCAAGACGTGATGCCGCCCGAGTTGCCCAAGAAACTGCCACCTCGTAGAGAGGTCGACCACATAATCGAATTGGTGCCTGAGGCGCGACCCCCGGCCATGACACCTTACCGCATGGCCCCGCCTGAGTTGGAGGAGCTAAGGAAGCAACTCAAAGACTTACTGGATGCGGGGTATGTTCGGCCATCCAAGGCCCCGTTCGGTGCCCCTGTGCTGTTCCAAAAGAAATACGACGGGTCCCTTCGGATGTGCATCGACTATAGAGCTTTGAATAAGCTCACCATCAAGAACAAGTACCCGATCCCCCTCATCGCGAGACTTGTTCGACCAGCTCGGAGAAGCCCGATGGTTCACCAAGCTGGATCTTCGATCGGGATACTACCAAGTTCGGATTGCCGAAGGGGACGAGCAAAAGACAGCGTGCGTAACCCGCTATGGATCATATGAGTTCCTGGTCATGCCATTCGGCCTGACCAATGCCCCGGCAACGTTCTGTACGTTGATGAATAAGGTACTGCACCCGTTCCTTGATCGGTTTGTGGTTGTATATCTTGATGATATTGTGGTGTATAGCCGGACGCTCGAAGAGCATATCGAGCATTTAAGACAGGTGTTCCAAATTCTGCGAGAGAACGATCTGTATGTGAAGCGGGAAAAGTGCGCCTTTGCACGGAAGGAAGTACCCTTCCTTGGGCACATCGTCGGGGGCGGACGTGTGCGGATAGACTCGGCCAAAGTCCGAGCCATCACTGAATGGGAGCCACTAGCCAAGGTAACGGAACTAAGATCGTTCCTTGGACTGACGAATTACTACCGGCGGTTCGTACGTGGCTACTCGAGCATCACAATCCCTCTCACGGATATGTTGAAGAAAGAAAGGCCGTGGGAGTGGACAGACCGGTGTCAAGAGGCCTTCAAACGATTGAAGTTGGCCATGGTCGAAGGACCGATTCTGGTGCTGCCTGACTACTCCAAACCATATGAGGTAGAGACTGATGCCTCCAATTTTGCGATAGGTGGTGTTCTGATGCAGGAGGGGCACCCGGTAGCCTACGAATCTCGGAAGTTGAACGACACTGAACGGCGGTATACGGTCCAAGAAAAGGAGATGACCGCCGTAGTGCACTGTCTTCGGACGTGGAGGTACTACCTGTTGAGATCGAAGTTCGTCGTGCGAACGGACAACGTAGCTACGAGCTACTTTCAGACCCAAAAGAAGCTTAGCCTGAAGCAAGCTCGATGGCAAGACTTCCTTGCAGAGTTCGACTACGTGTTGGAATACAAACCGGGGAAAGCCAACTCGGTAGCCGACGCCCTGAGCAGAAAAATGGAGTTGGCCAACACGGTAAGCCGTCCTAACTGTCCCTTACTTGATCGAATCAGGGAAGGGCTCCCGCAAGATCGAACGGCCCAACAATTGCTCGAGTACACCCGAGATGGCAAGACGAGAAGGTTCTGGTCAGAAGACGGCCTTCTCTACACCAAAGGACGGAGACTTTATGTGCCGTTCTACGGGAGATTGCGGAAGGAAGTGCTCCAAGAATGCCACGACTCCAAATGGGCGGGACATCCGGGAATCCACCGTACCATGGCGCTGGTTGAAGATCAGTACTACTGGCCACATTTGAGGGACGATGTTGAAGCATATGTCAAGACATGCCTCGTGTGCCAGCAGGACAAAATTGAGCAACAGCGCCCGTTGAGACTTCTGGAGCCACTACCGGTACCAGAACACCCATGGGAAAGCGTCTCCATGGACTTCATCGTCAATCTCTCGAAGTCCGAAGGTTATCGAACTCTCATGGTCGTGGTGGATCGCTTCTCCAAGTATGCGACGTTCGTGCCCGCTAGCAAGGATTGCCCAGCCGAGGAGGCGGCAAGGCTGTTCGTGAAGCACATCATCAAATACTGGGGTGTCCCACGAACGATCGTAAGTGATCGTGACCCTAGGTTCACCGGGCGGTTCTGGACCGAGCTCTTCAAGTTGCTGGGGACGAATCTCAACTTCTCCACGAGCTTGCACCCTCAAACAGATGGCCAAACGGAGAGGGTGAACTTGCTCATCGAGATCTATCTCCGGCACTATGTGAGCGCAACCGGAGCCAATTGGGCGGCGATTGATGTGGCTCAATTCTCGTTCAACTTGCAACGGAATGAGTCCACCAACCGAAGCCCGTTCAAAATCGTGACCGGGCAACAATCGTTCACTCCTAGTGCGGTTGCCACGGGCTACAAGGGGAGTAGTCCTTCCGCGTACAAGCTAGCCAAGGAGTGGCGGAACAGCCGACTTGGCGCGGACGTGTCTTCATAAGGCTTCCAAGCGGGCCAAGAAGTGGGCAGACAAGAAGCGGTGGCATGTGGAGTTCCAGGTTGGGGATCTCGTGCTGGCCAAATTACATGCGGTCCTTCGATACCGAGATGTACACAAGGGCCTAATTCGACGATATGAAGGGCCCTTCCGCGTGGTCCAACGGGTCGGCAAGGTAGCATACAAGCTGGACCTACCATCCAAGCTGAAGCTGCATCCGGTGTTCCACGTAAGTATGTTGAAGCCCTATCTTGCGGATGAAGATGATCCAAATAGGGCGATCGCAACGAGCGCCCTTGGCGCGAAAACTTCCTACGACCATGATGTTGAATGCATCATGGCTGACCGGATCATACGAAAGAAGTATCGGGCACCTAGACGGGAGTACCTTGTTCGATGGAAAGGCCTTCCGGAGAGTGAAGCGAGTTGGGAGCCCTCCGAGGCTCTCTGGCAGTTCAAGCGACACATCGATGCATTCCATGCCGAGGATGCGACGAGGGCGTCGCCAGAATAGGTGGGGGAGAATGACACGGCCCAAGAGAGTTGAGCCCGGGACACGGACAGAATTCGGCCATCCACAGGCCCAGCTAAGGGACTCTCTTGAGCCCGTGACTGTTCGGTTCCAAACGATCGTCCTGTCCCGTTCGTCTTTTTTCGCTCGTCCCTTGTGGCCGCAGGATTTCGTGGGGTTCTAAGGCCCGGCCATGCAGACTGACCATGGCAGGCTATCTTTGAACTGTCCCATGCATTAGATCCTGCTGTAGCCTTGTAATCATTGTGTATATTTGAATATGGCCGTCGGATCGATGAGGGGATCGACGGACCAGATTAGTTCGACTCCTGTATAAATAAGAGACCCTCACCCCATTTGTAAATGGCTTGATCAGAAGTGAATACACGTCCCTTTACTCTCAAACATTGTTCTGGTCGAGTGAGTAATCGAAAGGCTGACTTAGGATCGTTCCTAAGGCCGCACGGGTGCGATTTGTTCGTTGTGAATCGATCGGCCCGTGACACACGGCTATTCCTTTTCTTTTCTCCATGTCTTAATAGTGATATACAAAATCACTGGAGAACTTTAGATAATAAATGGAATACCCCTGATATCAACTTGCAGCAATATTCGCAATCAACTGATTTACTCATCAAACTGATGAGGAAATTTAATTATAATTTGACCTCTACTCTTTTTTATAACCTTTGTTTTGTTTGGTTCCTGTTTTTTCTTTTATGTGCGTTGGGGATGGGGGTTTAAAGGTGGATGTTTGATAACTTAAACCTGTAGTAGGGAAAATCAATACACATCCTTAATCAAGAAAAGAAACAGAGGCACAAAATCGCATCATCAGATACCATGACAGGTATATGCAAATTACTATTTTGAGAATCACAATATCACAGATATGAAATGAGTCGACAGACATGAGAAAACCTTTCTCGCATATGGTTCTGGAAGGGGCAAAATGGGTGCCTGAGCACCTGTTAGTTCCCTAGGCAGCAATTCTGAAGTCAAAGATTTAACGACCACTTTATCTTCATGAGCACTTCTATAAAAATGAGATGAAGAAAGTGGCTGGGCCCCAGTCTGTAAATTTTGACTAGGCGTTGTTGATGATGGTCTCGAATCCTCCATGTGATTTAGACTGCTTGATTGATTCAAAGGAGACATAGCTAGAGGCAGACTTTATGGAACCAATCCAGACCCTCGAACAAAGTTTGCTCAATGAAGAACTTGAGGTATGGGGTTAATATTCAAACCAGCGATACTAGAACACTTTGCTGCTGAAGACATTGATGTCATTCCAGAACTCAACAAATCCTTTGCCACATTAGGCAATGTGTCCGAAATCAGTAAAGCAGGATCCGATGGCATATCTGAAGGAATCAAAGTTGGTGTAGATGTCAAAGAATCCATGATAACGGGGGGCTTCAAAGAATCAGATCATACATAAGTTGCTGCAACACTCATTGTCAACGGATTTGTTCCAGGATGTTGCATTGGTTGCTTAATATGATACGCAGCCAGTCCAGCCAATAACTGCTGTTGAGGATAAGGGACTTCCCCTGTACTCCTACCAAATTCTTGCCTATGTAATAGCACAGGCTGTCCAGCAGCAAGTGCATTTGTAGATAGCAACGAACTGAATGATGTTAAGTTCTGTATGGGCTGATATGGAGAAAGAGTCTGGTGGATTGCCAAATTTGGAAGTCCAAAACTGGAACTATTGGATCTGCTTATTGTGGCGGCCTGTGGAGTGATTGCAGATGCAGATGAAGAGTGGTGGAAAATAGCCTGTATGAGAAGCTGATGCAACATGAATAGATGGCTTGTTTCCATCTCAAGCATCAGATCAGTACATAAAGTTGATAAAACCTGTATGATGGCTGGATCATCTGGCAGGTCTGATGTAAACTTTTCAGGTTGAGACTCTGAAGATAAAACCTGCAATTCCTGAAACAGATGCAGAAGCATTTTTATTCCTCTCCTTTAGTCAGTCGTGTACAAGGATTGACATAAGAACATCAAAGAAATAGTTGGATCGCCAAAACAAAGCTTCAGTATCTAGTAGTTACAAATGCTAGCATAAGTCAGAATTACGCACTGCAATACTCCTGTGTTTATGAACAACTATTCTATAGGATAGTCAATGACACAATGTATGCTTTGCTTATATGAAGATCATGAAGCACATATGAAGCTTATCAACAGGACAAAACTCACACATACACCTTCTCAGTAGCAGTGTGCTTAGACTCCAGAAAGTAGAAGCCATCAAGCCCCCAATACCAAAGAGTCGCCAAACAAGCTCTATTGCATCCAAGTTCTAAGTAAAGCATTTTATTTTTCATACTGGAGATGTGAATACCGGATCCCTGAAATGAATGTGCCAGGAATTTCAGGCTTAGCTTAACAAGAGCATTTCCTGCTATAAGCACAGAGACGAATATTTTGTCTTACGCTTTCTCTTGTACTCTAAATTAACTGTCCCATGAACTGCAACTCGCTACACGATGTTATAATTGCGAGATTACCAAAATTTAGTCACCACCAAATTCGATATAATCATCCACCACAAGATAGTCACCCTCTTTGGTCATACGCACGGTCCGTGACCTTTTGCTTCTTCCAAGACAGAAACAAACCCTCGGCTAAGCCAAAAACTATCTTCACACGCTGACCATTCGTCCACGTGGCAACAACACAGGCATGCGAGTCTTCGCCCCTAATCTTTTTCCCCTTCTTGTAACGAATAGAAACTTCGACATTCGGTCAGTACATGCAACGCACACACGAAACGCCGTTAATCTTTCATTGACGCCTCTAGAAAGTTCCATCCACAACCACACTGAGCCAATTGCCGAGCACTACTGTGCATGTCCTAGGACGACGGCACAAGAAAAGCGGAACTCGGACTCTATGAGGAGACAGAGAACCAGAGAAGGGATGGAAGACGTCGCACCGTTCGCGAGGCCGATGACGGCGTCGTGCGGATCGATGCGGTAGAGAACGCCTGCGTATCTCATCGCAGCCTCCGCCAAAGCCAATGCCGTCCTCCACCGCTTGCTTCATCTTCGACTCTCGCCCTTAAAAGCAGTGATGAGCAGAAGGAGAGTGATGAGCGATGACGGGAGAGAATGTGGTTTTCGAAATCAGTTTTCTTGCCGGTAAAGCAAAATGGGAATCCCCACTTCTTTTTAATGAGAATAAGAAAATGACAAAAATAGGAATTTAATTAGTACGTTTCTTTTTTTTCTTCTTTTTTCTTGGTTTATTTCACAAACAATAAATGATTTGAAAAATACTTTCTAAAAAAATATGCGTGTGTAATCAGACATTTGAATTGAAGGACATTCACATTACATGATGCTAGTGGCGTTTGATCCTCAAGATCCTAACACTTTTGCAAGCGCATCACTTGTTGATTAGTTCTCTACGCACGATATGCTCTGTTTACTGAGTCGTTCGAATGATTACACACACTGCTAAGGCTCGCAAGCTTTATCCGCCTGCGCCGGGCTCGCCCAACCGTCGGCGGATCAAAACCAGTGAGAGGCAATGGGATACACCAAGCCGGTCAAGAACGAGGAATGGATCAAGTAGGCGCCGAACTGCGTGTGCTCGGCGATGGATCCGCTAGTGATCCCGGCGGCGGCGACGACGAAGGCCCACTGGAACAAGAAGAGCCCGAAGTCGAAAGACTGCGACGGGAACTTGGAGAGGCTGAAGAAGTGCTCCCCAATGAAGCCATTTGACGAGGCCCCGAACGCCAGGGCGAACCTGAAGAGGTAGTAGAAGAAGCTGCCGGTCGCCACGTCGAGGATGTTGGTGAGCATGATGTTCATGGTGCTCTCAGCATGAACCGAGCCCACGCACAGCGTGGCGAACCCGATCTGCATGCAGAAGACAAGGCACATCGAGAAGAGGAGGTACGTATTGTCCACGGCATAGCCCGTGTCCATGAACTTGCTCGAGACTGCCTCGAAGCGCCCCCAGATGTTGCCCCTGAGGAGGGGGGAGATCTGCGGGGGAGCAGGCAAGGGCCGCCATCGCCGGAAGGTGATCGGGAAGGCCGGAGCGAGGGCAAGATCGAGATGCGATTTGAGTCTTGTGGGTGCTGAGCTTGGGGGGATACATATGACGAATATATAAGGAACGCGGCAAAGAACGGAATCGCACGACGCCGTCATTGGTAAATTTGTCGCACAATGTTACTGCTGCATGTGCGCTTCCTGAGCTGCCGATGGTAATCACTGGTTCAGAGGAGGAGACTCTTCGCATATGGGATGCAAATGGCTTCGGGTATGCATCGTGGGAGTTTGAACAGTCATTAGCATGCTCTAGAATGCAGCTTCAATTACAGTAGTCGAATGAAAATATTGCCTCCATCTTTTCCAGATTTTTCAAAAGTTACCATAAGATGAGACTGTTTATGTCTTTGGATTCTTCAGTCATTTCGTGAATGACTCCAACATTCTCTCGCGTACGGGCTTAAGCACGTACTAAACTTCGGTACCAATTTAAGATTTTTTATATTCAAAAGATTTGTTTCACGTAAATTTCTCATAGATATACCGATTTTAGATTTCTCATAATCAAAATTTATTTAAGGTAAATTTATTTTAAATATATTAATTTGAAAATTTTCATAATATTAATCTAAATTTGAAAAATTACCTTTCCGTGATGAATTATTTACGGAATTGTGAGATAGAAATCAGAACGTAAAAAAAGCGAGAGAATGGAGCGGTCCAAAATCAAAATTTAAATCCCGAAAATTTTTAAATAGCTCTTAACAAAGTGAGGTTAGTGCGTGGATCACGTCATCAACTGACAACACACGGGCCTCACGCATACGACAAGAGGCAATACGTGTGCATCAAATATGAAAAACGCTATGGTGATAATAAATAAAAAAACTGTCGTGTCGGCTTTATTTATTTATTTATTTATTTCAGTTTTTTTAGTTTTCCTTGGTTCGAAAACGATAGTGTTCTGTTGCTTTACGTTCTAGTGCGGTTCCTTCTGAGCTTTTTGTGCGAACCCAGAAAAAAGAAAAGCGGGAGCTTATCATCAGACAAATAGAAGGCTCCACGAGGGAATCTCCGCGTCCACGTCATCATCGGGCCCCACCAGGTCGCCTGATCCGACGACCCAGCTTCAATGAAAAGCCCTTTCCAGGGATCCCAGCGCTTTTTCCAAAAACTGCGCTCCGTTTTTGGTTCCCCACCACCACTAGTGGGGCGTCCCGTTTCTCTTGGTAATTGAGACATTTTTTTTTATTTTTGTGAAGACAAAGCCTTTTCTAGAGTGTCATTAAATAAATTTAAATTTCGCAAGAAATGCTAAACTTATCCCCTGAAACATTGATATCGCGATCTTATGCCCTTAAGCTTGCAACATTGATCCAAAAATACCGTCGATTATGGCTGCTAGAAATCAACATGACAGTATGTATGAAGAACACTGCAAGAGATTATGTAAGGAACCCTAGGTATTTTTGGGTTGTTAGTGCAACCTTAAGGCTCTCTTCCTTTTCTTTTCCATTCTTTTCCTTATTTGTGATTGAATCCTAAAACTTTTAAAATGTACAATTAAGTCTTGAAACTTATTTTGAAAATACAATCGAGTCCTGAAATTTGTCATGAAAGTGTAATTGAATCATAAAATTTTCAAAAAGTGTAATCGATTTAAGAACTTATCAAAAATAGTTTGATCAAGTTCTTAAGTTTATTATACTTTTTTAAAGTTTTAAGATTAATTGCACTTTTATGATGAGTTTTATGACTCAATTGCATTTTGTGATAAGTTTTGGGATTTTCAATGGACTTATCACTTTTTTTTTTAGAACTTTGGCCAATGAGAGCCAACGACCCTTGCTCGGTCTTTGTGCCATTGTTGGCCATAGTTGTAGAAAAAAAATAAAAATAAAAGAAAAATATAAAATATAAAATATATAATTAAAAATTTCACATGTTAGTGACGGTCGTGTCACGTAGATGATCAACATTCATGTGAGCGAATGTCAGCCAAAATTAGCTAAGATTAACTCAATTAGCAAAATATTTAAAAAAAAAGGTTTATGACTCAATTAGTACTATTAAAAAAATTTGAAAATTGAATTGATAAAAGTATAATAGGTTTAATGCTTTTTGGACAATTTTCCCTTAATGATACGAGGGGTAAAATTTTAGCTCTTTGGTGGAATGAACCTTCTTTATCGCCTTTCCTCCTAAGTAGCCGTGAAATAAGATGAGTTTGACCATAGAAAGGTGGACACACCTACCAATTCCTTTTACATATATAATGTGTATATCCATTATGCATTTGTGTGTTCGATTAATTACCACAAAGAGAGAAAGTAGAGGGATCGGTGCGTTTCGTGATCAATACAATGTAGTTGAACCGGGAAAAAAAAAAAGAACTTTCTGGTGAGGAAGCTGGCATGATAAAAGTTGCCCATAGCACGTACCAGCTAAGACTCTACATTGGTTGGTGAAAATGGGTAAAAAAGATGAGACGCGGACGCATTGACTCTTGACTTCCGATGCGCAGCTTGTGAAGCTGCTGTGCTTTCACGAAACAACTGCACCTATCGGACCCAAGATGATACCTGAGCGTCCCAGCGGTCTTACTGTACTCTGCCTTTGCTCAAGTGTCGACATTGAAAGCTGTCATTAGTGTCTTTCGACTAGGCGCCTAGCAACTGAATTTTCAAACATAAAACAACCGGCAAAAACAAGCCGAAATTCCTATCATACATGATTGGGATGAGCGATTTCAAATCTCGTGCATGTTCTACCTCAAATCTAAAAGTCTCTCTTGCATTTCCTGGAACTTACGCTATAACAGGTTCCAGGTTCTACCTTTATTATTAATTGAACGATTGCGATGCATCATCATCTTTAATAACAATCCGACTTCAACTTAAATATGAAACATTAATAAAATAAAAGTTTTAGTGATAAAATAGAAAGTTAAACTAGTAATTTCAAATTACACTCATCACCGAACGCTATTGAATATCACAAGATTATGTGAAGACATAGATCGATAAAAATATAAAAACTTATTTTAGGTTTCAAGTTTTGGATTCTACTTACCTAGAACCTGGAACTTGGAATCTACTTGTAAAACAAGTTCTCTAATTTTTGGAACCTGGAATCCATCCTGCATACCTTGGAACTTGCCTGTTCCTCTATCCGGTTTTTTGATTCTAAATTTTACCCTAAAACCATGCTCACCCTTAATACACGACTAATTCATTGGCAATTCTCCTTCCAATAAGACCTGAGCACCTCCTAGGCTGAATTTTTCTCAGTTGCCCATCTCAATGTGAGTTTGGGTTTTCCTAGCTTTACAGTGCATTCTAAGTGACACGAAATTTTTTGGGTGATACAAAAAGTCCCAATTTTTTGTAGTGACACCAAATTTTGGGATAAATGTGTCATATGTGGGGAGAATTGCCAAAAAAGTCCTAAACCTATTGGGGTTGTCAATAGGTCGATCCTAAGCCTTTTTTTGACCGATTGATCCTAAACCTTTTGCGGTGTGCCAGTTGAGTCCATCCGGCCAAATTTGGCCGGCCGGGCTGGACGTGGACGCCGGCGGCGCCGGCGACTATATTTTAATAATTTTTTATTATTTTGCAAATTTTTTTTTTTTTCCGAATTTTTATTGTTTTTTTAATTTTTCTGTTTTTTTTATTTTCTTTTTTTCTCCCCCTCCCCTCCCCCGCCGCGGCAGTGGCGGCCAGCTCCGACGAGGGCCGCGAAGCCCTCGCCGGCGGCCGAGGGTCGCGGCCCCGTCGGGACCGGCCACCCTCGCGGCGGCCTCGCCCGGACCGGGCGAGGCACAGGGGCCGCGGCGAGGCCATGGCGACCTTCGCCGGGCACGCCATGGCCTCGCCGGCCGCGGCGAGGCCGCCGCCGCGGCCAGGCCATGGCGAGGCCGCCGCCAGATCCAGGCGAAGCCGCCTCGGGCGGCCGGCCTCGCCCGGAGAATCGGGGGCGAAGCCGCCTCGGCTGCGGCGGCGCCGATCGGGCGCCGCTCGCCGCGGCGGCCTCGCCCAGATCCGGGCGAACCGGGCTGCGACCCTCGCCGCGGCCGGCCTCGCCCGGATCCAGGCGAACAGGGGCCGCGACCCTCGCCGCGGCGGCGCCCGGATCGGGCGAGCGCCTCGCCGCGGCCGGCCTCGCCGATCCGGGCGGGCTCGGGCCGCGACCTCGCCGGCGGTGCAGGCGAGGGCTTCGCGGCCCTCGCGCGGTGGCCGGCAGCCTCGTCGACGCTGGCCAGCCACTGCCGTCGGCGGGGGAGGGAGGGAGGGAGAAAAAAAAAAAAAAAAAGAAAAGAAACAGAAAAATTTTAAAAACAATAAAAAATTCGGAAAATAATAAAAAAATCAAAAAATAATTAAAAAAATCAAAAAATATAGTCGTCGCGCGCCGGCGTCCACGTTCCTCCGCCGGCCAAATTTGGCCGGATGGACTAACGGCACAATCACAAAAGGTTTAGGACTGAATCGGTCAAAAAAAAAAGGTTTAGGACTGAATTGGCACAACCCTAATAGGTTTAGGACTTTTTTGGCAATTCTCCCGTCATATGTGTACAAGTTTTGGGTTTTTGGTGTCACAAGAAGAAATTTGGGGTAAATGTGTCAAATCGTATAAGTTTGGGATAAATGTGTCACATAGGTACACATTTGAGATTTTTGGTATCATTAAAAATTAGTTTGGGGTAAATATGTCACGGTCGGCGGAATTTGAAATTTTTGGTGATTGTTTTTTTTTAATTTCACAAAAAATGCTAAACTTTTCCCCTGAAATATCAATGTCCCGATCTTATGCCCTTAAGCTTGCACCGTTGACCCGAAAATACCATCATATATGGCTGCTAAAATCCAGACATGGCAGCATGTATGAAGGACACCGCATAAGATTCTAAAAGGAGGGTAAGTAGTGCCACTTTAAATAGGGAAGCTCGCCCATTCATTTGTATCCATTCGAACATTTTTGTATACAAATCATTTTCTCCCAAAGCTTTTCTCTAACAAACCAAAGAACGTTAAGTTGCCGCAGGGTCTCGATCCCAGACAATTAGCCTTTGATAGACATTGACGATGATAACAAATAAAAAACAATCCCTAGCTTGTTTGTGTTAGTTTTGAAATCTATTACACTTTTATCTATTTTCACACCTAAATGGCTATAACAACCCTAATATACTTAAATGACAAAAATAATTGATCAAGATCATAGTTGTTATTTATTGAAAATAAAAATGCTGGACATTGTCTATCAAAATAATGTTAATTCGTTCCACAACCCTTTCTTATTTTCAGTTCATTTTTATATGAAATATATTTCCTTTCTTAATAATTACTAATGTGACTACGCTGAATTTTATGAAGAATTATTTGTAATGTGTTTGAAAGTTGTCGGTAGTCTTTATTAATTAATGCATCTCAAATATATATAAAGAAGAGTTGACAATTTTAAACAAAAATTTCACTCAAAAAAGAATTTGAATAGAATAATTATATATGTATGTATATATAATGAAATTATTTGAGATTAAACTCTAGAGAATTGTAAATAAAAGTCTACAACATAAGGGTGAGAAAAAAAACTGGCCAAACCGGTCCGAACCTTCTTTGTCAGTGATTGCGTCGTGATTGCTTCGCCTGCATTTTCTCCACTACTGGGTTTATCCTTATTCATTTTCTTCCCTACTGGGTTTATCCTTATTTTTTTCCCATTACAAAAGTTTGTCTACTTCTAATGGGAGACTCACTGAATAATTCTTTTGAAATAGAATTCTGATGACCGAATTTGTTATAATATTTGTACTATAGAGGATTCTCGTAAAAGAAAATAGTAATTCAGTAAACCTTTTCGATTAGAACACAAAAGAAGAAGAAGAAATAACGAGATTGATCTATTTTTTCTTCTTATCAATTTTATTATTAAGGTTAATATTATTAAAATTCTTAAACTAGTACATTTATGATAATTTACCCCAAACTAATTTTTTTGACCACTCAAACCTTAAACCGATATGCTTGTGATCAATTTGCCTTTCGTTAATTTCTATTAAATTTTATTGTCAAATTATTGAGTTAACATGTGGTTATTGATGGATGCATCGGTTTAGGGTTTTACTCTTATCACATGTGTACCAATTTGTGATTTTCTAACTATATTGGTTTGGGGAATTCGGAGGTTAAAAAATTAATTTGGGGGAAAATTTATCACAGGTATTTGAGTTTAGGGTTTTTCATGGTATTAATCCTATTATTAATGAGAGCTCAATTAGAATTATTTTGAACACATAAAGAAGCAAGATCAAGAAAAGAGTCGGCAAACCAAGGAAGCCGATCTTAACAAATTCTTCCGACAATCATGTCCACCGGAAACGTTGCCACGATTCACGCTGCCGAAGATGCCGAGAATGAAGCTGGCGACGTTGCATTCAAGCTGGCGAAGTCGCCAGCGGCTATTGAAAAGGAAGCGGCGAGCAATATGTATCCACTACAATGTCAGTCTAGATATGATGAATATGCTATTAACGTAGACAGTGCTTTTTGGGATGACTAGCTATTACGGAGTAAAAGCATTATATTTATTAAGGTTAAGACTGATCCTCTCTGAGGATTTCATATGATGTGATGATGATATGTAGTGTGGAGACAGATTAAGGGATGAGAATGCAAAGTTGGATCAACTTTTTGAGGAGTTACTCAAGTACAAAGATTCTCATATGTCATTGGGTTCTCTCGAGTGTTTCCCAATATAGATTGTTCTTGACTCGTTAGTTTCCCCTCATACCATTCGCTACTGCCATAGAGGCTTCCTCCAAATTGAAGGAGGAGGGGAATGTCTCGTGGAGCAATGTGAAGAGTCAAGTAAGATTGATAATCATTCCGGTTCTCTTCGGTCTGAGGACTAAATACCAAGTCTGTTACTCGTGATAACAGGACACATTGAGGAGTCCCTCATATTTATCATTTGCTGATAAGATTGATAGAGTCCTTGAATAATCAATGGACTATGATCACAACGCCTATTTTCAACATGTGAGATGAATGGACGGCTGTGAAGGCATGGGATGACAACAACATGCTATCCGTTTTGCTCATTACACAAGAAAATGGTGAGTGACCAAGTAAATATCAGAATGCACCAGATTCAATTCGTCTATACTCTTTTTTTTTTGACAGTTCATGATGCCAAAACAGAAAATTGTCGATCCTAATCTATAATGCTCGTCATATATGCAGTGAGGTTGGCCAAATTTATCCCGAGCAAGTGCCAGATAATTGTTGGATCGGACGAAGTGTTTATTCATGTGTACGACTATGGCACAATGGAGAAGATCAAAGAATTCCGAGCGCATAAAGATCATATTGGATGGGTGGGTGTCCACCCTACTTTCCCTACGTGATATCGGCGTTGGATGACGTGGTTATAAGGCTCTGGGACTGGGATAAGGACTGAATGTGTAGTCAGACGTTTGAAGGATATTCGCATTATGTGATGTGAGTAGCGTTTGATCCTCAAGATCCTAATGCTTTAGCAAGCGCATCGCCTGATGGAACTGTAAAGGTACTCATTTTGTAGGTCTTGCTCTTGGTAAAATACATATTTCAAATTCCAAATACGCTATTTATCCTCTCAATATGATTCCCATTTGCTGCAGATTTGGAATGTTCACTCCTCTGTGCCTAAGTTTACTTTGGATGCGCATGAGAAGGGGGTTAAATAACAAGTACAGGTTTGGGATGATAAAGGAAGAAGCTGTGTGTACAAACACTCAAGGGGCACGAGCACAATGTTACTGCTGCATGTACGTTTCCTGAGCTGCCTACGGTAATCACTGGTTTCGGGTATGGGATGCAAATGGCTTCGGGTATGCATTGTGGGAGTTTGAACAGTCATTAGCATGCTCTAGAATGCAGCTTCAATAACAGTAGTCGAATGAAAATACCGCCTCCATCATTTCCAGATTTTTCATAAGTTACCATAGGATAAGACTGTTTATGTCCCTGGATTCTTTGTCATTTTGTGAATGACTCCAACATTTTCTCGCGTACAGGCTTAAGCATCTATTGAAATTCGGTCATGGAAGGATTTGGGATATTGCATATCAGAAAGGACCGCGCCAGTACCATTCATCCCTACTCTAAATGCTTCATTTCCTAGTTATATCCATGCTTCGACAATAATAAGCTATTATGATGGTCTGGGGTTTTCTATTACCACTACAAAGGCATTCATGTAGGCTCTGCAGTTTCAGTACAAAGATAAATTCTTTCATATCCATTGTCTCACATTTTCTTGGCTTTCGCTCTGCAGGGTTGCAGTTGCTTGCGACAAGGGAATAGCCGTAGTCTAACTGGTGTGCTGGTGGTGTGGAGCATTAAGCCAAACTCTATGTTGAATAAAACAGATCCCGACCTCTATAACTGTTACTTTCAATTTGGAGTTCAAATAAAAGTGCATATCGTTCTTTTGTCAAAGGAAGAAAGTGTCGCTTTGTACCAGTTTGTGTATTCCCTTTGCAGCTGGCCAGTGATAGGATTTTCCAGTGTAACCCAAAGATCTCATCCCTTCCTTTTGTGCTGTGTCCAGGTGAAAGTTTGTTTACAATCTGCGCTGTATCATGCTCCTAGTGGAATGAATGTCTCTCCAAGATTACTAAAATTGCCCGGGAAAAAGAAAAAAGAGAATATAATGGCAGCTTCAGAACATGAAACAGACGATCCAGGAGTCTAAATTAGTCATATAAGTGGCAAGGCATGTTTCAAGATCTCTGTACAAATAAAACAAGTAAGATACATATCAAACAGGTTGATACTTGTAATTATGACTTGAAACGATTCTTAATCTTTGAATGCTCCTGCATAACTCATGTCAACAACCAGGTGATACTCCTAAGACTTAAGCTATGAGGGATTTGACTCGATCTTTGTCCTATTTCCCTAACACAAGTTTTAATAAATCTGAAGTAAATGGGATATGAAAGGGGTTCACATCATGCTGATATTATTCAAAAAGCAGATTCATTTTGCTTGCAAACGGAAGCATCGAAGCCTTTTGAACGAACTTCATCACCAGTCAAAAGGCTAGAGTGGAATGCAATGCTATTGCTACTTTTTGAGTTACTGAGGAGTATACTAAGCTTCACAATGTGATGTAAATTCGTACATACCTTCGTCTCAGTACGCCTCCGGGTTCTCTTCCTCTGCCAAAAAATCTTTTTCACGATCCAATGTTGAACTCTCATGGTTGGGTTGTGTCCCGTAACCACTCCGACAACCAGTCCGATTCCGCGACCCATCAGACACAATTTTCCAGTCTAGTTCTTCAATCCAGATCCTTGAGTACAATGTTCAGTTGTGGCCGAACACAATTTTGGTGTGCTACTTTTGATTTGAATTTAAATGGAAAACTAGAATAATTTATAACAAAAAGGGTCTCATTATGCCGATTCCTCCAAAACGTGGAGGCCATGAATCATTACCTCGTTTGATCGAGATTAGAGAAATGAGGGGAAGGAAACTTGCGCATAATGATTTATCAGAAATGAGTAAAGCTAAAACCCTTTCTAGCCGACATGAGAAACTGTATTCATAGCTATCAAAAGAGTACATTGAGTCTATTTCATGGGAACAATCATGCATTTATTATTTGCTTGATGAAACTGGAGACACTTTACTTGAAATCTTATATCTAGAAGGTAGATACTTGGATGCTATCACGAAGTCATAGAACATATCGAAAAGGTATGCCACGACATGCACCTAGCAATGAGCAATCCAGTCAATGAACTTTCACAGCAGACTGTAATTCACACAAACCTTATTTGGTGCATCCGTCTTCCCTGCCATCCTCTATAGAACCTCAGGAACCGACGCTCAATTCTGGAAGTCGTGTTTAGCCCCATAACCACGCCGATGACCAGCCCACTTCCAAAACCCATAAGGACAATCTTCCAATTGAGCTCTTCAGCGGATGCACTAGATGGTGGTGCCGGGGGCGCTTCAACAGGATTTCCGCATTTCTTTGTCAAAGGAACTCCGCACAGTCCTAAGTTCCCTTCATAGGAGTTGTTCTGGAATGTAGCGAACTGCTTCGCTTGAGGTATGGACCCAGAAAGATGGTTGTCTGACACATTGAAGAAAGCAAGGAAATTGAGTTGGGCTAGCGATGGAGGAATCGTTCCCGATAGCTTATTGCTTGAAAGGTCAAGAGATTCCAGTACGGTCAAATTCGCCAGTGACAAAGGAATGGAGCCAGTAAGAGCATTGTTGGAGAGATTGAGCATACGAAGTTGAGTTAAACTTCCAATGGAATTCGGGATTACCCCATTAAAGTTGTTGCTCGAAAGATCAATCACATTGAGGTAATCCAAGATCCTTTTGTACTCTGTTGAAATGCCTTTATTGATTATTGTCATTGAGTAGTCGTACTTTCCAGCCTCAAGGGCAAATGAGAGTCTAGGGGGCACAACACTTCCATAGTAGTATCCATCATCATTTGTATGGTGGATTTTCATGGCACTCCACATATCAAAGTATTCAAATGGAAGGCTACCTGAGAAGTTGTTCATGGATAGATCAACAATTCGTAGGTTAGGAAACTGGTGACGAGCTTCAGGTTTCCCTATGGCTCCATGAAAACTGTTGGAACGCAAAATGAGCACCTTAAGATAAGAAAGCGAGCCCATCCATGAAGGAAATGTGTCGACAATATGATTATTTTCAAAATTGAGAAACTCAAGATTGCTACAATTAGCTAATCCCCTTGGCAGTGACCCTTCAAGTTGGTTATCACTCACATCTATCATAATTAATGAACATACGTTACTCTGCAATTGAGGAAATCTTCCATATAAATCATTGCCATTCAAACTCAAGGTGGAAAGGGTCTTGCTCAAATTGCCCAAACATGGTGGGATAACACCAGACAACCTGTTCTTGGAAAAATCAAGCATGCGAATAGAGCTTAGTTGGCAAACCTCTTGTGAAATTTCTCCAAATAGCTTGTTATTCGAGATGAGGTAGAATTCAATGGACTTCGGGGGAATGGGAAGTAATTCTTGTATATCGTTGTACCTGAGGTCCAATATCTCAAGATTTGGCCATTTCAAAGATGTGAAACTGGTAATTAGGTTTCTAGAAAGATTCAAAAACAGCAGTTGTGACATACCCACATTAAAGAACTGCGGTGGTGTCAGCCCATGAATGCTATTTTGGGATAGGTCCAACCATTGCAACCCACTTTGGGATGATAGGAAGATGGGGAGCTCACTTAAGTTGCTAGAAGCCAAGCCAAGAGCGGACAAGTTTGGAAGGCCAGCATTCATGTCAGGTTCAATAATCGACGAGAATTCATTGAATGAGAGTTGCAAAATATCTAAATGTTGAAGTTTGAGTATCACATCCAGCTGCAAAATGCCATTTAGGTTGTTTGATTGCAAGTCCAGGGTATCAAGATTCTCGAGGTTAGAGATGCTTTCAGGAATTGGGCCAGTTAATTTGTTAAATGATAGGTCAAGATAAGTTAATCGGTTGAGGCCAGTGATCTCAATTGGAATTTGACCAGTTAATTGATTGCCATGAAGGTCTAAGAAAGTGAGGTTGGAGAGGTTGATCAAGGAATTCGGAATTTCCCCGGAGAGTAGATTCATTCCAAGAAATAAATATGAGAGTTGGACGAGCTTCCCTACAGAAGATGGGATTTCACCTGAGAGTTTGTTATCTGTAAAAGCCAACCAGATAAGTTGAGTCAAGTTACCTATTGAAGATGGAATGTCCCCCGATAAATGGGATTCACTGATATCGAACTCACTGAGGAAAGCCAAGTTTCCTAGCGAAGCTGGTAGCGAGCCTGAAAAATTGGTGTCCGAAAGAGACAGCGACTTAATGGGACTGTGCAAGTGAAACTCTGGCAAATGACCTGACAGCTCTGGATTGTAACCCAAATCAAGAAGTTGTAGCCTCGGCAGCTCGAAGATGGTTGTTGGGAACGTCCCTTGCAAGTTGCAGTTGGAGTCTAAGTGATGTCAACGAAGATAAATTTGCGACGGCAACAGACACCGGAGACGACACATTCGACCAACTAAGATCAACGTGTTCCAATTTGGTCAAAAATTGAACCATCGTCTCCATGCCGGTACTCCTCAGCTCCAGTCTGAGGTTAAAAGAGAGATCGAGGGAGGTCAAGTTAGTCAACTTAAGGACTTGAGACGGGATTTGACCTCCGAAGTAGGACGAAGAGAGGTTTAGGCTCGTCAACTCCACAAGATCACCTATGGCGGATGGTATTTGAGAGTCATTGAAGTCGTTAAAGGCGAGATTGAGGCTTTGCAAGTGAGCGAGGCGGAAGAGGCTGGCCTTCGAGTTGATAGGACCGGAGAGACAACTTTGGTTGAGGTCGAGGCCGGTCACGTAGCCCGTCCCTTCATCACACTCCACGCCTTCCCAGCCACAGCAATCCCCATCTTCCACCTTCCACGATTCTAGCTTCGATGGGTCGCCATAACGATGGCAAGTTTTCAGCTCTGGATGGAAGAGAGATTGCTTGAATTCCAACAAAGCAGACCGCTCCTGCTCATGGCACTTCGTCGGGCTCGCTGAGGGCAATGTCTCAGAGGAAGCTAAGAGGAGTGGAATTATTGCAAGGAAAATCACCAAGAGATCAAATGGGGTTCGTTTCATGATGATTAAACGGTTCAACACCCTATTTGGATTTTGGTTTTGCTGGGCAGGCGAAGTGAAGGTGGACAAGTACCGAAGCTGCTTGTCAACTTTATATCACCTCTAATCTTTCACTTTATGTAATAGTGAGTCAAGCCTGAAAGTGCGTGTCGACTTCATATTGCCTTTGGTCTTTTGCTTTTAAGTCGACTTTATGTAACAGTACTTTAGTCTTTCACTTTTAAGTCGACTTTATGTAATAATAAGTCTAGCCCCCGTCAATAACACGAAATCATTGATCTTATAGTTGTTGTTCTTGTAACGTGATAATTGGATGGTTTGACTTATCAACGGATTGACTAGTAAAGATACCAAAATCTTATATGACTTAACATTATTTTTCGATGTTTCTTTTCCTCCATGAGTTTTTCAATTTACAATTATTGTTTAATTTAATAAAATAATATGGATGGAGACAACTTCAAAACAACTTAATAAATTGGAAAATGAATTTTAATTCTCATATAAAAAATTAATGGAATTCTAGGCGATGGGATTCAACAAATCCCACTCAAAATCCCTGATTTTCCAAGGAAACCATTTCTTGGGGAAATGTGGGGTCAAGACTCGATATGGTTTCCCATGTTGTCGTGGGTAGAATTCCACATCGATTAAAAGCTTAATTATAACGTGCCGTATCAACATGAAATCTCCTCCAACCAAATCTAAGTTACCGGTTAGAGATTTTAACATAATATCAAAGCATAGATTAATAATTTAGATGCTGACACTTCAATTGGCTCACACAAAATAGGAAAAGTGTCAATTTCACAATAATCAAGCCAAGTCAAGCACGTGTGAAAGAAGGACTTACACGCAAGGAAGAGTGTTAGTATAATTCCTTATCGCTTATATATGTTATTATAATGTACCTTATATACATGTAATTAAGCGAGCAATGTGCAAACATAATAACAAGGATTGTGGCTTAAGGTAGCCAGCACAACAAATGTGACTACCACCAAGGTGGTCGCCCATCTGTCAGCCGGTGACCACCACCATCAAGCTAACTACTTCTAACTATGGTAACTCACTATAGTTGGCCGTTACACACAATTCCCTTTTCCAATATTTTTATTTTATTTTTGATGTTATAAAATAGAATTTTTATTTTCTTTTTCTTTTTCTTTTTATTTGTGTAACTATGTCTGACATCATATCCAATGTTTTATGAAGAAAAAAATAAATTATCACAATTCCTCAGAATTTTTCATGCTAATGTATCATGCCTTAATCATTGTTTTATGTTCAAATTTAGTAAAAAAACATTACTCTTTCACTTTTCTGAATAATTATCTAGAGAATGACCATGGCGTTAGCCTAGATTGGGCTCTTTGTTCCTTGACAGCTTCATCTTTTAGAGAAATACTTTGGGTGCTTCAATTTAACATAACCGTTCGTTATATGGTGATCCATTTGCATAGTCTTAAGACGATTTGGTCGTGTAACTTAGTTACAAAGGGCAACACGATCCACCCTCGCTTGGCCCCTCTATGAAAAAAAAATTCTTGGCAATTCTAATCTAGAAAATGTGAGCTTTAATCTCCTCATTTAAATGAGTGATAATAAGGGAATCATAGAAAAATACATACCAGATACTCTATAAATTATGTAGATTAAATCTATTAGGACTGAATCAAGCGGGCCTCGCGGCGAGATTCATACAATCAATAGGCAGATGACATTGACTCGCGACGTGAACTTAACTCTCCAAATTTGACCTTTGACCACTTGGGACCACTACCTGAATCTTCTTGTGACAGGCCAGGTGGAAAGTAATTCATTTTGACCGAACAACCTTTGGACTTTGATCTCTACCGTGTCCTGTGTAACACGACAGCAGAGGGGGCGGTTGAGGAGTCGAGGATGGCAGCATAGGAGAGAGGAGTTTTCTTGGCCAGGGAGAGAGTAGAATGAACGGCTCCTTTGACTAAGGACGTGCATAAAAATTATTCTATTTCTTTATTTTTTTTAGTTCTCCGAAATAGATATATAATAATAATCCGTTTAGTAACGTAATTTTATTTTTTTATTTCTTGAATAAATTTTTAGTCCGGAAATAAGTTTAGAAAAAAATGATAGGTAAAAACATTTTACTTTTCCATTTCTAAAAAAGAATTGAGAAATATAAATTCTTTTCATTGCCACCCCTCACTACTAGCTAGCCGCTTGCCCGCCATCTGCCACCAGTTGCCATCCTCCGTTGCCATCCATCATCATCGCCCGCCAATCGTTGTTTGTTCACGAGGGAGAAATTTTGTGTCAATTTCAAACAAATTTCTATTCCAAAAATAGAAATTTGTTGTCTTTATCAAACATATATTTTTGCTCGGAAAGTCATCTAGGGAATAAAAGTAGCCAGAAATTATGTCTAGAAACAAAATAATTATCATTCATGCCCTAACAAACTTTGGACTACAATCACAGAGTCTATTTTGACAAGTCAGTTGAATGGATGGCTGTGAAGGCATGTGATGAGAACAACACGTAGAAGAATTTTCTTGGCTAGACAGAGTAAAATTGCATGACCATGCTTCATCGGTAAAATTGCATGAACATGCTTCATCGGTAAGCAAGTATGCACACAAATTTACATCCAGAGTAAAGATGTCCCTACACACGTTAATTTACATTCGACATTGCAGCAAGTTCTAGCTATATATCCGTTTTGGTCATCACACAAGAAAATGATGAGTTATCTATGGCTGTTTTTTCTTTCTTTCGATTTACTAAGAAAAGAAACTTGTATCGTTATACGATATGTTTGTGCTCATAATACTGATTTGGTTTCTGTCATTTGGCATGTATCCATCTACCGCATTCAAGTTTAAGGTGCACAATCCCTTCGCCTAAGTTCTTCTCCTTTTCATTTCGCTTTCTGTATTTGCAGATTTATTGAACTTTCTTAATTACGTGGGTGTATTCATCGATATTACGTGTGCATACTTCACTGTCCTAAGAAACTAATTAATGTCACTCCGCACGAGAATGAGATTGTTCAACAGTCTAAACAAGTTAAATATGTCGTGTTAAAATATGTCTCGAGTTTAAGTCCATTAGACAAAACCCTATCCAATGTTAATCGTTAATATATATTCCGAATTAGATATATCTGTTTGTTTTGATATCAAATTAGTGAGCAAAGAAAACGGAAAAGGAAAGCGCGTTGTGGACTTCGTTTAAATATATACGGAAATAGATTTCCGTATTGAAGCCGGCACCAGCTGAATTGGAAAGTGCAAATTGGACTTGGAAGACTTTGACTCGGTCAAAGTAGATGCAAGGAAACAGCAAAGGAGGAATTACAACTTCGACTTTGGTTGATCCTATCCACACGCATTTCTCGGTTGAAGTCGTTATCATCCCTTTGGAAAAATTTATTATATAAATATTTGGTCGTGGAATTTGGGTTGCGCCTGATGTTGATATGACTGAGCGTGGTCTTTGGATCAATGTCGGTAGAAAGACAGATAAGTCTTGAACACGATTTGGTCGTGTAACGTTTAGTTACAAAGGATGACTCGATACATCCTCGCTTGGCCCCCATATGATAAGAAAGTGCTTGGCAATCCTGATTTAGAAAGTGCAAGCTTTAATTTCCTCATTTGAACAAGTGATGATAAGAGAATCATAAAAAAATAAAAGCCGGATAGTCTGTAAATTACATAAATTAAATCCATCCGGACTGTGAGATTCATATAATGAATGGTAGCTCGCTGCAATTAGCCACTACACATAAGTCTCTTTCCCAATATTTTCATTTTATTTTCAATGTTATGAAGTAGACTTTTTTATTTTATTTTTATTTGTATAACTATATCCAACATCATATCTAATGTTTTACAAAGAGAAAAATAATAAATTATCACAATTCCTCTCATTTTTTATGTTAACTTGTTTTATCATGCCCTAATCATTGTTTTATGTTCATATACAGTAAAAAAAGCATTATTGTTTCACTTTTCTGAATAATTTTCTGGAGAATGACCATGGCGTTAGCTTAGCCGGGCTCTTTGTTCCTTGACAGCTTTGTCTTTTAAAGAAATACTTTGGGTGCCTCAATTTAACATTACTTATCGTTAATTTACGTGTACAGTAAGGATGTCCTACATGCGTTAATTTACATCCTAGATTGCAGCAACTTCAAGCTATATATCAATTTTGATCATCACAGAAGAAAATGGCAAGTTCTCCATGCCTATTTTTTCTGTCTTTTGATTTACTACAAAAAAAAACTTGTATCGAAACACGCTTGATATTCTCAGGTTATGTTATTAGACTTCATCTCTCAAGACACAATCTCATTTTACGCTATATTTGCGCTTGGATTTATTTAACTTTCTAGCTTCAACGGCCAGCAAGTTTCCGGATCTTGATGGAAGATAGATTTCCTGAATTCTAACAGGGCAGACCGCTCTTGCTCATGGCACTTCGTTGGCCTCGTTGATGCCAATGTCTTGGAGGAAGCAAAGTGGGGTGAAATTATTGCAAGGGAAATCACCAAGAGATCAAATGTTGTTTGTTTCACGATGATTAAACTGTTCAATGCCCTACTTGGATTTTGGCTTTGTTGGGCAGGCGAAGTGAAGATAGACAAGTACTGAAGCTGCTTGTCAACCTTATTTCACCTTTGATCTTTCGCTTTATGTAACAGTGAGTCAAGCCTAAAAATGCATATCAACTTCTTATTATCTTTGGTCTTTCACTTTTAAGTCCACTTTATGTAATAGTACTTTAGTCTTTTACTTTTAAATCGACTTTCCTCGTTGATAACACGAAATCATTAATCTTGTGGTCGTTGTTTTTATAACGTGATAATTGGGTCGTTTGACTGGTCAACGGATTGACTAGTAAAGATATTGAAGTTTTGTGTAACTCGACATAATTATGCGACGTATCTTTTACTCCATAAATTTTTCAATTTACAATTATTGTTTAATTTAATAACTTAATAAGGATGGAGACAACTTCTAGCAAAGTAGCGGTGCAGTCAATCATCTATGCTTTTTCCTTATTGGAGTGTTCCACCCAAATGACGTCGATGAAATTCCACATTCCATACGTGGGTGCATGTGAAACATTTTCATTTTTGACCAAACAAATGCACTTCATGTCTGTCGATTATACTTTGAGTGCATGTGAAACACTTTCCTTTTTGACCAAACAAATGCACTTTATGTCTATCGATTATACTTTGGGTTTTGCCAGCCTGACATTGCACTCTAGAAATCCCAAGGGTCTCGCTAAAATTTGATATAATGCCCGATAAACTTCCGATTTGCTGGTTACTTGTTCTCGTCTTAAGAACCATTGACGATCACGCAGCGAGATTTAGAGTCCGGCAAAAGGGCAGGCAAAAGGGCTAACCAAATTTGCATATAAAATCCCTATCTTAAGACTTCGCTCTATCCGTCAAAGCTAAGGGAAAAGAACAATCACCTGTACAGGGCCCTAAATGTATGTATACAGTATTTGTAAGCATCCCGTCGAGTTTCCTATGTGACATGACTCCAAGTAGGACGCACCCGGCCTCTCCCTGCATTATTGTTTTCTCTTCCGTCGGCATAGACCTTTGGATTGCCCCCAAGCCTCGACGATCGGCTACCGTGACTCCTTTGGTGCACCTGGTAATACCCAAATGTCTGAGGACCAAGTCAAGAAAATGTTAGAAAAAAACAGAAAAAAAAAAAAAACATTAGATAATCACTGGAAGAATCATGAAATGATACCTCCACATCCAACTTCCTTCGTTCAGATACTTTCGGCTTCCATGGTCCAGGTTGAACGGTCGAAAGCGAGTCGAAAAAGTCGTCCTTCACATAACCAGGCTACTATCCAAAAAAAGAAAGACATCACCATCTCAAAAGAAAGAATGGAAGAGAACCTATATCTCTTTAACCTCGCAAATGATTCACCTTCTTATCCAATTTCATCGCCACATCTACATCTTCAGCATCTTTAGCAGGAAGATCACTAGCATCTGCTTTTATCTTTAGGTGAGCTTCGCTATGATTGCCAAGCTCACCCCACACTTCGTCCTTGTTAAATTTCTGGTTCATTGCCACGAAATCAAAATCCTCAGCATATTTGGCAGCCAAATGTGGAATCTGGAAAGATAAACGAAAGAAAAGAGAACAGCCCATAAAGAAGTGTAATAAGATCCTAATGAATATCTAAAAAAAAAAAAAAAGATTAAAGGCAACATGAGCATCTGATGATCATACATAAATCTGAGCTAAGAAAAGGTAATCCATGTAAAATTGCAAGCCTATAGGCTCAAATTCAAGATTCAAGCTTTTTCAGACTCGTATGACAAATTCATATACACCTTTCTCTTCTTCCTGAATTTACATGACATGGATCCTATTGTAAGATGAGCCATGCAGCCCAATTAGTGAGAAAAGGACCAATTGTTATTGTTGTTGCAGACGTACGCATCCATTTTGAGGGAGATCTTGAATGAAAAACACGGTATACAACAAGACCTCAAAAGGAGAGATTATTGAATGCTCAAACAAGCTAACAATTCTTTTACTTCGTTCAAATTAACCAATGGTTGTAAAGGCGTATCCTCAAAATAGCTATATGGCAATAGGCGTGTGATTTGGTAATGCACCAATTTGTCCAGGTTTACATCAACAACACCCACAGCTATTCCTTTTCTTTTCCAGCTTGTTTGGGATTGCAATCAATATTTGTCAACCAGTTGCTCCATGTTTTCTTACTTTGTCTATTGTCTGTTCATAAGAACGATTATGATTACTAATTCCAATTTCTATTTTTAAAATCCTATGCCAAAAAGTTTATATGTTTCCATTTAATTAGCTTGTGAATTTCATGTGTATTCTCCAACTTTTTGTTTGCAAGCTAATCACTTCTAAACATCATTTGTGGTACTCTTCTTACCTCATATGTGGTACATTCGTCGGACATTCTGTGACTTTCTATATTTGCTGCTTTCTACATGCTTCTTACTAATTGCTGCCAAGTTTGAAGACATTCCTTAGAATCAAAAGAAGAGAGTCATACCGCATCTTCTCCTCTTCCTTGAGCAATCCCTTTATTATGTCAAACTTAAACTACTCGTGTCATGAGGCTATACAAACAATTATGACTATAAAATGCGATACCTTCTTTCCTCTTCCCGCTGAGATGCTCTTGCTAGTTTGATGATGCTGCCTGTCAGCCCTATCTATCTGGAACTACCCAGGAAATATAGAAAGGCACAGAATCAAAGATAATAATCAAACAGGTTTGAGACGAAGAGGGAAAGTACTTGAGAAATCTCAAACAGAAAGATATCGAGCACTAGTATTACCTGCATTCCTCCTTTCCGCGAATTGCTTGTGTTTCGGTTTGTTCTTGACTCAGCCTTAGTCATCTGGGACACATAGTAACATGGAATTAAGAGAATGAACTGCACTTTTCACTATCTCCAAACTAAGTGATAGTTGGCAGAAATGATGAGAACATTGAGAAGTATCTGTATACCCTGTTTTCCCTTTCCCATGGTTTGGTTTTAGTGATTTGAAAAGTCCAAGAATCAGCTCTGTTGATCTGATAGAAAGTTGATGGTGCAATAACAAGAAACACACAAGTATGAGGACATGCAAAGACGGCAAACAAAACCACTGGCTTCTGTGGTTGGGGTGACGACACCTTCAGGACCTACAACATGATGTTCTAAACGGTCGTGACAAAAAATTGGAAAAAGTCATTATACCCTTTTTATTCTTTCTGCCACCTCGCTCACAGCATCTCTCAGATTCTGTACATTAGATGTTCTCGTCTGAAAGATTAAACAATAGATATAGCAACCATGAGTCTGACAAAATGAATGAGAAGCTAAAAAAGCTCATTGATAAAAAAGCTTCACCTTCTCTCCTTTTCCCTCTCCATAAGCTTTATAATTGTTAGGGTACTGAGGAGCACCTGTATGCTGTAAGAGAGAGAGAGAGAAAGGCCTCGTGAGATTAGTCCTTATAGACACTCACACGCATTAGAACACTCATATAAGCCTGTGACAATTTGCTCTATAAATGTGTAATACCCTCTTTCCTCTTTCTGCTGACTTGCTGGCAATGTTGCTGGGGTTCTGCAGATTGCCCTTATACACCTGAAATAATGGATAAAACCAAAGGTTTTAAACTATGAAGACAATAGGAAGGCAATTTCAAGGCAAAGAATATGGTTGGCAAGTTCAGAGGAAGGAAAATCTTTACTGTATTTCCCTTTGCTAGACCATTAGCTTAGTGGCACTATTATGCTGACAAAAGGAGGCAGAGGGAGATAGCAGAGGCTCTAGGAGAATTCAATTTTTGACAGAGATATAGATATAACAAAGGCTGGATAGAGAAAGGAATGATATGAATTAACAAACAGAAAAAAGTTAGCTTTGCCTTGTCTACTATTCACACAATAAGGGTAATGTTCAAAAAGAATACCAGAAAGGGGCTAATTGAGAAAGTACAAGAGACAACTCTAACTCCAGATATATAGAAAAAAGGCAATCCTTTAAAAAGTCAGATACATCTACAACAGCTAAGCAGGAACTGCAAAGCACATAATGTTCATCGGCTCATTTAAATAAAATCTTCGGCTTCAATAAGCCTACAAGAAGGTAGGAAGAGGGTGTAAGGACAGCGAATAGAATGCAATCAAAACAGGGCAAAAGGCGAACATGATCTATAAAATGTGGGTGTCTTTTTGGTTTCTATTTCCTTTTTAACCAGATTACACATGTAACAGCCATTACAAATTATATATTACAACTAAATCACTTTTTTTTAGTGCCTATTCCAAAAAAACCACTAGCAAGCATGTTAAACAAATAACTTTTGGAGGAAAAGATGTGTCAAGAAAAGAGAAGGCAGACAAGATTCAGAGTTTCAAAGGGTCCTTCGGCTGATATAGAGAGCACAAGTCATGCAATCAAAGATAAGAAAACTGGAACCCTTCTTACCAGCCATGGACAAGTTTCCTCACTAGAATGCATCTTACTAGACAGAAATGACCACATGAGAGCTCTAATATATAGATGTTATGAATCTGGAATATATTACAAAAGCAGTTGACAAGAATGAGTAAAAATCATAATATTCATAAGGAGATGCAGCGCCTTTTTCTCCAGGAATGCAGTCTCACTTGACGGAGCAACTAGAAATTCAGGTGCTCATTTTTAATAAATGAATGAGGAAGAGAAGCAAGAGACTGAAAGAGTTCTTTAGGACTGAGGACTAAATGTGAACATATAGTTTACTGGGCAAAAGTCAAAGCAAAAAAAAACAACGTATTTTTTAGAATACAAACAGTTGGTATACTGAAAAGTAGCCCAAATGTTAAAAGTCGCCCCAATTAAAAACTTGTCGTGGACGAGACATTAGAAAGAATGGAAAGGAAATATTAATTGATTCAACTGAAACGACATGACTCGTGATTGCTTATAAAGGAGTGTGGACTGGAGTTTCTGGAAAATAAGCATAAACTAGACAGGTATTTAACAAGATAACACCTAGTATTTAATCTTTAACAAGAGTGAGAATACAGCTTTTGTTCTATTCTAGTGTTTCAAAACATATTGGAGGGACAAAAACACAATAATTACCTCCCAAATGATGCACTATGTTTTTGGAATATTAAGAAGGGATAAATGAAATTCCACATAACATAATTATATAATCATAATCCTCTGGCCTCAAGTAAGCCACTAGCAAATAAAATCCAGTAATAGCTTGTATCAAAAAATGCGCCGAGGTTCATACATCATGTAAAACAGATACATGGATGTAGTTCCGTAGCTCTCAAATCTACCCCTATACATAAGCTACTCGCTGCCATCAAACACCAGCACTTGAACCAAAAAAAAAAAAACAAAAGTTTGCAACTGCTGGGTCTGAAAAAATTAGTGCATCCAAGAATTACTGCTTTGAAACATACCAAGTTTCTAGAAAAGTAAACTAGCTTAAGTAATGATATATTATCAACTTTATGAGAATGAATGAAGGTTCAATGGAGCCTTTGCCTATTGGGGGTTTACAGGAAAGAGCAGCCCACAGAGTCCCACCTTTGTTTTGCTTGGTTCCTGTTTTTCCTTTTATGTGTGTTGGGGATGGGGGTTTGAAGGTGGATGATTAATAACTTAAACCTGTAGTAGGAAAAATCAATACACATCCTTAATCAAGAAAAAAACAGAGGCACAAAAGTCGCATCATCAGATGCCATGACATGTAGACTATCTACTTTAAAACTATACAATATGCAAATTACTATTTTGAGAATCACAGTATCACAGATACGAAATGAGTCGACAGACATGAGAAAACCTTTCTGGCATATGGTTCTGGAAGGGGCAAAATGGGTGCCTGAGCACCTGTTGGTTCCCTTAGCAGCAATTCTGGAGTCAAAGATTTAATGACCTCTTTATCTTCATGAGCACTTCTAGAAAAATGAGATGAAGAAAGTGGCTGGGCCCCAGTCTGTAAATTTTGACTCGGTGTTTTTGATGGTGGCCTTGAATCCTCCATATGATTTAGACTGCCTGATTTACGAGACGTAACTAGAGGCAGACTTTCCGGAACCAATCCAGACCCTTGGACAAAGTTTGCTCCATGAATAACTTGAGGTATGGGGTTAATATTCAGACCAGCGGTACTAGAACACTTTGCCGCTGAAGACATTGACGTCATTCTAGAACTCAACAAATCCTTTGCCACATTAGGCAATGTGTCCAAAATCAATAGAGCAGGATCTAGTGGCAGATCCGAAGGAATCAAAGTTGGTGTAGATGTCAAAGAATCCATGATAACAGGGGGCTTCAAAGGATCAGATAATCCATAAGTTGCTGCAACACTCATTGTCAACAGATTTGTTACAGGATGTTGCATTGGTTGCTTAATATGATACGCAGCCAGACTGGGCGGCAGTCCAGCCAATAACGGCTGTTGAGGATAAGGGACTTCCCCCATACTCCTACCAAATTCTTGCCCATGTAATAGCACGGGCTGTCCAGCAGCAAGTGCATTTGTAGACAGCAATGAACTGAATGATGTTAAGGTCTGTATGGGCTGATATGGAGAAAGAGTCTGGTCGACAGCCAAAGTTGGAAGTCCAAAACTGGAACTGTTTGGTCTGCTTATTGTGGCGGCCTGTGGAGTGATTGCAGATGCAGATGAAGAGTGGAGGAAAATAGCCTGTATGAGAAGCTAATGCAACATGAATAGATGGCTTGTTTCCATCTGAAGCATCAGATCAGTACATAAAGTTGATAAAACCTGTATGATGGCTGGATCATCTGGCAGGTCTGATGTAACCTTTTCAGGTTGAGACTCTGAAGATAAAACCTGCAATTCCTGAAACAGATGCACAAGCATTTTTATTCCTCTCCTTTAGTCAGTTGTGTACAAGGATTGACATAAAGTACATCAAAGAAATAGTTGGATCACCAAAACAAAGCTTCAGTATCTAGTAGTTACCAATGCTAGCATGAGTCAGAATTACAAGCTGCAATACTCCTGTGTTAATGAACAACTATTCTATAGGATAGTCAATGATACAATATATGCTTTGCTTATATGCCGATCATGGATGGCAACCGTCCAAATGTAATGCCAACCTTTATGTCACTCCCTCTGAAATTTACATAGTCGAAGACCCTGTCGTCAGGAAGGACCTGAGGACCATCCTTTCTCCGCCCTTCTGTTCCAAAAGATCTCACTGCAGTAAATGAAGGGAAGATTCAGATACAAGATCAACATTGGAAGAGCTATTTTATGCCTCGACCTGTCTACGAATAACAAATATGCAGTCAGATGTTTCAAAAGCAACCCAGACCTGAAGTAACATGCAACAATAAGAACTAAAAACTTGCTGAAGGAAACAAAACGCACCAAGACCAATAAACAGATAAAATCATCAGATCTCATCAATTAGGATGTGCATCACCTACGTACCCTAAGTCCAACTTCTGTTTTCCAAGTCCTGGGAAGTAAGTATAGTTGAAATTATACTCTTAAGGTAAGCTTTACCATATGGGGAAATCACTGGAGTTGCTATGATTTTGAATTACATGAAGCATATATGAGGCTTATCAGCAGGACAAAACTAATACATACACCTTCTCAGTTGCAGTGTGCTTAGACTCCAGAAAGTAGAAGCCATTAAGCCCCCAATACTAAAGAGTCGCCACATAAGCTCTATTGCATCCAAATTCTAAGTAAAGCATTTCCTTTTATTTATTTATTTATTTATTTATTTATTTATTTATTTTTGCATACTACAGATGTGAATACCAGATGGCAACCCTGAAATGAATGTGCCATGAATTTCAGGCTAAGCTTGACAAAAGCATTTCCTGCTGCAAGCAGACACGAATATTTTGTCTTAAGCTTTCTCCTGTTCTCTAAATTAACTGTCCCATGAACCACAGCTCACTACTCGATGTTATAATCGCAAGATCACCAAAATTTTGTCACCACCAAATTCGATATAATCATCCTCTTTGATCTCTCATCAGCACAGTCATACTCTCGGTCACACGTACGGTTGGTGACTTTTGCTCCTACCAAGACAGGAAATAAACACTTGGCTAAGCCAAAACTATCCTCGCACACTAACCATTCGTCCACACGGCAACAACACAGGCATGCGAGTCTTCGCCGCTAATCTTTTTCCCCTTCTTGTAACGAATCGAAACTTCGACATTTGGTCAGTACAAGCAACACGCACACACGAAACGCCGTTGATCTTTCATCGAGGCCTCGAAAAGTTCCACCCGCGCGGCAATTCCGGTCCCGCTATGCCGAGCACCACTATGCATGTCCTAGAGTCGACTGATCGATCGACGACGACGGCACAAGAAAAGCGGAACTCGGACTCTATGAGGCGACAAAGAACCGTAGAAGGGACGGAAGACATCGCACCGTTTGTGAGGCCGATGACGGCGTCGTGCGGGTCGACGCGGTAGAGGATGCCTGCGTATCGCATCTCCGACTTGGACACCACGCTCAAGAAGCAACCTACGTAGGGATTCGCCGCCGCGGCCGCGGCCGCCTCCGCAGAAGCCATTGCCGTCCTCCACCGTCCGCTTGCTTCGACTCTCTCTCTCTCTCTCTCTCTCTCTCTCTAGCCTGCAAAAGCAGTGATGAGCAGAAGTGGAGGAGAGTGATGAGCGATGACGGGAGGGGAGGAGGGAGAGAATGCTGTTTTCGAAATCAGTTTTCTTGCCGGTAAAGCAAAATGGGAATCCCCCCTTCCTTTAATGAGAAAAGAAAAATGACAAAAATGAGAATTAAATAAATACGTTTCTTCTTTTTTGGCTTGATTTCTTTTACTAGAAAATGAAAGATTTTGAAAAATATTTTCAAAAAAAATATCACTTGAATTAATTATCAAAATAAATAAACAGCCATCCACGAAATTGGTTATATATAAATTGTTATCGATAATAAAAATATTTTTTATTAGCTATTTATTTCAAGTAAAATAACAGATTATTTTTTGAAAAATATTTTTTAAATAATTTATTTTTATGAAATAAATGGAGTTTTTATTATAGTGCTTCTTTTTATTTTTTTGGGCTTGGTAGGACTTTTTCCCATTGGTCTAGCCAAGACAAATGGTATGGACAAATCAAATTATTAACAAATTCATGTCACCTCATTGTATCATAATTTGTTATACTTTTTTGCATGAAAATCACATCATCATCTGACAGTTATGATAAATTGAGCTTAAATAGTTTTGATGTATTTAATAATAATTCCATCAAACTGCACTTTTTTCCTAAATCACGAACGATTTGGAATAGAGTCAAGAATTTGCTTAGGAATGGAAATGTGATGAGTTTGTGACAATTTATTTCTTTATAAATTTGTCATGAGACTTTCTTATTTTGTTTTCAAATCTATCAGAACCTGTTGCATAATGGATGAAGTTTTTAAGCAACCCCATCAAATTCTAACAACTCTGATATGTTATTTTCCTAGTAGCCAAATTACCTTGTGATGTATTATTAATGGCGATGCAAAAAATTCTCATGCGACCCTCATGGTAACAATGTTAAAAGAGAGAGAATAATAATAAATTTTAGAAAAAATATTTAAAAATTATAAAATTTGTCTATATCAACAATAGTCATGTTGCGTAAGACAGTCAAAGCTTATGTTAGTGATTTTTTAACTAAAATTGATTGAACTGACTTAGTTGGTACAAATATAAAACGATTAGAATTAAATTGATCTAATTGAAAATTTTAAAATTAAATTACTATCGATGCAATAAATAAAGAACTGTGACATTCTAGATGGGATTCCAAAACTATTTGCACCACTCAGACTCAACAGAACTTATTGATTTGCTAAATTACCAATCCAACTCAAGCCAAACCAATAACTTTGGTTTATTGCCGATGTTATTCAATTTGAGACTATTATCATGAAGCTAATTTACAACTAAGATATTTAGACTATCTAACTTCAACATGGGTTGGAAACTAACACACAAAAAACTTATTTCTACACACTTATTGAACCAAAAAAATAGAATATAATAACAACTACATTGGATTAAACTCACAGATGTACAAAAAATATTATTTAAGTGAATGGAAAAACACTAAGTATTAAAGAAGACTCCTTCATGCTTATCACTTGGGAGAAATTATATAATACTTCCTTGACCTTTTGAGGTGGTACAAGCATACCCTCAATTTTCAATTGTTATATAATATCCCTATAAACTTTTATTTTAATATAGTCATTAACTCTTTTTATATTTTGGTTAGTATATGCAATACATGTAACTTTAAAGGATAAAATATGCGCATTCATCTTCTTCTTCTTCTTTTTCAATGAATTTTTTTTTACCCTTAACTTCTATAGAAATGAAAAGTAAAAATAATGGAGAAAAATAGATTGATTAAAATTTTAACATTAGGAAAAAAATATCAACAATAATAAACTGAAAGATTAATTAATGAAAAATACAATCGATTAACGAAAAAATGTTTAATAAAATCACGATTTTGAACAATTATATCATTTTCATAAGTTGAGGGCATCATTTTCATTTCATAATATTTTTAAATTATATTTTCACATCAAATTGACCATTAAATATAAACAATGAGTAACCATTGACTTTTTTGTACTGAGACATTTCCTTTCTAATTAATCTGTATTTATTATTTTCCTTATAATATCCTAAAGTCGCTATTTTATCAAATTTTAATAAATTTTAGTTGTTTTATATAATTATTTAGATTTATTTTTCTCTCACATTTTTCTTTAAAATAACGGTAAGAGAGGTTTTGGCGTGCTCGTCGTTAGGGTTTAAGCTCCCCTGCAAACCCCGCGCGATCTTCTTTCCACCTCCCTGAGCTCGCAGAAATGGCGACTTCGCTCTCCAAGCTCTCCTCCCACCTCTATCGCTGCCTCCTCTCGAATGGCAGAGCTCCCGGCGCCGCCGCGTCCCTGTGCACGACGGCGGCCCCGTCGTCTCCGGACGCCGCCGCTTCGGAGCCGGAGGACAGGGGCCTGGAGTCGGAGGCCGACGCGGCTCCGTCGCAGGAATCGCCGCAGCCGGCGTCCTCGGCTGAGGAACCGGGCCAGCAGCGCACGGTCTACGACCGGCCTCTCAAGGACGGCCTCGACGTCGGCATTTACAAGGTGAGGTTCCGATGGGCTGGCTCGGTGTATGTGCCTCGTGAAAGCAATCGGTGGCTGGCTGCTAGTTTCTCCGTGAAGTGCGAAAGTCTCTCTTTTTATATGTTCCTGGGTTATCCATGCTGATCTCTTCTCTTGATTTGCCTAATTGTGCTTCGTCAGTGCAAATGTTGTGACTTAAAGGTTTTTGATTTGAGGTTCTGCTTGCGAGGTTTGCTAGGCTATAATAATGGGGCAGGTTGGGCAAAATCCTGTTGTGAAGAGGCTGAAGAGTGGGAGGATGATTACCCTATTCTCAGTCGGGACAGGCGGCATTCACAACAATAGGAGGCCGCTGCAAAATGAGGATCCCAGAGAGTATGCAGATCGCTCTGCGGTTCAGTGGCATCGTGTTTCGGTCTATCCTGAGGCATTGGGAGAAATGGTCAGGAAGCATGTTAGTCCTGGGTGAGTGTCTTATCTTCCCTATCTGACGTGTATCTCTGTGCAAATTGTAACTTGTTTAGCGAACTTTGGCACATGAGTCATTACGTCCTAGGTCACACTTGTTTGAGAAAGATAGTGATATCCAGCTGCAGTTAGCAGTAGCACATGTGGGTTGAATAGCTTGGCATCATGTTAGGTTTGACTAATGGTCTTTGGATTTGTTTGAAGGCTTTTGTAGTTTTTAAGTAGCAGACTTGTCTATTGAGGTACCATCACACTAGTGAAAAAGTAATATTGGCAAGTCAACCTGATAAATCTGTGGGTTTGATGTTAATTTAATCTTATTTTGCTCATTTTGCATTGGCTAACATTGAATGTAGTTGCAGGAGTAAACTTTGAGTGGAAATTGATGACGCTGGTCAGTGAACATGACATGTAAAAGAAGGTTATACTGTTCTTATGAAGAATGTGTTCCAAACACTACGTTGCTCTAAGTGCAGTAGTTGCAGACTGTGAGCTAAATAATGCACATTACTTTCCAAAATGTTTTGAGTCAAAGATTGGTTTGTGGTTTAACTTGTTTGGTGGTCCTTGTACCATGCTGTGCATGATGTTCATCCGACACTTGATGGCTGAAAATTTAAAGGTCAAGGGAGGAGCATATCCTTGGCCAAAAAATGGAAGGAGTGTATCATTGGCCGAAACAGTGGAAGGAGCATATCTGTGCTGAGGATTTGATTTGAGCTGGCATGTTGACAATATAAGATGTTTATTTGCTTAGTAAGCTGGGTTTGAGACAGAGGGGGAAAAGAGAAGTGGCGCAAATGTAACTTATCGAGAACTAGCTTCTTGGGAGCCGTAGCTGGTCAACTTCTGCTAAAGGACCAAACCATACTTTGCAATTGTCATTGTTGTTAAAAGCAGCTCATACTGTAATTTAGTTATTCTTTCGATTGCTTTATACTTTAACAAGAATACTGACGTGCCACACATTTTCATATATTTTGGTGACTGTAGCATGATCTTGTACTTGGAGGGCAATTTGGAGTCCAAAGTCTTCAACGATCCTATAACTGGTCTTGTTCGACGCATAAGAGAGATTGCAATCCGTCGAAACGGTATGTGCTGTTCTGTACGTTTCTCTTTCAATGGTTGTTTAGTATTGGTTTACCGACATGACGGGGGATGAGGTCCTTCATGTATTAAGAAGTTGATATTTTCTCTGGAATCCTTAAAGCTAATTGATTCTGTCCTTGGGAAGCCAAAAAGTTTTTGTTTTAGCCATCTCTTATATGCTTTTCCTTGGAAATGAAGTTGGAGACTGACATTCATTTCACCTTTCAAATTTGTGAAGATTTAGGAATTGCTAGATGGTTAAGCAAATGACTGTGTAGTACCCATTGTGCCAAAATGCCAAAGATAGTTTCTTGTTGCGTATGTAAAATATAATCCTAGTTTCTTGGATATGTAAGTGTGTTGCCTACCTGCTGCAGAGTTTGTTTCGAAAATGAGCTCTCTGTTTATCTTTTGCACCTCAGCATTTCTTTCAGGTGCCAATGATGGAGGTCCTCTAAAAAACACAAGGCTTCTATTGTAGCTATTTGGCCCTTTGGTTCTAAAGTTAAGGAAGAAATGCATTCTTGGGGAAAATTGTTAGTTAGAGGACATAATCTAAGGTGCAGAAGATTTTCTTTTGTCGTGATCTTAATTCAGTTGTGTGTATTGTGCAGGTCGCATTGTGTTTGTTGGGAAAGGTGGGGATTCCCAGCAGGCATCACAGGGGGAGATGAGAGGTGTTGGCTATTACTGAAGGAGGATGAGAGAAAAGAGAGAGAAGGGAGAAAAAGAAGGGGGGTGGGTGTTTGACGAGGTGCTTGTGTTCAATTTTGTGCGTTTCTTTTGTAACCTCATCTGCATTAAGACTTATAGGGCCATGTGAAAGCTGATATTCTCACTTCTTACTGTTGTACGGGTCATGGCCTACCCATGTATATTCTTTTGTCCTGGGCATGGCCAATGACATTAAGGGAAATTCATTGTTATGAACTGGAGCTGATCATTCATTAATCTCTGAAATTGTCTCAGGTTGTATGCAGAGAAAATCTCCTAATGTCTGCCTCTTTGTTAATTTTTTATTTTGACTTTCCTTCGTCTTGTCTTTCTACATTTGCTGCTTCAGAGTTCTCCCAAAATCTTGACATGCTGTTGAAGTGTAACCGGTAGTAACCAGATCCATACAGATTGCCTGATGTGTGTTGTGAGCTGTTGTTGAGCTTTCTAGCTACTTCGTTGACATCAAAGAGAAGTGGATAACGGGGAATTTCACTTAGTTGAGAGGGTCATTTTCCCCGTGTTCGTTATTTTCTTTGTGACAAGGGAAGTTCGACGGGTTAGTAAATACAATGCATCACCGTAATGCGTAATCCTTAATGCTTCGCCTATTGAAGAGGGGGAGCATTGGAGACACTGCAGTGAGATGCATACAAAGCCAGCCCATTTGCACGAGAGGATGCTGGGAGACGAAAGGAGAGTGTTGAGAATATGCAGAACCAACTAGGGTCAAGTTTGCCAGAAGATCGTACTAAAGCCATAGCGAGCAGGGGGTCGACACTTGACAAGCTGCTAACGACTCAGTCACTTGTACACACCAATCAAGAGGGGCGATCAAACTGCGAACCCAATTTCCTTTCGAGTTGTGAGAAGTCCTCCAGCACCTGTCGTTTGCCTATTGTAAGAAGCTAAGCTAGATGAATTAATCTCAAATCTTTTGGAGAACTCCAGAGCACTGCAGAGGTGAAGCTTTGAGAGTTTCAGCGAGTTCTGGAGCACTTAATTCTCTATGCATTAGACGGGTTGAGGTGCAAGTTTCACTTCCTCCACAATCAACTACCCATTCCATGAGGAACAGACAGAGTGACTTCGAACATCTAGTGATTGCAAAATTTGTGTCCTTGCTTATTCAATCGACTCTCTCCGCAGTCTTCTCCTTACTGCGATTCTGTTAAATGTATATCGATACCCGTTTGATGAAACTACAAGAATGTGGCACATCATGGTCGTTGAAGTTATGACATGCAAATTTGGAAGGCGAAGCATTCCAAAACAAAAAAAATTACGATAAGCACTAAGGTTAGCGAGCTCCAAGACTAGAAATGTCGATTGTGTAGCAGTTGACACGCTGATGATGGATTCTGCACGCATCTAGGCCACGGACCCTGGAAGAGTTTCTCGTCATAGCATCGGCATCATCATTTGATGGAGCCAACCGATAACAAAACCGAGAGACGGCTTAATAGTGAATTCACCATGATCTCAAAGCAGGGCCAGAGCAAACTTGAAATTGAAATTGCAGGGTCGGATAAAGTTCTCTCTCTATCTCTGCAGGACCGTACCGGTGTGTCAAGAATAGGTTGTGAGCCGAGTGTGGCGACTGTTGTGAGAGTGAAGAAAGCAACCGAACCGGCCAAAGCACCGCTTAGGCTCGAGAATAATGAAAAAGAGAATAAAAGATCTGTCGTTACTTTAGCTTTGGTTGGTACTTTGGGTTACATTACGCACAGTTCACTGTTATAATGCAGTGTCCAGAATCGGCGCTAAACCATGACCATAATCTCCTAGAGCTGCTTTGGTTAAATTGCTCAATCAAGCACTTGAAGCCTTTTCCTTGAATTTCATCAACCAAGCATACGAATTTGACAATCTAATGTAATTTCCTAAAACACAACCACGATCTCAAGTGCAATTAGAAAAAGTAATGGTGAGCATGGACTTGTTTTACCAACCATGCAAGTCAATAGAATCGGTCACAACATAAGTTTAAAGATTTAAACTTAAAACTTTTTACCTTAATACTCACTTGAGAGAAAGTGTTGAAGTATTATCCTACATAACTTGACAATGGGTTTAAATCTCCTTACATTTATATGATCACTCTTCACTTATTAAGTATTTGGATTAGACATTCTAAGATACAAAAACAGTTTTTTTTTTGATCCTAACACAAAAGGGTGCGTCATGAATGTGCATTGATTGTCATTGTGCATCTTCGGTTTAGTGGGCTGGAAGCTGAAATCCACAATAAAGGGGGGAAAAGCTAAATCCCTGGCCCGAGAAGAAATGAATAGACCTGCTCTCTCGCTCAGAAAGGAGCGAGAAACGAAAACCAGAACTGTATCCCCCCGTCCGGTATGAACCAATCTCGGTCACTGTTTCGTTAGGCGCTGCGCAACAAAGGAGCATGATAGGCCTGACCTCGACCACAAAAGAAGATCTTGTCAATAAAAGCTAAAGTAGCTAGCTTCTTGATGATGGGCCTTCAAGGGCACAGAGAGAGAACCGGTGGGGGAGAAGCTTTGAGAAGGCCAGCAAGAGATGGTGGAAGAGAGAGAGAGCAGTGGCATTATACCAAAGAAGTTGGTGGAAAATGACCTCCCATTTGTTTCTTGTAGCCCTGCACAACAGAGTACTGCCCGCTATTTAGATTAGATTACAGCTCTCTCTCTCTCTCTCTCTCTCAAAAGATGATAGGGTGGTCCAAAGCTTTAGGCACCCAAAAGCTTTTAAATGCTCCTCTCTCTCTCTCTCTCTCTCCATTTGTTTTTGTTTTTACTTATGTACTTGCGATGCTGCTGTTTTCTTGTGGCGGTTGATAAAAGGGAAAATTACTGGATGGAGTACTTTACTCCCAAACATGCTTAAAGGGAAGACAATGCACATGTCGTTTGATTAGCAAATCTTGCCTTAAAGAATAATGACACAAATGATTTTTTAACTTTGATTATATATACAGTATAGTCTTTAGACTTTTAGTTTATTAATATGCTTCTTAAACTATTTTGTGAATATTCCATTTAGTCTTTCCGTTTGCTCAAACAACAAATCAAACTCTATTTGATGACTTGGATCATCATATATAAAGTTGGATTTCTAAATATGATGAGTTAACATATCCATATTTTTTATTCATCTACTTTAGAAAAGGAAAAAAATTAAGACATTAACTTATCCATTGTTATGTAATGACGTGAATTATAATATCCTAGTTTGAATCGAATATCTTAAGTAGATATTCCACATGTAACTTTTTTTCTCCACCGTTCAAACTCAACTGGATCGAAAACCATATTGGCAAATTTTGTTAAGTTGAATTAATAAAAGGATGACATTGAACAATTCATAAAGTTTAAGGATTAGATTGGACATCTATCAATAATTTAGAGACTATATTGAACAAATCTGAATCAAATTTCGAAGACCATTTATGTCATTTTCCCTTGCCTTGACTATTACACGTGTTAATGAGATTGATTCCCAAGCTCCTTCGGCTCTAGTTCCTTTGATTCTAAGAGATTAGGCATGTTTTTTTTTTTGAATAAGTGTACCAGAAGTTCTAAAATTTGTCAAATTAATCAACTTTTTTTGTTAACTCCGTTTCAACTTGGTTGATGAAAAATGCTAATGTGAATATTTTAAAATAATTTTTCTCTACCATGTGGCGATAAAGTGGATAAAATATGAGCATAAAGTTAAAACAACGTCATTTTTGGTCTAAATTTGATTTTTATATAAATTTTATTTAGACTAATATAAAAAATAAGCTAAATTTAAAAAAATGGAGAGATGGAAAAGTTTTAGAACTTCTATTGTCCTTTTTCTTTTTTTATTGGGAAAAAGTCACATAAAATTCAAAATTATGCATATGACCGATTTGCCCAAATGGAAATTTTTATTATGAGATAAAAAAAACTTCAAATGTGTGACACATTTATCCTCTGTCAATGAGCACTATTAAAAATCTGCTTATAGGGATACCATAAGACACACAGTGTTGACACAATGCTTATATGACTTAAATGAAATAAAAACGACATTATTTTGATTTTTGATAGGAGGATAAATGTGTCACATAAATATAAATTTGGGTTTTAAAGTTACAAAAAAAATTTTGGATAAATTTGTCACGATAAATATAGTTTGAGAATTTTTATGTAATAAAAAGTTAAGGTAAATGTGTCACAACGAATATTACCATAATGAGTATAATTTACAGTTTTCAATTGCTTTTTCCCTTATTTATTAGATCTACTATTTTTCTGTGGATCGGCGATGAATCACATTTAAAAAGTCCAAAAACATAGATACGTGTATCTTTTTCATTCATTGCGATTGCCAATCTAAATGCAAGATGATGCAGAGTGCCACGTCATCTGCATGAAATTGCGAGCCAAGGAAAGGTCGCTGGCAAAGCGCATGGAGCCACTGTGCTCCCCCAGGAGTAGGGCGAAAGTGCAACAGCAATTAGCTTCCTCTATAGGCTCTTTTAGTACAGTTGCAGAACATAATGCAGCCACAAAGAGCCATATGAACCATAACCAGATTCAAATGCTCATCGACCATTTTTAACATTTTCGTTAGAAAAACCAAATTGCATTCGATCTAATGTTGAATCGATTTGAAAGATCGTCACGAGCCCCGTACGTTTCTCATTTCGATGATGAACTAAGCTCATTGCAACAAGACCCGTCAAAGACCCAATTTTTTCAGCCCGTATTAAATGGATAATAAATGAGTTTACAGCTCTTTTTTTTAATATTATTCTGACTCTCAACTCATTCTTACACTTTTGTTTTTGTTTTGCTTTTTTGCAAAGTGTAAAAGTCCAATCCCACACTCGAAACCAAACATCCTCACTCCTAATTTTCTTGAAAATGTGAGGAATCGAACTCCTCTCTTTCTTATTTTCATGTGGGAAGAGTTGCTATTAAGACAACCCCAGGTGATTGGTTTACAACTTACTTAAATCTAACTTAGATCCAACTCACATGTATGACTCACTCTTCATTCTCTCCTAGTCTCACTTGATCTCGCAGTTGCTCACTTTACATTCTCATCTCAGTTTAATATAGGTTTTCATAAATTGGATTAAATATAAAATATTTAAGTGATATGGGTTGGGTTAAGTATGAATTAAGAATTTCGTATTATAGATAAATTGGTCATCGATTGATTAATGAGTCAATTTGAATCAAACCATTTATGACCCGGCCTAAATTCAACCTAATCCATCTGTTTAATAGGTTTAATTGTAACTTATATGCGATTCCTTGTCATGAACGTGATGTGTGCTCTGACTCTTTGAAAGGACGGAAAAAGTGTGTTCGTATAGCTTACAAGTACGTCCCATGGATCCTTCATCTGGTCGCTAGATCAAAGGGAATGTAGCGACGGCCGCCATGAACGGCTTGCTGCAAGAAAAGGAGATGGAGACTTGGGCCCCTACCGAAGGAGAAGGGCATCAATAAATCCAGTCTTGAGCCTGCATGCAACGCCTAAATGCATGCACGGCACGTCTCATTATAACACCCCCGTTTCTATGTTGGTCCCCCAATAAGAAACCTTGCCCTAACCCTAACCCTAGCTATACACAACTCAAAAAACAAGAATTTGTATGCATACTACGAGATAGAATGAACCACTTCTGTGTACGAAGTAATGCGACGAGCTCTTGTCAAATGCATGAATGTGACCCGACTATTTATAAATCAAGTTCTATGTCTATTGAACATTTGGTATGAAAGCTAAGCATCGATGCTTGTTACACCCCTAAAAGTAAACGTCACGAGAATTCCTGGCGTGTTAACCGGAACTAGGAACCCTAGCCCCGACCTCCGATGGCCCTTCGATCCGCCTGCCAATCTAACATAAAATCTTCCCCAACAGGAAAACAGAAACCAGATGCAAAAGAAGGGTTCCCGCCTAGGCCACCTCGTACTTCGCGAGAAGGAAACTCCCGATGCTATCAAGACAAGCCCGGCCTCAATTTTCACTTTCGCAACTGAACTTATAGTACGTTCCTGGCATTTACGGTCTCTTTTTCTTTATGAAAGTTTCTTGAATTTCTTTGAAGAAAGTGGTTTTTGGTACTTGTTTTGGTTGCAGGAAAGAAGACTCTGGACTAGGTCTTGCTTGTCCTGTGTAGTTTCTTGCTTTACTGTTTGCGGGATCGGTACGGTGGTCGCATAACGGAGCAGTTCATGATCCTCCATCCTTTTCACTCTACTCGGTCTGATGGGAGCTTCTCTTCCTGTGCTGTCGGTGTTTTCCGGGGAAGGCAGACGTGCTGGCCATCGCTTTTCTTACTAGTCACGTTCTTCTCTTTATGGTGGTGTGACTGGTGACGAGCTTAGCGTGGCCCTGAGCTTCCGTCTCTCTCACGACAATTGAAAGGGGTTAATGTATACGAGTTTTGACCAGTGCTAGTTACCTCTTCCCTGGTCTTTGTGGTGTTTTGTTTTCAGATTTGGCCATGAAGATGTCGGTTGGTCCTCTTTGCTTCTTGATCATGCTACTCTTGTTGTCCTTGTCCTTGTCCTTGTTCAGTGCTTCTTGTAGAGGACAAGAACAAGAGAATGGTTCCTCAGGGGCTCCAATGGAGAGAGGAGAGCAAGAGGCACTGTACTCTGCAATTCAGGGTTTTGTGGGCAAATGGTGGAATGGCTCTGATCTGTATCCTGACCCTTGTGGGTGGACACCAATTCAGGTAACTTCACTACTCTGTGAATCACATGCAAGAGCTAATGAAAATCAGAGATCATGTTACCAGCATTGTGGCATGCATTGTCTCAGTTTCACAGGACAATGGACATCTTGTGGGAAAAAACATGCAAATGCAGACACCACATGCCTTATGCATTGCTTTTTGTAGTTCTTGTGGGAATAACAGGCAATTGCAAACACCAGTGCTTGATCTTGTAACATAGCTAACTAATGATATTGAAGTCTAGTGAGTTCTTGGAGTTCCCCACGTGCAATTGCCAACACCAAGAAACCCTTTGAGTTCCAAATTCCATTTAGAAATTTCCATTACGATACATGTATCTTGGAATCTTCCCTAAAGAAATTCTCCCTTTGCTTTCGGTTTATTATACCGTTCTCTACTAGCGTAATTTCAAATTACACAAGCAGCGTACTAGGATCTGCGACGTGTCCAATAGTTTACTTCCGTTTACTCTCGATGGAACATTTTTTTGCCCAATTTACTCAGCCAAGACCTGCAAATCTATACAATAAGTACCGAAAAAGGATTTGCAGAAAATGAAAAAGGACCTTAATCCAATCCGTGAGTATGATAATTGAAAATGAGCTGAGCTTTATAAGTTCTGGTAATCCAACTGAACTTCATCAATCTTGGAGGTCATATTTGATTCACCACGCAATGGCCTTTGGCCTCCGTGTCCATCTAGTGCCCAAGAGCCATTACTCCTTCTCCAACTCAGAAGAGAAGTGAAATTCTAGAAATGAATACCATTTCCCATTATCAATTAGACTTAATAGTCACTAAACTCTTCTCGTGCAACTTTCTTTTGCCGACATTTTTGGCAGTTCAGATTAACGAAGCTCAAGTACATTGCCTTCTTGAACAATCGCTTTAACACACCATTGCCTAATCCTGTTTTCCCCCTTTGTTTCCTTTTCTCTAGTCCAAAATCTGTGCTCTCTATTGCTAGAAATCATAGGGTTTTTTTTCTTTGAAATCTGCTGGTCTAGTTCTCTCTGTCTCAAGATTCGTAGGCTTGGTTAGAGGAGGAACTTTCATTTAGATCTGCAGTGTATCCTCTATATACTTTCAAAGTGTTAGCTTCAAGAAATATGGGAAAGAAAGACGAAAAGGGAAGTAAAAGAGAAGCAAAAGAAGAAAGGCAGTTTGTAGCTCACTGCTTGTGTAATCGGGATTACACCATGTATAACAATCCTTTTTCTTCTTTCTGCAACATTACAAGTACCTTCCTGTGTGATGTAGCACAAACCTCAATGTATATATGTTCATGCACACGTCTCGTCACCTTCGCTGCTCATTGTTTCTCGATCTGTGGAATGAGTGCTACATGAAAAGGCCAACCTTGACTTCTTGTTTTCCCATGGTCAATGCAGGGAGTGGAATGTGATCTCTACAATGGCTCGTGGTACGTGAGCGCCTTGAACATCGGACCGGTCTACGAAAACTCTCTGAGATGCTTCCCGGATGCAGAACTCACGCATCACTTGTTCGAGCTCAAGCACCTCACGACGCTCTCCATCTACAGTTGCTTCTCGTCCACTCGCCGAAACACCGTCAGATTCTCCATCTCCAGCTGGGGACGTTTATCAAACACCTTGGAGTCGCTGGAGTTCAGATCAAACCCGGGGCTCGTCGGAACCATTCCCACCAGCATCGGCAGCCTCAAGCAGCTCCAATCACTGGTCATCCTCGAGAACGGACTGACCGGGCCTTTGCCAATGGAATTGGGCGATCTGATCAGCCTGAAAAGGCTGGTCCTTTCGTCGAACGGGTTCGTGGGTCAGATCCCACCGGCTCTCGGGGGATTGAACAGCCTCTTGATCCTCGACTGCAGCAGGAACAACCTCTCCGGGCCACTGCCGTTGACCTTCGGGGGGCTGACTTCGCTCCTGAAGCTTGACCTAAGCAGCAACGGCAACCTGGACGGGCCTCTGCCCCGAGAACTCGGGAACCTGAGAAACCTCACGCTCCTGGACATCGGGGGCAACAAATTCTCAGGCGGGTTGATCCGAGACATCCAGGGAATGGTCTCCTTGAAGGAGATGGTGATGTCCAATAACCCGACGCTTTGCGGCGACCTCGCCGGCATTGAATGGGCGAATCTGCAGGATCTGGAAGTGCTGGAGCTATCCAACACCGGGCTGACAGGCCCCATTCCGGAGTCCATGACGCAGCTCAAACGGCTACGGTTCTTGGGACTCAGTGACAATTCTCTCTTGGGGACTCCTCCTCCCGAGCTCGCATCGCTACCTCACATCAGCGCTCTTTACCTGAACGGCAACAACCTGACCGGCCAGCTCGATTTCCCGGGCACGTTCTACGGCAAGATGGGCGGGCGGTTCAGCGCGTGGAACAATCCCAATCTCTGTTGGCGGCCTCCGTTAACTCCATCGTCGGCTGTCAACGTGCCCGTCGGGGTGAGGCCATGCTCTGAAGGAGGAAATGCCAGCAGCAGCCGCGCGAGTTCGTCTCTATTGGTTACCGACATGAGCGAAGGACTCGACGTTCTGCACCAGGATTCACAGATCGAGGTCTCTTCGGGATGCCGGAGTCGGGGTGTCGACGGGTCAGGATTGGGCTCGAGATCGAAGGAGATGATGGCGTTGTCGGCATGGGTGCTCCTGCTCGTCGTGTTCGTGTAGGGAAATGCTTGATATAACTTCGTGCTGTTGCCATGCAATCTAATGCACCGATCAGTTATCAAATTTACTTATTTTAGGGCTTATTTGAGAAAACAAGACAAGCCAAAGTGATTCTTGAAAAGAGCCATATTTGCCAGCAATCTTAAACATCGAAACATACGTTATTCCGAAAAGTTTAGCATGGAACATCGTTATAAATTTTTTATTGCCTGATATGGAATTATAAATAATATCAATAGGCTTCAGCAACATAATTGATTCCGCTATATATTTGTCCATGGGACGAATTAAGTGACCATTTCTTTTCTTAATCTTTAAATTGTATCATCGGATTAAATTAAGCATCTGACATGGAAACTAGTAAAGCACAAGTTTCGTAGGCTGTGCATTGCACGGATCCTTGTTTAAAGTTCTTTTTTTCATTTTTCTTTTTTTGTCGGTCTCCTTGTTTAAATTTTAGATTCGAAATTTTTGACAGGTAATTTGATATAAAATAGATTATAATAACATTAATTGTGAAAGCACTCCTTCTCCAAGGACTAGGGAATCTGTCGCCATCCTGAAAAAGCATTAAAAAAAAAGAGGTTCGAATGATCCGATCTCTCCGTATTTATTTCTTGGGTTTTTTCCTTATTTCGAGAGGCATAAATCAGTCCCAAAAAATATACAATTACATTCTATTATGAAATGACATGTGCATGAAAAGTCGTGCTGCTATTCATTAATATAAGTGATTTATTATTTGCTGAATTTTTGTTGTTGCTAAGTAAATTCCAAGTGGAGTTCGTTTCCATGGTAATTTTTTTTTCAGTAAGTTGTCAAACGGGTCAAAAAATTACCTACGATATTGCATTAGTGGTGAATCTCTATAATTCCAGCGTGAAATATGATAGGAAAAGATTATGTTCAAAGAATTAAAGAAATATGATGATTTTCCATAAAACGCTGAAAGAATCTTTAGAGGATCGCCGGTTACCAAAGATTAGAAAAAAGTTTGAGATTTTGCATGGATATTAAGATGATCATTACCCTCCCTAAACGAGGTATAAAATAAGGAGGATGTTGATAACAAATTGAAACTTGAAAATAAATTTATCTAAAGTAGATCACAGTACCCTTAAAAAGAAAAACAAAAGAAAAAGGTTTTCCGCTTGATGAAATTCTTTACTAAGTGAGAATTACTAAAATTTAGAAAACTTTAGCCCCCTCAAAAAAATAAAAAATCCCTATGAAATGGCCAAGATCTTGGCCCGTATGAAAAATTAGACCGTGGGGCCCATGTCAATGAATTGCCTTCCTAATAGTTATAGGCCCAGATCTTGGCCCGTATGAAAAATTAGAAACGGGTCCACCCACGAGACTCCCAGCCCAACTCAAACCTGAGTTCGACACGTCCCTACACAAGGTTACAAAATTCAAATCGGACAAAAATAATTCGATTCCTAACTTCGTACGGTATCTATTGTCGTTCCAAAGTATGTGTCCTTCGATAGCCCACTCGACACAAATGTCATATTTAGTATTCTCTTGAAATAGCAGCCGGTTTGAATTGCTCCTCAAAACTCAATAACTAGTATAGTCATAGTATGGTTCGGTCGAGTTAAGTGAAGATGATTTAAGTGACTCATTTGTAGTTCATTTTCCATTCTTCAAATTACTTGAGCTTTTACATTTGAAGTTGTCACAAAAGATCTCAAACTGACATATCTGTAATAAATTTATTACAAACTAAATTTTAGATTATCAAAACCTAAAGTTGGTATGCTCACGACGTATTTACTTTCCGTTAGTTTCCGTCAAATCTAACCATGAAATTGCTAAGTTAGATTACATGAAAACCCATTTCATTTAGGAGTAAATTTATTATAGGTGTAATAATTTGAGGTTTCTAGTGACCTAAAAATTAATTTAGGATAAATCTATTATAAGTGTATCAATGAAAATTAATTTACCGTAAATTCATCATGTGTATCACTCTAGGGTTTTTTATGAAATTAAACTTAGTTTTATATTTAATTGAATTGGTCAAAAACTTTAAGAACAATGAAATGATGACAATAGGGCTATGTACCCACACATAGGACACGCAATTAGGCATGATTGCCCTATAGAAAACATAATCCAATTGGGCTGCTCATAATGTTCTGACTTCAAACCTGGGAAAGCCGAACGAGGGGGGCTGATTAGAAAACGTGAAAGCAAAGATAAAGGGGTTAGGTTAGGATCAGTGATTATTCTCACAAACATAAAGCAAAAGGACAAATGCATAGTTTGTCATCATTCGTCCAACGTGGTTTTAGCCCCTAGCGATGCAATAAAGCTGAGTACAAATTGCTCAAACGCCGCATCCCCCACCGTCCATTAATCTGACCAATCTAATGATGGTGCACTAACCATCAAATCATCATACCGACAGTATACCATGATCATCTAATCACGTATCATTTGCGACAAATGAGAATTGATCAGAGTGATAACTAGGAATGAGCATTAAATCTGATTTAACTCGAAAATCGGTTGAAGAGCAATTAGGTCTAAAGAAAATGGGTTTGATTACTAGTTTCGCAGACCTAAAACCAGCCTAAGCCTAGCTGGGCTCTAGTTGAGAGGTTGAAGATGAGATTTTACCTGAAAAACCGGTCTAAATCGGTTTTGAACCACTGGTTTTGAAACTTCTTTAAAGGAAAAAGAATAACTTTTTAATTCAACAAAAATCGAACCATTACTTTCAACATAAAAAAAAACCAACGATACCATCATATGTTTTTATTATAAAATGATGCATCTATTATGTTTTATTAGATGACTTTGATTTATAACACACACACACAAAAAAAGTTGGTCGCTTCCTAGTGGTTCAAGAACAGATCGATTTAGTTCATGGTTCCAAAAAGCTAAAGTTGCAAGTCATAAGATTAGTTCCCTATTTTAGGCCAAGAATCCAACTACTAAGGAAATGATCACCCCAAGTAACAACCAATCGAGATCGGAATCTGGCCTTTCAAAACAATGAAATTTTAAAGTTTGATTTTAATTCATTATAATTATTTGGATTCATGCCACATTGAACTATCTTTTCACAAATTTATTGATCCCAAACGTGAATAGCATGCTTTTAATCAGAGTGGGAGGTAGCCTTTATCCTATGATGCGAAAATTAGTCCATGATGATAAATGATATTTAATGCAACCATGGGGTAGCAACCATAACTTTGAAAATAAGTACATCTCAAACCGGTGATGATTGATGATCATTTCATGGCTACATCATTCTTAAACACACCCCACTTTCTTGTTACTTTCAAATAATCATTTTGCATTATCTCCGGCCACTACATAATTTAAAATCATGTGTTGTCAAAATGCACATGTTACATGCCAAAAAGAAAGAGAGAAAGAAAAACGACTTAGCTCCTTATTTCTAATAGATTTGAGATGATAGAGAAATTATGGCGTGTTTGAACTATATCCTAGCAAATAAAGAAATAGATGATTATAATAATTATATGAGAAGTCCTTGAAAAAAGATCAAGCCCTTAAATTATTCATATAATTTTAAAAAATAAAATCAAGAAAAAAGATTTGACTTTCCCTTTGAAACATAAAGAACGAGAAACCGACCGTTTGGGGTCTTCTCTGACACGCAGTTTGAACGTTACGAGGGTCGATGCCGCATTTCAAATTTCTCCAACCCCTACGAGCACTCCACTTCTCCCTCCTTCCACTCCCCGATCTCCCCCACCGCGCGCGGAGGGTACGGCCGGAGCAGAGTGCCCGTAGCCATTTCCCTTCAAAAGAGTCCCACTTCCCTCCGTCCACATCAGCCGTCCATAATAATCAGGTCCCCCTCTCAACGGCCGAGATCCCACCGAAATCATTCCCCGGATCGCCCGCACTCGATTTTCCCCACTCCGCTCTTCCCTCCTCTTTCCGAATCTTCTCCATTTGTCAAGAACTCGTTGCGCGGCTGCTGCTGCTGCTGTTGGCTTCTCTCGTTTCAGCTTTCTAGGAACTGCGTTGTTCTTGATCAGAGTTTCGCAGTCTTTGTTACTAATTTCGCCAGCAAAGAGGCGCTGCGAGATCTTGGGGATCAGTTTTCCGGGAAAATTTCCGATCTTGGGTCCGTTTTCGGGGAAGAAATTTCGATCTTTGGCCACTGTGCGGCTTGTTTCTTGCATTCTGCAACTGGGTCGGTGGAAAGATCGGTCGTTAGCTTGGTTTGGATGGTGAGGTAGTTCATCGGAACATGCCAGTGTCGACGCGGTCCCACTCGCAGAGCGGCAGCCGAGGGCAGAGCAATGAGGACGACTCGGGTACGGGGCCGCGGGCGCGAGTCGTGACCCAGATGAGCAACCTCAGTCTCCCGCTGCGGAACCCGCACCATGGCCTCAAGGAGAAGATGAAGGAGCTGACCCTCCTCTACGAGCAGCAGAAGCAGGCGAGAAACGTTTCAAGAACGGTGGTGGAGGAGCAGAGCAGGAACCGAGCCGGCCTCTCGACCCACCCGAGCGTAGACCTGTTGGGATCCAACCGGGGGGAGGACGGAGAGGCGAAGGAGCCGAAGGTCGAGAACGGGTCGAAGCCGGGTCAGGTCATGAGGGAGAACACGATGACCAACTCGACGATCACAAGAACGTTCGTTCTGCCCCAGCCAACAACGAACCCGAACCCGAACCCGAAGCCGAGGCCCGAGGACGCGAAGGAGAACATCGGGTCGGGCCAGGACAGGATAATCGGGTTCACGACCTGCCCGAGGAAGGCGGCCCCGGCGGCCGCGGCCACCACGGTGGCGAGGAGGCTGTCCATGGGTGGTGGGCCCGCCAAGGTCGTTCCGGAGACGGAGAAGCCGGAGGCGGGCAGGGAGAGGAATTGCGGCGGCGGCGGTGGCGATCACAGCCGGATTATGGTGTTCGTGAGGCTGCGGCCGATGGCGAAGAGGGAGAGGGAGGCGGGGTCGAGGTGCTGCGTGAGGATCGCCAACCGGAGGGACGTGTACTTGACGGAGTTCGGGAACGAGAACGACTACCTGAGGCTGAAGAGGTTGAGAGGGAGGCACTTCGCTTTTGATGCTTCGTTCCCGGACTCCGCCACTCAGCAGGAAGTCTATTCCGCTACGTGAGTCTCTCTCTCCTCTTTCTTTTTGAAAAGAGTTTTTAATGGTTTAATGCATTTGAATTGCTAGTGAAGATTCCGATTCGAGTTTCGCTGATGAAGTCATAAGCTTTGGTAAAATGGTAATCTGCTGAGAAGATTGACAGTCCCTAGGCACCCTACTTACTAATTTTAGTCGGTCTATCACTAAATTGAAGCTGGTGGCAGTTTGTCTTTCTAGTACTCAAATTCTGGTAGCTGGAAGACTGGGAGGAGAGAGTTTCGACTATGTCGATTGATATCTATTGCTCCGTTGTAGCTTTCTGGAGCTGTAAGCTTCAGATGAGTGAAATTTTCGATCTTTTTTTTCCTGCCTAGAGGGTTCTGATGTTACGATGAATTCTTGTCAGAGATCCTGCCTCTCAGAGAGATTAAGGGGGTTCTGCTCTATGCGTTGCCTCTTTCTTTGTTCTTTAAATTCTAGCTTTTCAGACCGGTTTTCACTTCCATTGGCATAGGCAACAGGCATACTGTTTGGCAGCAGAAAACTTCCAAAAGAGAACGGGATGTGATTATGTTTCGGATTTTGGAGTAGGAGTCCGGAATAATAGAAAAGCAGCTCAATCTTCTAGACATTCTCAACTAAAAACAATAAGGAAAGATTTGAACATGCATCCGAAGGAAGCTGAAGTAATTCTTTTGTTGAGTAGCTCTTTAAGTTCCCTAGGAATGGAAATGCTTTAGTCTTCGTTTCAATTTTACATGGAAGCAAAGAATGATGCTGTTACTTACTTTTGTCAACAGAACAGCGGAATTAGTAGAAGCAGTTCTGCAGGGGAGGAACGGATCTGTATTCTGCTATGGTGCGACTGGAGCTGGAAAGACATACACGATGCTTGGCAGTGTTGAGAATCCTGGAGTCATGGTTTTGGCAATTAAGGATCTCTTCACCAAAATCAGGCAGAGGAGCTGTGATGGAAACCACGTGGTTCATCTGTCCTATCTCGAGGTTTACAACGAAACCGTCCGCGATTTGCTTTCTCCCGGAAGGCCTCTCATTCTCAGAGAAGATAAGCAGGTTGGATCATGAATATATCTGGATGCAATCAAGAAGAATTTACTTTTTTGCATTATCATCAACCTAGTTAATATTACTCCTCTCTAGTCTAGTCATTTATATGAACTTGCTTCATGGAATAGAAAATGCTCATTTTCAGAATTTTTAATTTTCAAGAATTGCATGAGGAGTTTGGTCTATACTATCGCAACCTGGAATCTAGGATCTCCAATGTGATAAAATTCAGTGATTCCCCATGTAATATAAAGGGGAAGAACTATTCCCAAACTTTTATGATGTATAACTCAAGCATTACCGTTGCCTCTTTTTACTTTTTATTTAGTGCTAATGGTCTTTTTATTCATTATCCTTTGTAGTAATTGTTTTGCCACAACAAAAGCTCCTTAGTTAGCTAGGAAGCAATTGAATTTATACCTTTTTCTTCTCAATCTCGTCCTACTTGATAAGTTCTATCAATATCTAAATTGCGGTTGACTGTTCTCCAGGGAATTGTGGCAGCTGGTCTCACACAATATAGAGCTTATTCAACAGATGAAGTAATAATGTCATTCCCTCTCAAGCTTTACTAATCTGTGAGAGTTTGTTGAACGTAGAGGCTGATAATCTTCTTTCCTCATTTGCTTGTGAGCCAGGTAATGGCACTGCTTTTCCAAGGGAACCAAAACCGAACTACTGAACCAACACGGGCCAATGAAACTTCTTCTCGATCCCATGCCATTCTCCAGGTATAATATTTCCAGATACATATACTTAACAAGGTTTCCAATAGGAACTGAATTTCCGAATCTCTTACACCCTGCTTTGCCATAATAAGGTTGTGGTTGAATATCGAGTAAAAGATGCTGCCATGAATGTGGTCAACCGAGTGGGTAAGTTGTCATTGATCGATCTTGCCGGGTCAGAGAGAGCTCTCGCCACAGATCAGAGAACACTTAGATCAATTGAGGGTGCCAACATTAATCGGTCTCTTCTCGCACTAAGTAGCTGCATTAATGCTCTTGTGGAGGGAAAAAGGCACATTCCATACCGAAACTCAAAGCTCACACAACTGCTCAAGGACTCTCTGGGGGGTTCTTGCAATACTGTGATGATTGCCAATATCAGCCCAAGCAATCTATCATTTGGTGAGACCCAAAACACACTTCATTGGGCAGACCGGGCCAAACAAATCCGTGCTAAGGTTAAATTCCTTGCAATCATTGTTTTCCAATCTTTAGATAACTAGTGATGCTTCTCCTCAATGCATTTTCTTGAAACTTTGGGGCTTTTCGTTGGAGATGTTGGCAATCATTATTGATACTTGCTCATACCTTCACAGGCATGTGAGGTGAATGAAGAAACACTGCAGGTACCAGAATCAGAAGCAGATCGGGCCAAGCTCTTACTGGAGTTACAGAAAGAGAATCGAGAATTACGAGCACAATTGGCTCGGCAGCAACAGAAGCTCCTCACCATTCAGGCACAATCCTTGGCTGCTCAATCATCTCCCACCCCGTCCTCAGTGACCTCTCTGTTGACTCCACCTACAACAGGCCAGCCGAATGAAAAATGGAGACCCAGAGCTTCTTTCTTATCAGGCACTTGTTTCACTCCAGAATTCAAAAGGAAGGGAGCAGATGAAGTGATTAAAGAGCTTCGACAAACTGTCAAGGCCTTGGAGGCGGATATGCAAAAGATGAAAAAAGAACACGCATTGGAATTGAAACAGAAGGACGATTGCATAAGGCAGCTTTCACGAAAGGGTGAAAGAACATCATCGATAGGAGTGGCAGGGGAAGGAGTGAAAAGGGTAGCCACAAGGGCTAGCTCAAGAACTAAGGAGCCGGGCACTGGTGAGTTGAGGAGCCCGAATCACCGGTTTAAATCACCAATTCCCACGGCTAAGAAGCGCAGCTTTTGGGACATAACAACAGCTAATAGCCCTTCAGCTGCCACGCTCGATGGAAGAAAGACCAGAAGCCATGTTGTTCCAGAGCTGGCTGGAGCTCCCTCCATGCTGCTTCAGGTAACGTAGTAAACCCATCCCTGCCATTTTCCAGAATGACTATGCTATTCCAACTCACGTGCATCCACTGAACAATCATAAGCGCATTCCTGAGTTTCTCCTTCTGTTGCTGATCAAGTTTGCATATCCTTTTTCTATGACTTGTTTTATTCACAAAAGAAATTGTGTCATACAGCCGGGTTTCGCTCGTAAAAGGCCCTGAAGCCGACTACAGGAAGAAAAGTGGGGGAGTCGAGCTCGAGCATGATGATGTGTAGACGATGAGAGATGGAGAGAGCAGCATGCTGGTGGCATTCTATAATTAAGGACGTGTGCTTCGTGTGCTGTATTTCATGTCTCTCTTCCTCTATGCGTGCGATCAGTCAAGCCTCATAAATTCTGTTTGTATTCTTACCCGTTTATTCTTTCACCATAGTTCCGATTGTGATCATAGCAGATTCTTTTATTGGTTCGATTAGATCATGTTTTATGTAATGCTTGACCACGAAATGGCTGCGCAATGAGTATTGCCGGATGTCATAAGCTCTTTTCATATGGCTATAGCAGGGCTGTCGTCTTCAATAGGCATCCATGTACTTCCTTTTGGTTTTCGACTATTGTGAACTCGTAGCCGCACCTCTGGTTTAGTTTAGAACCAAGAAAGATATATTCATAACAGTTCGGTTAAGTGATTGTTGACGGGACATAAAGCATGAAAATTAGCAATGTTCAGTAGATCAACTTTTGTCTCATCTCAAGAAAATATATATTCTAGACACTGAAAGGGAGTAAGGGTAAATCTGTAGTTGCACGAAGACTGACGGGACATAAAGCATGAAAATTAGCAATGTTCAGTAGATCAACTTTTGTCTCATCTCAAGAAAATATATATTCTAGACACTGAAAGGGAGTGAGGGTAAATCTGTAGTTGCACGAAGACTCCGAATCAGGATGGCAAGATTTTCGTTTAAAAGCTGATTCCTGGTGTCATCATCGTCATCTTCTTTGACCAAAAACTGTCCTCTTCTTTCCAGAGGAGAAAGCGAATCTATTAGAACTTGACTTTGGATTATACCGTATCCTATGCTGGGGAAGCTGCGTCGGCATGTGCCGTTTCAGAACCAAGAACCAGTTTGAATAAGAAAATGCCAAACATAGCGTAAGCTGACATTTCCCAAAATATAATTACACTAGTACAAGCAACAGACAAATTATCGAAAACAAAAGGCTGGACAGTCTTCCTCTTATTCATCCTTGAGGATTCGATACCAGCAATCCTGATGAAGCAATTCAGGCTGTTTCCAATTTGTGAGAAAGCATTTCTTGGAAGAATCAGAACTGCATCTAATAACATCAGCAGCCACAGCTCTCAACAACAGCCTTCAATTCTTAAGAAGAGTTAAATAACTTATTTGCACGAACGAGGATGTATAGAAAAGTAACTACGGCGATCACTGACCAGAAACAGAGGATTGGAGCATGCTAAGAGCTCTTGCTAATTACATTAGGAAAACATCCATACATAAAATACAAGCTCGAAAGGTATAATGATATCAACAAAAGCCAGACTACCTCCCAACTGGCTCTGTACAAAATAAGAGGAGATCAGAAGCACATATAAAAGAGTTAGAGATGCTTGCCTATGGTTTAAGGAAATCAAGGTCCTAAAATTAGCTCTCTACATTAGAGTCTACATCGGCTTGTTTGGGGACGGCCGCCCCACCAATCATCCTGGCTCGTGCCTCAGCAAACATCCTTTGCTGTTCTGCTAGTAGTGCTTCTTCAGTCATCTCGGCTCCATTACTCCATTTGCCACCTTTAAGAGAATCCTGCTGTAGAAATTTAAAGAGAAGACGTTAATGCTCCTGCCGTCTTCTTAAACTAATATAGCCCAAAAGAAATAATCAAGAAGGGATCAAAATGCAAAAATGAGTTCCCAAAAACAAAAGAGCAAACACTGCTTATGTTTTGCATCTTGCCACAGATGCACAGTTCAAGTAGTTTTTGGATCCCTCCACTTCATGATTCTTCTCTAGCAATGTCTTTTCAACAAACGGATTTGCTATATGCACACAGTGTTGATTCTACCAGCTGAGACCAAGTTAATTGGGTCATCAGAAGCCAACTAACATCGCTGTAAGAGTGGGAAATATAAAGAGTACTCGAGTCACGACACACTGAGGAATGGGACCAACAGACTCGAGTCACCCTCCATAATACTTGCGATATTGAACGAACATTTTGAAAAGAGAACTCTTCATAAACCATGAAATCAAGAAGTCCCAACAGAAAAGCTGCCTTCTTTACATCTTATGCTTAAATTTAAGAGTCAAATGATCAGATAATATTAAATTTTTCCTAACACAAAAAAACTCAGTTGCTTTGAAGTTTAGACAGCTTTAGAAATTGTAGCATGATCTATCTCTATAAAGTTTGTTAGGTATGATGACATCCACTGAAATTATATTTAAGTTCCAATGTACCAGCTTTTAGAATGTTAACAGTCGCAGAAGGAGCAAATGAGCGGCAAGCTTTTTTAACTTGTCACACAGTTACAAAAAGAACACAAATTAGGAAAAGAAAGCAGTACCATCGTCTCGTGCTTGTGTTGTTCATAGGCTGCATAAACCTCTTCAATGTACTCCCCAAACCCAAGAACCTGAAATGTCAATCAACTACCAAATCAAATCTAGAAAATCCTGAAACAGCATCTAAAATCATAATCCCAGAAAAGAGAAAGTCACAAATATACAAACAACATCAAAGAAATATCCCCTTCTCTTCAACATCTGTTTTGAATGTTCCCTCATAATTAACAAAGTCATGGTAGTACTTAATCCTCCGCCCCCCCCCCCCCAAAAGAAAAGAGCACTGGCATTTGAATTGAAAATTATTTACTACTAGAATGGCATATACATGTGGTTTGTGCTTATGCTGCCACAAAATATACCAGTTTGACTTCCAGTAAGCATGCAGGAGAACATAATATATTCGAAGATCTTAATAAATTATGCCAAGGAAGGAACACAACTAAAACCATTGATATCAACGACAATTTAATGATAACAATTCAAGTGTTGGGTTTGTATGGTTAGATATTAAAACAAAATGAAGAAAACGCTGCTAGAGCCCATAGATTCTCCTGTTGATGTACAGATTTTGGCATTGCCAATTGTCATTCACCAGGACAGAACTCAAGCACATGGTTCTTCTACTAGGCTAGGAGAGTGTGTAGGATCAAAAAGAAAAGCAATAATCAATGCAGAGTATGTTCAATGAAGAAGAAGAATAAGAATGAGAACAAGAACAAGAAGAGCACCTCTAATGCCTTGAGTACATGCTCTGGAGCAATTGTTCTTTTCTCCTCTCGATTACAAACTTCGTTCGATTCAGATGACACGAGGTTTATGAACTCTGAAGAGAAAACATAGAAGGAAAAGATGTCAGATACAAGGCAGCCAGGATATTGTAAAATAAAAAATAAAAAAAAGGAACGTGATCGTGATAGCTAATGTCCAATGAGAATAGGAGAAAGGCAAACCATATGAAGTCATTGCAATAAGTCAACTTAGCAAAAAACCTCTGTATAAATGCACAAGTTTCTATACAAGAGCTGTTTCAGAGGGATGGAGTATGTTTAACCTATCAAGAAGCAAAGGTGGACATAGAAGTATAGTTGGCAAAAGACCCCAGTATAAAGCCACTCTTGTCTCACGTGTACAAAATGCACCGGCTCAACCTCTGGGACGAAAAATATTAGGTAACATGCAAATGAACCACTATTCCATTGGAAATATGGACCCCTAAGAAATATGATACCTGAAACCCAAAAGCTAGGGTATAGAGCACATGGAACTATATCTTTTATACAAATGGGGCAAAAATTTACTAGCAATATCCATCAACTATTATCATCAAATAACTTTTTGTCCATCCATAAACAAGCAGTGAAGTACCAGATCAACTCAAAATGATCTATGGCTAATTTATGCTTGCCATAAAATCATATTCAATAAAGCAGCTATATTTCTCACCTACACAACACTCAATTAATAGATCTTGAGCATCTCGTGCAACACGAACATCAGGTGGTAGCATTTCCTTAATAATTTTTGTCATAGTTGCTGCAAAAACAATTAAAAGATAATAGACTGCTTTAGTACTTAGTAGCATTGTAAGGCACCAATTTGACAAGTAGAAAACCACATGCTCAATCAAATTATTTCAAACTGCTGTAAGTGTTATGAAAAAATCCATATCAAAGTTTTACAAATACGCATGGCCTCCCCACCGCCAAATTTTTGCTTCATCTGCAGGATTGGTCCCCACGCAATTGTTTCTTTTAATCAGCTAGTGCATTAGAACTGAGTAAACTAGTGTCATGGGCTTCCCATGGCTACACTCTTGCAGTGAGTAGACGAGTATCCAAATAAAACTACAGCGAAAGAGGTACTAAAGCAAGGTTGAAACAATTTGTATACCTAATGTCTCCCATCCTCTCTCCTAATCCCATTAAGTTTTAACAGGGAAAAAAAAAAAACATATTTACCAGAAGGAAATACCAACTGCAGAAATCAAGAAACACAAGGGATCAACCCACTGACCCTCCAAAGGTTCTTCAAACACAGTGTGCTTGATATCCCCCCAAAAAAAAAAAATTCCACTTTCACTCACAAATTGCGAATAACCAATACCGTCGCCACCGCGCTTACGTCCATTTCGCCAATTAGAAGAAGACTGAAAGGACAATCCTCACCCCCCGACAAAAAAAAAAAAAGAAAAAGAAAAGTCACTCTCACTGAATAAGCCAATCATGCAACGAAAAGAGAACGAAACCCCAATTCAACCAATCGACCCCCAAATAAGGGATACAAAGCACCATCACTCATCACTCGCAAACCAATACGATGGAAATCGTTCAAATACACATCAGACGAAGAACAAGAGGGGAAGGAAGAAAAAACCGAACCTTTGGGGAGCGAAGCATCCTCCTTCGATTTCCCCACTATATCCATCGGGTCCATCTTCGAACGCCCCAAACGAACCAAACCCTAAACCAACCAACACCCGATCAAACATCCAACATAGAGGCTAATCAGCACAGTCCGATCAAACAGCAACGCCGCAAAGACCTCGAAGAACGATCCCGGACACTAACTTACTCACCCGGCGCGATTCAAGCCAGACGCGAACCAGCTACCGAGCGACCGATCGTCCGCCGCCAAATCGGAGCCGCCGATGAAACCAATGCCGGAGCGCCGTGGAGGGAGAGAGGCGAGGCGCGATCAAAATCGAATTTTTATCGAGGAGGAGGAGGAGGAGAAGAGCGTCACGGTTCTTCAGGAATCGGAAAGGGATAAGACGACTTCCCAGCTGATTAGGGCAAATCCAAAGCGAGAGAGAGAGAGAGAGAGAGAGAGAGAGAGAGAGAGAGAGAGAGAACAAAATAAAATTAAAAAATTTGTTTTTTCAATCCGCCCCGGGGATTTCCTTCCCTACTCTCCCCCACGCGCGGGGATGGCGCGCGGGGTTCGGTCGCGGGGGACAGCGGAGGGGGCCGATTCACGCGGCGACGATCGCGCACGCGGCTTTCGAAGAGCGTGGAATTGGCCAATCGAGCTCCCCCCTCGTCCTTATTTTAAAAAAAAAAAAAAAGAGAGAGAGAGAGAGAGAGAGAGAGAGAGAGAGAGGGAGGGAGGGAGAGAGAAAAGGTCAGAAACTAATTCCGCTGCATGAACCGCCGTTGCGACGCCGTTTTGAAGGGGGCGGTTTTGACTCCTCAGATGGGCCTGTCCTGTTGGGCTTTTGCTGCTCGGGCCTAGGCACGCCCGATTGGGCCTGGGGGATGCGAATGGGCGGGCCGGGCCAGTAACGGCCTTCGGATTTCTTCTGTACAACCCGCCGTTTGTATTGACCGAAGATTCAGAGAGCGATGATTAGTTTTGTCATGCGTTTCATTGACACTATTATGTGATCAATTAGGTTAGAACCGTCTCGATTAGGTCTCGTGAGCCGGATTTGAGCTAAATGTTTTAGCTTTCAACTAGAGATGAATCAAATAACTCCGGGGTCGATCTCAAGAAGCCATTAGAGGCTATGTCTAGACTTGACATTTTATGATGCGAGTCACGGAATGAAGTCAACTCATCAGTTGGGTTGACTCCATTGGATTATCTATTGATAATTGTGATGAGTGCCAGCTGTTATCAAACTATTTTTCGAGAGATATGCATTGTGAATGAGAGTCGATGCTTGCTAAAGTACGTATCTCTCAAAATGCCATGTCGAGAATTGTCTATATCCTAATTTTACTTTGGGATAATGATACCAATGCCATTTGTGAAATGGCCTATAAACTTTGACCTCATATGTAATGTGATTCATGAATTTTTAATTTGTTTGACGTGGTTTTGAATTTTAGATCAATATGTAATGTAATCCCTAAACTTTTAATTTATTCAATATAATCCCTAAATTATATGAACATGTTCAGTATTATCCTTCCATTAATTTAATTTGAAGGACAATATTGTACATTGAACATTAGTAAAATATCACATTGAGCAAATTAAAACCTCAAGATCACATATCACATTAGGCTAAAGTTCAAGGGCTATATTGAATAAATTAAAATCTCAGGATCACATATCACAATGAGCCAAAGTTCAATGAGCATTCGGTATAATTTGTCCCTATTACTATAGAGTTTTCTATCAAATGAGGCAGCTGCTTCCCACGCCTTCTTCCCCCTACCTTTCTCTGGTTTCTGTTTCTGTTTTCCCCAAAAGAGATGGGCAAGCCAGAGAAGTAGTTGAGCGTGTCCGGTTTGGTACCACATAGCAAGAAAAGTCCACTTGCCACTTCCTACCTACAGGTCAAAATGAAGGAATGGCAGGAAGGTCCAGAGCTGGAGTGCAAGAGATGAAACAGTGTTGAGAACTTCGTAAAAGTCTGTGCACTTGGCTGGCCTCGTTTGACATTGACGAAATCTCAAATTTACTATCTTAAACGAAGAAAAGTTTCAAAGGGAACCGCAGTTCCAAACGGTCTGCCCTTCCGCGTTCTTTGCAGGTCATTCTCCTTTGAAGAACAGGTCCCTACAGTGTCGAATCTGACCCCCTTTCGAGAACGTTCATTCCATTCTTCTTCCTTGGATTTGCCCGCTGAACTGTGCTTCCACTATATTTTCAAATCACTTTCTCTCTGTCCCTTCTGAGTTTCCATCCAATCCCGTTCAAAGACAGGGATCAGTTGGTTTCCAATACTTTGTCCTTCCAACCTGGTTCATATTTGAACATGGGTTTTAATGCTCGCTTTGGATCCAACAGTACAGAGGAAGCTGTTTTCAGGGTCTTTTCGAATCTTGGAGGAGGGATCGTGTCCTCCGGAATGGCTCTTCATGGGGTCTGAAACTAGACATTTTGGTTAGAAGTCTAAAAAGTGGAAGGCAATGGCCGGTGGTCGGAAAAGGAAGCACCATTTTGGTCGAATCCACACTTCTTCAAGTGGGAAAGACTCCTTCTTCGGCGAGCATTTCCTGATCGGAGGGCCCGGCTTTTCAAGGGTGGTGTTCTGCAATGACCCGGATTGCATCGAGGCCGGTAATCAGAAGTACGCTAGCAATTATGTGAGGAGCACCAAGTACACGTTCGCCACATTCCTTCCCAAGTCATTGTTTGAGCAGTTCAGGAGGGTGGCCAACGTATATTTCCTCCTTTGCGCTTTGTTATCTTTCACTCCGATGTCACCTTACTCTGCCCTCAGCAACGTCCTTCCTCTGGTCGTCGTTATCGGAGTCACGATGGGCAAGGAGATAATCGAAGATTGGCGGAGGAAGAAACAGGTAAGCCTCCATTAGTCATATCCATTTCTTATGTTCATTAGGATACACAGCAAAGTTTTCTTGCTATTCTACCTAGATATCATTGAGGTAGCAAGGACTGCTTGCCTTAAGTTGCACAGCATTGGTTAATATAGCTGTCCAAATGTGTCTAATCATCCAATAACGTGTGCTTTTGTGTGTGTTCTATTTGTGCATTATGTCCATTTCATGCCATAGGTGAGGATTATCCAATTAACATCGGCATTTCATTTTTGATATTCAAAACTCGTGAGTCATAAAAACAATTTTCTGATGGCTGGTTTTGCTGGCGCTGTTGGGACAGGATATCGAGGTTAACAATAGAAAGTTAAAAGTGCATTGCGGTGATGGTGTTTTCAACGATACTAAATGGCGAGATTTGAAAGTTGGAGCTGTTGTGAAGGTAGAGAAGGATGAATTCTTCCCTGCCGACCTGATCTTACTCTCATCCAGTTATGATGAAGCTATTTGCTATGTTGAGACCATGAATCTTGATGGAGAAACCAACTTGAAGCTAAAACAAGCGCTCGATGCAACTTCGAAGTTGCAGGAGGACTCAGACTTTCAAGATTTTAAGGCCATGATTAGATGTGAAGACCCGAATGCGAATTTGTACTCTTTCATTGGGACCTTGGATCTTGGGCAAGAACACCACCCTTTAAGTCCTCAGCAACTTCTGCTAAGGGACTCAAAGCTACGTAATACAGATTACATCTATGGGGTGGTATTTTCACAGGACATGACACGAAGGTCATTCAGAATTCAACTGCACCGCCCTCCAAGAGAAGCAAGATTGAGAGAAGAACGGATAAAATTGTGTACTCTTTGTTCGCGTTCTTGGTTCTTCTATGTATCATTGGCTCGATATTCTTTGGAATTTCTACTAGTCATGACCTCGAAGGTGAATTTATGACAAGATGGTATCTTCGACCGGATGAGACGACAATCTACTATGACCCCAAAAGAGCGGTGATTGCAGCCTTACTGCATTTCTTGACAGCACTAATGTTGTACAGCTATTTCATCCCCATTTCCTTGTATGTGTCCATAGAAATCGTGAAGGTTCTTCAAAGCATCTTCATTAATAATGATCTGCATATGTACTATGAGGAAGGAGACAAGCCTGCTCAGGCCCGCACCTCGAATTTGAACGAAGAACTAGGCCAGGTTGAAACGATTCTTTCTGATAAAACCGGTACTTTGACCTGCAATTCCATGGAATTCATAAAGTGTTCAGTGGCTGGGACTGCTTATGGCACTGGAGTCACGGAAGTTGAAAGGGCTATTGCCAGGAGAAAAGGATCGTCTTTAGATGAAGAGTCGACAGGAGAGGAAGTCCATACTGAGGACAAGACATCCGTAAAGGGATTTAATTTCACTGATGATCGGATTGTGAATGGTAACTGGGTAAATGAGCCTCGGGCAGACGTCATCCAGAAGTTCCTGCGCTTGTTGGCAATTTGCCACACTGCAATTCCAGAAGTGGATGAAGAAACAGGAAGAATCTCGTATGAAGCTGAATCACCAGATGAGGCAGCATTCGTGATTGCAGCGAGAGAACTTGGTTTTGAATTTTTTGAGAGGACTCAGACGAGCATCTCAGTGCGTGAATTAGACTCGACGTCTGGAAACAAAATGGAAAGGTCAGATTCTTGTCGATAATTGGTAATAAATGACCTCAACAAAAATTTTCTTTGGTTGTTGTGATAGTTATCCTGGTAATAAGCTGCTGATGCTTTTCTGTATTCGATATATGTAATAATGGCATATTGAGGGTGTAATTGCTATATCTTGCTTGAGTTAATCAAACATCCTTGTGGTATGAGTCATAGCGGGTGTTCATTTTGGATGTTTGCAGAACCTATAAGCTGTTGAGTATATTGGAGTTCAGTAGCTCAAGGAAGCGGATGTCTGTAATTGTGAGGAATGAGGAGGGGAAGCTTTTACTCCTCTCTAAAGGAGCCGACAGGTTCGATAAATTAAAGATCCAATTATCATGGACTACTCATGGCCTCAAATTGGAAATTCTGACTTAGGCTAATAAATTCTCTCTCTCTCTTCAATCAAACAGTGTCATGTTCCAGAGACTTTCAGAAACTGGAAGTGAATATGTAAAACAGACAAAGGAGCACGTAAATAAATATGCCGATGCAGGTTTGAGGACAATGGTGCTAGCATATCGTGAACTCAATGAGGATGAGTACAGTGAGTTCAATGAGGCATTTACAGCTGCAAAGAATATAGTTAGTGCTGATCGTGAGGAAGAGATTGAGGCAGTTGAAGAACGGATTGAGAAGGATTTAATTCTCCTAGGGGCTACAGCTGTTGAGGATAAACTTCAAAACGGGGTGAGAACTTGAGCTGAGACATTTTAAATGAGTACAGATATCCAGAAGGGACTTGCTATAACTGGAAAATGGCTGTAGAAACAATTTCTTTTAGTGATGAAAGACAAAGCTGCTTATGGTTTTCTCACCAAAATAATGGTCAATTGGCAAGAAATATGACCTCAACCTTCCATATCTTGACCCATGTTTCTGAATTGTCAATGAAGGTTTGGATTACATGTAAAGTTACTTATTTTGGATAGGTTCCCGATTGCATTGATAAACTTGCTCAAGCTGGAATCAAGATGTGGGTTCTCACCGGAGACAAGATGGAGACAGCGATCAATATTGGGTAGGTCTTCTTTCTATTTAGGGAGTAAACTAAGGCAATACTTGAAGAATTTAAACTTACTGTTGGATCGTTTGCAGCTTTTCCTGTAGCTTGCTTCGACAAGGGATGAAGCAGATGATAATCAACTCTGAGACACCGGAGATTAAGTCCTTGGAGAAAGCAGGGGACAGTTCTGCCACTGCTGCGGTATTTTCTTCTATATTCTTTTGTTTCCTTTGGTTACATATTCAAATATGACTAGTAGTGAGTTGGCAGAGACTGCTTGCTTTCTTAGGCAGTCAAGGCGAGTGTCCTCCATCAGATAAACATAGGCAAAGCTTGGCTTGATTTATCTGGGGAAAGCCCTGACCCATTGGCATTGATCATTGATGGCAACTCACTTACTTATGCTCTGGAAGATGATGCCAAGGACATGTTCCTCGACCTTGCCATCGGCTGCGCATCTGTTATTTGCTGTCGCTCATCTCCCAAACAGAAAGCATTAGTAAGTCCCGCAATGTTCGTCATATTGTCCTATTAGTCGTTCTAGTCGTTTTACTATAATTTGTCTAATTGAAATCATTTTTACAAAAAACCTGAATGTACTTGTATTTTTCTCTCAGTTGCCAGTCTTCTAAAATCTCTATGGGCTGCAGATAATAATCTGGACTTTGGTCCAGCCAATTATGATGAATTGTGTAAGAAAAATCATAGGGGATAATCTTGTTATGCTATGCAGAATCGAAATTAAAATGGGTTCTGTTCTTCGCTTCATTTACTATGTTATGTTCTTGAAGCCACTGTGAAAATAGTCAAAGTTTTCAAGAGAATCCTGATAAATCTGTAAAGATGCTAAACTAGCTTGACTCTTTAAAAAATTCCTGTCTTTGAGAACTCAAGCATTAGCAACGCATCAGTTTAAAGGTTGACTATTTAGAACATTCCGCGTCTGAGTTGTGTTATCTACAATTTGAAGATTCATTGGTTTCTCTTCTTGAAATGTCTAGGTCACAAGGCTGGTTAAACTCAGAACAGGCGGCACCACTTTAGCGATTGGCGATGGTGCAAATGATGTTGGAATGCTTCAGGAAGCAGATATTGGAGTCGGCATCAGCGGATTTGAAGGAATGCAGGTAACAGCTCTGGGAGGTTCTCCATTTCTTTGTATGCCAGTACTACTTCTTGTTGTCTGATCAGCTCACTGTCACTGTTCTTATAATTTTTTCAGGCTGTCATGTCCAGTGACATTGCGATTGCGCAGTTCCGGTTTCTGGAAAGGTTGCTACTTGTCCACGGGCATTGGTGTTACAGGAGGATGTCGTCAATGGTAACAATCAACAAGACAATTCAATCTCTTGTTGTAATTAGAAATGCACTCGCTCTCATATCGGAAAAGCCACAGATTCAGATTGTTTCTTAGCTCCTTGCTACTTCCCTCCGATGGATCTATTCACTCATGTTCTGCTTATATCTATTAACAGATCTGCTATTTCTTCTACAAGAACATCGCCTTTGGCTTCACACTCTTCTTCTTTGAGGCCTACGCCACATTCTCTGGAGAAACCGCTTACAACGATTGGTATCTCTCGTTTTACAATGTTTTCTTCACCTCGCTCCCCGTGATTGCCCTCGGAGTATTCGACCAAGACGTCTCAGCTTGCCTATGTCTCAGGGTAGGTTCGTTAATGCAACATTGTTAAGTTCCTCGTAGTTTTGGTATGCTTTCAATTGTATCTTTATCGATTGATCTTTTTCGGCATTACAGTTCCCGCTTCTATACCAAGAAGGCGTGCAAAACTTGCTTTTCAGCTGGAGCAGAATCCTTGGATGGGCGTTAAACGGAATCCTCAGTGCGACTTGCGTCTTCTTCTTCTGTGTCTGCGCCGTGGAGACTCAAGCATTTAGGAAAGGAGGCGAAGTGGTCGGCTTCGAAATCCTCGGAACGACAATGTACACCTGTGTCGTTTGGGTCGTCAACTGCCAGATGGCACTCTCAATCAACTACTTCACATACATTCAACATCTCTTCATCTGGGGAGGGATTATATTTTGGTACATATTCCTTCTAGCATATGGAGCGATGGACCCTGACATATCCACGACTGCCTATATGGTCTTCTTCGAGGCGTGCGCCCGGCTTTCTCCTTTTGGCTCATCACGCTCTTCGTTCTGGTCTCGTCGCTCCTGCCATATTTCATTTACTCGGCTGTTCAAATGCGGTTTTTCCCAATGTACCATCAGATGATACATTGGATAATGAATGATGGGCAATCGGACGATCCTGAATACTGTCGACTGGTGCGCCAGAGATCGTTGAAGCCCACCACAGTCGGTTTCACAGCCCGTTATGAGGTGACATCAAAATGCTTCGAGGAGATCAAGCCTGAAGAAGAATGAGGAGATTCTCTCTTTTTGTAGACTATCATTAGGATAGCTGTAACTTCATTTGCAAGTATTGAGGTCCAGCATGAGTACCCCGAGAGATCGACTCTTGAGCCGGCTTTTTCTCGAAGGAGGTTCTCACAAGATGATGCTCCCCAGCTGTGATCGTGCTGCTGTGCCCTCCAGGAACATTTTTGAAGCTCCAAGACAGTTATTTGAAGTTTTGGAAGCATGGAGAGACATTGGACAGGATTTTTCGCCAACCCCGTCACGGATTAAGTAGTAAGCTGTACTTGCCATTACTATTGTAACCGACATTCCCGAGATTTTTCTATCTGTTCTGAATAGAGCAGATCAGCAATGTAATTTGGGAAAAACCAGAAGCAAAAAAAGCTAGTTGCTGCCACAATCTCTTCATATAGGTTGAGAATCTCATACATACCTAATTGAGATGTGATGCGATTGCATCGCCGGACCCAATTGGGAGACCAAAACACAACCGCTAGTATATTCTCTGCGATCTTTAAATTCCGGCTGGCTTTTGAGAACCGCACAACTGCATCCGGAGCTTCTATATGTACAGATGCGACATGTGAGTTTGAATCAGCAAGTTCAGGCCTCGAGCAGTAAAAATCTCAATCTGTGCATCTCAGTAAATTTATCATAACCAAAGAACAAGTAATCTTCCTTTCAGTCAAGAAATGACCCAGCAAGCTCCTCTTCCCAGCCACTGTTCCTGTCACTGACATTACATGGTTTGAGAAATCTCAATCTGGGCATCTCAGTAAATTTAGCATAAGCAAAGAACAAGTAGTCCTCGCGCTGCTGCTATGCCTTTGAAATAGAATTTACCATGTTATTGTCACTAATTTCCGGTAGCGAATGTCAGTTTGGAGCTGGATACATCTCTCTCGGTTATTGCCAAAGGTCTAAATACATTCAAGACGCGAAATGGGTCCCTTTCATGCGATGGCGACTTTGATGCAGGCATTACAGATCAGTATGCTATGCAGAACTTCTCTCTGCTGATACAACTATAACTCTACAATGAGTGCAAACTCCGACAATTCATGCCGTTCAGATTAAAATGGCGTGTGGATACAGCGCAGGTATGAACTGAATTATGCAGTGACCTTAAGCACATGGTCACAGCCAAACCTGTCTCTAACCTCGGTCAACACTCGGCATCACAAACGTTAAAAAAATTACAGGGGACAGCTCACTTTCTCCTGTCCGAATGCAGAAAGCAATAAAAAACAAAGGGTGGTTAGCAATGACAATCCCCATCATGGCTTCTATCTATTCCTTTTTCGGCAAGAATTGGATTTCGGGTTTGGCATGAAATTGCAGATCATGAGAAGGAAAGAGCGTAGCAAGCAAATCGGCCCACGAGATCAGGACTTGCACAGAAGGAGAAACTCCAGAAATGAATGGATCTAGGAAACGAATTGTCAGCCGACAGATCTTATCTACATAGTAAAGTTTTAATTGATAGTACCCGAGTTCTCAGGTCCTCGGCTCGCGCCGTGCGAATCGTGCGCATCGCAAAGCAAGAAAGAACTTGATTTCTTGAACTCTAACCATCTAATCAACATCATTTTGCAGAGATGCCACGAATCTGCACAAAATCTCTACAATTTGGATGACCATATGTCGTTCTTTCTGGCCAAAGATCGCCAAACAGTGTGGAAGGCCATCTAACATTACGAAAAGGATTTGCCGAAAATGTCGGAGGCCGACTTCGCCATCACTGTTGCGAACTCGTTGAAGTTGATCATGCCATCGCCATCCGCGTCGGCCTCCTTGATCATCTCCCTGAGCTCCTTGTACGTCAGCGGCTGGCCCATCTTGGCCATAGCTCCGGCGAGCTCCGCTTGGGTGATGTACCCATTGCCATCGCGATCGAAGGACCGGAACACCTCCAGGAGCTGCTCCTGGTTGATCAGCACGTCCTCGTTCATGTCCGGCAGGATCACGTTCACCAGCTCGTCGAACTCGACCAGGCCGTTGCCGTTGGCGTCCATGTTGCTGAGCAGGACGTGGACCTGGTCCCCGGACGGCTTGAGCCCGAGCGAGCGGAGGAGCGCCGCGAGCTCCAGGATCGTCAGGCTGCCGTCGGAGTCCATATCAAACCGTGCAAATATGTCCCTCAGCTGGCTCAGCGACGCCGCCATGGCCAGAAGATTCAAACGTCGCACCCACGAAATGTCCCGCGACACAAACCAGCAGGCTTCCTCGACAGGGAGGAAGGCAGGAAGCGAATGCACGAACGAAAACACAGGTTCTTCTTCTTTTTCTTCGGAGGCGGTGACGGTGACGTTGGCGGGTGGTGGTTGGCCGGCGGTGGCGGTGGCGGTGGAGGAGAGAAGGAGAGGAGGAGGGGGGTGGATCTTGGTATATGAGGCAACGGAGGGAGGGGGGGATGTTTGAGGTTGGTTATGGATTTGAGGTTCATCTTGGCCCAGTGGCATCGACTTTTATAACAGAAATAGCGCGTCGGTGATTAAATTTTGGTGGCGCTAGAGCTGAAAGATTTTTAAGGACAATGCTCTAGTTTAGCTGGACCAGCGTAGGTTCAAGGAAAGTGTCACACTCTTCAATTTTAATGTGGTTGGGGCATCTCTTGGGACAGTTCATGAAATGTCATGGACTTTTGGCATGGAGCAGAGAATCTAGGCATTTTGTTATCTTGGAGTGTCACGTTTTGGGAGGGCAAGCCATTGACCAAAGTGAAAAGTCATCATCTTTACAGAAATTTATATTGGTGGTAGGTGAAATTCAACGACAAAATTATCAAAAAATTATAAACCTTTTGTTATTTTGTTAATTTAGTTAAATTTTTTTTATGACATAACATGTTTTAGTTTAGCTGGACTTGGGCAGGTTCAAGTAAAGTGTCCATTGTTCATTTAATGTTGTTGGGAGCATCTCTTGGAAATAGGGGTGAGTATGGTTTGGGTGGACGATTTTCATCTTGAAATAGGGAACCGCCTATTAAGGATCAACTCCGAAAAAATTGAAATTGAGATTCATTCGTTGATTTCATGGATCCACTCGAGAATTAGACCGCTGGTTCGGTCCGATTCTCGGATGGGTCCAGGGAATCAATCCCCAATCTCTACAAAATTTAACTCATTCATTAATATCATTTTAAACCTATTTTCTAGACCCTTTGGCCTTATATTTGAGTTAAATCATGAGCCATTAATTTTTAATTAAGGATTGAAAACTACAAGACAAAACGAATAGACAATACTTGTTAACTAAAAACTTAATCTCTTTGAAAGTCATGGTGTAGTCCCTTTAAGGTTTCTCAACACCAAAAACATGTGGAGAATTAGACTCCACATTAAAAGTCCTAACCTCCACATAAATTGAAACATTACGCTTGATCCATCTTTTTTCAACATCAATTTAATTTAATAATTGGAATAGCTAAAGAGAGACCTACTTATACATTTTAAAGAGCCTTGGCTCTTAATTTCGTATCATGATGACAAAGCACCATAACATTTATGGATATCTTCAATTGGCTCTCCCCTTCCTTTTTGTTTGTTTATTTTGTTTTGGTTGAGAAAGTAAGTAAATAGATTATTAGAATGTGGAAAAAAAAGTAGAGAATTATTCCTATTACACACCCAAAAGACAAAATTATTCAATAATATTCAATAATTTCGAAAGACTACAAAATAATTAATTAATTGAGATGGAATTTCTTTATTTTATATATATATATATATATATACTGGTCCGATTTGAGTAGGTGGATGGGCGATTCTACGCTTAAAATTGAGAACCAGACTGGTACTCACCGATTTCACTAAATTGGGATCGGGCAGCTCAGGTGGTGTTCGATTCTTTTGCATACCTATACTTGGGACGGTTCATTGTGTTGGACTTTTGGCAGAAAGCATAGAATTTGGGCATCTTGTAACTTTGGAGTGTCATGTGGCCTAAATGAAAAGTCATCATCTTTACAAAAATTTATATCGGTGGTAGGTGAAATCTGGTTTTTTAATGATCAAAAATTATATTGCTCTGTCTGTATTGATTGTTAAATGAGTGTGGTACCATTCGCAGTGCGCTAGGGACCAAACACGTGTCATTGCAGCCCCCCAGCCACGCAAAAGCCTTTTTTATTTTTCTAATTTTGAGAAAAAGAAATCCAAATGTTTGGCTCAAAAATTACCATTGAATTATGAAAAAAGAAAAAGAAAAAGAAAAATACTATTGATCGATGATGTTGTGATTTGAGCCCAAAATTCATTACTTTTTTATTAGGTATTTAACCAATCGACCAGCTTTTTAAGAAGTAATTACTTGCTCTTTCCAATTACTATCTTTTTCCTCTGTCTTTTATGAATTTTATCTCTACATGAAAAAAATTATTAGTTTTTCGCGAAATGATTATTTGAATACCTAATTAATAAAAAATATTTCATTATCAATAAAATTTTTAATTAAATATATTTTATGGATGATGTAAATAATTTCCATTCCACTCATTTTTTGTCAAAACAAAAAGACCATAGTTTTACATTAACCTAAAATTCAACAAAATCGATTCATAGTGCTTCAACGATGATATAATATCCATGAATTTTCTCTCCACCTAATTATTTCAACTAGGGAAATATTCAGAATTAACATAACATACCAAATAAAGTAATAAATACAAGCGAACATTTAAATAATAGTGCTAGTTAGTTGAGTTGGCCATATGGTATTTCGATCTTGTAACCTACACGCAACGCTTCTATGCCACACTTCTCATGCAATTAGTACGATCAAATCTTAATACTTCAAATTAGTACAATAATTTATGAAGCTTGTCCCATCAATATAATTAAATACTTCCACTAACTCTATACTTTTCTCTTTTTAAAATTTATCGGTATTTTTTTTTTTACGTACCGCCCAACCGACATCATATCACCACCAAGCATCCTCGACAAGTAATAAAAAATCACGGCATCGAATTTTTCTTATTTCCTTTAATCAACATTAACTTACCGTCAAGGGAAGTATATAGGTATTTTTTGGATAATTTTCTTTATAAATATTGAGATTATTGATGGAGTTATTATTTTTATATTATATATAACGTAATATATATTTATATATATAAAATCGATTTAAGGGCAGAAATCTATCCTCTCTAAATATCTTACTTCGGCCATTTACAACAGTCCGAGTCAGAGAGAGAGAGAGAGAGAGAGAGAGAGAGGCAGGGAGGCGGAGGCGGAGGTGGAGGCGGCGGCGGAGCGCCGTGCGGCGTCGGCGGCGCAACGGATTCTTGGGTTCAGCCTTCAAATCCGTCGCTCCCCTTTTCCTGTACCCTCTTCGCGTGCATTTCTCTGCTCGGTACTACTGTGCATCGGTTGGGGAGCTTTTTTTTCTGCGAATGCGATGAGCCCGTGTCCGGATCTGCGTTCTTTTTCTGGTCGTCTCTGTCGTGGGTTGCTGTCGGAATGATGTCTCGGTCGCGTTTCTGGGTTTGATTCCTCGGTTCTCTGTTAATGGCGTTTTGAGGGTGGGGTGAAGTCACTGGAGGCAGCGGTTCATCGATCTCTTCCTGGGGAATTTTGTTGGTTCACATGGACAAAACGCATGAATCGGTCGATAAACCTCTGCATCCAGCGCTCACTCCTCTCTTTTGTTTTGGGTGCGTTTTACTTTTTTCTCTGTCTCTGCCTTTGGGTCGTTTTCTGTTCGATCTTTTCGGCTTGATGAAATCTCGAGATGCTGAGCAGGGGGGAGTAGTTTGTAAATTGGGGTCCAACGGATGAGAGGAGTTTCTGGGAACCCTTTGGGACATTTTGTAGTCTTTGATGGAAGATGACCCTGGAGGCAGTTGGCTCTTGTCGGTAGAAACTCTCTTTGAACGGGGCAACGAGCGAGGGAAGAAAGTGGGTAGTGGTTCTTGACTCTGTGTTTAACTTTCTGATTTGTTCTGTTTTGTTTTCTTGGTTTTTCCGAACTAAATGAGGTTCTTGTTGGCGCTCCTAGCTTGATGATGTTTTCTTTTATATGCTTTGTATGAGGCAATTATCGCCTTCCATTTCCGCTTGGCTTGTGCTGCCGCGGTATCTGGCGGATTTTAATGAAATGTTGTATTTCTTAAAAAGGAAAAAAATTGTTAAGAGCTTTGCTTGATTTAGGATAAAAGTATGCTGTGATTTGTAAAAGAAAAATCGGAGAGAATGATAGCGTGGATCATTTGAAAATGGATGCTTTTTAGCAGGATTTTCTGCAATTGTTGTGGTGATTTCAGTATGCTTGCAACTGTTAGGGCTGTGATTTGTTGTCGAGACTCATTTGACCATATGAAAATTAACATCTTGTTGGCTTAGTGTAAATTTCTCTGAGTAAATTGACCTGCTTTGAAGAATTATAGCTGCCAAAGTAGATAATTGTCAATTGAATGTGCGCAGTTGATTTCTCCTCTCCTGTTTCATCATCATCATCATCATTTCAGTTCATTTCTGGTTCTTCCTCTCAGTCCCAGTTTCTTGGAATATTTGCTGATGAAGGTTCTCTAATGCGAAAAGATGCCAAGATTTGTGGGAACTCGTGGTTTTCTGGCTTTAAGGACAGGTTTGATATCATTTACAAATTGGTCATTATCTTCATTACGAGCCTGCATACTTTTAACGTTTCAGTTAGCTTATCTTTCTAGATTCCTCAAAGCCACTTGTTTACCCTGATTCTTCTTCATAATTTTCTTTGCGCCTTTTGGCTGAAAGTTGTGCCCTTCATGTTGACACATTGGATTATTTACAACCTCAAGCTCATTATTGCTTCTGCACCTTTTTACGTAAGTACTCCGGAGAGTGATTTATCCAGAAGTGTCTATATGGTCATGTGTGGTTTGGGTTTTGGGAAGTCATTAGGTTTTTTTAATTTTTTTCTTCTCTGTTCTTATGTTTGTAAGGGGAAGTGCAATACTGGCTATATGCAATGTACCAAATGGTCTTCTCATGGTCACCGTTGTTTTGTTTTCGGATGAAAGTGGTTCCCATGAATGTGTCATTTTCTTGATCTGGTGGTAGAAAAGTGGTTCCTTGGTTCCTTTTGGCAAACCTAAGGGGACCATCTTTGAATGAAGTTCCAGCAGTAGGACTATCTGCGGCTTCAAAGTGAGGAAAACAACAGCTTGTGGACTACAACTTGGGAGAGAGAATCTGAAACATTGAAGGAAGCACTTTTGGAATCTGGCATCATGTTCTGCGTACGAAGCTAGTTTGGAAAGGAAGAAAAAGATTTATGAGAAAGATTCTTTCGTGTACGCTGTGGACGAATCACCAAATTCTGGGAACCTGGTTTTGTGGAAGAATCTGGGATGACATCTGCAGGTTGAGGATACTCTCTCTCTCTCTCTCTTCCTTTTTCGGTTGTTTTTCATATTGACTTTTGCTGTCTTAAAATGTTTATGCTCAGCCATAATTAGTCTTTGATATCTAATTCTGTGGTTTGATGGATCATTTGTGAATTTTTTTCAAAAGGTTATGCCGCAGTGGCGTCGTAGTTGTAATGCTTCAATTGGTGTTGTAGCTTGCATTCATCGTGTATGTCACCTACAAGGCACTCTCTACTTATAGTAGTTTGTTTTTTTTAGTTTTAACTTTTTCGCTTACTTTCGTTATGTTTCTTTTTTGGCCTCCCCGCTCCCCTGATGCTGCCGGGCTTTGGCCTTGAAGCTGTTGCTGTCGGGTTGGCAGCCTTCAAGCAGCCACCCTGTCTGCCGCTTGAACTCTCTCTCTTTTGTCATTTTTCCTACCCGGGTCGAGCACACGATTGTGTCTCACGGGGTCTTCAGTTCCGTCTGAAGAAAATGAATCGCTCATCACCATGAATTGGGCTGTTTCATGGCCTTTATTTCTTCGCCATGGATCTTTTTCCTAAACAAACTTAACGTTGCTCCTGAATTGTACTATTTACAGAGTCTAGGCATTGATCATCAGTTGCAGTATTTCCTGATATGATTTCACGATATCTAGTGCATTGCCTAATGATGGTGTGGTTGAAATTATTGGCTTTAGATAATGGAGACTGTTTTGAGGAGTTTGACAGGTTAAATTCTAGTTGCCTGTCAACTTGGAGCTAAGTTCTGATTTAGCTTTCGGGGGAGGGGGGCCTAAGTAGGACGCTTTGTTCTTTTCGTTAAGGACAGCGGGGTTAAGTAATCCTGTCGCCATCTGATTTGCTCCATCTCTCTTGGGCCTGATGGCATTTTCGCGAACAAAACAAAACAAAACGTGGAAAAGCAGTCGAGCAATTAAGAAGGGGGGTTTACGCGATGACGTTCGTTCGGGGGGTAGCGACGAAATTGGTGATGATGGCAGCAATGGCTGCTTGACCAATAAATTCGACTCGAATGATTGATTGTTGTGCACGATCATCCGAATGGTTTTGTGCAGTTAGTTCGTATTCATGAACCCAGGGAAGACTGGATTTGGAACTGTTTGATAAACGTGAGATGGAGTCGAATGATGGCGGTCTGGCTTGAGACTATGCCAAACTTCAATTGATGATCGGCGAACTTATTTATGAAACCCTTGGCTGCCCTTTTCTCTCGCCCCGAACTTCAATCGATGATCGGCGAACTTATTTGTAAAAACCTTGCCTGCCCTTTTGTCTCGCCGACAAGATCGTGCAATATATCAATATGCTCGCATCGGGGCCTTCGCCGGACTTGTGTTCTGAGGATATGCGAAGTAAAGAGGCTAACGTGAGATTTTGGAGGGCGACATGGGGACTCTAATAGAGGTGTAGGTCCAGAAAGGCTCAGGTTAAGCACGCCCTCATTCTCTACTTCAGACCTTGAGTTTGTCTGAAAATGAGCTTGGTTGAGCACCGTAGATGAATTTCGTCACGGTGAATCGGCAATTCAATCGGTACTCTAACTGGTTGTTTATAGGAGAAGCGCAACCAAAGACTAGATAATAGTCCCCTTGGATATCCACATCTTTCCCCATGGCCGCTCGGAATCGTCTCCTCACTTCACAAGAAATCTGAATGACCGGTTCGCGTGGATATGTGATGCCGCCTTTTCGTTACTACGCTGTGATATTAGCCATTCATCGACGAGAGATTCGTCTTGGACCGATCTAGATAGAAAAGATATGCTGAATTCTTAAATGGTCTTCAGCTCAAACTTAAAGATTAGGATTCGTTGCTAAGCTATTTTTCCGATACAGTAGATCGAGCTAGTCTAAGGAAGTAATGCTGAGTTTCTCTTGTTCTTGATCATCTGTGTCATCTGGATGCTCAAGATTTACTGGCGAGACAGTCCTTATCGCCGGGAAAAACCATGGCAAAACAAGGAAGCTAAGTCCTCCAAATCTAAATCGAGCATCCTGCGATTCGAGACTTTGATATCTCAGTACCAAAGACTGCTTGGGTCGAGTTTGAATCAAGATAAAGCTTTTCGCACATCGATCATGATCAAAGCCGAGAGCATATGCATAGCAGGCAAACATATGCTTCTTCTTCTGCGGTCCTTTTGAACAAGAGGCGTAGAAGCTAACAGCAACTTCATATCATACGATCACTACAATCAGAGAGCATACACATCATTGGAGACATTATTGGAGTTACCAAACAACTGATTAAACACCAAACCAGATGGCGAAGCTTAATATACTTGCGATGATCGTGAAACTGTGTTCGCCACAAGCTTAGACTATATAGATTAACTAAGCCTCTTGAAAATCATATTCTACTCTTTCGCCTCGATAGGTAGAAGAACTAAAAGAAGGAGCCACAAACACTGAGGAATAAACCTTAGAACTACCAAATAACGAGAGCCCGCAGGACTCGTTTCCTTGTATGACGCAACGGTCTGGACCTTCTTTTGGTGAGGTCGATGAGCAAACTATCGTTTCTTCGACGAGGGTATCGACATCCTTCGAACCACCTTCACTGCTCTTTTTCCGATCTCGCCATGGATGATTGAGAAAAGAGTTGAGAACTGATGACGACGACGATCTTGCTTGTTTCTGCTTCATGTTTGCACGCTGGAAAATCTGGTCGACTTTTGGATGCTGTCCTACGAAGCTGCAGTTCACCTTGGGGTGATTATCGATCAGCTGGCGGCACGGGAAGTTCGTCTTGGCGTTCCTCCCTCGGAGCAGCCGGGCCGCGCTGTCGTAAGCCAAGGCGGCTTCCTCGGCGCTATTGAAAGTGCCCAACCATAGCCTCAGCTTCAGCGTGGAGTCCTTGATCTCCGCGACCCATCTTCCCGAAGGCCTTTGTCTCACCCCAAGAAACCTTCTCATGGCATCACTCCCCTTTGCTCTCTTCTTGATGTTCTTTCTCATGGCTATGGCGTTCTCTCCTTCTCGGTCGGAATTCCTCTCTCTTTCGACAGATGTTGAAGTACCACCGGATGAGCTTTTGGATGGGATTTGTTGGATCGTCACGCATGACGAGAGTGGTTGGTCCATAGCGAGAGGAAGGAAATGGGAGAAGAATGCGTTTGTACTGTTGTGGTAGTGAGAACAAAGGCTAACAAGAATGATGACAGGAATAATATAGGAAAAGTTTATTCGTCTGATTGGGGTTTGTTTCCATGTAAAAACAAGAAGAATAACGTCACCAAAACTTGCAGCTTTTAGCTCAGATACAGAGCAAGAGATTCCTATGAAGGTGTCAAGATTTATATTCAAAATTCCAAGGAAGTGTTAGGTTAGTAGTAGTGACAACCGTGGAGAAAATGCTGTTGTTTCATTAATGATTCCTGTTCATCATGTATGTTGTCTGTAATCCGGAGGACCACAATCACTGGTGCATTTTGGTCACTGATTAGCATCATGCTCATAATGTTTATCCTTTTGTAATTTCTTGAGGAGAAAGGCTCTCCTGGTGGAGTAGGTAAAGACAAAATGAAAGACAGGAAAATTTGCTGGATAAGTGTGCTGTGTCCAAAATGCTCTAAAGATATTGCCATTCTTTTTTTGTAGAAAGAGGGGAAATGTTTTGTGGTGGCGGTCGTGTCATGTGGCGGTGTCACAGTGAAGAAGTTGGCCATTGAAAAACCGAGAGTTCGAAAATTCGAAATTAAAAGATGGGTGTGATGCATGTCAGGCAGGCAATGTGATTGGTCAGTTATGCCATGTCACCTATGTGATCCGATAAGTAAGACGTTTTTGATAAGAAGACTTCTCTTCGATCAAGGTAATTTGGTTTGATCAACATGTTCCAACTGAGTCATTCATTCTGGGCCTCATCCTTTGAGGTAATCTCAAGGTTTTATTGCCAAGAGACATGTTTTCAGCTGCAAAAGTTCTTTTCACTTGTGCATGCTGTTCAGAGCTTCACTCCTATAAATTGGGCTTAGGTTGTTAGTTCCACTTCTAAATTTTAGCAAGTTCAACCATCTGCACAGTAGGTCAAAATTACTCCTCTACAAAGTTCTTAACATGGTCTTAATCTACGGTCGATGCAGGAGGACACGACAGATCATGCGCAGTACAGAAAAACATGTACGACAATGCACATTCTTTATTGGGACTAAAGTCTGCTGAAGTCTATTTAGGAATCTCTTGTTCTCAGCCTGGTACCGTCGGACAATAGGTCAAATACACCAGAATCGCATGTAGTAATAATATATCATGACCCGTTTTTATATACTCAGAGAATACTAAAAATAGGCGGTCCTCGACTGCTCATCCACACATCTTGCAGATCAAATACGGAGATATACAACGCTTGATGATTTAAAATGCGCATACCAGAAGCAGTCTTGATGTATCCGCACTGTAATGAGCGTGAGTCCAAAGCAAATACACCGCGAGGTTACAGTTAAAGGCCAAATCGGGAATCTGGGAAGAGAGAATATTTACCAAGGTTTATAGATCAGATTGCAATGGACTCGAGGGCGCTGCAGAAAGCTCCAAAGAGATATGGGGTAGGCTGAGGAAACACTCAGCGAATTAAATTAAGCCCTAAAACCTCTCTGTAAATTCAGATTAATGCCCCTGGTGCAATACATCCAAACAGCCTGCAGACAAAAACTCACACCTCAAAAGCCTAAATACGACCAAAACATGCACGTTTGCTTCTTGACTTCACCCCCCACCACCATCTTCCTCTCGCTAATTATAAAGTATATTTTCTCGAAGATGAATTGTTGTTTAGGGTTGTCGTCTTGCCGGGCGTCTTAGTTTAATTTTTGCAATGCATCGAGCATGAGCTATATTCCATCTGATTTTATCTGTTTTTTTTTTGTTTTTTTATGAAATCCGAATAAGGGCCTGCGCAGCATCTTGTGTTGGACCGCAGATCAACCACAGAAACCTTTTTCGAGCTTTTCTTGTCGGATTCCCTCCGTACTTTTCGCCATCGCCCTCTAAAGCTTTCTCTACTCTACTCTCTCGTTAACCTGAGTCCTTTAAAACCTAGAAGTTGATGCACACAAAGATGGCTGTTGAGATGGTATCTTCGTTTGAATTTCGATCTTCACTTCGCGAATAGAAAAATCAGTGCCCACCCTTTGTTCCATCGAATTTGAGGTAGGTACTAGATTTGTCCTAAGCATCGTTGGTTTTTTTTTTTTTTTTTTTTTTTCATGCCGAATTCACTAAATACACGAACTTTCAAGGGAATACTTGCATCACTAGCTTAGGACGGGAAACGTTATAAAAGTTCAATGGAATCAATTGACTGTAGTGTGAAGAAAGGAATTTGAAGTTGACAAGTCAAGTGGGTTCGAAATAAAGAAACCTAGCCAGGAGGGAAGGGAGCACATGCAAGATATGGGAGAATCGTGCCAAAATCACATCTTTCTAAGGCAACGATTCATCTGTCTACCACTTAGTTAACAGTGAAATGAGTTACCGGTAGTAAAATAATCGTATTTAAGTACATATAGGGACAAATCTATGTTATTTTGTAGGGAGCCAAATTATACTCAATGGAGAATACCTACCTTATTATGCTTGAGTAAAAATACCTGGATTTTGAACTTACTTCATGTATTTTCTTTAGTCAACGAATGATGTAACATGTTAACAAGCACTTCTATATCCAAGATGTGTAAGCCTAATATACTCGTTATTTCTCATTAGGTAATACGAACAATTGAGAAAATTGACCTATGATAGGGGTGAGCATGGTTCTAGGGTAGAATCTAGAATTGAAAAATCGGACTAGTGGGAACTTGTCTGATTCCAGATTTCAAGATATATAGGGTAAATTCCAAGTTTTACAATTTAAGAAATTTATTTTGACGGATTGGTTCCAATTTTTCAGTAGGTGGAACCTAAAAATTGAAATAAGTTTTTGTGATTTTCTTGATTTATGTTATCCAATGATGAGTATATAATTTAGAATCACTAGTTTAAGTTTTCATTCTATTATTAAGACTTTTACTTTGTTAATGTTTTATATTTTTGTTGTCTAAATATAAGTTGTAATTAGTTAATTGTAATAGCAAGTGATTGTTATTAAAGATGATGATTCATTGCAATTATTTAATTAATAATACAAATGGAACCTGGATAAAATTTGGAATCGATTATGAAACCTATCGCAGGGTATGTTCCAAGTTCAAAAAATAAGAAATTCGTTCCAGTGTTGAGATTCCAGGGGGGAACTTGTATAGAACTTGGAACCGCCCACTCCTAATGTATGATATCTCTATGAAATCTTGTAATTTAAGTAGTATTGTTACAATACATAAGATTTTCTTATTTAGATTCGTTTGTTTTGCGGAAAATATTTTCCCCATTTTCTGACATTTGGTTTGCATAGGAAAATGAGTTAGCGGAGAATGTTTTCCTAGTCAATGGAAAAATTTTCTTACTAAAAACTTAAATTCAAGAAAAAAATTTCATCTTTGAAAAAACCGAAAAACATTTTCAAAACATGACTAGGTATTTGCACTTGGACCTAAAACTCTACGCTTGGGCATGGAAACCCCAACGTTGGTTTCTTGATCTTGGCATTTAGGACCAAGGCCTTGGCACTTGAGCTCGGGTCCATCGAGGCTAGGCCCAAGGCCCTGGCACTCATGCCCAAGTCCATTGAGGCCTGAGTTGAACCTCTGATGCTCATACTTGATGCTCCTATTAGGATACAAGTGTGAGTTGTATTAGAGAAATCCCAAATTGGAGAATTAATGTGATGTTGAGCAGTTAATATATCCAATTTGACACATAATACTCATTAGCTTAAGCTTTTAGTGAAAGTGAGTTCAACCGAATATATTAATGGGCTTAAACTCAGGCTCACTCTTGGAGATCTCTCCGAAAGAAGGCATCGAACTTTTACTAAGCATTCCTAACAAATGGTATCAAAGCTCATGGTTAATAGGTGGCTCATTCCCAATGTGTATTAGTGTAATTCGGTTTCCAAGCAAGTGGGCATTGTGGTATAGCAACGCAGGCTCGATGGCAAACTTCATGGTTAGGTCCAGGATAAGAGATGGGTGGCTCACTCCCAATGTGTATCAGTGTAATTCGATTTCCGGGCAAGTGGGCGTTGTAGTATATCAACACAGGCTCGATAGCAAACTTCATGGTTAGGTCCGAAATAAGAGACCGATTGAAGTTGGGCATTGGAAATTTAAGTTGAGATAAGTTAATACAGAAGGATACCTAAATTAAAGGGATAAAACCTAACAATGGAGTTCATATGTGAGGGGGAGATTATTAGATATACATGTGAATTGTGTTAAAAAGTTATATATTAGAAAATTGATGTTGTGTTGAGTAATTAATATATTCAAATTGACCCATAACTCATTACTTTAAGTTTTTAAGTGAATGTGGATTCAACTAAATATGTTGCCAAACTCAAACTTGGGTTTCTCTTGGAGATCTCTCCAGAAGAAAGTATCGAATTTCTATTATGTGCACTCCTAAAAGCTCTGGCACTCAAGCTCAAGTCCATGAAGGCTGTGTTCAGATCCTCAATGCTCGATCTCTAGTCTCAACCCTTAGGCTCAAGGTTGATAAAGGCCATGTACGGGTCTTTGGCACTTGATCTCGAGTCCTTGGTTAATTAAACATTTGTTCTTAATAAAATGTTTGAAGGAAAATCGAATTTTTTAATTATTTATTATTTTTAAAAAGTCAAATTTTAAATAATTAAAATTTTTATTTCCCTTTTTGCTTCTTCCTGGCTGATTGTTAGCTACGGTGATGGCCAGTGGCAGTAACCAGCCAAAGGTGAGCTCAAAGCCTCGCTAGCCATGGCAAGCTTGAGCCTTGCTAGAGGTCTATAGCAAGATAAGAAATGATGTTCACCTATGAAGGCAGTGAACAACTAAATCTAACGAGTCGAAACAATCTAGTGACTTTGACGCGTCAGAGTAAACGATCGCTAGCTCACCAGTCGACAACCGGCCAAGGAGGAAGCAAAAAGAAAAGAAAAGAATATATAAAAATAAAAAATAATTCAAAATACAAAATTTTGATAATTTTCCCTGTCAGATTTTCTTTACCAAACGACGAAAAATACTTTCCGACTCTTTTTCAGGTTTTAGACACACATTGAAAATAAGAAAATGACTTCTTAAAAAATATTTTTCATAAATGGTACATTTCCCCAAAATAATTCGATTGTTATATATAATATGAATGACGTAAAATCATGATTTTACTATAGAATCGTCATCTTACAATCTTGCTATAGTAACTCTGAACTTTTTTGACGTATTTGTCTGAAACGACGATAATATACATCCGTATCGTGAATTTTCTAATTTTCGTTTCGTATATCATTAAGAGACATAATTTAATTTCAATTTAATTGCTCCAAAACAATGTGCTCGGATCGTGAACTTAATGAGGAATTCAAGGCCGGAGCTTCTGTGGGCCCATTGTTAACGAAATGCGTGCTTATAGGCCCAATGGTTTGGTCCAATAATCTTTATTTATTTATTCTATAGATAAACTATTAAAGTTAGCAATCATAGAGTTGAAATTCAAGTAAGTGGCCAACGCCTGTAATTAACTCCTCAAAAAGGTAGATGTCGATACCAGCTGGCTAATCTGAAAACGTTAAAAAGGAGTGTTAAACTAGCTCGATAAATGAAATCTCAAGATCTGAAAGAGAATGTCGGTATGAGTAATTATGCACGAGTAGACATGTATCAAACACATGAACGGAACAATTTCAACATGGATGCTATATGCAATCTGTAGTGCTCATATGACATAAACATGAGTCGATCCACTCTGTTGTTGTCTGACTAGAGACTCGTGTTGAAAGCGGGACATCACTCAAAGTAGTGGTACTTACGCACATAGCATGCATGTTGGTACCTAGTTATTTGATAGGTGTCAATATGAAGGAAGGGTCGAAATCCAATCACCTAGCACGAGACTCTATTCACTCACTTAAAAGTCGTGTAACAACCTTATTCATAAGAGCGCCACATAGAATTGGTGCCGATCAAGGCATCATTCACTTCGATACACAAGCTTATATCACAATTTACAAGTCACATATGTACCAAGACATGTCACAATTCCTTGAGTCATGTATAGCAAGACATATCATAATTAATCACTATCTGCAATTGGATACTCACATCGATCCACAACATTTTTTAACCTCAATACCAATTACCAGAGTTCTAAGGCGATTAATCTATCTCATTGATCACACTAAACAAGACAATACACTAAAGCTTGATTGGAACAACATCAATAGTGTTCGCGCCTTCAGTCCATTCGATGATGTAACCAATCGAGATTAGTCAATAATGTTTTGTTAGCAAATAATTGCGGTAGCAAAATATAATATAGAGAGACAGAGCAACGGAGATTAAACATTCGATTTGGTGTCATTGAATTAGCAAATCACTAATCGAATGATACATGTCTAACGCAACAACTAGAGAATCAAAATAAATAAAAATGCACGCAAAACAACGTCGGAACCTACAAATATGCTAAGTGTCAAGTCTGCTAATCTAAGAAGTTTCTTCTAGAGGAACATGACACAAGATGAATGTCCACCCCCGTCTGAATCGTCTGATCTCTCACGCACAACATCCGCCACGACCGAATTTGTAGCCGTCCGACCGGTTGTTCCTGGCGGCGCAGCACCCGACGCTGTAGACGAAGACGACGACCACCACAACGCAGACGTTGAACACGAGCAACGCCCTCCATTGCTGCTTGATGCTGGCCAAGAACCCGGCCTTGCACGAGTTGCAGTTGTAGCACAGAATCTCCGGGTCGTTGCTCCACTTGCTGCAGTCGCCGTCTGCTGCCGCACTGCCGGACCCCAGGCTCAGCGTCCAGTAGGTCGCGTTCTTGAACTGGAACCCGCAGTCGCTCGGCGGTTTGCAGCAACCCGACTGAAGAAATCATGTGAAAAAGAAAAAAAGAAATCAATCAGCATTATCATGTGAACTCGGGTAACTGCTACTGTAATTGAAACCGCAATTGCTAAAAGTTCTGATTAAAAGGAGAGAACTTTCGTATTTAGATCCGTATTATACGGAAACCACTTCCATCTTTACAATGCACACCTACATGAAAAACGTGCGCGACAAGAACTCGGTCTACATCACCTGGATCGGGGACCAGTTCATCTTGAAGAACTGCGCTGCCTCCCGGCCGGCGCCGCCCGCCGCGAGGCTCCGGCAGACGTCCCCCTCGGCCAAGCAACTCCTGATCTCGTCCCACCGCTTCCCGCTGGCCACGTGGTTCTGCAGCCAGTGCGAGTAGTCCCCCAGCCTGTACTCCTTGTAGCCCCGCCCGGACACCGTCTTGCTGGCGCCCTTGTTGGTCACCAGGAACAGGAACGCGGCAAGCGCGACGAGGGCGACGATGAGCACGAGCATGAGCGCCAGGTAGAGGCGAAGGAGCCAGTTCACGCCGCAGCAGGCGCCGATGACGGCCATGAGGGAGACGGCGAGGAGGGCGAGGCCGGCGATGAGGAGCGGGTCCTGGAGGGACTTCTGGCACGAGGTGGGGCTGCGGTGGACGTGGAAGTAGACGGAGGCGCCGACGGCGGCGAGAGAGACGAGGACGACGAGGACGTTCAGGAGCCCGACGACGAAGTTGCTCGCGCGAACCATCTTTTCCGCGGGATCACGCACGACTGCTGCAAGCGAGCGAGCGAGCGATGTATGCGGATTCTCTCTGCAAGCGAAGGGGATCTAGGGTTTGGTTTCTTCTTGGTGTTTGTAGAGAGAGAGAGAGAGATTGGAATCGAGAGGATGAAGAAGACGAACAGTTCGTGCAGGAGGCGGAGAACTGTTCTGGTTACTGCATGTAGAGGGCGTGTTCTTAATCGTGCAGAAACTTCCTGCCACGTGTCGTAGCGTGAGTGGGTGAGGTTGGGAGATGGTGGGGCCCCGTGGAACACGTGGGGGTGGTCTTGGAGTTTATGGGCGGGAGAGATGCCACGTGGACTTACTCTGCGTGGTATCGCGATTGTAGCCGTTGATTATACGGAGTTCACACGATCGACGCCCGCGATGGCGTTGATTCTTGAAAAACTGAATTTGTGTTATAAATATTCTCGTGTACGAGATCAGGACGAGTGACGTGTGCTGTATTGCGACATGCTGACCTGTCGTGGAGGTGGGGCCCGCCCCACGAGGACGTGGCTGTTTGGTTGGGAATGGGTGTTTGACTTGTTGACTCATAGGAGGACAAGACAAGGAGTTTTATTACAAAAGCGCAATCGGATCTCAGTATTTACTTGACGATAAATTCCGTGGCGTAGATGAATTCCTAGAGAGGTCCTGATATCGCCAAAAATATAGAAATATTATGTTCACCCAATTTGATCGATTTTAGGATAGATTGGTTTCTGGCTTGGAGCTAAGACCGATCATGTAATCTTTAGAATTGGAAACTGAATCGATTGATTTTGAAATTCTCAATTTTAAACTGGTCAATTTTGATATGATTTCTGGTCCTATCCAAAAACTGGCCTACTTTATGTTTTAGGTAAAAAAGGCAAAATCCTATAATAAAAGATAAATCATGCCCCTTCGTTACATAAACAGTTTTTTGAGTAACTAATTACGGTGTTTGTTCACATTAAAAATCATAATTTAATTCTTGATCCGTGTAAAATGGAAAAGAAAAAGTTTCTCTAAAAGAAACTTCAAAACCGTTTAGATTTAGTTCAACCCAAGTATCGATTGAAAAAGGTTTTCATGTAAAATTAGTTGTTCCAGAATTGGATCAAGAAAAGAACTAATTTTGGGCTGCTTTGAAGTTTGCGGAACCAGGAACTAAATATGTTCTCTCTAGAACTAGTCTCGAACTTGTTGGTGATGGCTGTTTTGACCTGATTTTCAAATTGAATTGGATCAGTGCTTATCCCTAGATTTCATGAGTTATCATAAATAAAATTGGTGTTTGACTTTTAAATTCCATGATGCTTCTCTAAGATAATATTCAAAGAAAAAAAAATATTAAACTCATCCCATGATTATCCATTAATATTTAAAATCCAACATGCCATGATACAACAAAACAAAAAATTGTTTCAAGGGCACAAACTATCATTAAGGAGAAGATTTTAGGTGCATTAGACAGAAGTGTACTCGTCGTTTAAATCATGTTGGTCCTTCTAAATTCAAGGATCATGCACGCATTAGATGCACTACATCAGGCACATTAAAACTTATAAATAATTAATGACATACCCAAAAAATAGTTTAATATGTTAGGGAAAAGGACACCAAAAACCCCAAATTATACCCCTTGGGACAATTTTACCCTGAACTTTTTTTTGTGCTATAAAAAACTCCAAACTATGCCACTTGGGATAATTTTACCCTAAACTTTTTTTGTGCCACCAAAAGCCCTAAACTATGCAACTTGGACAATTTTACTCTGAACTTTTTTTTGTGCCATAAAAAACTCCAAACTATGTCACTTGAGATAATTTTACCCTAAACTTTTTTTGTGCCACCAAAAGCCCTAAACTATGCTACTTGGACAATTTTACCCTGAACTTTTTTTTTGTGTCACGAAAAACCCTAAATTATGCGACTTGGGACATATTTACCCAAGACTTTTTAAGCGAAGGGCATTTTCATCTTTTCTTTCTTCTTTTTAATTTTTTTTTCTTCTTCCCCACCGGCGGAGGGAGGAGTCGCGCCAACGACAACCACCACCCTCGGCGGCGGCGTCGGCGGGTGGCCACCCTCGCGCCGTGGCAAGGGGTGACCCTCGCCGAGTCGAGGGCCCCGCCCCCCCCGCCGGATCCAATGAGGGCAGCCCTTGCCCGGGGAGACTCGGGCGAGGGTGGCCCCCGCCGAGGAGGGCCGAGGGCGGGCTAGGGCCGCCCTCGCCGAGGGGGGCTACCCTCCCCGCAGTGAGGGCCACCTCTCGGCGGGGCGGCCATCCTCGCCGGACGTCGCCGGTGGCGAGGTTGGCCGTCGTCGGCTCTCCTCTGCTGGACCAGAAGAGGGGAAGATCCAGCAGAGGGGAAGAGGAAAAAAAAAAAGAAAAAAAGGAAAAGACAAAAATGCCCTTTAGTTAAAAGTTTGGAATAAATGTGTCCCAAGTAGCATAGTTTAAGGTTTTTTGTGGCACAAGAAAAAGTTCAAGTTAAAATTATCCCAAGTAGTATAGTTTAGGGTTTTTAGTAGTACAAAAAAAATTTAGAGTAAAATTATCCCAATGGGTATAGTTTGGGGTTTTTTATGGTACAAAAAAAAGTTCAGGGTAAAATTGTCCCAATGGGCATAATTAAGGGTTTTTGGTGGCATTTTCCCAATATGTTAAATTAGTTGGCGGCGGTGATCTCATAAAATTTTATACAATTCACCTAATGATTTCTCAAGTATAGACCAAGTAATTGAGAATTTCAAAGTTTTTAGACAATTAGGCATTGTTTCTGGTCAAAAAATTAAAAATAATCAAATTTTAGAATATTTGAATTGAGTCTATTCAAATTTCAATGGAAGGTCTATATAAAAAAAAATTCAATGGAAGAAATTTAGATAGTTTCAGTGTCCGGCCGTAGGGCTAAACGGGCCTTGTTATAGAGAACGCTTGAGGCCCGTTCAAGCCCCAAAAACTCTCCCAGAGCTCAATCTATAATGGGCCCACGTGCGGGACCCAGCCCGAAACCCGACCCCACTGATCGGGCCCCGCAACATGGGTCTCAACATGGGGTTGGGGCACCTTAGCGAGTCAAGCTCGAGCTAATAGCCTAATTGAGTTTAATTTTTTGTATAATCTAATTATATATGAATTTGTGACTTATAATCCAATAGATAAAGTTATTAACTTTTTGGATGATAGCATAGCTTTATGATTTGAGCTTGAGTTTAAGTTGAATTATGAGTTTTTGGTAACATTTATAAATTTAGACGATTTGAGTCAAATTTGTCAAAAAAAAAATTATAGGAATTGAGCTCGACTTTATAAAACTCAATTGTATTTCAGCAAAATATCGAGTTTTCGACGTTTAAGTCGAGTTGAACTCAAGTAGTGAGCTGTTTCAACTAGATCTTTGTCGGGTGTGTTTAGTTTTATCCTCTTCCCTTAGACTTCATGCCTCCCTTTTAGACTATGGAATTGTGCCCAGGTGATTTGAGTGAGAAATGCATCAAATTGGATTTTTTACATAAAAAAATTAACCATTTTGGGTAGTAGTTGAAAAATGTAATGTCAAAAAAGTGAAACCCTTCCCTTTGGAAAAATGAATCATTTCTGAAAATAGTAACGTCTTTTCTAGTGAATTAATGTAAGCCTAAGTCGAAGATAATCATATATAACATCTGATGTAATCTCATTACATAATTAAAAGATTCCAGGATTTATAAAGTGGAGACGACGAAGTTGCATCGTGCACTAGTGCTCGGCTGGTGTTTGATCATTTCTTTGCGGTGATTTGATAATGTCAAAGGGGAAGAAAACGGAAAAGTCCGTCAAAATTGGAAGTATTTCTAACATATTATTTTTAATGAGAGGGGAAAACCGGAGAATGAAGACGGACAATAGTTCAAGGGATTGAGAATGCCTCGCACGTGGGAAAGAAACGATTTTGAACGTGCGATAATTTAATTGTAAGAAGTTCAAATCCAAATTGCAGCCCGATCAATTCGAAATCAATTCAAAATCAATTCAAAGATACACATCCTATTCATTCACAATTAGGGATGATCGCTTCTTAAGTTGATGGATTTTAGATCAAGAACTTGATTTAGAATTGGAAACCGAACCTTTCGATTCTTGATTTAGTAGGTTCTAGACTAGTTCTAAGGTTGATTTGAGAATAACCTACCATTTTTTATCTCAAACTGCATGGACATGAAAGATTGACAACCATGACGACATATCATGTTGACCTTAATGAGAAATGAGCAAGTGTTTAACAAACTTAACGTATGATTTAGTTTTGAATCATTCGAGAACCAGGTGATTCATAGTATAAAACCAAGAATAGAATAGGTGGAAATTTTTTACCTAAAAACCCAATTGGTCCTCATATGTGTCGGCCTTGAACCAATTGAGTAAGGCTAGTTTCAGCTCGGCTACTGGTTTAAATTCCCCAATTACTCTTCCCTATTGACAATAAAAACATCTTATAATCATATTGAAACATTTTAATAACAAAACATATTTTCGTTTATGAAAAAATGTTCTTTTCTCTTTTTTCAATTTTAGTTTCATATAACAATTCGAGTCCACTTTTCTCACGTATGAAAGGGAAAGTGGGGGATTTGAATCCCCACTTTTTTAGGGGATTGGGATGGGGATGTCGATTTGGTTTTAGATGTGAATTTTAACGATTTAGTTTCAGGTGTGGATTTCGACTCTAACACTCTAATAGTTGGGATGTGGACGATTTAATTTTAGGTGTGGGTTTTGACTCACATATTCTGTATGGAGATAGGGCAAAAGTTTGAATTAGATCAAGACTAGAGTAGGAAAAAAAAATTTAGTTTCGTATTTTTCGAGAAAAAAAAAAAAATTTAGTTTCATGTTTCATATTTTTGGACCCACGTTCTTAAAAATTCAGTTTGCCGGCCCCACGCACGACCAAACAACAGAGCCAGCCTCCGCACGATGGCACCTAACCTCGTCCTCGAAACGAAAGAGAACGCCTCCTCTGTCCTCTCTACTTCTTGTCTCCCAACGTCTGTGTCTGTCCAACCACCCCCAAAAGCCAAACTTTCTTGCACTCCACTTTGCTTTCATCGCCTCCTCCAGCGGACTTTCCCACTCTTTCCCTCCTCTTTATACTCACAAACCCTCTCTCTCTCTCTCTCTCTCTCTATCGACCCATCAGCCTTCTCTCTCTAGAACCCAGCAATGGCCTCGGCCCCGGCCTCCCACGGCACCTCCGCGAATACCCTTTTGGAGAGACCCTTTATTTCCTCGAGGCCCTCCAAAGTTCCCATCTTTCCGCCTCCGCGATCCCGCGGGCCAGGTCCTCGCAGGCCCCCGGGTCAAGTGCTCCGCAGCCCCGGCGGCGGCGCCGGCGAAGGTTGTGGCGAAGGAGTGCAGGGTGAAGTCGGTGAGGGCGAGGCAGATCGTCGACAGCAGGGGGAACCCGACCGTGGAGGTTGACCTGATCACCGACGATCTGTACCGATCCGCGGTGCCCAGCGGGGCGTCCACCGGGATTTACGAGGCGCTGGAGCTGAGGGATGGGGACAAGAGCGTGTACGGAGGGAAAGGCGTGCTCAAAGCGGTCAGGAACATTAACGAGGTTCTTGGTCCTAAGCTCGTCGGAGTTGATGTCAGGTACTGCTGGCGATCTCTGGTCAATGTTCCTGCTGTTAGTTTTCTCATGTTGATGGTTTGTGAAATAATATGAAGTAAATGGAGTTGATCCGGCGAGTCTTTGGTTTCTGGGTATTTAGATGTGGAGCTGGTTGCTTCTTGATGAGAGGGATTTGTGAATGTTTGAAGTTCAACACCTACTAAATAGTGAGCTTACCATCCCCTGTAAAAAAAGAGAGAGTAGTACCTATGCTATAAGAGACAAAGGCCATCAGCGGTTACCATTTGCCATCAAAGTCTTTGAAGAAGAAAAATGACGGTCGTCAACTTTTGTTCAAGATTTTCATCTTCATATGTTCCTTATTTTCCTATAAATTAGGGATTCAGTGAAGCATTCGACGGCAAGCCACAGAGCGCCATAGTGTGAGCTTCAGAATAAGAGAGAAAGAGAGTAGGTGGCCCCGTGAGAGAGAGAGAGAGGGGAAAAATTAAAGAGTTGAGAGTATGTGTTTGTACGAGCTAGTTTGCCCTTAGATTTTTGTCTGGTGTCAGAAAATAAGTTGTAATAGTGAGGTGTGATCTCTGGTAATTCACATATAGTGAATGTAATAGTTGTATGAGACAATATTTCTTTGAGTTTTATACTTGTACCATAATTCAGTTTTAAGTTCGTCTCTTGTTGGCTATTATAGTTTTCTTGAATCACCACGCTTCTGTACTCAACAGTGAATTTTGATGAGTATAAAAGAATTGATTTTTAGATGAAGACAGATTTGTTTGCTAGTGTTCTTTATGAAATGAGGAGAGACAGAAATGGATATGAGTGGGTATCTGGATTACATGGAAGATTAGAATTTGCAAGTTCAGATGATTCGAGTTTATAACTTAATTTTTTGCTTGAACAGTCTATCGGGAGTCTTCTTTTCATGTAAGATTTCAGAACACCCCATCTGGCAGCTTCTGTAATTGAGTATTTGCTCATTCAACTAAATGAGTCATGGAGTCATGTAAGCATAACATGCCTGTTCAGCAGCTATGCACTGCTTCTAATTAGATTGGTCTTGATGTCGTATTTGTGGCCATTTCCCTTTTCAAGCAATCCTCCTTTTAATCCATGCTCATGTTCATGGCATGTGGCGTTCCACAGGAATCAAGCAGATGTAGATGCTATTATGCTAGAAATTGATGGAACTCCAAACAAGTCGGCTATGGGGGCCAATGCCATATTGGGAGTGTCTCTTAGTGTGTGCAGAGCAGGTGCAGGGGCAAAAGGAGTGCCCCTGTACAAGCATATCCAGGATATCTCTGGAACAAAGGAACTCGTCATGCCGGTACCAGCTTTTAATGTGATAAATGGAGGCAGTCATGCGGGGAATAATTTGGCTATGCAAGAATTTATGATCTTACCTGTGGGTGCGACCTCATTTGCTGAGGCACTATGCATGGGTAGTGAAGGTCAGTAGGCTGCTATTTGCATCAGTTGCCTTTTGCATGCCCTATGTCCTTTTCTTTCTCCTTGCTGTTTTTCAAAGTTTGAACATGCACTCATCTTTCCTTTTGTTGGATTGAACAGTTTATCATGTTCTAAAAGGGATCATTAAGGCCAAATATGGACAGGATGCGTGTAATGTTGGAGATGAAGGTGGCTTCGCTCCCAATGTTCAGGATAATAGAGAGGGACTGGTTCTCCTCATGGACGCGATTGAGAAGGCTGGGTACACAGGAAAGGTACATGCAGCTACTGCTCTTGTAGTTGCTTATTACCCTAATCTTAAAGGATCCTTCATTGTAGAATTAATGGCATTCATGGAAACAAAATAATGGTGCAGATCAAAATAGGGATGGATGTTGCAGCTTCTGAGTTCTTCTTGAAGGATGGCAGATATGACCTAAATTTCAAGAAACAGCCAAATGACGGGGCTCATGTGCTCTCAGCACAGAGCCTTTGTGATCTCTACAAGGATTTTGTCAGAGATTTCCCTATTGTCTCCATTGAAGATCCATTTGACCAAGATGACTGGAGCTCATGGGCATCTCTTCAGTCTTCAGTTGATATTCAACTTGTGGGAGATGACTTGTTGGTTACCAATCCAAAGAGAATAGCTGAAGCTATTGGCAAGAAGGCTTGCAATGCTTTACTTTTGAAGGTAGCCTCTAATTCCAAATTATCCAATTGATTTTATTCCCATGCTTTGAGTTATGACTGAGCTTTGTAAATGTCTGTTTGATCCTCTTCTTCCTTTGGCCCATGACTTGTTGATTATTTACTTTCACATTATATCTGTTTTGCCATGTGTTTGGTAGCATTTTCCAGATTATTGGGGTAAATGTTCCCGCTGCTAGAAATTTAATGAACAAATCTGATACCCTTGAGATTCTAGATGTGCATTTCCTGTATTTCACTTGTAAACCATCGTGCAGTTTGGACTGCTGGAAACAGCCATATAGGGCCTGATAAGAGGAAAAAGGATATAAAAGTATTTGAGCTTAGAATTTAAATAACTCATTTTGGTTCCAAACTTTTTTCAAAAAGAGTATATTCTAAATGTTATGATGATATGGTCATTCATTTAATTACTTAAATATTTCTTGAGAGCAAAATAGCAGTTTGTTTATATAAGAGAATATGCAATGTATTCCTGTGACTGGTATAGACTATCCCTGTAGCCTTCTAAGTGATATGGGAATCTAGTGTTGACTGGTCACTTGGTACTCCCTTAGTAATTCTGGTTACCACTTCACCTTTCATTACCAATTTGAAATATCTGATGTGATCTTATGGGTAAAATGCATTATCCTAATGATGTTTTTTGTCATTTGGATAATCTCAACGCAGGTAAACCAGATCGGCACAGTGACTGAATCTATTCAAGCAGCGCTTGACTCGAAAGCTGCTGGTTGGGGTGTAATGGTCAGCCACCGCAGTGGTGAAACCGAGGACAACTTTATTGCTGATCTTTCCGTGGGTTTGGCTAGCGGACAGGTTTGATTTAACATAAATAAAATAATCCACCACTTGCCTTGCATCTTTTCGGATACCACGGAACTAACACAGATGTTTCATGTTTCGTTTTCAGATCAAGACAGGAGCTCCTTGCAGAAGTGAGCGATTGGCAAAGTATAACCAGGTAACTGAGTGTCACTCGATTTTCTAGACATTTTTGGTTTTGTGTGTATCTGAACCTTCGCTTGATATATCTGTTGCCCTAGTCAAAGTACATTCAGATTTATTAACGAGATATGCTTTGGGTTGCCTTAATCTAATATGAGAACTTCGAAGGATGTAACAATATTTCTAAGTGGTATGGGTGCTTCTGCACTGCACATCCGTGGCAGCCCGTCTATTATGTATATTTTCATCTGAACCATATTTAGCAATGCTCATGTACAACTGTGGTTGCTGATCATTGCAGCTATTACGCATTGAAGAGGAACTTGGAAACGTTCGTTATGCAGGCGAAGCTTTCAGATCACCCTAGAGATGAGCTTGTATTCTACCATTCATACTCATAATAATGTGGCGCAGTACTGAAATTTGCAGTCATTAGAAATTGATGAGCTCCTAGGCGAAGTCAAGTTGCAGCTACCTTTAGATAAGTTTTGGCAGATTCAATCATGCTTGTGATCAAGAACTCATACTCAGTGTAGGCAACTTACCTTGAGTTTCTGTTGGAATAATCTTGTCCTTGAACAAACCTTGTGATTTGGTTTCTATATGAAATTGGAGGGACCATCAGCTGGTTCCAAACATGACATACTAATTCTTGCAACATTTGAACGCTCTTTTCTTGAGTAAAGGCGTTATTCTAATTGCTCGTTGGCATGAACCTTTCTGGGGGTGCTATATAGATTATAGGGCGATCAAATTAGCATCTAAACACACTAAAATACCTCATGCACAAAGCTGTCAGAAATATTAGCCAGAGCTTTATGAGGAACTCAACCTGTGGCATTATACGAAAACTGACTAAATAAATCAGAGAATGTTGATACCTTCCTTCAGAGGATCAGTTGGAGCATGGAGATGCAATTGCTCCAGAACAAAGGCAACCTCAAATTTTTGAACCCACATGGTGTTCGGTGAATTTGGCAGAACAAATCTAATTTTGAGGATGCAAAAGTTGGTCATCCGGTCAGATTATCAACCTCCTCATGAGCTGTATAATTATCTCATACAGTACGAGGTACACGACAACGCACATACTCGCCATGTTTCATGATTGGTTGATGCTCAAGGGCACGAGCCAGTGATTACCGACTTGGACCGCCATTCTGCTCTGAACACTCCCTTCCCCCCTCCTGCACCCACTAGATGATAGGATGAAACTTTTTCTGCATCCAAAACCTGCTTAGAAGTGACTCCCTAGCAAGTATCTTTAAAGAAAGCTAAATCTGAATGGCAGGGCCGTTATATTTTCCAGGCCGCATGTCAAGATCATCTGGTGTACCACTCTCAGCAAGCCATGCATAGTTTTCCTCCTCATCACTCTTCTCATCTTCGTTTGCTGCAGATAGTGGTAAGAATTAGAAGACCATAAATCTTTAATATCATTTCTGCTGCAGTATATGAAGAGTCTAACTCCGTTTGTTGCAATATGCACAAAGAATGAGGTACTTACCAAAGGTGAAATAGGGATAATCGCTGTAGTAAGTACATCTTCGGCCAGCATCTTCATTGTAAGGAGGAGAGAGAATGTCCAGCACTGCAGAAGGCGTGATTGCAGTAAAACAATGCAGATTGCCTCCAGTTTTTGGGTACAAAACAGACGTAGTGCATGGCGCTGTTAGGACATCAGCGACAGCTAGCTTAGCCAATCTCACTGCCAAAAAAAGAGTCAAATAGTAAGTATTTCATCCATCTGCTGTAAGAACTGACTGCAAGAAGCAAATTACATATGTGGCTTAATTGACCAGCCAATACAATTTCCCAGTAAGTACACTCAGCATTGGCCATCCTCTATTCGAATCCAAAATTATTGGGCTCTTCGACAACCAAGATTATTAGTTTTACACAGTAAATATCATTTTATGGTTCTACAATGTAGATTCCTTTTTTCTTTTGGCCAGAGGTAGGGTGCCCCACTAGTAAAATCTCTATTGCTGCACTATCGAAATGACTGAGTTCTAGTAATTTGTCATTGAAAGATATGCACAGAAAAGTGCACCATTTTGCCTAAGAGAAATGACAAGGAGGAGCAAGCATCTTGAGAAGGAGCCTCATATAGGGAGATGATCTTTGTGATCACTTATGTGTTAAATAGCTAGTTTTAGTCCATTAAGTTTTCTTCCTGAGAAAGCAAATACAAAAGATCAATGATTATTAATTTCCTATTTCAAAAAGGCCATTCACATTATTGGATCAATTCAGACAAATCCTAAATCGAGCTGAATAGCATCACTAAAAGAGCCATGTGATGATCTAAGACAATACTTCCTCCCAAAATTTCCTAGCGTTGCTGATGCACCCTCCTTCCTACCCCACCCACCACTCTCCCTCTGAAGAATATCCACTCGTCAGATACTTGAAAGGAAAAAACATGTTAAGAGTGATTAAAGCACAAAGCCACCTGGTCCCTTTTTATTAAGGATACGGGCAGGCTCAATCCAGTCATATGCTTTAACATGCAAAGAGCCATAGAGAACTTTGCTAAAAACAGTCATGCCTGGATGGTCATGAAGAGGTATGACTGCAGAAGAAGGAAAACAGAATATACACATCTGCAAAGAATATAATAAATTTTTAAGCATGTAATCATGAGAACAAACATATGTATCATATTTTTAGGTGGGAATCAATGGAGAGAACTCATTTTTCCAAATGACATTTAGTTCAAAAGAAGAAGAGCAAGGTCTATTCAGATTAAAAGGAAAGTAACATCTTAACTTCATAAAGAGTCGTACTTTGAAATGCAAGGATTGTAAGAAGAGCATCATCTTCCCATGAGAACTCAGAAGACAAACCAAGACGACTGCACATCTTACCTTAAAACTCTCACATTCATGTATATCGATATATGTTATTGGTTGAGCCCTGAAAGGGATTCTGTCTAATTGATTAAGCCCAAGGAAACCATTCCCGTGATCATCCTCCAAACCATCCTCAGAAAGTCCAACATCAGCAAGGCCAATTGTGTCTGTGAAATAACATCAATTTAAAGTTATCAGGTGTTAAATAAATTAAATTTGTACTTGTAAAGTCAGTTCCAGTAGAATTCTGAAACTTCAAGTTATTAAAAATCTAAAACTAAGAATTCTACAATGTTCATAACCATGCTTATGAAGAAAGTATATGCACTGTCTTGCCCAACACTAACAAACTTCAATTGTGCTTTAACGATTGGTACCTAAGTGACTTATAAAAAATGGAGAGTCAAAACAGTTTTTCACTACAGCATCCATCAAAACATCAAAGTACCTATTGAATCTATCACTCGTAATCCATTTCCTGTTGATTACACTACAATGAGATTGCCAAACATGGAAAAATGAGATTTTGTATCCATAATTAAGAAGCAGAGATGAAGCCTGACATATACCAGAAACTCGCACATTCTTTCTCTTGATTGTCACACTTCCACAAGTGTTTTTCCTATAAGTTTCCTTGAAATTGTGGCATAGATTATTGGCCCTTGACCACTGCAAAACCAAACTTGATATTCTCCTACTAACAGACACAAAAACATCAAGAAAATTTCAAAACTAGTTGGGGTTTTCCTTGTTTGCACAAAATGGAGTCTAATTCTGAACACCAGTCAGCTCAACAAACAATCTTCCTGATTCGCATCAACAACGCAGGCCTCCTTTACTAACCAAAACTTTTGCAACTAAAGAAAGGAGAAATGGGCATGGCAGAAAAACAACACAGTCCCGTGACACTTTCAAACTAACCATCGAGCAGTTCAGGCAAATCCGTGTAACAAATCAGTAGCACCGTTCTAATCAAAAGCACTTGAGAATCCACTGCACTCTAACTGAAGATTACATCCACAATAGTTAATCCTGAATAGACACCCCCTTCCCCTCCCAAACCACCACATCATGTAAAAATTCAGAGTCCATTCACGAAACGAAACAAGAACCCAAGATTCAATCAAGAATACCCACATCAAGAATTGCGGACTAAATGTACCAAAGGATCAAGAATAGAGGTGTAGCACCGGAAGAAACGGAGGGGCAAATCAAGAAAGTACCCAAGAGGGAGCAGAGCTTCTGGACGGAGTGAGAAGAGAGAGGCGGCGTCCCCGAGGGGGTGAACGTCTGCCGGCAGAGGTCGTAGAGCGCCTGGACTTTGGGACCGTCAGGGCTCTCCTGGGCCATGCTCACTCGCTTCGTGGAGAAGGAAGAGTGCTCCATTTTGCCAGAACCATCTGACGCTATTATCCCTCGTCAATTTTCGCAAATTCGGAAGAATTTTTTCCGTTCGAATTGATGCCGGTTCGGTCGGGAAAGTAAGGAAAATGGTCCAGAGAAAGCTCTTTCATTGCAGATTCACGCGGGTGTGAGGATGTGGCTTCGTTTCGGTGTCTCCGAGGTTGAACCCCGCACTTGCGCCAATGATTCCACGTACGGCTTTTGATAAAGGATGAGCATATTAAACCGCCTAAATTATATAGGATAGGACTGATTGATTTGGTCCGATTTTTGGGACATCGATACGGTTCCCAATTTCATAAAAATAGAACTAGAAATTTTTGGTCCAATTCTTGATTTCGGAGGGAATCGGAGCGGACCGACTCTTTTTTTGATATATTTTTCATTTTTAAAAATAACAATAAATTTTCAAATAGACTATTTTGCTTCTTAAACACATAAGTACAAACTTAAATATAAGTGGAGTTTGACTTTTTAACATGCGAGAACAAATGCGATTGGTTTTTGATAACTCTATTTTGCTAATTTAGACTTGATATTTACTAAATTTTGATGAACTTTAGGTGAATTTAATTGCTACTCATGTAATTTTATTTTATAGGAAATATTTTTAGATCTTCCAAAATATTGCAATATTTTTAAGAATATTTTATCTTAAAAAAAAAACCAGCCCATATCAGAAATTTGGAGAATTTGATCATAATTGAAGATAAGATTCAAAAAAAATCAAGGAGATAAGAATGAATCTTTTTCAAATCCTAATGGGAGTTGACTTAGGATATATTTTTGAAGGCTATATAAACCTCTTTTGTACCGCATATAAGTGGAGAAGAGAATTCTTGGAGACACCATCTTTGCAAAGGTTTTCTTAATCTTAATAAGTTTTTATTCTTCTATTTTATTTGTGGAGTTGGCATGTGTCAAGGAGAGAAAGATGAGATAAACCCGAAACTCCTTATATCTCAAATTGGTGAATTTGTTTTAATTTAGTATTATGTTTTCTTTAATTTTTGTTAGTTTAATTTTTACTATATTTTAAATTTCTTTTGTTAGAGTTACAATGGATCTTAATTATGATTGATTGATTTTCAAATACTTTCTCATGTAATAGAATTGTTTTTATTGTGATGTTCTCTATCATGATTTTAATGCTTTTAGAAGTTTGACCAACTTTTGAATGATTTTTTTATGTAGGTACGATACAACTTTTGAATGATTTTTTTTTATGTATGTACAATACCGGGTGAAGATTGTGTGCATGCACATTAGTGATATTAAACCATAAATTAAATTTAGGTCAATGTACAATAGGTTATTTGTATAGCTGTGATAGTAGATCTAGGTTGGGACTATTTAAATTGAATTCGAGAATTTCCATAAGAACTTAATGCGTAGTTTAAATTCACCTAAGGTTAGTGTGGGCTAATATACCTAATTAGGGATTATTAGACCGAGGTCGGCTTGTAATTCAATTTAGGGAAATTTCGCTAACACAATTGGAAATTAATATATTGCATGACAAGTTAAGAAAATTGATTATGAATGGTTAAGTGAAATTAGATGCTCTAACGCTTTGTGATTTGGTTAAAATCTTGATAATTGACCTTGTTAATTTTTAGTTTAATATTAATTATTTTTACTTTGCAATTTTAATTAGCTTTTAAATCTTTTAAGTTTTGACTCTTTTATATTTTAGTCTTTTAATTGGTTTAGTTCACTTTTTATTCATTTTTTCAATTTGGTTAGCTAAATTTTTGGATTGATTACTTTTGGTAAGTGATTGGATTATTAAAAAACAATCCTGGTAGGAATGATACTTACTCATCACTTTATTACTTGTCGATATTATGCACTTGCAATTTGCCTGCAACGACGCCAAAAACTTATTAGGTGAATTGTAAGTGCAAAATAATGAGTGAGTGTCGTTCCTACTAGGTTTAGTTTTTAATTATCCAATTACTTATCGAAAGTGATTAATCCAAAAATCTAGCTAACCAAATTGAAAAGACGAGTAAAAAGTGAACTAAACCAATTAAAAGACTAAAATATAAAAAAGTCAAAACTTAAAAGATTCAAAATCTAATTAAAAATTACAAAGTAAAAATAATCTAAAGTAAATTGAAAATAAACAAGGCCAATCATCAAGATTTTAACAAAATCATAAAACGTTAGAGCATCCAATTTCACTTAACCATATATAATCAATTTTCTTAACTTGTCATGCAACAAATTAATTTCCAATTGTGTTGGCGAAATTTCCCTAAGTTGAATTACAAGCCTAACCTCGGTCTAATAATCCCTAATTAGGCATGTTAGCCCATACTAACCTTAGGTGAATTTAAATTACCTAAAAGTATTAAGTTCTTGTGGAAATTCCCGGATTCAATCTACGTAATCCCTACCTAAATCTACTACCGCAGCCATACAAATAACCTAGTGTACCTTGACACACTTAGATTTAATTTATGGTTCAATATTACTAATGCACATGCACACAATCTCCACTCGGTATCATGCATACATCAAAAATCATTTAAAAGTTGGCCAAACTTCTAAAAGCATTAAGATTATGATAGAAAATGTCACAATAAAAACAATTCTATTGCATGAGAAAGTCTTTGAAAATCAATCAATCCTGATTAAGATCTATTATAGCTGTAACAAAAGAAATTTAAAACATAGTAAAAGTTAAACTAACAAAATTAAAGAAAACATAATACTAAATTAAAATAAATTCACCAATTTGAAATCCAAAGCGTTTCGAGTTTGTCTCTTCCTTTTCTCCTTGACACGTGGCAACTCCACTAATAAAATAGAAGAATTCAATAGGGTCATTTCCTATTCCTTCTATGTTGTAGGGTTAAAACCAAAATATATTTGTCATTTTCCTAATGCTTCCTCACGTTTTTGATAAAACCTTCTTAATGGAGCCCCTCATGAAATTTGTTCATGAGTCAATCTTTTTAGTCTTTATTGGCTCGAGGCTCTTGATTTTTTTCTCTTGATTTTTTTTCTATGAATAGATTCATATGCTTATGGATGAATCAATTCTTTATTACCTACTCCCGATTTGAAAAAAAGTTCATCCTTATTTCATTGATTTTCTTTAAACCCTATCCTCAATTATGGTCAAATTATTCAAGTTTTTGATTTGGGCTGGCTTTTTCTTGAAGATAAAATATTCTGAAAGATATTGCAATATTCTAAAAGATTTGAAAATATTTCCTACAAAGTAAAATTACATGAGTAGCAATTAAATTCATTAAAATTTTAGCAAATATTAAGTCTAAATTAGAAAAATACTAAATTAAAAATAGAGTTATCAGTTTTATTTGGATTGCCTGAGGACTAAACCGGATCGATTGATCCGAAGTACAACCATTCTTTAGTGGAAAAAAAGTGGCCAATTCCGTTGACCAGATCGAGTTGGACCAAAACCGACGGTTTAGTTCGGTTCTTGATCTAAGGACCAAATGGTCCAATCCCTAGTTCCCAAAATTAGGAATCGGTCCTCCTGATTCCACTTTGGAACTGGACCGGATCGGAAACCAATCATCTTTAATTTTGATAGTCAGCAAGAGAGATTTCCTCCTCAAAAACCTTGAAAAAAATGCATTATCTAAACCCCACATGTCAAACGTCTGCACCAATTTTGGAAACCCATGTATAACCGACATTTCCATTTCAAGTTACATAAGTTATAAGGTTTTAATCTTAAATGATAGATCTATAACATTTTCCTTTCGATTTACCCCCGACAACCCAAAGTCACTAACCACAAAACCCACTTACTTAAAACCCAAACCCCGAACCCTTAATCTAAGCCAACCTCGTTGCCTTGAGCCAGGCATCACCTCATCCTTGGGTTGCACTCGTCTCAATCCCTCCCTCACCCCATCGTTCTTCTCCATTAATGGTGGCATTGCCTTCAATTTCATATTGTTGGGGGTGTGGCTTCCCATCGATGAAATGGCACAAAGATCCTGCTCTCCAAGCAGGGATATGGGGGTTGAACTGGTGCAGGCATACTCCAAACTGCCAAAGGTCTTTTATAGTTTAAAATATATATTTTATTGGTAGTTTTGACTTGAGTCCATAAATAGCTGCTGTATATATGTAATTTTTTTTTCTTGCAATTCAAGGATATAATGGAAAACTGTGAAATGCTAATTAAAGTGGAATATTCCGTTGGATGTAGCTCTTGTTTACAAGTGAATTAGGATGAAATCTTGTGGGAGATGACTTGTTGGTAACTAATCCAAACAGAATAGCTGAAGCTATTGGCAAGAAGGCTTCAATGATTTGCTTTTGAAGGTAGCCTCTAATTCCAAATCATCCATTCAATTTTTTTCTCATGCCTTGAGTTATGACTGAGCTTCGTTAATATCTGCCTGATCCTCTTCTTCCTTTGGCCCATGTCTCATTGATCCATTACCTTCACATAATTTCTGTTTTGCTATGTCTTTGTTAGCCTTTTCCAGATTATTAGGGTATATGTTACCCCAGGTAGAAATTTAATGCGAAGAGTCATGTCCTCTTGAGATTCTAGATTTGCATTTCCTGTATACCACTTGTAAACCGTCATGGAGTGTGGAGTACTGGAAACAGCAATATAGAGCCTGATAAGAGGAAAAAGGATATAGAACTACATGAGGTTAGAATATAAATAGCTAATTTTGGTTCCAAACTTGTTCAAACCAAACTTTTTCCAGAAAGAGTATTAATATTTATGATGATATGGTATCCATTTTATTAATTAGATATTGCTTGAGAGCAAAATAGCAGTTTGTTTATTGAAGAGAATATGCAATGCATTCCATTGACTGGTATAGATTTCACCTATGGCCTTCTAAGAAGTGATATGGGGATTCTAGTGTTGATTGGTTACTTGGTACTCCCTTAGTAACTGTGGTTACCACTTGACCTTTCATTACCAATTTGAAATACATTACCCTAATGATGTTTTGTTGTCATTTGGATAAACTCAATGCAGGTAAACCAAATCGGCACAGTGACTGAATCCATTTAAGCCGCACTTGACTAGAAAGCTGCTGGTTGAGGGGTAATGGTCAGCCGCCGAAGCGGTGAAACTGAGGACAACTTTATTGCTGATCTTTCCGTGGGTTTGGCTAGCGGACAGGTTCGATTTAACATAAATAATATATTCCACAACTTGCCATGCATCTCTTCTGATACCTCAGAACTAACAACACAAGATGTTTAAAGTTTCGTTTTCAGATCAAGACAGGAGCTCCTTGCAGAAGTGAGCAGTTGGCAAAGTACAACCAGGCAACTGAGGGTCACTCTTGATTTTCTAGACACTTGGTCTCTCTCTCTCTCTCTCCCTCCGTGGCCTTAGTCAAAGTAGATTCAGATTTATTAACGATAGATACTTCGGCTTGCCTTACACTAAGACGAGAACTCCGAAGGATGTAACAATATCTCAAAGTGGTACAGGTGCTCCTGCAGGGCACATCCGCAGCAGCCTGTCTATTATGTATATTTTCATCTGAACTGTGTTTGCTGATCATTGCACCTCTTACGCATTGAAGAGGAACTTGGAAATGTTCATTATACAGGCGAAGCTTTCAGATCACCATAGAGATTGCAGATCACCCTAGAGATGAGCTTGTATTCTACCTCTTGTACTTGTAATAACGCGGTACCATACCAATATTTGCAGTCATCAGAACTCGATGAGGTCCGAGGCAAAGCTAAGTTGCAGCCACATTTAGAGAATTTTTGGCAGATTCAATCAGCGTGCTTGTGATCAAGAGGTCATACTCAGGGTAGGCAACTGACACTGAGTTTCTGTTGGAATAATCTTTGACCCAGAACACACCTTGTGGTGTTGTATTGGGTTTCTATTTGAAATTGGAGGGACCATCAGCTGGTTCCAAACATGAAATTAATGGTTGCAACATTTAAATGCTCTTTTCTTGAATCAAGGCGTTATTCTAATTGCTTGTTTGCATGAACCTTCCTAGGGGTGCTCTATAGGGCGATCAACTTAACATCTGAACACACTCAATTACCTCATATGCACAAAGCTGTCAGAAATATCAGCTAGAGCTTTATGAGGAACACAACCTGTGGCATTGTACGAGAGAAAACTATCTGGATAAATCACAGAATATTCACTTTCCTTAAGAGGATCAGTTGCAGCACTCTGATGCAATTGCTCCAGATCATAGGCAACCTCAAATTTTTGAATCCAGTCCATGAACCATAGTATTCGGTGAATTTGGCAAGACAAATCTAACTTCAAGGATGCAAAAGAGGGTCATCCGGTCAAGATTATCAACCTGCACATGAGCTATAAAATTATCTCATACAGTACGAGGTACACAACAACGCACATGCTCGCCATGGCTCATGATTGGTTGGCGCATAAGGGCACGAGCTGATGATTAGCGACTTGGACTACCATTCTGCTCTGAACACTCCCTCCCACTCCCACTCCCACACCCACCAGATGATAGGATGAAACTTTTTCTGCATCCAAAACCTGCTTAGAAGCACCTCCTTCGCAAGTCTCTTTAAAGAAAGCTAAATCTGAATAGCAGGGCCGTTATATATGCCGGACCGCATGTAGAGACCAGCTGGTGTACCGGTCTCAGCAAGCCATGCGTAGTTTTCCTCCTCATCACTCTTCTCATCTTTGTTTGCTGCAGATTAGTGGTAAGAACTAAGAAGACCATAAATCTCTAATATCATTTCTGCTGCAGTATGTGAAGAGTCCGACTCCGTTTGTTGCAACATGCGCACAGAACGAGGTACTTACCGAAGGTGAAATAGGGATAATCACGGTAGTAAGTACATCTTCGGCCAGCATCTTCATTGTAAGGAGGAGAGAGAATGTCCAGCACTGCACAAGGCGTGATTGCAGTAAAACAATGCAGATTGCCACTGGTTTTTGGGTACAAAACTGATGTATCACATGGCACTGTTAGGACATTATCGACAGCTAGCTTAGCCAATTTCACTGCCAAAGAAAGAATCAAGTAGTAAGTATTTCAGCTATGGGATCTAAGAACTGACTGCAAGGAGCAAATTATGTATATGGCTTAAATTGACCAGCCAATAGATTTCCCCGGTAAGTACACTCTCAGTATTAGCTTGTTCTCTATTCAAATCCCAAATTATTGGGCTCCTCGACAACCAAAATTATTAGTTTTACACAGTAAAAATCAATTTAAGGTTCTCCTAGGTAGATTCCTGTTTTTCTTTTGGTCAGTGGTAGGTTGCTCCACTAGTAAAATCTCTATTCCTGCCCTATTGAAACAATTAAGTTCTAGTAATTTGTCATTTAAAGATATGTACAGAAAAGCGCATCATTTTGCCAAAGAGAAATGACAAGGAGGTGCAAGCATCTTGAGAAGGAGCCTCATAAACGGAGATGATCCTTGTGATCACTTATATGTTAAATAGGTAGTTTTAGTCCATTAAGTTTTCTTCCTCAGAAAGTACATACAAAAGATCAGTGATTATTAATTTCCTATTTCAAACAATTACACTAGTTGAGGCCATTCACATTATTGGATCAACTCAGACAAATCCTAAATTGAGCCGGATAGCAACTCTAAAAGAACTGTGTGATGATCTAAGATGAGACTTCCTCCCAAAATTTCCAAGCTGTTGCTGATGCACCCTGCTTCCTACCCCACCCACCCATCACTCTCCCTCCCAAGAAAATCCACTCATCAGATACTTGTAAGGAAAAAACAGGAAAGAGAAATTAGAGTGATTGAAGCACAAAACCACCTGGTCCACTTTTATTAAGGATACGGGCAGGTTCAACCCAGTCATATGCTTTAACATGCAAAGAGCCATAGAGAACTTTGCTGAAAACAGTCATGCTGGGATGGTCATGAAGAGGTATGACTGCAGAAGAAGGAAAACAGAATATACACATCTGCAAAGAATATAATAAATTTTTAAGCATGTAATCATGAGAACAAACATATCTATTATATTTTTAGGCGAGAATCAATGGAGAGATTTCATTTTCCCAAATGCCATTTAGTTTGAAAGAAGAAGAGCAAGGTCAATTCAGATTAAAAGGAAAGTAGCATCTTAACTTCATAAAAAGTCGTACTTGAAAATGCAAGGATCGTGTGAAGAGCATCATCTTCCCATGAAAATTCAGAAGACAAACCAAGATGATCACAGATCTTACCGTAAAACTCTCACATTCATGTATATCGACATATGTTATTGGTTGAGCCCAGCGAAGGACTCTGTCTAATTGATTAAGTCCAAAGAAACCATGCCCACGATCATCCTCCAAAGCATCCTCAGAAAGTCCAACATCAGCAGGGCTAATTGTGTCTGCAAAATAACATCTATTAAAAGTTATCAGGTGTTAAAATAAATTTAATTTGTACTTGTAAAGTCAGTTCCAGTAGAATTCTGAAACTTCAAGTTGCTAAAAATCTAAAACTAAGAATTCTACAATGTTCATGACTATGCTTATGAAGAAAGTACATGTACCGTGTTGCCCAACACTGACAAACTTCAATTGTGCTTTAATGATTGGTACCTAAGTGTGCTAAGAAAAATGGAGAGTCAAAACAGTTTTTCACTGCAGCATTTGTCAAATATCAAAGTACCTATTGAATCTGCCACTAGTAATCCATTTCCTGTTGATCACACAACAATGGGATTGCGCCAAACATGGAAAAATGAGATTTTGTATGCATAATTGAGAAGCAGATATGAAGCCTGATAAAGACCAGAGACTGGCAGATTCTTTCTCTTGAATGTCACACTTTCACAGGTGTTTTTCCTATAAGTTTCATTGGGATTGTGGCATGAGAACTGATTATTGGCCTTTGACCACTGCAAAACCAAACTTGATGTCCTCCTGCCGACAGACAGAAAAGCATCGAGAACATTTCGAAACTTGATAGTGTTGGTTTTCCTTGTTCGCACCAAATGGAGTCTAACTCTCAACACCAGTCAAGCTCAACAAACAATCTTCTTGACTCGCATCAACAACACAGGCCTCGTTTGAGAACCAAACACAATGAGTTTTGCGACTAAAGAAATAATACAACAATTTTACCCCTTCTTTCGATTAACCAATCCTGCGACACTTTCAAACTAACCAACGAGCAGTTTATGCAAATCCACGTAACAAACCAGTAGCACCATTCTATTCAAAATCTCCTCACTCCAATCGCACTCAAACTGAAGAGAACGATGGCAATAACTGATCCTGAATGGACCAGCCCCCCACCACCCCACCTCCTTCCAAACCATTCAGAGTCGATCCACAAAGTAAAAGAAGAATCCTAAATCAAGATTAACCGAATCGAGAATACCCACATCAAGAATTGCGGACTACATGTACCAGAGGATCAATAATAGAGTTGTAGCACCGGAACAAACGGAGGGGCAAATCAAGAAGGTACCCAAGAGGGAGCAGAGCTTCTGGACGGAGTGAGAAGAGAGAGGCGGTGTCCCCGAGGGGGTGAACGTCTGTCGGCAGAGGTCGAAGAGAGCCTGGACTTTGTGACCGTGAGGGCTCTCCCGGGCCATGCTCGCCTGCTTGGTTGAGAAGAAGAGCGCTCCATTTTGTAGGAGCCGCCTGACGCTATTATCCGTCGCTAATTTTCGCAAATTCGGAAGCATTTTTTTTCCCGTTCGGATTGATGCCAGGTCGGTCGGGAAAGTCAGGAAAAAGCCCCAAAGAAAGCGTTTTTATTGCAGATCGACGCGCGTGTGAGGATTTAGTTTAGTTTCGGTGTCTCCGAGGCTGAACCTGGTACTTGCGCCACGATTCCCCGTAAGGGATTTGATCGTCAGCAAGAGAGATTTCTTCTCCTCCTCTTTCTTGAAAACCTTGAAAAAATGCACTGTCTTTGACTCCACCTGTCAAACGTCCGTAACAATTTTGGAAGCATATGCAAAACCGACATTTCCATTTCAAGTGACATGAGTTATAAGGTTTTAATCTTAATTGATATATTTATAACATTTTCCTTTTGATTTTGCCACCAACAATCGAAAGTCGCTAACCACAAAACCCACTTACCTAAAACCCTAACCCCGACCCATCATCCACACCTCGGCCCCCTTAAATTGAGCCAACCCCATTGCCTTGAGCGACGCCACCCCATCCTTAGGTTGCACTCATCTCATCCCTCCCTCACCCCACCTTTCTTCTCTATCAACGATGCATTGCCCTCAATTTCATATTATTGGGATGTGGTTCATACTCTCCATCGATATAATGGCACAAAGATCGCGCTCTCTTGTGAGCGGAAAGGGATATGGTGGTCGACTTGGCATGGGTCATGGAGGCAGCACTCAAAATTGCCAAAGGTCTTTTATAATTTGAGCCAATATTTTATTGGTAGTTTAGGCTTAAGCTCATAAATAGCCATTGTGTATGTATAATTTCTTTTTTCTTGTAATTGAAAGATGTAATAGAAAGGTGTGAAGTGCTAATTAAAGTGGAATACTCCGTTGGATGTAGCCATAATTTACATGTGAAGTCGGATAAAATCTTATGTATCGAATTCTTTTTTTTCACTTTTATTATTTATTTCCTTATGATTGTGAGCCAAATTCTAACATGTGTGTGTGTATATAATTTCCTTCTCTCGTAATTGAGTGATATAACTTAAAGGTGTGAAGTGCCAATTATAGTGGAATCCTTTACTTAACAAAACAGTAGTTTAAGAGTAAATTAGAATAAAAACTTATGTTTCGAATTCTCTTTCTTGCTTTTATCTTTATATCATTATGATTGTGCACCGAACACATATAGGTCAAGCAAGATGCAACTGTTCATGAATTGGACATGAGAGAGGGGGGATAAAGTTCGGGTGTGATTAAGGGGTAATTTAGTCTTTATAATTGCAGGTCTTTCTCTAAGATTCAAATTGAAAAAGAGAGAGGGGTTAGGTTTGGTTGTGATAAGGGGTAATTTAACTCTATAATTGCAGGTCTTTCTCTGAGACTCAAATTGAAAATTTTCTAAAATGAGTAGAATATATCTTATAGATATTTAAGTTGGGAATGATTTTTGAAATTTCCTCTTTTCTCCCTTAAATTACAAAACCTTTGCCATTTTGTTTGGATGGAAGAAAATGGGAGCCAGTATTCACCTATAGAATTAATTCCTTTGTTTGGTTAGAATGAAGGAGAAATGGATGGAAACGATAGCAAAGTACTTCCCTCTTGATCTACTTTAGTTTCCCTCCGAAAGTGGAAGAAAATGAAGAAAATTTGTTTTGAGATAGCCTTTGTTTTTCCTTTTCAATTTTATCCGCCCCTCCTATTTTCAAAAAAGACAAGACAAAGGCTCTTTCTGTCGATACAAGCTTCATTCTTCCTTCACGTCATCTCTCCTCAATCTGCATCAAAACAAGAAAATAGGAAATTTTTATCTCCATTTCCTTTCGGAAAAAGTACCCAAAAAATCTTTAACTTATTACATTTGTGTCAATTTAATTCTAAATCTAACCACTGGAGATTTTCCAATGGCCACCCTTTCTATATGGGAAAGGGAGGTAGGGGGTTCGAATTCTCATCTTCTCACAAGATTAGGGAGGAGACAATTAGTTTAAAGTGTAGATTCCGATTCTTACACCTTGCAAAAAGGTAAGACAAAAGTTTAAGAGTGAGTTGAAAATTAGAGTGTAACAAACTTAAAAAAAAAAAAAAATCATAAACCTTTGAATTGTGTCAATTAAATCTAAATCTTTTCACATTTTGCTAATTGAGTACATTTGGCCAATTTTGATTGGAAATTGCAAACATGAACTTCGGTTATTCTATCTAGCACGGCTATGGACAAATTTTACAATTTTTTTACAAAAACTATAATTTTGTAATAATTTATTTTTCTTTTCTTTCCTTTTCTTGATAAAACAAAATTTATTAGAAATTCGATTTTAAAAAATTACAAAAATTGTCAATGTCAGTGTTAGTCGAGCCATGTAAGATGATTGGCATTTATATTAGTAATTTTCGATTAAAATTGACTGGATAGACTCAATTAACAAAAAGTGGAAAGAATTAAAAATCAATTGGCACAATTGAAAAATTTAGGACTGCATTGGCAAGGGTACAATGAGTTTAAGACTTATTTTTGTAATTTTCTCTTTCCCTCCTTTTCATTCCCAATATTTCCAAAGGACCATCATAATGAAATAGAATGAATTGGGAATGGACATTAGGTAATCGAACTAGTAAATAAATTTTGCATTAACATATTAGGTTCATCTTGGAATTAGAGGTAAGATCTTCGCGATTGAAATATTAATTGCCCAAGAAAGGAAATTAAGAAAGGGAATGACAGAATTGAATTGCCATTCCTTCATTTATGGAGTTTTTTATTTTGTTTTTGGGTTAAGCCATAACCTTATCCTGTTATTTATATATTTATGAGTTAATATCTTGAAAAACCCCGAACTGGTACAACTATGATAAATTTATCCTAAACTAATTTTTTGACTATAAAAAACTTCAAACTAGTATACCTTGACAAATTTATCCAAATCAATACACTTGTTATAAATTTATCCTCTCTTACTTTTCGTTAAATTTTGTTGAAATTTTTTTTGAGTTAGATAATACATAACATTTGACTTGTATATCAATTTGAGATTTTATTCTCCGTTTGTCCTAGTTCGGCTGCGTTTGGTTCAACATTTGGAAGGGGCTTTGAGTCCAATGCAAATGCTGAAGGCCCAAAGCTACTTGGGGAAATGCAATTGTGTTTGGTAAAATTTTTTTGCAAATGGACTTTGAGTTAAATGTACGTTTTGTAAAAAAAACTTTCGCAATAGGCTTTGATAGGTATAATATGTGTGTGTGTGTGTGTATATATATATCTCTTTTTTTAAAAAAATTGAACTAAACCCTTTGCTGGAACAATGAAGGGCTACGGCCGTCGGCGAGCCAGATCTGGCGCCGGCGGTTGTCGACTGAGGTCACCCGAGGTCGGGCGACCTCCGGCAAGGGTCACGCGACCTAGCCGAGGGCCGTCGGAGGTCACCCGACCTCGGGTGACCCTTGGTGAGGGTCGCTTGACCTAGGGGCTGCGCGACCCAAGCGACGGTCGCCGGTCCGGCGAAGGGCTGCCTCCTTGTTGACACCTAAATTTTGATTGATCATTCGTAATTTAATGCACAAAAATTTAGGGATTAATTTTAACCCCTAAACAAAAAAATATTAGGATTAAATTGCATAGCATATAGTTTTAGAAGCATTTATTATTGCATTTGCATTGGACATGTGGCAGATGGGCTTCAATTGATGGTTCTAAGTTTTAATTTAACAAGTTGGACTAAGCCCACAAGGAAAAAGAATTTGGCTAGGCCCGTTAAGGGGTGATGAGTTGGAATATGAGAATGTTCCCAAGAACATTCCCATTATTCTTTCAATATTCATGGAAGGTGTCGGATGAAATATTGAAAAAATATTGCACGTAGGATACAAGAGCTAAATAGGCAACATACAAATTTATCATCTTTTCTTAAATAACATAGTCCTCTCACCTATAAAAGGGGGCCACAAAAAAAAAAAAAAACACAGCCACAACGGAGAGAAAAGTGAGAGAGGGGGTCAAAGAAAAGAAAAGGGAAGGGGATGCTGAAAAAAAGAGTGGGGGAAACATCAAGAGAAAATTGAGAGTGAGGATATTGGTGCTCAGCAAATATCTTGCATATTTGTTTTCTTGTTCACGGGATTCAACGAAGTCAACAGAATTCTTGGATCCAATCTGAGTTATTTGCAGGTTTCTTCAGTCTTGCTAAGAATCACCATAATTCTTCATGCTGGAGTCCATCATCGGTGAACATCCATCATCATCGCTCATCGCAAGCCACCGCCGTTGTGAAAGTAATGACTTGAATTAGACAAATTCTCATGCTATTTGGGAACTCATCATTGGGACCTTGGCATCGTTCCTTGTTAGTCGCATTCTCCAGGATAATTTTCTTCTGAACCAGGTAGTTTTCTTTAATCAAAATTAATTTGGTCATTTTCTTATTTATTTTTACAATTATTTGGTTCTTATTGCGATTGGTGATTCGTTAGGTATATTTTTGTGTCAAGGGTCATAATAATAAAAAATACTGAGCCGAGAGACATCGGATTAGATTTTTGATTATCGTAACCTTTCATTTTTGATCGTGATGAGTTATATGTTTATATAGTTGTGTTCATTGTTTGTGTTGGTTTTATATTAGTAAATTTTACCATTAATAAAAACACACAAAAAAATTTCACATTGCATCGCATGGTAGTTTGATTGCATGATAGTGTGGTAGCTAGGTTGCATCTTAGATTTATATAATATTTTTTTAGATGAAATTTTCTAATAAGACTTAGTTTAGTTTTGGATTTTGATTTTAATAAAATAAAAAATTAAAAAAATTTAAAAAGAAGAAGAAGAAAGATCATGCATATGCATATAGCATTGTTATATCATTCATCTTACATCACGTAGCACATACATATTTAGGGTCATGATTACATAAATGTTACAATAGTTTTCAATTAACATATGTCAATAGAGTTAGGCCATTTGAATTGCACGTCATATGTCATTAGAGTAAGAATCATGTATATTAAATTTAGATTAAAGTCATACATAATTAATTTTACAAAAAAATCCAAAAAATTAGATGTCATCCCATTTAGAATTTATGTTTAGGGCATGCATTTTAGTCATAGCTTATTTTGCTTTAAGGTTGATCATGATTTTTAAATTCGTCATTTTGGACTTACTGAATGTTATTGATTGTGATACGCATGCCCACTCCTTTCCATGTTAGTAGCTTAGGTTAAAATCAACCAAGATTGCTTGGAAAAAAAATATATTTTTGAAACTTAAAGAGAAAGGGTACCGAAAGGACGCTAGTTTAACTTAGCGTAATCATATCCCCGAACCTATTGAATCTCTGGTTCGCAGAGTAAAGTATTCTCCCATACTTTACTTGGGTTTCTAATCAACCCTAATTGATTAGTGGCGGCTTCTAATTGAATAAAATTACATGTTTAAATAGGTCAAATTTTGAGTACCAAGTTGCGGTTGGTAGGACTTGGGAGAGTCCGCACTAAGTCTTCGAACTTAGTAATCCATTAGTTTTCCTATGGTGATTCACCTTCGGGGAGGTCGCAACACTCCTTTTTCAATTAAAAAAATAAAATAATCAAGGGAAAAATCGGAAATATGAAAAATTAGTGAGGATAGTTTTGGAAGGGAAAAAATAATTTCAGCATTCGGTGGAATGCTAAAAGCCCAAAGCTAGTCCCTACTAGCTTTGGGCTTTCAGCATTTTGAAGGCCAGTTGAAAGTTGAAAGTTGACTTTAAAGTGGAAAGTCGACTTTAAAGTTGAATCAAATGGTCCAGCATTTCCCCAAGGGGCTTTCAGGCCTGAAAGCCCCTTGGAAATGCTAAACTAAACGCAGCCTTCTACTAGTATTGTGATTTTTTTATGGTATTAATTCAATTTAACGAGGGTATATTTGCCACAAATGTACCAATTTTGGGGGGGGGGGTTTGGCGATAAAAAAAAAAACTTAGTTTAGAGTAAATTTGTTGAGCCTGCCCAGCTAAGGTGAGGCTTAGCCAAGGTGAGGTTGAGCCTCACCCAATCGCCGGCGAGCTTGACTTCGTGATCGAGCTCAACCTCGTCGGGCCATTGCAAGGTCGGCCTCTCCTAGCCAAGGCAAGGTCGAGCTCGCCCACTCGTCGATGAGGCTCAACCTTGCCGGGTTAGGTGAGCTCAACCATCGGGGAGGCTAGGTCGACGAGGCTCGGCCTCACTGCGGGTCGGCGACCCTTCGGCGAGGTCACCGATCCTCGTCTAGCCGGTTGCCAATTGTCCTGATGTCAGCAACCAATTGAACATTGAAAAGAAGAAGAAGACAAGGAGAGAAAGAAAAGAAGAAGGAGAAAAAGGAAAAAGAAAGAAAAAATGGGAATTGATTTTGGAGTCGTTATCGAGAACAAAAAAGCAACCTTTTCTACGTTTTGATTTTATTTCAAATATATTCCTGGGAGCAAATCTATATTAGAAAACAAAAACTTACCAAACGGATTCTTGTTTTTTTTTTTTTGGTTCCCGAATACTATTTGGCCAATTAACAAACATGCCTTAAGTGTACCTTTGGAGTTTTGACACTTAAATATTCACTCGTGCGAAATTTTGACACTTATGTTGTACTTTTTCAAGAAAAAAAAAACTCATACTAAATACACAGCCGACGTAATCTTGTTTTAGACAAGCCATATCCATCACTATCGATTTCAAGGATTGGTCAACGTTTTCAAACTAAGATGCTCACGTCAATTGCAGCGGAGGCGGATCGCATGAGCTCTTACGCCGCATTAAGAATTCAAATTAGGATACCTCTAAGTTGGGATCCACATGCATGCGGACTGCATCCCGAGAAAGAGAGGTTTGAGGCTCCAGTAACTTGCCCAACTTCCATAGAATTAGTGGCTCCTCTAATGCCTTTATCAAGTCCGCAGTCGAGGCCACAGGGACGATCGTCGACCCTTCTGTAGCCCTCGAGGCAAATTTACCGTGGGCTCTCGCCTCAATGGTCCCTAAGATTTATGCAATTGGCCTCCTCCACCTACTGATTAATTGGGTTGCTTCTCGGCTAATTACAAGATTTTAATGAATCTTCATCTCATTATATTGCAACTAGATATTATACTGTTGTAGCTCGTTCAAACATGGTGTATCCCTTCAATATCGATACAATCATGATAAAAGTTCGAGTTAATGAGGTATAGATCAATTCAATTTATATTATATGCTCTGATAATATACCAAATTATCAACATGGGACTCTCTAATATCTCTCACACGGGTACCTTAATGTTATATATTAATCAATCAATTGAGTAGAATTAGAAACAATAAAAGGGCTTAGGTCATTTTATCGATATCTCCATATGCCGCCTGGGAGAAAATGATGTGCGATCAACAATTTGTTGTCAATTAGTAAGATTCAGGGTTTCTTACAATGTTATTTTATTCGGTGGGAGCTGATAGGTGGGGGACGAAATCGGCTTGTTAGTCAAGTCAGGTGGTCTGTGGAAGCAGGCTATCCTCAACACCAATAGGGAATTTTTTGTAAATTAGTAAGATCTGGGGTTTCTTACAATGTTATTTTATGAAATCGGCTTGTTAGTCAAGTCAGGTGGTCTGTGGAAGCAGGCTATTCTCAACACCAACATGGAATTTTTTGTAAATTAGTAAGATCTGGGGTTTCTTACAATGTTATTTTATGGGGGACGAAATCGGCTTGTTAGTCAAGTCAGGTGGTCTGTGGAAGCAGGCTATTCTCAACACCAACATGGAATTTTTTTGTAAATTAGTAAGATCTGGGGTTTCTTACAATGTTTTTTTATTCGGCAGGAACTGATTGGGTGTGTGGGGGGACCAAATTGGCTTGTTACTCAAGTCATGTGGTCCATGTGGAAGCAGGCTGATTCCCAACGCCAACATAGAATATGTCTACCCATACAAAGTAGTCAATCGAATATCAATAGAAATAATCTAGTATGACAAGTAGATCGTATTACTTAAATCATTCATTACCTTGGGGAGAAAGAAACAAGGTGATGGAAACCAAACCAAATTTGACAACTTCTAAAGGGACGCCATACTTGGAAACTTACATACGGACAAAAAGCTGACGAATTTATATAAGGAGGGAAGCTCAGCTCTGTAATCATTCGAACTAAGCGGAGTTCAACTCATCTTGAAATGTCACTGGAGTCATCATCCTCTAGTGAGAAGAAACAAATGGGTTCCGCTGGATTCGAATTGGCCACAAAGCCACACGCAGTTTGCATTCCCGGCCCTTCACAAAGCCACATCGGCGCCATGCTCAAGATGGCAAAGCTCCTCCATCACAGGGGCTTCCACATCTCCTTCGTCAACACCGAGTTCAACCACCGGCGGCTCGCCAGGGCCCGAGGCCCTGAGTTTGCAAACGGAATGCTGAGCGACTTTCAGTTCCTGACGATCCCGGATGGTCTTCCTCCCTCGGATGAGGACGCGGTACAGGATCTCCTGATGCTCGGCGACTCGATGAGGAACTATATGGTCGGCCCGTTCGGCGATCTCATATCGAGCCTGGGCTCGAACCCGAGTCTCCCTCCGGTGACTTGCATCGTCTCGGACGGTTTCATGACGTTCACAACGAGTCCCGTGGCTTCGGAATTTGGGATTCCGCTCATACACTTCTTCCCTGTACCCGGTTGTGCCCTCATGGCGGTGAAACATTTGCGAGCCCTGGGAGAAAACGGTCTTGCACCACTCACAGGTAAAACACGTTTGACTTTCTATTAAATCTCCTTTGTATAGGTTTTATCGTTATCGGTATTGCATTTTCCGAAGAGTTCACTTACTCTATGTATACATTCTATTATACATCACTTGACGAGGAATTACATATTATTCCATTCTCCTATTAATTGATTATACGGTCAGATTATCTACCATTATATGAATGCCTTTGACCACACATGAAGAGTGCAAATCAATGGATTAGATCTTTGGGATTTTTTTTTTTTCTTCTAAAAATAGCCTACACATATTGTACGCATGTCAATTTAGTCATATAATTTGATCAATATAGTATATCTTGTAACATGTAGTACTCCTAGCCAATTTTAGTTGGAAATTGTTGACGTGGACATTACCTATCCTACATGGCACAGTCGGTGTTGACATGAACAGCTTACACAATTTTTAGAAAAATTTCTGAATTTTTTTCCTTCTTTTTCTTATTTCCCTCCACTGGCAAAGGTTGCCGGTCATAGGTAAGGACCACGATGCCCTGACATGGCCCAAATTTGGCAAGGGACCACAACCTCTCGCTGTGGTCAACAAGGGCTTTGTGGCCCTCATAGTGCTAGCGAGGGTCATCAACCCACAATGAATGAAAGAAACAAAATAAATGAAGAGTAAAGAAAAAATCAAAATGAATTTAGAATTTTTTTAAAAATTTCAAAAAATTGTCCACATTAGTACATGCAGCTCCACGAAAGATGATTGGTATTTACATTAGTGATTTTCTTTTTTCCCAAAATTAGCTAGGAGAACTACATTGGCAAATTGTTAAAAGATTTTGGACTAAATTGACTAAACTGAAATATTTAGAATTTCTTTTTGAGTAATTTTCCCTAAATTTTGAAGACTTGCATTGTTTGTGATCTGTGACTTAGAATGCATTCAAAATGAGAAAAAGTTGCTGTAGTTAGATTTGTTGCCGTTTGATGATTTTGCATGGATATGCATGCATACAGATGAATCCCAATTGATGAATGGGTATGGGAACGCCCCTATCGAATGGATCCCGGGAATGAAAAACATGAGGCTGCGCGACATGCCTCACTTCTTCCGAGTCACCGGCTCCGATGATACCTTATTGAACTTCACTGCTGACAACGGCAACAGGACTAGTGACGCCATGGCGACCATTGTCCACACCTTCGAGGCACTTGAGCCAGATGTGCTACATGCCCTCTCCTCAATGATCCCAAGGGTTTATGCGGTAGGACCACTCCACTTAATGATCAATCAAATTGCTCGGGAAAAATCATTCACCTCCAAGCACATTGAGTGCAATCTGTTGGAAGAGCACAATGAGTGCCTCCAATGGTTGGACTCGAAGGAGCCCAAGTCCGTGATCTATATGAACTTTGGGAGTATAGCATTCATGACGCGCCAACAGTTAGTTGAATTTGCGATGGGATTGGCTAATAGCAATCAATGTTTCTTGTGGGTCTTGAGGCCTGATGCAGTGGATGGAGATACAGCGACTCTTCCTGGAGAGTTTGTTGAGGAAACAAGAGAAAGAGGTTTTTTATCTGGGTGGTGCCCGCAAGAGAGAGTTCTGTGTCACCCTTCAATTGGAGGTTTCTTGACGCATTGTGGCTGGAACTCAACCATCGAGAGCTTGTCAGCCGGAGTTCCTATGCTGTGTTGGCCATGCTTCGGGGACCAACTGACGAATTGCAAGTATATATGTGATGATTGGGGGGTTGGGTTGGAGATGGATGGTAATGTGAAGAGAGGTGAAGTGGAGAGGCTTGTGAGGGAGTTGATGGAAGGAGAGGTGGGGAAGAAAATGAGACGCAAGGCCATGGAGTGGAAGAAGATGGCAGAAGAAGCAGCCGGTGAAAAAGGGTCATCGTCCACGAATTTGGACAAGTTGCTGGATGAGATTTTGTCTAAATAGTGTAATTTGATATTTGTCTTTATGCGCTACGTTTCCTCCGTTTCTGATTGAAATAAAGTCGTTAATTGATTGATATAGACTGAAATCAAATGGAAGTGTGTGTTTTCTGTCCTGGTTGGTGAAAATATCTCTTATTGTTATGCAATACGATTGGCATTATCTACACGCAAACTTACAGAAAAAAATAAATGCGGGCGGTGTCCATTTTTATAACCCATAAAACTCTCTTTGGATTAGGGATAAAGAAAGATATGACATTTTTTTTTTCATGTTTTTGATAAAGACACTATTTGTTTTAATAATAAAATACTACGCGTGCAAGGGTTTCGAGCTTCTTGAAAATTTGACTTGCACGGAATAAACATGTAGGCTCTTCTTTTGGACTAAGTCTAATCGACCACATGCTATTCTTTTTTAAAAGTTTGTAGAACTCAATTATACTTTTATGATATATTTTAGAACTTAATTATATTTTTCTTTAAATGTTAGAACTAATTATACTTTCGTAACAAGTTTTAGGATTTCCAGTATACAACTCTTGATAGAAACAACCAACTCAAATCGATGTAATTAAAGATTAATATTTATTAAAAAGTCATTTGAATTGTCATCATCCTCTAGCAAAAAGAAACAAATGGGCTTCGTTGGATTTGAATCGGCCACAAGGCCACCTGCGATTTGCATTCCAAGCCCTGCACAAAGCCATATCGGGGCCATGCTCAAGCTAGCAAAGCTCCTCCATCATAAGGGCTTTCACATAAATGTGTATTGAGTAGATCATACCATGCATTCGTGTGAAGCACTTGCAAGGAAGGTAAGGTGTGTGCTAATGCATTGATTATGTCGTACGAACGCTTGTGATTGTTATACCAGGGTAGGAGCGAAGGTGATCTCCCACTTTAGATTTAAAGATTTCACTTGTCACGCTTCGGCTCATCCCTTTATTTTTCAAACATGTAGGATGGCTCTCCTCCTGCCGCTATTTTTGGAGCCTCGGCTCATATAAAGTATGATTATGAAGAAGTTGTGTCGCCTCATGCGGTGTTTGTGTATGCTAAGTGTACTACTACCGTATAGGTCGATGTAAGACTTGCCGATAAGTTCCCATCTATTTGTAGTTTGGTACACGAACTTCGACGGCAACTGGCCGGGACAACTTAGAGACTTCGATGGTCTTCTTGATTACATTGCCAAAGAGCCAGAGTTAGGAGTGGTCATCAATCATTAGAAGTTGGATTGGTATTGCACAGACATAATTTTGAGAGTGGGGGTATGGTAGTAGAGATAAGAGTTACCGAACCATTGTGATGTAAATGATGCCTATATATATTATTAAACATTTGAATTAATGATATGACATGTTGAATGATTTGTTGTGCTTTCGCTTGCAAATATATCAAAAGAAAGAAGAATTGAAATACGACATGTATATCGAGTGACACACTTGGAGCGTTACAGTTAATAAGGCCTATAAATAGAATGATGTATTCTTCATTAACATTAGTACTCAACAAGAGAAATAGTAGGAGACAATGCTTGCAAGAGATCTTGCCAAATGAAGTTGTTATACAAGCCAAAGGATACATGGTAATGTTCAAAATTTGATTAATTATAGTAATAGAATCCCATAGCATGTATAGCACATATATTGTACGTATATCTCTTTTTAATTGTGCATATTTTGATCGAGATATTATCTTATAATACTTAATAAGATCTATAAATAGGATGATGTATTCTTCATTAATAACAGTTAAAAAAGTTCATCAAGAGATATAATTAAGACAATCATATATTTTACACTTATAATGCCAAGAGGGTTTTAACACCAACTAGTAGAGACAATGCTTGCAAGAGACCAACGTTCTTGCTAACTACTAATACAATAGGTGTGGAAGGGATACATTGCCTTTTCTTACTCTATTTGGCTTTATTTGTTTTATTACTAATTATTGGAGGAGATAACGTACTTTCTACTGAAACTAGATCTTTTACTATAAAGTTACTGGTCGAACCTCTTTCCAATTTCTCGAGATTTTCATCATCAAGCATCAACTCTCTTTTTATTATTATTATTTTATTTTCTTAGTTGAGCAATTCTTAGGGTTTTTAATTTTTGTCAGGTTAGCACATCTTTTTCCAATAGTTTTCTCTTGGAAACATATGAAGTTGTGATACAGGCTAGATGGTATGTGGTAATGTTCAAAACTTGATTAAATTCATCGATAAAATTCCCAAAACCTATATTGCACGTGAATTGCTTATACATTGCACGTATATCTCCTTTTGATTGTGTATATCTTGTAGGAGTGAGCGGTTCTCGATTTGATTCCTAAATTTTTAGATTGTGGATCGATCGACCGGTCTTGGAACCGGGAAATGAATCGACTGACCGATTTGGTGGAATCGGCAACTTTGCTTTTTTGGCCAAAAATTAGTTAATATTGCAATATATTTTCAAAGACAACCCACTTCTTTCATACACTAACTTATCCGTATGAAAGAGTGAGAGTTTTTTCAAGACTCTTAAAAATTTTCTTGTCTTTTTTTCGAATTCTTAAAAATTTTAAAAAAAAAAAAAAATTTATACATATGAAAAAGTATCGGTCCGGTTCCCAGATTGGACTAACCGGCCACCGGTTCCAAAAATGGGAACTAGGAACCAGACCGCCGGCTATGGGAACCGCCAAATCGACCGGTCCGGTCTGGTCCGAGTGGTTTCCAGGGTGGGTGGTTCTCGTTACACACCTCCAATATCTTGGTTGAGATATGTCGCATTTCCTTACTCAATTTGGCATTATTTGTTTTGCTACTAATTATGGGAAAAGATTTACATGAAGTTGCTATAAAATCCGATAAATCAAATGCAGAAGGTGAGAATTAATAATCTTATTACCAAATGGGGACCTCATTTACTTCTTTAAATGGGTTCGAGAATTCCATTCATTCTAGAAAGATTTCTTTCTCCAATCAATCTTTTGATTAATAATTTATAGATATGGACATTGTGCATTGATTTTTTTACTTACATTTTCATGAGAGCGATGCCCATATTTATAAAAAAAAAAAAATTTGAGAGGGATAAGTATATTAGAAGTGCCAAAAGTTGTATACGATGCTCATTTTAGTGCAAGGAGTTTTTTTTTCAAATCACTTAGGTGGCGTTTTTTTAAAAGAACGATAATTTAAGTGCCAACTCTAGGTCATCGGAAATCCAACATGGCTATATTTTATTAATTTCTCATTCCTATGTGGTTCGCCGGCATGCCTAGTTAGCATATAACCTCTAAACAATGTCGTCTAAAAGTTATAAATAGTGATCATTCGAGTGCCAAATTTTGTTTAAAATGATCACTTCAGAATTAGTCGTTATTAAAAAACGATCACTTCAGTGCCAAGCATGCCACATTGACTAGAGTTTTTAAAAATTTTGCCAAGTCATATTATAATTTTAATTATAAATGCCAAACAAATTTGGCTGGAATTTTTTGCTATTGACACTTAAGTAATTATTTTTTCTCTAATTTGGCACTTTAGTGAGCCATTGAAAACTTTCGACGCTAAACTAGTATTGTACACAACTTTTGACATTTCAAGTGTATTTATCCCAAATATGAGAGCATATACCGCTAGTGCAAGGAAAATTTTACACAAGAAATCTCATTTACCATTGAGTTGAGGATTATAACTGCCTATACTCTCCAATCAAAGTTGTATTAGAAACACTTCTATGAAACTTATTTTGTTACACATGTTACGTAGGTTGATGATTGATGTCAAGGAATCAACGGTTTCAATTAGTGATTAAAGTTAATCAAGTATGATCGATTACTAATTAAACCATTATATGCGACTTTGTTTGAAAGTAAACGAGTTCTAATATGCGTCGAAATCTCAAGTAATCGGAAAATTGGAAACAAAAAGGGAATCACAGGAACTTCGGTTGAATGAGAACAAATTGCTTACATCCGTGGAGATCATGCTTGTTCGGTGACGGAAATTTGACTTAGCTGCCCATGGAGATAACTGGAATGCGTAGAGGAAGTAAAAAGCTTACAAAAATTATTACTGAAATGTTTTATATACAAGGATGAATGTTGGAATTAAGAAACCTGATTTAATTCGAAATTCAAATTTAAACTCAGACTAAAATCTAATCTAAATCAATTTATTAGGAGGAATCTTGTCATCTTCATATGACACGCCCTTTTTACTTCTTTCATGTCTTGCGTCTGGATCTTAAGAATTTGTAACTCTTTTGACTCGCATGCTACTCTAGAAATGGTTTGTAATTACTCTGGATTCATTAGCTATGGCTATCCCTCAGTCGATAAATTATCCTCGACTCAATATTTAACTTATGCGCATGCTTTGAGTAATTCAATCATTGCCACACGTCACCTACTTCGCTCAAACTCTGCCCATTGCCACGAATTAATGGCCCAAATGGAAAACATAACCCTCACGTTCAAACCAAGAGAAACTAATCAGGCTGCGGATTGAATAGCAAAGGCCCACAGCTTTGGGTCTCTCCCTACTAACTGGATCTCAATGCCCCCACAATCTCTTTTACTTATTTTATGTTTAAACTATGAAAATGATTGTCATCATTCGATTTCGTAGCAAGAAATGCAGTATTTTCTGACAAAAAAGAAAAAAATCTGCCCATTGGAAACTCAAGATCGACAAGCCTATTAGGCATTCCATCCATGCATCTTGTGCATCAACTGTATTGATATGGCCTTCACGATGGATGAGCTTGTCAGACATTCCATCAATTGAGCTGCCTTCAAGTATATTGCCATGGCCTAGTTTGGCCAATTAGCTTCCATACGGCTAGACCTAAATTAGTGGATGGTATCACAGAGATCTATGCTATAGCTATGCATATTTATAACTCTTCGGCGTAAGGCGTAGGCCAGTGGACGTCAAATCTAAAAAATCTTACCGCATAGACTTGGAAATTCGCCTGCAACCATCGAAGAGCTGCCTCCTTCTGGCTGCAAATAGCATGCAATAATAGCATCTAATGCGTGGGATTTCTTTATCTTCTCTTTTGTCCATTGCTCTTATAGTGTTTACTCGTGCAATTTGTAGCAGCAAATATTGAAGAGGACTAGCAATAATTCCACCAGCGAAGGTTGGTCGGGTTTATTCGTAATTAAGTAATTCGGTCAAGGTCATTAAGGCCACGTAGACATGGTTGAGCTTGATGTAGTAATTTCTTCGTAATTGATGCAATTTGAACCCACTTGGGCGCTTTCCCTCTTGTCCTTTTTATTTAGCCAAAACCAGATTGTGCTCGCATATGAATGCATAAATGAACATTGGTACAAACATTGTTATTGCATATTAGCTAATTATAAAAGTAATCTTTATATGCGTATAGTTTGACAACACATGTTGTATTTTCCGTATTGTGATGTATAATTATGAGGAAAAAAGTGCAAATCTTTATATGCGTATAGTTTGCAAACTATAACTTTAAAATGCATTGTTGTAAATTTAATACCACATTTGCAAAGTTTTTTTTTTTTTCAATCCGGTCCATTGTGATGCACCTCGGGCGTGGTGGTGCGGTCGCCGAGCGCCTCCCCGGGCTAACGAGACCCACCGGCCGCCGCACGACCCGAGAGGACACCACCGAGGTCGTGCGACCTCGGGCGGCGACGCCCCTGGGTCGCGCGACCTCGGGCGGGTGACGGCCAGGCAGTGGACACCCGTCGGGCGGCGATCGCCGGGGGTCGTGCGACCGATGGCGGTGTGACCCCAGCAACAGTGGCCGGCTCCACCTTCATGATTTCTAAAAAAAAAAAAGTCAAAGGAGATTGACTTGCATTCTCCAAATGCTGAAAGCTTAATGCTGGTTCCCCTAGCATTGAGCTTTCAGCATTTGGCCAATGCAACCCCAAATACTGAACCAAACACTAAATATTTTTCCCAAGGGGCTTTGGGGGCTGAAAGCCCCTTGGGAAAACTGAACCAAAATGGGGCCATAGTCTACTCTTTGTTTTCAATGACAACGAATCATGTAACATTCATATAATGTTGGGAACATATTGGATTCTTCTGTAGAATGACATGACGAATAATGGTTGGTGATTTAAATATACAAGTCTCATTCGAGTTTCTGATTGCAAACCTTTCACTTGGCTATTTTTCTAGAATTTTAATTACTCTACCCGTATGTCAACGCTTTGTGTGGAATGCACCTCCACCCTAATATGCCAACCCTACTCGTCTTGATCTCTGCATGAAACGGCAAGAGTCCACATGCATCGTCCTCTCTCTCTCTCTCTCTCTCTCTCTCTCTCTCTCTCTCTCTCATGAAGCCTATAAATACCCTCATGCACTGCTTCTGCTCTACATCCAAGAAACAAAAACCACAACCTACAAAACATGGCGGTCGTTTCTAGCTCGAGATCAGCAATGATGCTTGCTGTCGCCGCCTTCCTTCTCTTCGCATTGCCTTCAGCAAATGCCGTCCCCATCTACACAACTCTCCCATTGCCGTCAGGAACTGGCGGCCCCAAGTCTGTTGCCTTCGACCTCCATGGAGGGGGACCCTACACTGGCATCTCCGACGGTAGAATTGTGAAGTACACTCCTCTTCTTGGCTTCATCGATTTTGCCTTCACCGCAGAAACTCGGTAATTTCCTCTCTTGAACCAAAGGGCTTTTGTTATACTTAAGGTGTGTTTGGTAATCATTTTATTTTCGAGAATAATTTTTACTCGGAAATGATTTTTTTTATTCTGTTCCATAGATGAAATTTTAAACATTTGAATGCGTTTGGTAATTGGTAAAAGTTTCTATTCTCGGAATAGAATTGTGTTTGATAAGATTCTTAAAAAAAATCTCTTTTAATTTTTTGACATTTTTATTATATTTTTCTTTGCTTTTTTCTTTTTCTTTTCTCTTCTTCTCCCTACTTCTTTGTGGCCGGTGACCAGCAGGGCGAGGTCTAGCGAGGTTGCTAAAGGCTCACCAGGCCAAGGTGAGGTTCGGTGAGCTTGTCGACCCTTGCCCAACCAGTCACCGGCGACTGCCAAAGGCCGATGATTGGTTCAAGAAGAAGAGAGAAGGAAGAAGAGGGAAGAAAAAAGAAAAGTAGAAAAATAGAAAAAGAAAAAGAAAAATGAGTAGGTTTGATTTTGGAGTTGTTTTCAGGAATAAAAAAAATAACTTTTTTTCTACTTTTTAATTCCATTTCAAATCTATTCTTAGAACAAATTTGTTTTTGAGAACAAAAAAATTATTAAACAAATTTATATTCTTTTTTTTTCCCAAAAACAAAATAATAGAATTAGTTACTATTTGATCAGTTAACAAACAAGCCCTTAGCCTGTTAAGTGTAATACATACGCAGAATAAGGAAATGGGTAAAATTTTCCTCTGCATCTCGAGATGATTTAGGAACAAGACGTTCTGCGACGGGAGAAATGCGACGGCGGATGCGGAGGTGGGGTTGATCTGCGGGTGGCCATTAGGGATTGCATTCAACAGCACTCAGTTTCTCTACATCTGCGATGCTTACCTGGGGCTTTACATGGTCGGTCCTCTCGGAGGGCGAGCGACCCGGCTCGCTTCTTCTGCCGAAGGCGCGGCGATCCGCTCCTGTAATGGCTTGGACGTCGACCCTAACACCGGTGCCGTCTACTTCACGGACGCTAGTGCTAATTATCTGCTCAGGTACGTACTATTAGCTTTCGAGAGCACGATACTTTGATAAAAAATGTTAGAGTTTACTCGTTTATCAAAGGGGGAGAAGAATTGTAAGTGAGGATTTAAGTAAACGAGTCGTGCTCGACGCTTGATAACACGGCTTGCAACGTCACTTGTGACATATAATCTTTGAAATCGATCTTAATTTTAATAGCATCTGTTGTGTAAAACACCAGCAATGCCACTCAAGCCGCCCTGAATGAAGACAGAACCGGAAGGCTGCTGAAATTCGACCCGAGAACCGGACAAGTCGCCATGTTGGCGAGGGAGCTTTCAGGTCCCGGCGGCATCGCCGTGGCTGGCGACAGTTCCTACGTCCTCGTCACTGAGTTCATTGGCGGCACTGTCAAGAAGTTCTTCCTCACCGGCTCAAGCGCCAACACGATCCAGACCTTGCTAAACATCGCGTCGGCGAGCACCATCAGGAGAACTGCGGGAGGAGAGTTTACAGTCATGGAGAGGGTGCGGCCCTTCACGCATAGAGCGCTGAGGATCGATGCCAACGGGACGGTTATGGCGAACGTGTCCATCGTCGGCCCTTACAACGACATTACCGTCGTCACCGGAGTTCAAATCTACGATCTGTTTGCTTACGTTGGTTCTCTGTATGCCAACTTCGTTGGTCAAGTCCTGGGGCTCTTCTGAAAGCTGAAACGCCCGCATGACGATAACCGCGGCGCTTCTAAGGGCTTAAGATAGCAACGATTTCCAATAATGCTGAATAAATAAAATGAAATTTGTGCTCAAGTTCTTGTGTTGTTATTATTTCGAACCTGGTTTTGTTGCATTTAAGTATTAGAATATTGAAATATTAACCACTTTTAAACTTTTGAAATAGCTGATATTTCATAAAATTTCAAACGTGATATTGGATTGGGATTTTACTTTCAAATCTTTCTAGGCCTACCATCGCCTGGATCATCATATATTTCCACGATTCGTTTTAGGTCAAAGTCTTGTTTATTCACGGGGCAGTGTTACAAATTTTTTAAATATCAAATCACACATTTATCTAGTAACTTAAGCTTAGTCCCACAAAAAATGTAAAGAATGTAAAAAGCATTGCAGTTGTATTTGGTGACGCCGAGTGAGGTTACCTTGGCCTAGGCAAGGCTGACCTTTGTCGGGTCTTGCCCGAGCCTCCTTGGGGCTTGCCCTCGTGCCTCACCTTGTGGTGAGTGGGGCTAGCTAGCCCGGCCATCATCTATGGCTAGAGGCTAGCCACCGACAAAAAGAAGAAGAAAACAAAAAAGAAAAGAAAAGAAAATCAGAAAATGCAATAAAAAATTCAAAAAAATTAAAATCTGATTAAAAATTGTCTACATCAATGCCGGCCGTCCTATGTAGCATCCATGTCAATGATTTCGGGCTAAAATTGACCAAATGACTCAATTAACAAGAAGTTAAAATGGTTAGGACTGAATTGACTAAATTGAAAAGTTTGAAACAATAGGTTTAAGATTTTTGGACAATTTTCCCAATATGAAATTCAAGGTCGAACTTAGGCTTTGTTTTCCTAAAAATAATCACTTGTATCATTTGAAAGGATTAGTCATCAAAAATATTTTCATTATAGAAAACAATTAGTATAAATATTTTTGTGGATGATGAATTCTTCTTTCCCATTAATTCATATTTGTAAGCGATACAAGCAATTATTTTTAGGAAGGTATGTTCCAAATCATTTATTTTCTGCAAAACAAATTGAGCTAAATGGGATCTATATCAATCTATGACGGGTCATCTTCTCTTCTTCGTATCTTCAATGTCAAAATTTGATATGTCGTTTTGGTTTCGTGGTGTCTCGATTGCTTATGCTTGATCGATGCGCAGTTTGATTCTTCTTGTTTGTTTAAATGGGCCATTCCTCTATGTGTCTCGATTATTTTCGGCAAGATTTTCTAACTGCTTTGACTTGGGCGCTACTCTAAAGATGATTTGCAACTGCTCCGGATTCCTTTGCTCCTACCATCCTTCGATCTTTACCATGATTCAGTGTTTAACTTCTCCTTACGCCTCAAGTCAATTGATTGTCGCCACGTGTCACGTATTCTGCTCGAAATCTTTTCATTGAAAATTTATAATCGATAAGCTTATCAGGCATTCCATCAATCAATCTGGTGGTCAATTGTATTATCAAGGCCTCGTTTAGATCTAGACTCTAGGAATATTTATAATCCACTAATGGTGCGTTTGGTAACATTTCTACTTCTGGGAATAGTTTCTTTTGAGAAATAGTTTTTTTTCTATTTCTACTCCCTGGAACAATTTCTAAGTAAAATAGGGCGTTTGGTAACTACAAAAATTTCTTGTTCTCGGAATAGAAAAAGAATAGAAATGCGTTTGGTATCGACAACAATTTTTTATTTCTTTCTTCCTTGATGGCGGCGGCGACCGGTGGCGGGCGGCGACCGGCGGGGGTGGGGTGCGGACGGCGGCCGGGCGGCGGCGGCGGACCGGCGGCCGATGGCCGCCCGGCCGACTCGTCGGCCGGGCGGCCATCATCGCCCGCCACCACCCCGCCCACCGGCCCGCCGATCGCCCGGTCGCCGGCCGCCGCCCGATCGCCCGTCCGCACCCCACCGCCGTCGGTCGTCGCCACCGCCGCCACCGATCCTTGGTCGCCGCCGCCGCGGCCGGTCACCGGCCGCCACCGCCGCCCGTCCACCGTCGCCGCCGCCGGTCTCGGTCGCCACCGCCGTCGCGAGCCGTAGGGTGAAGGGCCGGCGACCGGCGGCCGGCATCGACACGGCACCAAGCCGGCAACCGCGGCGGCGGCCGGCAGCGGGCGGCGGCGGCGGCTACCGGCGGCGGGCGGCCCGGTGGCGGCGGCCGGCTATCGGGCAGCGGCGGCCGGCCGGCGGGGGGCGGCGGTTTGGCCGGCGGCCGGCCCGGCCGGCCTAAGATGGCGGCAATAGGTGGCGGGCGGCGGTCGGTGGGTGGCCGCGTGTTATAAGCGGTGAGAAATCTCCAAGAAATAATTTCCAAAAATTGTTAGGGAATAAGAAGCTACTTTTTTCTACTTCTCATTTCTACTCCAAATTTATTCCTAGGAACAACTTTCTATTTAGGGAATAGAAAAATCGGTTTGCGTTTACCAAACGCATTTCTATTCTTTTTCTATTCCAAGGAACAAAAGAACAGAAAAATAAAGAAATTGGCAAGTTGCCAAACAGACCCTAATTGTAGTTCCTCTGTAAAAGGAAATAGAGCCCTTATTACAACTATGGCTAGCATCAAAAGGGGAAAAATCAATTCTCCTTTGGCGTAATGAGTGGAAGTCAAATCTCCAAAATCGTACCGAACCCCATTAATGGAGCACTGATTAGTAGCATCCGCGCGTCTTTTATCAATTGGCGGGAGAATTATCTAATGGTTAAAATGTTAATTCAATTTTAAAATTTTAAAATTTATTAATTTAGTTATAAATTTTTGCACGGAATTCTAATGTGGTTATTTGAGAAAATATTGACTGTACAAGATGTGCCGAAGCAACAAATAAGAAGGGACATGAGGTGGCGACACATGTCCAAGGTGGGGCCCAAATGTAAGAGAAAAATTTCTCTTCCCTGCATGCTCTCTCTTCTTGCCCGACTCTTTCTCTCTTCGCTGCCCCCTCTCTCTCCCATCTAGCCCACATTCGACCAACAAATCACCACGCTCGACTGACGAACATCGCAATGGTAGAGGCAACCTTTCAAGGTGGAGACCACGCGGTGGTTCGTCAAATGAGGGCTTGGTTGTGACTCGAAGAAAGAGAGAGAGGGCACAGTTGGGAGGGGGCAGCAATATGGCGACGGCGGAGTCGGAGGGGTGGCATGTGACTCTTCGATTGGACGAGGATTTGGTGGTTTGTCTAAGGGAGAGAGGTAGAGTCGAGAGTGTCGAGCGAAGAGAGAGAGAGAGCTCGCAAGATGAGCCGAAGTCAGAGCCGAAGGGGTGGCGCGGTGGTTTGTTGGTCGGATAAGAGCTCGGTGGGAGAGAGGGGGCAACGAAGAGAGAGAGAGCGTGCGGGAGAGAGAGAGAGGAGAGTGCATGCTCAATTCAAAATAGTCTTACATCCCACTTTAAACACATGTTGTAATTTCAGGTCTTTTCTTATCTGTTGCGCTGGCACAGGTTGGAGTAGCCAATATTTTGAAATTTTTTTGTTGGAAATCGTTATTGTAATTGTAATGGTATAATCATCATTGGCTATCTTATGGGCCAACATGACTCAGACCCTGTTAACCAACGTCCCGATCGCGAGCAACATCAAGAGGACCCCCAGTGGAGAGTTTACCTTCACGGAGACTGTCCGGGCTTTCGCAAACAGAGCACTGAGGATCAACGGAAACGGAGCGGTCCTGGCGAACGTGTCCCTCGGTGGCCCTTACAACAACGTTACTCTAGTCACCAGAGTTCATATCTCCGGCCTGTTTGCTTACGTTGGGACGCTGCATGCCAACTTTATCGGTCGAGTCTAAAAGTTCAAAGGCCGTAATGGTATGATAACCCACGGTGCGTCGAAGGAATAAAGATGATCGCGATGGCGATAGATGCTGAATCACCCAATAATGCTGAATAGAAAGCGTGAAATTTGTGCTGAACCTCGTGTTCTTATTACATCTTGCATTGTTGTAGTGAATATCAGATCAGCTTCTCCCTACTACTCTCTTTGCAAAATCAACTGGCTGCATCGTCTCAGCGACCATCGACTCTGGGCTCGTGGGCGACCGAAATCTGGAGCGACGAGTGTTGAGAGAGACGATGGAAATAGAAATTAGGGTAAAATAGGAATTTGAAAATGTCAACGAGGGCAAAATTGGAGGAAAAATCTATTAATCCCTGAGAGTTTTTCGAGAATGCTACAAAGCCAGAGGAAGGACACTTGTCTTGACCTTTGAACTTTAACAATGCTAGTTTCCAGTCGAAGGGGTCCAAAAAAATTTGGACACTTGCCAAAGTCACGTTTGCATGTTCATGGTTATCTAGTTAATAAAAGGTTGATATCCGTACCTAGTTATATATTGAAAGAATAAGCACTATATGAGGTAAATGTGAGTATTTAAGGGGATATGCGAGAGACTACGTGAACAAATCATGGTTGAATGTTCACGCTTCACAAAATCATTATTAGTGAATTATAATCAATAAAAGCAAATGATCACATAGCACCAACGAGGAGGCATAAGGCTATAGGGATACAATAAAAAAAAAGGGGAAAAAGATATTTTGTCATAATCAATTTAATTTGGATTTAACAAATACAATTATGTCACTATTCATCTTACTGTCATTTTCAAATGATAAATAATCTCTCTAGTTTGCAAAAATGCCTAATTTGTATTCTTAAAAGTAACCACAAATTGCAAATACTACTAAGTTGATTAGCAAAGCAACACCAAAGGCGAACTCTAGTGATTTATATGGAAATTGATACAAATAGTGTCTAAATATTAGCTCAATATGTAATATCGTTCTAAATTTTTAATTTGTCTAAAATAATCCATGAACTTTAACCCAATCTGCAGTGTCGTTTTTCACTTTTAACTTATTCAATTTAGTCATTGAACTTTTAGTACATATTTAATTTAATCCCTAAATTATATGTTGCCCCTAAATTAGAATCAATAAAATGATAATATTGAATATTTTCATATATTTGAGATACTAGATTAAACATACATCAAAGTCAAAGACAACATTGTATATTAGGTTGCAGTTTTGAGATTACATTAAATATATTAAAATTTTAGAAAGCATATTTTATGTGGAGTGAAAATTTAGGGATTAATTGTGTCATTATCCCTAATTTATGAAAAAATTGCTCGTGCGGAGATATGATAGGCACGTGGGAGGGGAGGGGAGGGGGGCCTAAAACCCCTTCACCGGTCGAACATGTACCTTCTCTAAGCGAACCGGACCGGTTTGAGCCGGAAAAACCCTAGTCTCCCACCCCCGCGCGGTTTCTCTGTGATAGTCTCCGCTTCTTCCGAGAGTTGAGAGAGAGAGAGAGAGAGATGGGGAGCGACAGCGAAGCGGAGAGAGTGCAGAAGGAGAAGGAGCGGAAGAAGACGCCGTCGCTGGCCCCCATCGCCAAGCCCCTCGCCGGCAAGAAGCTCTGCAAGCGGACCTTCAAGCTCGTCCGTCGAGGTACGGGCCACGTGTATATATGCACATGCGCGGGATTCCTGCGTGTTCTCTTGCTTTTCGAAAGCTTGATCGACAGGGGGATTGCATCCGATATTTTTCTGGGTTTTTCTTTCCCTTTCTGGTGTTGGGTTTGGCTTTGAGGAGAACCTGGGTGCGAAGAGAACCGAATCGTGTTCGTCGTTCGTCGTGATTAACTGAAAGCAGCAATCTTGAGCTGTCTTGATGTCTCGTTTTTTTGAATCTGGGTAGGAGCGTCGCGGTACGTGGGAACCGCGAGCTCGATAAAGATGACGGGCTTGCAGTTTTATCAGCTGAAACTATGTAAAAACTCCAACTTGGCGAAGGAAGGAAATTTTGGTGATATCCCCAATTTGAGTTGCTTTTGCGTTGAATGTGTCCTCTTTTGTTTCTTTCTTTTTGTTCAATGTATTGACGACGATGCGGGGTTTTCAAACCAAATATTTCATGTAAGTCAGGGCATTTCACCAGAACTTGTTTGTTCTTTTTTTGGGTCCGACTATGCTTGCAAACAGAAGCTATACGGTCCGGCTTTCTTAAGGCTTTACTTTGGAGATGCTATGTTGCCTTGAGGACACTCTGGATTCGCATTTACATTCGAATTGATGGAATCAATGCGCATACCATAATATAATAGCTAATCTGAATGTTGTGTCTTGACTAGCAGCTGCTGAGCAGAAATGCTTGAAGAGAGGCGTGAAGGAGGTGGTCAAGAGCATCAGGCGTGGTCACAAAGGGTCAGCATCAGCTCTCTTTGCATCATCCTTGCATCTATTTTCTGTTTCCTGTAAAACTGTTTGCGTGGTTCTTTTTCTTGTTAGATGAGTTTTCAACTATTCCTTTATACCAATATTTCATTTTGGGTCCATGTTATGCTTCTTTTTCAAGTGTTCGTTTGGGATCTCTAGATTGCGGTGATTGTGAGGCTAAATGAAGAGGTTGTAATGAAGAATTCTGCATGTAAATAGCATTTGGTGGTGATGTTATCTGCTCCGGCAGGGTGAAATACATGTCGGAGTTTTAGGAGAATGTGTGTTTTCAACAGAAGTGTGGTCTGTGTGTGCAAATGAGCTGTCACAATGACCTTCATAAAATGCTGAGACGGAGAGCTTGTGATCATATGAAGATGATTGTGTCGTTATATGATCAAATCGATTTAAAAAATGTGCCATTTGAGCTCTCAAGTTTCAGTAGTACTGCCAGTAGAGTCTACAGCAGTGTGCGACAAGGAAAGAGACTAAGAGAGCATTTGCCCAAGCCCTTTGGGGATCATTTTTGTTACTTTTAGTTTGTGTTTTATGAATTTGATTAAATCACCCATCTTTCTTTCTTATTCTTTCCTTTTTTGGATGGAGCAGATTATGCGTCATTGCTGGCAACATATCACCTATTGATGTGATCACTCATGTTCCCATTCTATGCGAAGAGAATGATATCCCCTATATATATGTTCCCTCGAAGGAAGTAAGTTTATACGATCCTTTGATGTGAATTATTAGGATTTGTTTCTTTTTTTCTTTTTTCCTTTTTTTAAGTCATCAGCATGCATGATGTGAATGGGTGGCCATGGCCTCTGAAATGTAGTTCGTCGTGCCTAATCAACTGTTTAACTTTTGGTTCTTCCAGCTCTGAGATTATTATGCTGTTTCCTTTTTATGGTTTCAGGATCTAGCAAATGCAGGATCAACCAAGAGGCCAACATGCTGTGTTCTGGTACTTACAAAGCCAAGTAAGGGTGAATTAGGCCCAGAAGAGCAAGAAAAATTAAAGGCTGATTATGACCAAGTTGCAACAGAAGTATCTGAACTTACCGCCACTCTTTTTTGAAAGGCTGCTGCCATACTTGGGGATCTGCTTCTTTTATGCTCATTACTTTCCTAGTTCTGGTTATTGTATTGTCGGTGTAGCCCACTGGTCTCTGTGGTTTATATGGCGCCACAGCACATCTATAAATTCATGTATGTGTATCTAAAGCAGGTGCCAAAAAAGCTGGTAAAGCAAAATCAATACAAGGGATTGTGCTTTCAGAGTGTCATGAACAGTAACGCAAACGTATCTTGCAACTTCGCTTTGCCTCCAAAGGATTAGCAATTTGCTTCCTTGGAGATGCAGAGCAAGTGAGGGTTTTCTTCATAATGGCACGATGGAGATCCTAGTTAGCGGTTTTAATTACAAAATTTCCCAGGAATCCTGGTCATGGGACATAAATGTGTACCACTCGGAGGCCACAATGTTTAGTAGAAACTAGAAACAAGGTTGTGTTAATTGCAGCAACAATTACTGGAAACTTTAGTAAGATGGGATCTCAGTTTCAAGCTGACAACCCATGATCTGAAAAATGCTGATTCATTGTTGATGTGAATGTATTTCTTTCTCTGGTGGTTTTGATGAAATGCAAGGAGTCATCTTGAGAGAGAGAGAGAGAGGTTTCAAAGTGAAATCTGGCTGTCAACTTGCCCATTAATAAACCGAGGGATTGGCTTTGAGACGCAAGTGAAATCCGAAAGAAACATTGTCTTAGGAACATGTTTGCTGAAATGCAACGGTATAAACTAGGTCCATAATGGTATGCGGACTGACAAATTCAACGCGAATTGCACAAACTTTGCCCCAATGACGAGAGCCTCATCAAGAATGAGCTTCACTGATTTTTATCTCTGGTATGTATACACCTCAAAAACTTTTAAACTGGCAGGACTTAGCTGATTACTTTGCTGACTTTGCTATGACGTCATAATAGTCATTACTTTTAACTAAGTGGTCCAAGAAACCTCTGCATCATAGATGAAGCTGAAAACATACAATAATACAGTAGACAACCCCCCGGGACATGCCTGTACAGTGATTATTGGTGGCCTTCCCCAAAATGCAGATTAAAATTATACAGATAGGAAATAAGAAGGGTAGGGGTGTTTCGTTGTGATAATGCGGAAAAAGATCTAGTGGAGCAATCACCTTTGGGTGGTCAGGGTCTTGAACAGATACATACCTAAGCCACCAAAAGCTAGAGTCAGGACAATAGGGACAGTGACAACATCAGCCATCGAGGTTACATCATTTGTTCTTGCTTGACGCGCCCTCTCCCCCAAATACTCGTGTAGAAGATTGCTCATACTGTCTAGCTGGTGCATGATTTGGCGTTGTGATCGAGCAATGACTAGCATCTGCCATTGGGAGAACAAAACACGGATAACAAACAGCCATTGTTAACATATGAAGTAAAATCATGACAATAATATGCCAAAAAGATTAAAGGTGAGACATCAACTCAATATTCCCCAAGTGATAGCTTCTGTCCGGACAATAACATTCCATTTTTATCAGGCCAGGAATACATTATCTTGCATGAATTCAAAAACCTATTCAACACAAACAGGACTCACTGTCTCTTGGGCTATGGCTTAACACATCTCTCGTGTCAACCTGAGAAACGAGCAAACATAGTTTTTGCACGACTGTCCATGCAACTTGTGCCAAAAGAAACTGTTCATGCAACAGGTTACGGGCCCTCTCTGGTATTTTATCAGGCCAGAAAATTCCCCAGAAAGTTTTGGGAGTTTGCCATAAAAGCACACCTAGTTTTTGAAGATATTCAAAATGGCACACAACACCTCTCTGTATGTTTCACACAGTAGAATAAGTCACAAGTTCGTAGAAGATAAACTCGATATCATATGCTAAGGCTATAGCATATGCTGCATCAGAGTAGATAAGGCCAGTTATCATAGGTCTAATATCAGAAGATATCTCCGGAACATCTCACTCAAAGTAAATGTCACAGCTGGTCCATCAGATCTACTGCGCCCAACCAAGTGCTAAAAGACGAGACTCTGAAACATACCTCTTCCATAAGTGGAGAGTCCTTCACTAATTGGGAAGATGACGAAGAATGTGGCATTAAAGAACCAGTCAAAGACCCATTTCCTAAGCCAGTTACAAAAAGAGAAGTGGGTCCAGATCCATTGCAGGCTTCGGCCTGCAGTGGTAAGTTCGGTTGACTAGCTGAAACTCTTCTGGTGTTGAACTTGGAATTGAGCTCTTCGATACGAGATGTAAATTCATCCATCCTCTCATTGAGCGTGGATATTTGCTCAGATAGTTGAGTGATGACTCCCTGCACCCGTCAAATGCAAGTAAAAAACTAACCTTACGACAGTTTCCAAGGGATGGGGGACCAAAATCAGCAAATAATGTTGGGGAGGGACCACAGAACAAATAGGGATAAATTGTTGCAGCTTACAGAAGAGGAAGATTTATGTGATCTGAGATTCATCATTCTTACCTGGTTTGCAATTGCAGGCGGTTCTAAAGTTCTTCCATCAAACCTTCTATTATTGATAGCGAGTCTGGTCAACTTTGATAAGTTCTTGTCTTTCTGATTGGAGTAAGACTGAGAACTGAAAGGAATACAGACAGAATTCAATGAATGATTGCTTGAACTTCCCATAATAATGATGGTGCTACTGCTAAATCTGTCCTAAACGATGCAAAAAGTTTTGAAAGCACTAACATAAAGTATTTGATGTACGCGCGCGCATTTATTTATAAGCTCCTATCGTCTAAACTTGCTCTATACTAGCCTTTAATAGGGAAGTATCAAGTGTTGTGCATTAGCGAGCGTATACCGGTTAAGATATTTCATCCTCCTATCTGCAGAAGCCCGGGAAAGTGCCTCTTTAGGGCTTAAAACATGATCATCATCTAGGCTAAGCTTTGTCTTCAAATCATCTGGCACTGCCTACAAAGAAAGTCAATCATCAGTGGAGCAAGCAGATCAAATCTACAGAGAGATACGAAGATGCATACCATAATATCATTTACAAGCTTCTCCAACTGAATCTGTTCTATGTAGGTGCGAGGAACATATGAACCCTCCAAACCCAGCTGCTCTGCAACATACTTGACATACATACGGTCACGTCCTTGTACCTTCACAACCAGATCAGAAGGATTTTGCCATTGGCCTTCCAAATATCAAAAAAGAAGCAGCTAGTAGATGCAAACACGCCAACAAGATAGACTAGCTTTATGAATACACTCAAGACAATTTTTATAGACACAATAAAATTTTCACAATACGACGCCGAAAACCAAAGCTCTCTACACTTATGAGTTCAAATGCAATGGTTTTAAATTCATTCGCTTGCTTTTTCACATGTTAAAAAAAAAATTATACGAATCAGGAAAGTTGTATTCAGGTTTAAAGGGTACCAAACACCTCGGTTGATTGTTCAGCAATGTTAAGTTGTGCTTTATCAAATGCTAGAGGATTCTTTTAATGTACAGGGTTACATTTCAATTCAAAATTAACAAAATGCATGATAGTCTTGAATCTAAAGTTATAATGGCTACAAATGTTGAGTGGAGTAAGCTGAACATATAAGCGAACCAGCTGAAATGTACCTGAACATACTTGCGGTTAAGCTGTTCCAGCCAATCAGTTTTCACAGTCACCTTTTCGTCAGAGAAGACATGGCTGCTTCGTTTCAGAATGGATGCAATTGTGTAGCCAAGGGCCATCAATCCTCCTAGCAGTTTCACGCTAACTTCAAAAGTTATTCTTGGAGATATAATGAATGGACTATCTGTGACCCATTCCTGATACAAACAACATTAAATGCATTGAAGCACAGAAGAGGATATTAGATTGATTAAGTCTTGATATGGCAAAGACTGACACTGGCTGTGAATTCTCCAAAAAAAGCCAAAGTAGTTGGCCTACTATCTAGATGTCCATGGAAGATGCCATCTCCCATCCCAAATTCTAGACAAACAACTTTATTACCATCTGAATAATGTCAAGTAAGGTAAATACAATGCATAAGGTTGCTTAACATTGGTTTTGGCAAACGTTGTCACACATTTTTTGTCAACTTCCTTTCACAAAATGGCTACTCAAAGCTTAGAACCCAATGCAGAGACTATCAGCATTTATGGACTAGAATGTAATCATGTGCATCAGTTATACAATAAAAACCCTTTTCAATGTGTTTGTTCTTGACAAGAATCTGATTTCCATACCAAAACCGACATTTTAACTTGTTCCCACCAAAATATTCTCAGAAAAGAACAATCTAACTTGCATCTTTTCCAAAAGAAGGAGCAATGCGATATGATTTTAAGGGTGCGTTTCTTTTGGGGGAAACCCGTGATTTGAGAAAAATTTACCTAAAAATGATCACCTGTATAGCTTGCAAAAATGATCAAATGAAAAATATTTTCATCATCAACAAAAATGTTTAGTCTTAATTGTTGTCAATACTAAATTCATTTTCTAGCGACTAATTTTTCTATTTGATATAACCAATCATTTTTAGAAAAATCTTTCCCAAATCATTCATTTTCTGTGAAATTAATGGACCCTTAAGAAAATGACAAGTGAAAAGTATCTTTAGATCATGATGATAACTGCCAAACTCACTTTCTACTAGATCTGACTATTGCCTCTGTTTCATTCTTATAACATGTTCTCTAAAGAATTTCCTTAAGGACCTCCCAAATGAAGGATTTCCTAAAGCACTTCTCCTAGCACTTACAGGATCTCATGGAAAAAGCCCAAATGTCGGTAGCAGATTAGATCAAGTATCAATTTCAAGAAGTTTTGTGAAGACTTGAAATTTACAAGGAGATTTAGTTAGCAGAAGAACTAACCAGAAACTTGTTTTCACAGGTATGGGAATTAAGTGGGAAACTAGATGCTGGTATTACTGAATATCTTGGTAATTGCTTTAATGACATTACTTCACTTTTGTAGCAGAGGTCATTTTTTTTGGAGTTGTGACACAAAGGTAACACTTTGGAAGGTGATGCCCAGTGATCGCTAAGAGATTAAATCTGGCTCAGTTTCGGAACAGCTAAAGTAACAATTATGGCACATGTTTTGCCTAAGAATGGACCTAAAGAAAAGTCTAATTTAAGGTTCTATTACATTCTGAAAAATCTTGGCAGCTGTTATCTGTATCAAGACTTGCAAGGCAGGTTTTACTTGGTTTTCTATCATATCTCCAAAAGAAAAACACAACACCATAGCAAGAAGCTTAACCTTATATTTATCCCACCTCAAACATGAGATTGTATTTGCCATCCCTATTTCGCATCCTGAGATACGATTGGCAAGCTTCTGGATCTTCACCTGGCGGTAGAAGGTATATATCATAAGTTTCCTCGACACTCTCTGAATATGTTCCAGGGAAAACAGCCTTGAGTTCACCCTCTGTTACTGTCCTTGTTGACTGCACTAAACAAAAGAATGCATTATATTACGGAAAAAGAAAAAGAAGCAAGTCTTGATCCGAGATAGAAGTAAGAATAGGCTGCCAAAGCAGATAGAAAAGGTTCGACAATTACTTTGAGAATATAAGTGGGATTCTGAAATCCAGAGAAAGGATTAAATTTGTTGATTATCTTTATATGCGCAGTCTGAAGATCAGGCTCAATGAAAGCCTTGTACATTGGGTACACCTGCAGAGGATAAAAACTGGGTTAGATGCATCAATGGTGTAAAACTGAAAATGATAATCAGCAGACAACTGTACACCCTGACACAGGGAAAGCAAGAAAACCGTTTCAGATATCTGCTGAATGATTTCTTCAGGTTCTTGACCAGCACGTTGGATATCCCTTAGAACTCGTTTGACAAGATCAAAATGAACCCCTCCAGTCACAGAGACACGAAGATCAAGCAAAGGCCGCAATTTTTCACTCAGGGCATAAATGCCTTCTATAATCACAATGCGAGAACTGGGAACTTCAATAGTCCTGTCAAAAGCATAATTTCAAAAAAAAATTCGTAATGCATCTAGGATATGTAGATAGAGTAAATGAATAGCAGCAATTTTTAGTGTATTCTACAAAAGTTTTCCAATTTCATCGGGCAAATCTTTCTTCCTTTTTCCAATGAAGTAAGTAAAACTTTTAACTTTTAGAGATATGTGCATAACCTGTAGCCGATACGAGAGCTAGACTTGAAATCATATATAGGAACCTGAACAGGCTTCCCAGCCTTTAAACCGTGAATATTCTCAAGCAATGTGTCATAGTCCGTCAAGCGAGGATCTGCTTCAAATATAATTGTTAGAATTCATCCCTCATATCTCATTTAGGAAAGTTCATAAAATGAAAAGTATTTACAACATTATAGGATGCAATTTGTGAACCATATCCAAGAATGCCTGTAGATGACTAAAGGAATTTGGTAGAAGAAAGGCCCATGCATGAAACGAAATCTAAATAAACAAATTTGCCAACATAGCTGGAGCATAATGCAATGTAAGGATAGGAACAAAACTGAAGTAGATCCCTAACCCAATCATGTTGAATAAGCTTTCATAAGTTAGCATGTATCAACCCTTCAGGCTTTGATAAAGATCTACCTTCAGATAAAAACATGTCCAGCCAATATTATAAACTGAACAACTGCTGAAATAAGGGACACGACTGCTGAAATATAATACATGTTGGTCATGTCCCATCTAAGAGATGAAATACTTATTAAAGATAGATGACTTCAGAAAAAAGAAGCCTTGATCATAGTGATGAAAAGAAGAATAGAAGACCTACATGACAGGTGAACATTAAGCCTTTATGCTTACAATGTCCAAGAACTAAACTGGAGATATCACAAAAAGAAGTGGAAAATGGCCGCCTTACATCACTGACCTACTCAAAAGCCAGGGCAGCTGGCAAAATAATGTCTCAATAATTCAAGATGCATGTATCTGTGAGCATTGTGTGTTCCTCTCATGTTCCACAGATTATATCAAGTCATCAAGTTTTACACATATGCGCCAAGTTGGACTTGGTTGGCTCCTCTTCACTAACCTGGTTGGTTTCTTTGAATTGATTAACTGCCTCATGAAGATTGGCCCACAAAGCTGATAGATCTGTGCCACAAGCTAATGCTCTGTTTCTTTTGAGTGCCAACATCTTGAGGAAACTCTCTTCCCAAAGGTCAAGCTAACCTATTCCTAGATATCAGAGTTTCTTTTAGATTGGAAAACAATCTCAAAGTGGCTGTTAATTCTCCAACCTCTAAATAGGTGATTCTCCTCTTCAGTATTCAAAGTACGCTCTTCTGAAAGTGGACATTCTGTAAATCCAACCAATCCTAAATAATTTGAGTTTGTGCCTTGTCTAGCTTCTAAAACTCTTTGGTATCTGGCTGAAGTGGAACTCCAGAACTTACCAGCACTTACGAGGAATTTAAAAAATTTAAGATAAACCTAAAATTGACACGGGTGAATAAAGGACTCACCATCGAAGTTGCCGTCTATTATACGGCTAGCATCATTGTAATTATCCATTGTTATGACAGCAATGCTTGGCATAAAGTTCAGCACCTTCTCAGTGAACACGGTCTTGCCAGCGCCAGAAGGACCAGCTACTCCAACTAATATTAACCCATCATTCTTTTGGGCCAACAATTGACACGCCCGGATGACTATGAAAAAACCCTTCTCAAATGAAAGTGATTCCTGGAATGGAACGATCTCAAAACGTTCAGAGTCCTTTCTCTTAACTATCTGAATCTGATCCCGCAAGAGGCCAGAACGCCGGCGAGGTGAATCGCAAGTTGGTGAATTATCCTGCGCCATGCCTGAAGCAGACATATGTCCCCCAGCAAGTTGCAGATGAAAGCTAAAAACAGGAAAGAAGCTATCAATAAGCATCTTTAGCAGATCAGCAGCAGAACAATTCTGATATTGTGAGGAATATGAGGTAATATCAAAATGGCGGAGAGGTGATGAGTGCAGAATAGAAACAACAGCAAAGATTGCAAATGGTGCAACAACCTATACGTAAACAATCACTCAACTGCCTTCAGCAAAACCTCACCAGATATACATGACAAAGACAAGAGTAAATGCGTGCATGCGTGGGAGCCGGTGGGGCATTAGCTGCAGCAACATATTTCAAATGGTCCTTGAAGATCATGCCAACATTTAGACGCAGATGTTTCACCAGATAGCATCATTGCTATTGGCTGAGTATCTAGGACCAACACGACCGTGAACACTAATCTGAGAGGCTTTTCTCCCGAAGAGGATATCTGTCGGGTGGAATCCGCAGTTACCAAGAAAAAGAAAATGAACAATCAAGAACAATATAGCACTTGAACTGTCGTATTAACCGGCCAATGATCCTAACGAAAACATGCCAAAGACCCGATTTCTTTTCACAAGAACCACCGAATTCATAACAAGGAAGTCCAAAACAAATCGGCGCATCAAAGATCACCAAAGCAAATATCATCCGCACTAAAAAACGAACCCCTTCATTTCTCCCCCCCAAAAAAAACTTTATTTAGACGAACCTGGTGCTTGGGTAATGCCAAGAACACCCGACAAAAACAGCAGCAAGAAACAGCGTCAGCGATCTTCTGGGTTGCAAGAACGGAGGTCTGCTCTTCCAGAGATCAAAGTGGGTCGGGAAGAATCGGGACGGTTCTTGATAGGCAATTGGGCAGCCTCAGAAAGCCGGGACGCTAGTGGAGAGCGCGGAATCGAATCTTTCTGGCAGCTGCAAATTGGCAAAAAGGGTCGAAGGGATTCTTGATTTTTCCGAGAGGCAGAGCACACAGAGCATGTCAGTCCAAGAAGAGAGCGAATTTCATTACGATGTGCCGGTACAAACTTGTTCTTTGATTACGTGATCAACCCAGTTCATTAAAGTTGCGATGGTGGCTGGACATATCTCATGCTAGTAAAGTACTGCGCACGTGTCTGGTGGATAAACGAATTGATATTTGAAATCTTTAAATTTTAAAAATATCTAGCAAAACTATCTTATTAAAAACTTCTAACGGAATAAAAAAAAGTCATTGATAAAGACACCATGTAGGTTTTGAATATAACCTTGACATAGAAGTTTTATATTGGATCTCGACATTCCTTAGACGTTAAGCAATTAGAGGGTATTTCTTCCTCTCAAGAAAGAAACAAAGATTCAAAGGGAAATTAAGGGCGCGAATGATAACATTTATGGCCAAAAATTGATTTATGGAAGAGAAATAGATTTTTCATTTCTATTTCTGAGTTTACGAGCCAACCAAAAACGTTTGATAACGACAAAAATTTCTATTTTAGAATAGAAATTCGTTTGATAATCAAAAAAATTTTCACTTTCTTAAGTGGCGGCGATAATGGGGAGGGGCGGAAGAACGGGCGATCGGCGGGTGGCGGCCAAGCAGCCGTGGCGGCCGGCGTGGCGGCGACGGTGGCGGCAGCGGCCGGTGGTGGGCAGGGGTGGTGGTGGTGGTGAGCGGCAAATGGCAAAAAACTTCTTCGTGATGAGAAGTAAGAAAGATAAACAATTTCGATTTTTATTACGAAATGAAAAATAAAAAAATTTTGTTTCGATTTCTATTCCAAACCTATTTACGGAATAGAAATTTATTTTAAAAAAAAAAATAAAATTTTTTACCAAACGAATTTCTATTCTAAAAACAGATATGGAAAGAAATCTATTCCGAAATAGAATGAGAATGGTTATCATGCGCACCCTAAAGGGCTAGAACATGTGAACACCGCCACGCTAAAATAAAAAATGCAGTCTTGTTAGCCTACTAATGGTATATTCATTGGACATGTAAGATGGCCCCTAGTGGTTCCACAAGAAACCTGCTTCTTAGTGAGGATACCTAAAACCATCAAGGATCTAAGAAGTATCCTTGGTATAAAAAATCATATGAATACATGTGCTTAGTGAAAAAGGTTAAATTCCCTTCAATGTAAGAGGGAAATCAATCTCCTTCGTCTTTCGACGAATTTCATCAGAAAATTTTAATGAAGTTAAAATAAATAAATAAAAAATAACCTAAGCCCAAAAACTAAAAATCATCGGTTCAAGTCAATCAATCGTTAGCAAATAGCTCTGAGTAAGGATTGTTCACGCATGCTCAATATTGGAACTTAACCGTTGTGTGACGAAAGTTTAGTGAGTTTTTAATTAAAGGGGCCTTTACCCTTGTGGCTCTTAATTATTTTCAGAAAAATCGGCAAAATGAGTTCCCTTAATTATTTTTTATTTTGTTATACATATTCATAATCATAGACGAAAATATCATATATTCGAGGTATTGATTGTGCAAATTATGAAACAATATATGCACTAGAAAAGGCCCTAATTCCCTAAAATAAAAATCCCAATTATAGGTCAAATCCTAATTTTATCATGAATTTTTTTTCTAAAAATTATCAACTTTCACTTGAGTTTTAAATCTGCCCACATAGTTCAAAAATTGCCTTTAGTTTCTTTAAAATTATTAAGATTGAGGTGTGGACTCCTAGAGTATCAAAACTTGGCACGGGAAATATTTAAATGCCAAAAGTTACGAAATGTACACTATAAGTGTCAAAATTGGAGTAAAATGGATCCATTAAGTACTAACGGCAAAAAAATCGGGTCAAAATGCACATGTCATTTTCATCAACTTTATTGCTGATGTGGCAATTTTTTTTTCAAAACAAATATCCACGTGGCAATTTTTTTCCACATGGCCAAAATAATTCCATATAAAAAAACCCAAAATTTTATTTTATTTATTAAAAACAAAAAAAAAAAAAAAAGAAGGAAGGGGGTGAAGGATTGGGCAAAGGCGATGCAACTCTCGTCGCCACCACTGTCGCCCCACCATTGTTGGGAAGGGCCGGCAATGGTGAGCCCTAACCAGTGGTTAGCGACCCTAGTCAACCGGTGGCAAGGGCCTATGGGCCCTCGCCAAATCTAGGGCGCGATCCGGCTCCCCGCCCTTGCCTAGTCGAGCTAAGGCAAGGGTCGTCGGCCACTGGCCATGGCCAAGGCCTGGCCAACCCTCATCCCACCATCGCTAGCCCTTCCCGGCGATGGTAGGGTGATGAGGTGACGGCGAGGGCTGCAGCCCTCGCCCGACCATCACCCCCTTCCCTTTTTTTTTTTTTTAAATAATATATTTTTAGTTTTTTATATTATTTAATTAATATATATTTTAAAACGCCATGTCATCATCAAAATAACATCATTTTAGCTAAATTTTGCTAACTCAACTTTCTGCGAGCCACGTAAGAGAGTTATATTATTAAAATAAGCCACATTGAATTTTCGACGGCTTTCGCCGATGTTGGCATTTAAGTAATATAATTTTTAAAAAAAGTGACACTTAAGTGTACATTTCATAACTTTTGACATCATACCAAGTTTTGGCATTTGGGTTGTTCTTTTCCCTACTAAGATCGGGGCCACTCATGGTTTCTATGATTAGAACTTGTATCTTCACTAACACCCTCACCTTTGTATCTTTATATGGAACGATAGCAGCCATCTTACATTGATAATTTAAAAGAAATTGATGGTGGCTTTTGGACGAAGGTTTTTTCTGGTCCAATTGGACGAAGGGTTCAACGAGAGCATATTTGTAACTAAACTAAAAGAAAGGACTTTTTCTAGATAAAAAAAATAAAATTCGAGGTTGAATCTAAAATTGAGAGTTTTTAATGAAGGAATAATAGTTTAAATGGCTCCGAACTTTAATCGACGTTTGGAATTGTATATAACATTAGGAATTCTTAAGAGAATTAGGGCTTGAAAATAGATAATGACACAAATGGTCATTAAATTTTGGCTCAATACGCAATGTCATCTCTAAATTTTTAACTTGTTCAATGTAGACTTTGGACTTTTAAAAATGTTCAATCTAATTCCTAATTTGTATAAAAATATCCAATATATTATTATGTTGATTTAAGCTCAAGAGTAACATTGAACTTTTTCATATAATTAGGAAACTTAATTTAACATGAAAATTTTATTAGGAATAATTTTAGGATTAATGATAGATGCACTCACTTCAGTATTAATGAGTGCAATAACCTAGATAGGCATATTGTACTTAGTGGGTATGATGTGTGTTGCCATGCATGCTAGTGATTTATACCACATTTCTATTTTCAAATATAAGTTACTAATTCCAAGGCAAGTTTTTTATGCCGTTTGTTAAATTTTATGACTAGATAACAACGTACTTAGTGATATTCTATAATGGTAGAATGATTATTTCGTTGATCGAAAACTAAACCCGATCATTCACCTAGCTGCCCAAGGGCTCGCCCAAGTCAGCCGGGTGCCATCCAGGAGGGCATGGAGACTTTTTGGTTAGGCTTGAGCAAGGGCATTTAGCAGAAAGCCAAGCCTAACCTGATTTGATTCGAAGTTTTGTGCATGGATATTTTGGTGAGTAGGCTTAAGCAAAAATTTAGGTCCGATTAAGGTCCTGGCTAGGCCTATTCAATGATCATCCCCACTAATAGCTAATTGGGCAAACATTGGACAATAAAAGTAGTTCATATTCTATAATTGAATTTGCTAGTGATATTATTTACTTAATCACTTGTCACTGGGTGCCCTTTAAATTTTAAAAGCAATTAATAGTCTACTACTAAATTTGATGGTAATAATTTACTAACAACTAACCAAGAAGATGATGTAACACGTGAAAACGATTGATAAACTACCATGGAAATTTTTAGTGGTATAAAATTGTTATCCCGTTGATAACTTACTATTTACCGATTGAAGCCCTTTTTAAACTTCGAAAGTAGTTTAATCCATTATTGGAATTAGCAATGTTAAATTATTATTTTGTTAGTATTGTACTAATAATGCAGTTGATAATACACTATTGAATTTGACACTGACAAAGTCATTATCCGGTTACTAACTAATGAATACCTGACTGGCCAAATAGTTTGCTGATCACATTTTCCTTTCTAACACAATTTGAAACTTACCGACCATAGTTCAAATTTAGACTCACGAAAAGATACTACTTTACATTTGTTAATTTCTATACAAAAAAAGGAAAATTTTCAGATTTATATTTGATCACGGTTGCACGATAGTTTGGTAAAAAGATTTAAGCCAACGATTCTAACTTTCTCTTGCCAAATACCACACAAGTACAACATCCTTCATATAAGTGCAGCTTGGAAGGTAAGAATCCCCAAGCTCCTCTATTCTCTCGGGAGATTGGAATACAATCTCTTCTTTGCAGTTGTTAATGGAAATAATATCTCAACTCTGCAACCTTTTCCAACTTTGTTAATGGAAATAATATCTCAACTCTGCAACCTTTTCCGATTCGAGTCCTAAACCTTTTGCGGTGTGCCAATTGAGTCCATCCGGCCAAATTTAGCTGCCGGAGCGACGTGGACGCCGGCCGGCATCGGCGAGAATATTTTAATATTTTTTTATTATTTTCCAAATTGTTTTATTTTTCCGAATTTTTTTATTGTTTTTTATTTTTCTGTTTTTTTTTCTTTTTTTTTTTTCTCCCCCTCCCCTCCCCCTCGTCGGCGGCGGCGGCGCCGCCAGCTCCGACGAGGGCCGGCCACCGCACGAGGGCCGCGAAGCCCTCGCGGCGGCCGCCGAGGGTCGCGGCCTCCGTCGGGCCGGCCACCCTCGGCCGGCGGCCTCGCCTGCACCGGGCGAGGCACAGGGGGCCGCGGCGAGGCGGCTCGCCATGGCCTGGCCGCGGGCGAAGGCGGCCTCGCCGCGGCCGACAAGGCCATGGCGACCTTCACCAGCCCGCCATGGCCTCGCCGGCCGCGCGGCGAGGCCACCTCGCCCGCCCGCGGCCAGCCATGGCGAGGCCGGCCTCGCCCGGGCGAAGCCGCCTCGCCGCGGCCGGCCTCGCCCGGGATCCGGGCGGCCGGGCCGCGACCCTCGCGGGCGGCGCCGGATCGGGGCAAAGCCGCCTCGCCGTGGCCGGCCTCGCCCGGATCCGGGCGGCCGGGGCCGCGACCCTCGCCGGCAGCCTCGTCGGCGGTGGCCGGCCATCGCCGGCGGCGGGGGAGGGGAGGGGAGAAAAAGAAAAGAAACAGAAAAATTTAAAAATCAATAAAAAATTCGGAAAATAATAAAAAATCAAAAAATTATTAAAAAATCAAAAAAATAATAAAAAAATTATTAAAATATTCTCGCCGGCGCCGCCGGCGGCCCACGCCAGCTCCGGCCGGCCAAATTTGGCCGGATGGACTCAATTGGCACAATCGCAAAAGGTTTAGGACTGAATCGGTCAAAAAAAAAAAGGTTTAGGACTAAACTTACAACTATATGAATCAATTCTCCTATATGAATCTCACTAATCCATATGATCTGGGTTTGCTCAAGAACTCGACAAATTGCACTGGATATCGAAATTGTCCTCCTTAAATTTATTGCACCTATTTGGCATTGACCCTTCAAAAGACGAGGATTGGTGGACTTCCATCAACATGCTTCCTTCGTTGCAATGCTGGCAACTACTAGAACAAATTTCTCACTCTCTACATTTCAATTTTACTTCTCTTAGTCTTACATTCCTTGATTTCCCAAGGACAATGGATGACATGGGGCAACTTAGCTTGCTGGATAATCCATTAATAAGCTAGAAGGTGAAAATTCAAAAAGCTTTTGGCAATGTTCGGCAAGTCTCCCGTAGTAATATTGAGATCAAACAACTTTATAAGGAAATCTTTTGGGCATCCCGGAGAGAACTTCACTTGGCAAATCTCGGGGGAACGACAAAGCTGTCCATTACTTTTAATCACTCTGCAAATCATTTAATTGACATGTCGGGTTGCAAAGTCAGTCCCAAGTTTCCGAGATGGCTTCAAAGGAAAAGGAATATGTCGATTCCGTTAATGTCAGACAAAGACATCACAGTTGAAATTCCCGACTTGCTCCTTGTTGGTTCATCTAACGCCGTCTGGTTCATCTCTCCAGAAATATGCTCAAAGGCTGAATCACTATATGAAAGAGGTGGCATTTACAAGCATTGCCACTTCCTTGTGATAATCGCAGCTGAGGCATTTTGAATTCTCTTTGCCATTTGCAGCAATCACAACAAAAAAGTCCTGCCAAATCTTTCTAATTTGGCATTAGTTGACCTCAAATCACCGACACTCACGAACATTAGAATCTATCTATCAATCTTGGGAAGAATTGTTTCACTGGAGGCATTCCATCAACAATTACGTCAACTAAACTATCTCGAGTTCTTAAGCATTGTAGAGAACAATATTTCTGCCAGGATTCTTCACTAATTTAAATGACTTCTTGCCTAAATGGCCGATGGGTATTTATCATTAGTCATTTCCACAAGGCCATGGTTATATGCAAACAGAAGCTACCAAATTTTCATGGCAACGCTTTGATATTTCTTTTCCGTTGATCTTTCGGTAGACGAATAAGATGGACAAGTGCAGGAGAATTGAAATGGCCTTCAGAATTTGAGCTCTCCTGAAAGTTATTAGAGCAGAAGAATCCCTTCAAGCATTGGGGACTTGAAGAATTTTGTGTAGCACTCTAAATGAGCTTCTGAGATTCGTATTACAGGCTCATCACTCCTCCCGAATCAAGATTTCTCGCCTATTCATCACGGCCAGAATGGTCCAGGCCGACCTCACCTTCGAATTTATGTTTGATCAGAAATCTCCCAAAAGTCTTCAAAATCAGCATCTGCATCAAGAAGGCTTGACCATCATTCATCCATTTCTATAAATAGACCAAGAACTCGACTGTTAACTCTTCTATCTAATTGGTGCACTTTACAAAAGAGGTCAAGAAAGGAAAGATGAACTCGATATGTTCTAAATCAATACAACAATGTATACCAAATGGCGACTTTTCTTAAACTATCCAACAGTAACAATAGTAACAAAATGATACGAACACATTGAGCAAGCTGCGCAAGGTAACGAAAAGATTAGCACTTCCAAAGATGACTTAATTGTCAGTCTAATTTCATCTTCTGTTAAATGTTAAAGCCATCGGGCACAAAATTACCAGCTTTTCTTGCTGTGAAAATCAGGTTTTGCACAACTTTTGATAACAAAGAAAAAGTTCATTTTTCTCTTAAATGACAGAAACGGCAAACCAGTTTTTTAGAACAGATTGACATGACATCTGAATTCAAAGTTGTTGATAGTAGAGCAATCATAGATTAGATGAAATTTAATCATATGAAAAAGTCACAACTATACCTGGTAAGTGGTAAATAGGACAAGCCCATTCATAATAATGAACATAGTCATATATGGCAATGTCAACCTTGTACTTCTGCCAAAGTTTTTGCAGGCTCTCCCTGCCCATTGGTTCTTCAAACGATCTTTCCCGAGCATACAACTCACAAGAAGAATAACCCAATACCCAATGTGCAAGGAAAATCAGCCATGGTTGTTTTTGTCGATCAACAAAAGCTAGACAGTGTTTGATGAACTTGTATCAATTGGTTCCCTCTCTCCAATCATGTTTTGTATTAGCAATGCAGAATTTGAACGTGCCATAATCAGTGGAGTACCTAGATCAAGCAAAGACCAACATTCAGGAGAGGCTGACATTTTGTTAGACAAGGTAAAACGCTGAATTTGCGAATCACGATATGCTCTTTGTTATCCTTGCTAAAATTCAACGTTAGCCAAACCTCTCTGCCAAGAGGAGGATGGGAGGAGGAGGGAAAACCAAGACGAACCTTGCAATCATGTAAGGAACAATCAAGGCAATTGGCTCAACTTGGGTTGTAAACCGATCCCGTTGAGAAAGGTCTCCAATCGCAGAGGATATGATATATCTCCAATGTGGAAAACTATATCAATGTTGTCCAAGTCCTTAGAAAGCTAATAGGTGGTATTAAGAGAGCCAGGCTGGAAATTGAAGTACTCATTAGAGCCATCTGCTTCATCTTGCAATGTGAAATTAGAGTCTATCATCCTGATAACAATGACATAAATAAGCACAGGGTGCTTCTCAAGCACTTTAGCATTGAAGATCAGGTTAGCCCAATTATCAAGGTTCTATCAACAGATTGTAATATGACTTAGAAGCAGAAGAGTTTGCTGCTTATAACGGATCTTAGGGCATAATGAATGGGCAGATATTTACTCCATTTGTGGTGCCACATTTAGCCCTTACCCTGTCGGGACCGATTTTAACATCCAGCTAAACTCTCGTTCCAAACATAAGGCTTTCTGGCATCCAGTTAAATTCTTATTCACAAGACCCTTCATAAATCACGATTTACAGAGCATGGAATTAAAGCACACATCTGAAACTAAACGTCACCACGCCTAGTCTCTCGAGAAGATAGGGAAATGAACTCTTCACCCTCCTTCCTCTATGGAAAGGTCACGTTAAATAATTTAATAGTTTATGGACGATATTGCATATTGGCCACAGTTCATGGATATTATCAAACAAATTAAAAGTATTACATGTTAAGCTAAAGTTTAAAAATCATTGAATTTTTTTTTTTATTACAAAGTGCCTGCATGTGCTCGAATAAAATCAACATGCTTGAAAATCCCCACCACACAGCTGGTTGTGGGGCCTGTTTCTTATCCGTAGACTCAAACCCGTTGGCCCAAAGACCCATAAATGTTTAGGGAAAGAAATAGGCGAAAGATTCGCCCTATGGTGAGAGACTCTACAGTATTCCCCCTATGTTCTCTCTTTGTCTAGAAGACAAAAAAACACAGGGAAGTAAGAGGCCTCTCAGGTGAGTAGGGTAGACTTTACCATAATCTCTTCGGAGGTTGTTTGAGAAATTGCTAGGCCGATATAGTAGCCGCCCATGCCGATGTAATCCCTCCAGCTAAGTCGACATGGATTTCGTACAATACCTTGTCATCGACTTGCCGACAGTAAACCTGACCCGCACGTGCTTTAAATAAAATTAACGTGCTCGAAAATCCCCACCGCACAACTGGTTGTAAGGCCCGTCTCTTATCCTCGTGCCAAAAACCTGTCGGCCCAAAGGCCCATAAGTATCTGCTCGCAATGCAGAACGGCAGACGCAGTCAGTCTCGTACTGAGAGAGAGCGAGAGAGGCCATGGAAGATACACCAGCTTCGCATGGGTTCCACATACCGGCGGAGTGGGAGCGCCACTCGCGGTGCTGGATCGGCTGGCCGGTAAGCCCTCCGCCTCTCTCCGTCGTCCCCGGAATGAAAAAGCTAGCGACCCTCTTCTCTTTTCCCGTTGGTTTCTTTCGTGGCGACCTTGTGAAATCTGCTCTCGCAGGAACGTCCGGACAACTGGAGGGACAACGCCGTCCCTGCTCAGCACCTGCTCGCCAACGTCGCCAAAGCGATAGCCCAGTTCGAGCCGGTCACCGTTTGCGCGAGCGCCGCTCAGGTTTGGTCTCACGATGGAACTTCGTGAAGTTGTGTGGGTCCTCCTGCGGTTCGCTTTTTGAATGTTGGTGTTGTGCGTTTGTGTCGGTGCTCTCAGTGGGAGAATGCGCGGAAAATGTTACCGGACACGGCCAGGTTCAGGATCAGGGTCATTGAGATGAGCATGAACGATTCCTGGTTTAGGGACACCGGACCGACTGTGAGTGATTATGAGTAACCCCTCGAGTCACCTTTAGATGTATCCATGCCGTGATGCTTTGTATGGCGTTGTGCATTGTAGTTTGTGGTGAGGCATGGATTCCCGGGTGGTGAGCGAGAGATAGCCGGGATCGATTGGAATTTCAACAGCTATGGAGGTAACTTGGCATTGTTTAAAGTATCTGTCTTTGTAAAGATGAGTAGTTATGGTGACAGCTGATGTCGGGTTTGCCGTGTCTTGATATCTTGATCTTGAAACGAAGGAGACAGTGAGAAATGTGTTCAACGTTAATTTCACGAAAAACGAACTACCTGGGAAAAATATTTTTCACCGATGGAAAAAGGTCTTCTAAATCAAGGGCAAATATTTCAGGAAAATATTTTTCATAGATTCTTTCACCAAAAACCCTCTTTTTTGAAAAAAAAAAAAGAATTTTTAATTTTTTTTTCTTTTCCTCTTCTTCCTTGGCGGTCGCCAGCCAAAGGCGAGTTCGAGCCTCACCCCAATCTGGCATGCTCAAGTCTTGCCATAACCGGTGAGTCGGGCAAGGCGCCTTGCACAAGGTTGCTAGAGGCTCGCCGACCTCGCGAAACTTGAGCCTCGCCCAGCTTGTCAGATCTAGCGAGGCCCAAGATCACTCAATCAACTGAGGCGAGCTCGAGCTCGCCTAGATCTGGTGAGCCATGAGCTTGTCGGCCTCAACGGAGCTTAGACTCGCCTGGATTGATCAAGTCTTGAGTATGCCGGTTCGTGCCTTGGACAATTGCCGAGTTGCTGACCTTTGTGCACACGCTGAGGAGGAAGGAAAAAAAAAGGAAAAATAAAATAAAATAAAAAATTTTAAAAATTAAAATTCAATATTTTTTGGTAATTTTCCCCACAAAATCAAATCAGATACCAAGCAATATAAAATATTTTTTACTTCATTTTCAAGTTTCAACCCAACACCAAAAAATGTTGCCATTTTCCTAGAAAATAGTTTCTTGAAAAATATTTTTCAAAAACACCATATTTTCTGTGAAATGAACTGAGCCAAAAAGTACAATCACTTGTGCTGTTTCAGTAATTTTAACATAGATTGAAAAAAACCTTTTTTTTCCTGAGAAAGTGAAGGAGTTTCATATTCAATCAATTTCAAACGATTCTTTTCACTTTCTTCCTCCCTAGATAACAATGATGCAGCTGGCTGGAAAAGGATAAGAAGTCATTGTTGAAGCTGCATTGAAAAAATGAACAGTTATTTTTCTTCGTCACTACAAATAATCGATAGTTTCCCTTACAAGACAGAGTCAACACTCTGTGCTCTGATAGCTAAACTGCAATAATGTGAAGATATTAGTACCTTATAATATGACCAGTCAGTTTAAGTATGCTTGTTCTCTCTAAATGTCATCATCCCCCTTGAATTTAGGTATTGAGGAAGGTTGCTATAAAGATTGGAGTCAAGATCTTCTTATAGCTAAGAAGGTATGTAGGGCTACCTCAAATACTGTGTGTAACAATCTCTCTTTTCTCTTTGTGATTTCTGCTGGTTAGTAGTTGTTTTCTTTTATTCTTTTTTCTCCGTTGCTGTGTTGGTTTGGGAACCCCGAAGCTGTTAACTGACAGACTTGCAACATTGTCCTACTCAATTGCATGCATTGCCTCATATAGAGAATAAAGTTGGACAAGGTGCAGTTAGCAGTTATCCTTATTGCACGGAAACATCATTCAATCTCCTTATTACACTTTACTATTATTTTTCAAAGTCGGAATCAAATACCAGTTTCTCTGTTCTTTTTATTTTGCTGCATCAGTCTCATCTGCCTTTTATTTCCTGAATTCAGTGATCCCTCCTTGTCAACTGTGGATTAATTACCTTACGATGTACTGTCAGATTCTTGAAGTTGAGGATATTCCAAGGTTTCCACAGGAAATGATTCTCGAAGGTGGAAGCATCCACGTAGATGGAGAAGGTATTATCCACATGTTGTTTAGTCAGCAATATAGTAACGCTCTAGAAGCGGAGATAACTGACCTGTAGGTACAATTCACGATTCTCACGTATGCAGGCAGGCACGAATATTACACTTGACTGCGTAATTTGAGCTTACACTATGTTTTCCAATCTTCTTAGTGGACACATGGATGGAGATCTTTAGACAAATTTGAATAATTTCTTCCATGTGCATTATCGTCATTCGTCATTCAATCTTTTCACTTTGATAATAACTAGATGACATCAGGAACAAAGAAGGCTTGTCGTCATTATTATAGCCTTGGCAGTTTGTTTCGGTTTGAAAATATATCTTTTTGGTGAATCAAGGAGCTTGAGAGGCTCGTCCTAAGTAGCATTTGAAAGTGCAAGGCAAGAAAGTCTGCGTATCACACCACACGTTAATTTCTCTCCAAATGTTATGGGAAATTTCCGCTGCTTCATTGTCGTACAGGTGTTTCCATGTCAGCTCTCTTGGTTATCTTGTGATTTCCACAGGAAGTCACTCTTCGTCAATGTGATCAACATGTCCCTAGATTCTCAGAAAATTCCAGTTGCAAATCAACTCCATTTGAAACATCATGAACAATTCATTGAGCCTGGGAAATTAGCTCTGACTCAGACTGCTCCCCTGTAGTACCTAGAGTTCATTTAGTGTGGAAAGGTTTTTGCAGTTGTTGTAGCTCCCTGTTGACTAGCTGTAGAATTTTGTAGGAGGCGCTGCAGAGTAAATCCCCTCTTCTTGATTCATTTATCAATGATTCTGAAAAGCACTGTTTTCATTTTGTCCTGCTGCGGTCTCAACCACATAGATTTCTTGGTATATGAATGCTTTGCCAATTGGCCGTGTTATTTCATTGTCTTTTTTCTTCAGGGACTTGTCTAACCACTGAGGAATGCCTCCTGAACAAAAACAGGAACCCGCATTTAACCAGAGAACAAATTGAGGGTGTACTCAAGGCATATCTTAATGTCAAGAAGATCATATGGCTGCCTCGTGGATTATATGGTACATTATTCTTATTAGTTGGCAATTATATCATGAAGCTGAAATCAAAATCTGGGCATTTCGTCTTCTAAATTTCTTCAAAGTCTTGTATATTCTTTCCATAGTATGCAACTCATAGCATCTCAATCTCTTCAGCCATACTTGTGGTAGTATCCAAAACATAATGGAGTTCCTCTGAAGGTTTGATGATGGGGAGTTTCGGCTTCGTCACTCATGTGGTGACATGGGAAACTATTCTCACAATTTAGGGAATATTCTAGTTTCCCTGCCAATATTGTCGTTGCTTTTCCACAAGAGTGTATACATCGACCAAGAATATGCTTCTATCCTAGTAAATAGCGTGCTTCTCCTTGTGTGTTTAAATGATTAATGGGCTTTTGGCAGGTGATGATGATACAAACGGCCATATTGATAATATGTGTTGTTTTGTGAAGCCTGGTGTAGTTTTACTCTCATGGACTGACGACCAAAATGATCATCAATACAAACGATCTATGGAAGCATTTCAGGTTCTCAATAATGCAACTGATGCCGCTGGTAGGAAATTGCAGATAATCAAACTTCATGTTCCTGATCCTCTCCATGAGACAGAAGAAGAGGTTGCTGGATTGGCGCAGGCAAGCATTTTAGAGTTTTAGAATAGGTGCTTGTGTGGCTACTTCCTTTTAACATGGTATTGGAATGGTCACCAGAGAGATGAAAAGCATAGCATATATTCTCACGCTCCTTTTCTGTCTGTCCGCGTTAGCTTAAGGAGAGAAATGACTTTTTGGAAGCGTGGGAACTTTCCAATGTCTCGGCTTTCTGGATAGATCTTTTGATTTAATTAGGTTGTGGCTTTGACTTGCACTTGAATCTTCCGCAATGTCTTCAATTTTGGCCCCGAAAAAATTGTCTGCAGTGTTGATTAAAAACAAAGCACATTGTCCATCTGGTGACTGTCCTATAATTTACAACAGGGTGATGGAGTACCAAGACTGCCGGGTAGAAGACTTGCTGCTTCATACGTTAACTTTTATATTGCTAATCAAGCAGTCATTGTACCACAATTTGGGGATCGGAATCGGAAATGGGATGATGAAGCTGCTCGTGTCCTGGGTGATGCTTTCCCAGATCGTCAGGTATGTAACACTGTCTAGTCTTCTCTCGATTCGATTTACCTTCTTCTGTAGAACCAAGTCAAGGACATGAGCTGTTCCCAACCTTCCCTACTCAAGATTATCTTCCTATGCTCCCCCCCATCCCTCAGGGAAAAAAAATAACAAATCCAGCTTTGGAATATCAGGTTACGTCCATTGGTTGATCTGCCTAGAAACACAACTAGCTTTGGTATCATTTCTCAAGGACGAAATCAAATTATTCAGTGTCTTACTTGGTGTGCTATGCTGTGAAGCACACTTACATATGGAAACACGTGCATGAGGGCGCAAAACATGATCATTTCAAGTATCTGATCGTCACCTTTTTTTTTTATCTATCGAAGATACTGACAAATTGATGCTTGCACCAGGTGGTGAGAATTGAGAATACTAGGGAAATCGTATTAGGTGGTGGAAATATTCACTGCATCACGCAACAGCAACCAGCGACTGTTCCCTAGTAACACGATGCATGGCCGACTGCCTAATATATGACAAGAACTCATCATAATACCTGGCGGGCCTCTGTGAAGCTCCCGAACAACCGGAGAAGTTCATCACCTAAATCATCACTGCCAATTATTTATGATATGTTGTTTACTATTCGATATGTGACTGCTGATTCCATGAGTGCTTTGTTCGTGTGTTATGTGATGGCCCCTGTATTCTGGATTGTATTCTGAATCATGGCTGGGAGATACTTGGGATATGTATGTACCATCGTACCTTCTTTTAACCGCTTCTTCGTGAAGAACATTCAACAGTGGATGCTAATCTTCTAATCAAACCTTCAGCTATTGGACAACGTTATTCTGGTTGGCTTCGATTAGCTGATATTACTAACTAGTTTGAGCTCGACATCATGTGCAGCATGAGTCCTGAGTCCCCTGATGCAAGTCGATCGAATCTTTGGCATAGATGACAGAAAAGAGATGATATTAGGAAAAAAAATATATCATCTATAGACATTAGGCATCGTTCAATTTTTACATCTTAAAATTTAGGATATCAGCAACTGGAAAAGATCTCTACTTTATAATCTCCAACTATCTTATAGTGATGCAAAATCTGAAAGTTTCTGAAATGTTAGTTGCAAAACATAGAGATCTAAGATAAAGGGATTTCATGCATTCATTCCCATTACGAAGTTGCAAAAGATATGAACATTGTACAAGACGAATCAAGAGAACTTGTAACTGCAAAAAGGGCCAAGGTTGATTTCCCGTGAAGTGAGCAACGTAGGCGATCGACAAGTCAACGCCCATCTCGCCATTCACTGAATGAGTGAGCTCCATGTAACATGCGACCGGCGACCGACAGTAAGATGCACAAGCCCATGTGGTCGATTGTAAATTTTGAGGGATCCCGGACTTGATGCCCAGCAAAGGAAACGAGAGATTCAGAGCAATCTAGCAAACCCGAAAATATATAATCACGAAACACACAAATTGCAACAGATGATCCCCCCCCTCTCTGTCTCCCTCTGTGGCAAGTCATTGACGTGAAGGAGCCTTAAAAGAGACGCAGGGAGAGAGAGGGGGAGAGAGAGGGGCCACGGCATTTCAAGATCCTCAGTTCATTCTTATTGCATGGTGAAACAGCTGCAGCAGCATATTTCGAATGGTCCTTCAAGATCATGCCAACGGTTAGAGGCAGATCTTTCACCAGATAGCATCACTGCCATCAGCTGAGTATGTAGGACCAACACGACCGAGAACACTAAACTGAGAACATATCCACGGCCTTTCTCCCAAAGAGTATACGTGTCAGGTGGAATCCGTAGTTACCAAGAAAAGGAAACCGGACAATCAAGAACATTAGAGCGCTCGAACGGTCGTATTTAAGGGCCAATGATTCTACTGACACCATGCCAAAGACCCGATTTAATAACAAGAGCCATTGAATTTATAAGGAGGAAGTTGAAAACAAACGCGCGGATAAAACATCATCAACACGATATCATTCGCACTAAAGAAATGAAGCTCTTCATTTTCTCCCACAACAAGAAGTATATTTAGACGAACCTTGTCTTGACAAAAACCAATAGCGAGAAACAACGTCAGCCATTTTTTGGGTGCAAGATGCTTTCATCCGAGGATATTCTAAGGAGATCGTCAAGAGAGAGTCCAGAGCCTGGCACTAGGATGTTAATTGCTTCACAGCACATCAATTCTCCAACGTGGGACTTCACTCATGTATGATTCTTCAATGTAAAACTTCTCTAATACAACTCACACATGTGTATCCCAACAATCTCCCCATCAATTGTGAGCTTCATACATGTATTCTAACAATCTCCTCTCACGTGTATGATTTTTCGATGTATTTTAACAACCTCCTCTCTCACATGTATGATTGTTTGATATGAGACTTCTCTCCCTTGATAGTGAGCCCTCTTATATTGTAAAAATCTCCCCAACAATATCCCTCTCAAGTGTATCCTAAAAATCTCATATATGAGCCCTACACTATGCTCCCCCTTTAATTCGCATCAACTTACCTCAATTCCCTCCAACATACAACTTCATCCTTTGTCTCTTTTTTCAAATCAAACCATGAAGTATGCCATCGGATCCGCATTGCTACACCACAACACCTACATTAGGAGTTGGGCCGCCAATCATGGCTCGCATTGCTAACATTGATACACATTGGGAATATGCCATCAATCAACCATCGAAGTTTGATACTTTCACCTAATGAGACAATTAAGAGGAAGCCCCCGAGCCTATCAACACATTTAGTTTGATCCACATTTATTCAAAAACTTAAACCAATGACTTATGAGTTAATTAAGATATATTAACTGTTTCATATCATATCAATTCTCTGATGCGGGACTTCTCTAATACAATTCACGCATATATCTTAATAGCAAGAATGGAGGTCATCTTCAAGAAATCAAAAGGGGTCGGAAAGAATCAGAATGGTACGCAATTGAGTGGCCTTTGAAAGCCAACACACTAGTAGAGGCATAGGTAATCGAATCTTTCTCACAGCTGGGTATTAGCAAAATGATCAAGGCGATTCTTGATTTTTCTGTTAGGCAAAGCAACAGAGCATGTTAGTCCAAGAAGAGAGTGATTGAATTCGTTGGGCCTAATATCCTAAAAAATCTCCAACTTTAATTTTTATCCAAATTTGACCTTTTGTTTCATAAAAAACCTAAATTTTAGGTCTAGTTCTAATTTTATCATAAATTTTTTTTTTATCTCATAAAAATCCCTCAACTTTAGGTAATGTCTCAATTCTACCCTTGAAATTTTTTGTTTATTATGAAAAGCCCACAACTTAAGCCTTATCTCAATTTTGCCGTCTTGTCTCGATTTTTTGCAATCTCATAAGAAACCACAAACATTTACTTGAGTCATAAATTTACACCCATTAACCCTCCAACTGAGAGATGGAAAACTCAAACATGAGCAATTCGAGCATCTCGAGCGCAAGCTCTTTGATCATGAGAGATGGAACATTCCCAAACGGAGGGTTAATGGAGGCAAATTAAGACTCAAGTAAAAGTTGATGATATTTTAAAAGACAAAAGAGTTATTTTATGAGACAAAAAAGTTAGAGTAGAATTGATACTCGACTTAAAGTTGATGATTTTTCATGAAACGAAAAAAAAAAAAATTTAGATTAGAATTGAGATTAAAACTAAAATTAGAAATTTTTTATGAGATAAAAAGTAGAATTAGGACAAAAGTTAAAATTAGAGATTTTTTAGGATATCAAGTTGAATTCATTACGATGTGCTGACACTAACTAGTGTTCGATTACGTGCCAAAAACCAATTCCTTAAAGCTATGATGGTGGATATTTCATGCTGGCAAAGCAGCGCAGCGTCCACCGCTCTGAAGGACTCCTCCAACCGACGGGCGAACTCGGTATTGCAGAACCCGAAACCTGCTCTGAAGGATTTCCCCCACCGACGGTCGAAACTAGCACTACAAGATCCGAAACCCACCCCACACCGACGGTTGAAACCTGCACGGCAGAACCAACCAGCAAGCTCAACGTTGATTGTGCACGGAGCAGCTCGTCAATGGAGGGATCGGTCGCGGGCGTCTGGCGGGACGAAGCTGGGGTGCTGCTCGATGGCTTCACGGAGAAGATCTTTGCCCCTTCAGCTTTGATCGGTGAAACCCTGGGCATCCGCACAGCACTTCAGTTTCTAAAGTCAAAGCTGCAGAGTACGAAGGACAGAACCCAACTGAGGGGAAACACCCGAACTGAACAGAAAGTCTCTCTGTTCTCTGACTGCTTGCCAGCAGTTCAATTTACCATGGGCCGGGCCGAAATTACATGGGCTGTGCAGCAGGTAGCAAGGGATTGCCGAATGCTACTTCAAGAAATGCAACAAGTTCAGTTGCAATTTATCCCTAGGGCCCAAAACGGAGCCGCAGACTGGGTCGCACGAGCCCATAATGCGAACAACCTCCCATCAAATTGGATTAATCATCCACCGCAATCCTTGGAGCTTATCCTTTGTTCCGAACTTAGTGTATCATGTAACCCTTCTTTTACAGAGTACTAATGAAAATCTAAATTTCCGACCAAAAAAAAAAAAAAAAAGCAGCGCAGCGTCCACGTGTTTGGTGGATAAACAAATCGATATTTGAAATCCCTGAATAAAAAGATTAAGCAAAACTATCTTATTAAAATAGGATAATGATATAAATAATCTCTATACGGTGTGGTTATTAAAATTTTAATTTAAATTTATTCTATGAATTTTAATACAATACACAATGTAGTCCCATAAACTTGTAATTTGTTTTGTAATTTCTAAACTTTTAATATATACTCAATGTAATCTTTAAACTATATTAAAATATTTAATATTATCTTTTCATTAATTCAAAATTAAGAATTAGTTAGAAACTAAATTAAACATATAACAAAAGTTTATAAGTAATATTGAATAAATTAAAATTTTAGATATTATATGAGGAATTGGATTAAAGTTCATAAATCACATTAAGTTAATTAAAAATAATAATTAAAGTGTATATTAAGTTAAAAGTTAATGACTTTTCGTATTATTTATCCTTAAATCAACTAAGGTCCAAACGCAAATCCCCACCATACTATTGGCGCCTGTCTTGTCACGGAGCAAAACCTGTCGGCCCGAAGACCGATGAAATACGACCGTGATGAACCCACCCAGATGCTCGCAAAGCAGTACAGTACACGCAGTCACTCTCCCAGAGACAGAGAGAGGGAGAGGGAGAAGGAGAGGCCATGGAAGGCACGCCAGCTTCGCATGGATACCGCATGCCGGCGGAGTGGGAGCGCCACTCGCGGTGCTGGATCGGCTGGCCGGTAAGCCCTGCACCTCTCTCCGTCGTCTCCGGAACCGAAAATCCTCGCGACCCACCCTCTTGTCTTTTCCCGTTGGTTTTTTCCCGGCGACCGATGGGTCGATGATGAATGGCGTGTGAATCTGCTCTCGCAGGAACGTCCGGACAACTGGAGGGACAACGCCGTCCCCGCGCAGCGCCTTTTGCCGAGGTCGCCGCCGCGATATCCGAGTTCGAGCCCGTCACCGTTTGCGCGAGCGCAGCTCAGGTTTTGTCTCGAATTTCGCGACTGATGGAACTTCGTGAAGTTGGAATTTTTAGTATGTGGGTATTCCTGTGATTCGCTTTTTGAATGTTGGTGTTGTGCGAGTCTGTGCTCTTAGTGGGAGAATGCGCGGAAAATGTTACCGGCGAATGTCAGGGTCATTGAGCTGAGCATGAACGATTCCTGGTTAAGGGACACTGGACCGACTGTGAGTGATTATGAATAACCTCTCGAGTATCTTTTACATGTACCCATGTCGTGATGCTTGTATGGTGTTGCCTGTTGTAGTTTGTGGTGCGGGATGGACCTCCGGGTTGTGAGCGGAAGATAGCCGGGATCGATTGGAATTTCAATAGCTATGGAGGTAACACGTTGTTTAAAGAATTAATCTCTGTAAAGACGAGTAGGTGTTGCAATTGCTGATGTCATATTTGAAATGTCTTGATATCTCGAGCTCAAAATGAAGATAGTGTGAGCAGCATCTTCTAACTGACACAAAAAATGCCATCATTTGTGCAGTTTCAGTAATTTTATCACAGATTGGAGAGAAATAAGTTCTTTGTCCTGAGAAAGTGCATGAGTTTCTTAATTCGGTCCATTTTGAAGGTTTCCTTTCCCTTTCTGCCTCCCTAGATAACAGCGATAAAGCTGGTTGCAAATTGATAAAAAAGTCATAGTTCAAGCTGATTTGACAAATGAACTGTTATTTTTCTAAATCATTACAAATAGGTATTTTCCTTTACAAGAAAGAGTCAGCGCTCTGGGCTCTGATAGATAACCTGCAGATGTAATGATTTTATTACCTTAATATATGACCAGTCAGTTTAAGTATGCTTACTCTCTCTAAAATGTCACTGTCCCCCTTGAATATAGGTATTGAGGAAGGTTGCTATCAAGATTGGAGTCTTGACATTCTTATAGCTAGGAAGGTATGTATGGCTACATCAAATGCTGTTTGTAGCTTCTCTCTTTTCTTTGTGATTCCTTCTAGTTAGTAGCTATTGCTCTCTTTTATACTTTTTTCTTCATTCTTCTTTTGGGTTGGGAACCCTGAAGCTATTAGCTAACAGACTTGCAACATTGTCCTTGCTCAATTGCATGCATTGCCACATAAAGAGAATAAAGGTGGACAAGGTGCAGCTAGCAGCTACCACCAGTTAATGGCAGTTTTTTACTTATAGTAGAGATTCAATCTTTTTAATACACTTTATTATTTTTTTACAATCAGAATCAAATATCATCTCTCTGTTCTTTTTATTTTGCTACATCAGTTTCATTTACCTTTCATTTCCCGCAAATTCAGTGTTCCCTCTAGTCAAATGTGGATTCATTATGTTCAAAATCTACTGTCAGATTCTTCAAGTTGAGGAAATTCCAAGGTTTTCACATGAAATGATTCTTGAAGGTGGAAGCATTCACGTTGATGGAGAAGGTATTATCCACAATTTGATTAGTCAGCAATTTATTAACTCTATAGAAGTGAAGATATTTAACTCTTATGTGTTACTCGCAATGCGCATGTACGTAGACAGGCACACATATCATACTTGAATGTGTAATTTGTGCTTGCACTGTGTTTTTCAATATGTTTACTGGAGACATGGAGGAGATCCTTAGACAAATTTAACTTCTTTCTACCACATGCACTGTCGTCATTCATCATTTGGTTTGTTCCAGCACAGCAGTGTAGTTTTCACTTTGATAATAACCAGATGATGTCAGGAGCAAAGAAGGTGTCTCGTCATTATTGTATGCTCAGCAGTTTGTTTCTGTTTGAACCCCTATCTTTTTGGTGAATCAAAGAACTTTAGAGGCTCGTCTGAGGCAGCATTTAAGAGTGCACTTCAAGAATGTCTGTGATGTCACCCCATGTTAATCTCTCTCCAAATGTTATAGGAAATTTCCACAGCATCATCATCATACAGGTTTTTCCAAATTAGCTCTCTTGGTAATTTTGTCAGTTCCTCAGGAAGTTGCTCTCCATATTTGTAATTAAGATGTCCCTCTGGAATCTTAGGAAATTCCAGTTGCAAATGAACTCCATCTGAAGTATTGTGAACAGTTTAATAGAGCCTGGGAAATTAGCTCTCAGTCAGACCTGAAATTCTGAGAGTTCATTAAGGTCAAAAGCTTTTTGCAGTTCTAGCAGTGCCACTTTGACTTGCTCTAGAAATTTGTCAGAGGCACTGCATCCACTCTTCCCAATTCATTTATCAATGATTCTGAAAGGCACTGTTTTCTTTTGGTCATGCTGCAGTCTCAACCACACTGATTTCTTGGTATCTGAATGCTTCACCGATTGGCCCATGTTATTTCATAGTCTTTGTTCTACAGGGACTTGTCTTACCACCGAGGAATGCCTTCTGAACAAAAACAGGAACCCGCATCTAACCAGAGAACAAATTGAGGATGAACTAAAGGCTTATCTTGGTGTCAAGAAGATCATATGGCTGCCTCATGGATTATATGGTACATAACTCTTATTGATTGGCAGTTATATCTTGAAGCTGAAATCAAAATTTGGACATTTTGTCTTCTAATTTTCTTGAAACTCTTGGATATTTTGAATATACTAAAACTAAGAGCATCTCGATATCTCCCAGCCATACCTGTGGTATCATCCAAAACATAACAGACTTACTCTTAAGGTAAGATGATGGGGGAGATTTGGGTTTTGTCTTCATCACTCATGTGGCGACATGGGGAACTGTTCTTGCAATTTAGGGAATCTTCCAGTTCCCCTACTGATATTGTTGTGGCTTTTCCTCAAGAGTGTATTCATCAACCAAGAATACGCTTCTATCCTAGTAGATGGTGTGCTTTTCCTTATGTATTTAAATGATTAATGGGCTTTTGGCAGGTGATGATGATACAAATGGCCATATTGATAATATGTGTTGTTTTGTGAAGCCTGGTATGGTCTTACTCTCATGGACTGATGATGAAACGGATCCTCAATACGAGCGATCTGTGGAAGCATATAAGGTTCTCTCTAATGCAACTGATGCCGCTGGTAGGAAATTGCAGATAATTAAACTCCATGTTCCTGATCCTCTCTACGCGACTGATGAAGAGGCAGCTGGATTGGCGCAGGCAAGCATTTTAGAGTTTTAATATAGGTGCTTGTGTAGCTATTCTTTTTAACCCAGTATTGGATCAGTCACCAGAGAGATGAAGACCATAGTATATATTCTAAGAAGAGAAATGACCTTTGGAAGTGTGGGAGCTTTTCAATGTCTCAGCATTCTGCATGGATCTTTTGATTTAATTAGGATGCAGCTTTTGACTTACACTTGAATCTTCAATGATGTCATCATTTTTGGCCCGAAAAAAATTCGGCAGTGTTAAACAAAAAACATTGTCCACTTGGTGATCGTTGTATGATTTACAACAGGGTGATGATGCAGTACCAAGACCGCCGGGTAGAAGACTTGCTGCTTCATATGTGAACTTTTACATTGCTAATCAAGCAGTCATTGTACCAAAATTTGGGGATCAGAAGTGGGATGATGAAGCTGCTCGTGTCCTGGGTGATGCTTTCCCAGATCATCGGGTATGTAGCACTATCTAGTCTGTTTAGTCTTATCTTGATTCGTTGTACAATCTTCAGTAGAACCAGGTCAAGTAGGAAATATATCAGGTTATGTCCAATGGTTGATCTGCCTTGAATTTCAACTAGCTTTGATATCGATTCTCAAGGAGGAAATCAACTTACTTGGTGTCTTACTTGGTCTGGTACACTGTGAAGCACACTTACAAATGAAGACACAATGTGCGCAAGGGCACAAAACACGATCATTTCACGTATCTGATTGTTGCCTTTTATTTTATTATATTTTATTTTCTTTATATCTTTCAAAGATGCTAACAAATTGATGCTTGCATCAGGTGGTGAGAATTGAGGGTGCTAGGGAAATCGTATTAGGTGGTGGAAATATTCACTGCATCACGCAACAGCAACCAGCAACTGTTACTGAGTAACATGACACATGGCCAACTGCCAAATAGATGGCAAAAACTCATCGTATTACTTGTGGACCTCTGTGAAGCTTCTGAACAACTGGAGAAGTTCGTCACCTAAATTATCACTGCCAATTATTTAGGAGATGTTTACCATTCGATACCTGACTGCTGAATCCTCGAGTGCTTTGTTCTTGTTTGTTGTATGATGGCCTCTGTATTCTGGATTCGATTCTGACACTGGCTGGGACATACCTGGGATATGTATGTACCATCATTAGTTCCATAAAAAAAAAACATCATGGACCTTCTTTTAACCGCTTCTTCGTGAAGAAGATTCAACAGTTGATGCCAATCATTCAATCAAACCTTACACTTGAATGTTTATTCCAAGAACGCTCTGTATGAAGTGAGGTGATCAGCTACTGGACATTTTAATTCTGGTCAGCTTCAATTAGTTGATATTACTAACTAGCTTGAGCTTGTTATCAAGTGCAGCATGTGTCCGCAACGCAAGTCGATCCAATCTTTGTCACTGATGATAGAAAAGAGATGAAAAAAAAATCGTCTTTAGACATGGTTATGCATCGTCTAACTTCAAAATCTTACATTTCAGGAAATACCCATTTAAAAAAAAATAAAATCTGTACTTTATAATCTCCAACTATCTTCTAATGATGGAAAGTCTGAAAGTTTCTAAAATGGTAGCTGCAAAACATAGCGATCCGCGCGTATTCATTTCATTTACGAGGTTGCAAAAGATCTTGACGTTGCCCAAGACGAATCGAGAGAACTTGTATACGGCAAAAAAGGGGCCGAGATTCATTACCCGCGATGTGAGCAACAACGTAGGCGAACTTTCTCGTTTGGACACATTCCTTGTTTTCGTGCTCGGACACGCATACAGTACATTAGATAACCGACAAGTCAACGCCCATCCCGCATTGACTGAACGAGTGAGCTCCATGTAATATGCGACCGACCGTAAGATGCACCAGCCCATGTGGTCGATCGATGGTGAAAATTTGAGGGATCCCGGGACGTGATGCCCGTGAAGGAAACGAGAGTCTCAGAGAAATTTGGCAAAACCCATAAATATATAACCACGAAACACACGCATAGAATTGCAACAGATCAACCCCCGCTTTCGCGCTCTCTCTCTCTTTCTCTCTGTGTGTGGCAAGACATTGACGTGAAGAAGCCTTGAAAGAGACGAAGAGGGAGAGAGGGGCCACGGCGTTTCAAGATCCCCAATTCATTCCTATTGTATGGTGAAACAGTAGGAATGAGAAATTAGGAATCTTGGAATCGTTTCACAGAGAGAGAGAGGGTGAGAAAAGAATACAAGGGGGATTTTTCTTCTTGTCGGTGCTTGAAGGACGAGAGGGGTCTGTGCAGATGGGGTGTTCATTTTCTGGGTTGAACGCGCTGTACGACGCCGTGAATGGGGGAGGGGACGTCTGGATCAACGAGAACAGGTTCAGGATCTTGAGGCAGCTCGGGGAAGGTGGGTTCGCGTTCGTGTATCTGGTCAAAGAGGTGGTCAACGATTCCTCCTCTGTCTCCGGCGGAGGCCTCGCCAAGAAAGTCAAGGACCCTTCTCATCTTTCAGGTCCCAATTTGTTTCTTTCGATGAATTTTGCAGCTTTGTGCTCGTTTATCAGATCTTGTCGATGGCACCCCTTTCGGATTGTATTTCGATTTTTCTGATCTGGCTACTTTTGTTTGGTGATTTGATTGATTGCTTGGTTGTGAATCCCGTGAGCTAGCTGTTGATCCAATCGAAAGACTTGATTTCCGAGTTGGACTTGATGTGAATCCCGCTTGGAAGATGTTTGCATTTGTTTTGGTACTTTCCGATGTCTAAAGAAAAGCATCAGGAGCCTCCATTTTGTGTCTGATCTGGATCCTGGATGGCTTGGGTAGTTTTTGCTTGTTTATGTTTGAATTGTCCTGCCGTCTGGGCTTTCACGGTTATCTCTTTGAGTTGGATACTTCCTTTTCTGCATTGGTATTTGTATGATATTAACAAGAAATTCAGGAGTGGCTTCTTTTTCTCCTGTTTTTTCTGTGCCGAAACTCATTCTGGATCTTAGTACCTTAATATTCTACATGGTAGTTCTGATGTTAATTTGGTTTCTATGCAGATGATGGCACTTACGCAATGAAAAAAGTGCTCATTCAGAATGGTGAACAGTTGGAATTGGTGAGGGAAGAGATTCGTGTTTCATCTCTGTTTAGTCACCCCAATCTGCTTCCCCTTCTGGATCACGCTATTATTGCTGTTAAGGTAATTACCTGGTTTTCTTTTAGATCTTCTGGCAAAAGGAACATTTTTCATAGTAAAGAGCATCTTCTCTCTTCCTAGTGATAGCTGATGGAATGACAAATTGATAATGCTGTAAAAGAACATATGACTTGAAGAGTACAAGATGATAATGGACTGTACAATGCAGGGTCCTCTTAGTAATATTTGGGAACAGTAGATATTGCTCAGGAAATGTGGGCATTAGCAGAAGATTCTCAAAGCAACCATTACCTCGACAGCTTAAAATGTATCCTGAAGTATAATACTTTTGCCATGATATGCATTGTTTTGTGGCTAAAGAGTTAAGATCTGCACCTATGTTGTTCTCTCCATGCTTCTAAACCCGATATATGTTAGGTGTCTTACTGATAATAAGGAAAACAAATTAACCGTTTTTTGATCTTTGTCAATATATTATGTACCAACTTTTGAAGAAACATGAAATTCAACCAGGCTGACATGAACTCATGAAGATGAAAAAAGGTTTTTCTTTATTTTTTTTGGGGGGGAGGAGTGTTCTTGGGACTGGACGCAATTTTCTGTGATTGACCTTTGGTATCATTCTGAATAAATCACATGTCAGCATGTTACCACGTGGATGACCATTACTTGGTTAATACAAACAGAATAATCATTCACTAAGTGGCTTTAACAATGTAATCATGGGTGCTTCTCTTGCATTTTCAACAACTAATCTTTTTCTCATCCAGATAGTGTCGCCATCTTCTTCCTTTTCTGAAATATGTTTCCAACATTTTTCGAGTCCTTTTCCTGCATCATCTTCATAAGATAATAAATGGTTTCTAATTAACATACTTGGAGGCTGGCATCTTTCCTGTTCTTGTTACATTACTTATGATTTGAGCGAGCACTTAGGATATTGATAAAGATCTACTTTGTAGACTGCACAAGAAGGATCTTGGAACCATGAAGCATATTTGTTATTTCCAGTTCATCTGGATGGAACTTTATTTGATAATGCCAAAGTTATGAAGGCAAAAAAGGAGTTCTTTTCAACTGCTGATGTTCTTCAAATATTCCGACAGGTAAACATTCTTTCTTCTTCACGCGTTGTAGGTGTGGTGTACAGAATTTCCGTGTGACATGCCATTTTATCCACATTTGAGCTGCTTCTTGCTTGTTCACATTACAATATGTAACAAAATACAATCTGTTCTTTTTAATATTATGTTGACTTTACACACTTGAAAATCACAGCAGCTTTTAGCATCTATTAAAGGCATGTAGTAGAAGTGCTGCTTGAGGTGATGCCATGTCACTTGGTTTGATTTCTTTTTTGAAAGTTAATAAAGTAAATTATTAGAACAAAGAAAGAAACAAAGAAAAGCAAATAAATGAAGGAAAACATCACAAGACTATGAGAGTCAGAGCTAAATGTCCAAAGCTGAATAGAAGAGTACTACTTGAAAGCAACCAAAGATTCTAAACCCTCAAACAATCTTTTGTTGCATTCCTCCCAAAGGCACCACATTAAGCAAACTTGTGCAGCACTGCAAGATTTCTTAGAATTTGACCCTCCATAAGCATTTGAATAGCAAAAAAGCTGGATATGATTCCAAATGTGAGCTAAGGATATGATTCCAAAGCTCAAGAGCAAAGTCGCAATGAAGAAAGAGATGATCAATGGATTTCCCAGAATGGTTGCACATGCAACATGAATCCGTGAGAATGAAATCCGGTTTCGCTGAGATTCCGATAATTAGAATCTTATTCCAAGCTACCATCCAATAAAAGAAAGAGATACTATAAGGCATATGGGGCAGACAGATTGCTTTAAAGGGGAATGAGCGAGGGGATAATGTCCCAAGATAGAGTAACATGATTTAACACTGAATTTCTTGTTATTTACTGGATGCTACATCATCTTGTCATCGCCCAAAATCATGAATTCTGAACAAATAAAGAATACCCATATACGAGTTAATCAAGAAAAGCTTCCAATCCTTAAAGTTCCTGATGAAACATGATTCTCAAGAATGCAACCACCCTCTCGATGTCACTCGGTTGGATTAACAGCAGTAGTTTATACTCCAATTTCCTGTCAAATTGCTTGTTAATGTCTTGGTATGTTGCTGTTACAAGTTGATCAGAATGTGTTAGGAGCAGTTTCACTAAGCAAGTAGGTGATACAGCTTTGTGCAGGACTTAAACATATGCACGGTTTGGAGCCACCTTATGCACATAATGATGTGAAACCTGGTAATGTCCTCATAACACATAGGAAGGGACAACCTCCTCTCGCCATATTGATGGACTTTGGAAGTGCTCGACCTGCAAGGAGGCAAATTCGCTCTCGTTCAGAGGCACTGCAGTTACAGGTGCTTGTTAATTTTATACCTGTGTGGATGCGTGGGGCTGTGTCTACAACTTTTTTGTCTGTAGTTTGGTTGAGGAAAAAATCTCTTGCATTTTTATGTACATCAATTACTCTTGGTCTGTCTTCCATCTATGTCATAGAAGCATTGTGTAAATATCTTTATTGGGTGCCATGGGCTTCATCAATTTGGATGATTTATGTTCCTTTCAGTTGGTTATTCAAGTGTTATCAGTAAGCTTGTGTGAAGCTGAAATTTTATTACAAGGCTATCCTATCCTCTGCCATATAAATTTTATCAATGCGGAGAACTAAAACAGCATAGTCCATCTCTTACTGAGTGATTGCAATTTGTGTTGCTTTCTCATGATGGTCCATGGCTTGCCATTGTACAGGAGTGGGCTTCAGAGCATTGTTCAGCACCTTTCCGGGCACCTGAGTTATGGGATTGCCCGAGCCAAGTAGACATTGATGAGAGAACTGATATTTGGTCTTTAGGATGTACTCTGTACGCAATAATGTAAGTATTTATCCCCATTCACCGTTTCTCTTCATCTCATTCTGGCCTTGGGAGAACTTAAGTGGTCTTGTTCCCGTAATTTTTGATGAACTGATTGGATCTGATAACGCAATTGTTTGACTGGGCATTTACCTATATGCATGTCATATATGTGTATATACACGTCTGTTTTCTCAAAAGACAAAAACAGTAAAAAAAACTCATAACATTTACCGATTTCGTTGTTTATAAGTACTCCAACTTCTTTCTTGCCTCTGTTCAAGCCTGATACTCATTATGTGGTAGGCCGCTAGTTTGACTTACCAGTCTTGTTGGTTTTCTGAAATGACTTGTCTAGACTGAATTCAAATGGTAGTGCAGCCATTTTGCTAGTAGGACCTAAGCCTGTTTCTTTGATTTGAGTTAATCAGGCATATAAAGGATATTTGGTTAGATGTCAACCGACTCTTGCACGGTCAATGCTGTGCCAGAAATTTGACTGGAACATTTGATTCCCCTGTGGGCTATGCACATAGTTTCTACCCACGAAGAATTTTTTTAATTAAAAAAAAAAAGGCTTAAGTCTGCAGTTTTGTGGCCGCCATTTAGGACTACTTTTCTCGTCCTCGTTCTCACTGTTCTTTCCTCCAAAAGGTATGGTGTCTCTCCATTTGAGTATGCCCTCGGAGAATCTGGAGGAAGCCTACAATTAGCAATAGTCAATGCACAGGTGAAGTGGCCGGCTGGACCGAATCCTCCATATCCAGAAGCGCTCCACCAGTTTGTGACATGGATGCTTCAGCCGCAAGCTGCAATCCGTCCACGCATCGATGATGTAATAATTCACGTTGACAAGTTGATCTCAAAGTTCTCTCGCTGAGGTTGTGTAGGGACAAGAACGATGTGGGAATAGCGCTAGTCCTAGAGAATGGTCATTCAAACAGAGTCATTGTATCTGTCTCCCATTTTGCCTTTCAAGGTGATTGTCCGTGAAAGCAGTTTTTAACAGTTCGTGATAAAAGATTTCACTAAAGTAAAAGTGTTTCAGTTCCTGTATCGTAGTGTTTATCAGCTAATGCATTTGTTAAATATTCTTTTCCATGCTCTTCTGAATTCTTTTGGTAAACATTCCGAGTTTTGATTACTCATAATATGTACAAACGATACTAGTTGTGGTTTTTGACCCTACTGTACGATATTGCCGTGATTTCTAATGAACTGGTTGACATTTACACATAAGATTTCGGCAATTGACATTCTTAAAGGTTGTGGTTCATCATGGTATTGTCCGGCATTCAACTCTTTGTTGACCCTGCATTATGAAGCAAAATAGAAGAAATATGGGCGAAGTCTATTCGATGTTTGCAGTGCATCTGACTGAGAACTCTTTCATTCAGTTTAGGTTTTTCCATAAGACCACATTGCAGTGTCATTACAAATTCTGTACCTCGAGGCTAAAGACAGGCTTCAAATTGGCCTCTTCTACACTTGTCCACTGTAAGAGAATTCAGTATGATGCCATTTCTGAACTGTTTGAAAGTTCCTAAGTTAAAGAAACCGTCATAATGTAACATGCCTGTACAGTCCTCGGTCTATACAAGAGGGAGACGCTCACTGTTTCATCTCTTTGATTGCTGACCAGTAATCTTCTGTCCTTGCATCAAAATGTTTTGGTTACATCCTCTTGCACACGTGCATTAAAAGCTTAGAGTAAGAGAATCTTGGGATCGCGTATGATCTTGGACCTTAGTCAAAATAAAATACAGAAAAGTTGCGTCGATCATCGGGCCAAATTGCTGCAAGCCAGCTCACAGTATGAAAACATGGTAAAAGCGAATCTCCACACCCCCGAAAGTCAAAAAGGATTCATCATGGACACAAAAGAGCACGCGTTTCTCAATTCTTCAAACACATCTGAATAAACTATTGGTAACACATGCATGCACACACGGAGACATCCCTAAAGCAGATTCACCAAAGGTTGAAAGGAGAACCGGATATTGCCGCTTTGAAAAACTTAACCCCGTTCCCAGATTTTCATAAATCCATTCTCACGTGATCGCGAGCAAGCCAAAATCTGCACGCCACTGCCCTTAATCAATCATTATGTTCAACGAGACCGGACCCAATCTACAGTGGGCGAAATCGATTATACCCGTGAAGGGTAAATCACATTCAGCTGGCTGTTGTATTTGTCTGAACTTTGTGAAAGCTCAGAGACTGGTACCGAGAGAAAAGGAGAAAGCAAGAGTTGACCCTACAACAAGGACATGTAAGCAAGAATCCACCCCATGGGGCCTAACTTGTCTAATGACACCTCATAGTAAATCATGACAAAAGATCAGAAGTGGGGAACAACCAAAAATCGTGCACACTAAAACGGGAACAACGTGTGGCCATGCCTATTTTGTCTTTTGCTTCGCTTTCTCTTTGGTTTGATTGAGCATTGAGGCAATTCTGCTTTCTGTTTCATTATTAGCTCATCTTGTTAAGCATGTTAGGTAATCAAAATACAATGTTTCATGAAATGACTTTGACGTCGCGAAACAAACAAACGGTCCAATATTAGGGTCCATTGGTTTTGCAGACATGAAAAAGTGAATGGCAGGACGACTGTTCCCTCTATCTTTGGTATGTGGCGGGAATGCATCGATGAAACCTTTGAAAACAAAACACAATGTAAACCAAATGATGTCTTGATAGTTGTCGCTCCTTTTGTCGACTAAGTACATGAACATCCAGGCCGTGTGATTAAAAATCAAATAGTGCACATTAAAATGGACATTTAGATGGGTATATACCCGAATCTTTTTGAAATCTTGAAAGGTTACTGACTAATTTCAAGAAAAGAACGTAGAGAACTTGTGTGAATATATAAGAGCAGATCTCTTGAGGTGAAACTCATTTACTGGTCTTTTAAAGAAGTGATTCGGATAATGATGAGGGGAAGTAAATTCAAGAGGTTATCTGTCCGATCACTATAACTTAACTCATCATCACCGGGGAGTACATCATCCATCTGCATGACAATTTTATAGGGGGGAATCATTAAAACTTGGTCAGATGATTACGCGGTTTTGGCATTGGAACAGATGAGAGAGACAGGTGCTGCCAAAAATTAATAACCTCTCTCCATTCCCCTACAACACTCTAGTGCACTCAAGTTTCAAGCAATCGACAAGGGTCTTACAAGTTCAATGCTCATTGACTATGAAGAATTGAGAGATGTGACTTTCTTTTAATTTGGACACGGAAGATCTTCTAGATAGGGAAGGAGGATTTTGTGCAGTTCCCTACTGATTTTCTGCTAGTTTAAGAAAAGGGGATGCCTTTTGTTTCCTTAGCTAGTAACAGAGTCGTCGTCATTGTTAATAGCACAATTGATGACAATTTTCGATCTCGAGCGGTGGCAGGGATATATTAGGATTGGTTTACACAACGTAGTGTGGTAATTGCAAGTGGATTTTTGCCCAAGTGGATGCGTCCCATCACTTCGTTGAACCCAGATTATATCTAGCATTATTCTTTTGAAGGGTTTTGTATCTTTGTGGTTTGCCCATCATAGTACCAGTGCAATTCTTTGGCTTGCCCTTCTTTTTTTGCATACCTGTAACTTCTCTGAATTAGGTCAAGGGGGGGATTTCTGTCCTTGAAAATCCTTAACTTGCCATGGAGGAAAATTCTGTATTTATCAAAGAATGTAGGTATCATAAAGACATGAACCTGCTTTCTGAAGAGACAGACACCCTACAAATTACAGGGAGACAGGAAATCAGAAGTAGACACACAATTTTGACAAGTTCCTCCACAATGCCCAAACTACAGAACCTAAAACTCGCAGTTGAAGTTATCTTTTTGCAACTTTTGCACTACTGGCTGGGGGGAAAAACAAAAAGCTTGGTCCGTATTTATTTTTCAATGCCAGGACAGAAGAATTTAAATGTGAGAAAGCTAATTTAGGCAGGGAAAGAGGTCTTCTTGTTTACACTATGTAAAAGCTAAGAGTCTTTTCATATATTCTCCCTGTAGTTTGTAGGGCTCAGTCCAACACCTGGCCTCTCGCATTTAAGACTGCCCTTTTTATTAATGACAGATTTCAGAGCAGTAAATAAAGGTTGTATCTTCACTTGTGAAGCCCCATGAACCCAGTGAACAACCCATGTCCTTTCATATTCAAGAAGCCCTCTTTTGTTTTTTCTTTTTGATGCCTCGTGAGAGAGAGGTGAAAATTCTGTCTTTGGCTGCTTCTCTAGCTGTCATCTTCTGAGTCCACTGAGAGAAAATTTAAGGGGTATTTAGATTGCCAGGTGGACGTTGGATTTGTCCCTGCAGGGCTATTAGACCAAATGTGGTTCCATGTAGCTTTCAAGATTACATGAGACGGGTATGTTTGCTCTTTTCGCATAGGAAAAATCTTTCTTGAGTCAGAGCAAATCGTATAAGCCCAGGGTTGTGTTTCTCAGGTTCCTAAAGGCGTTCACAAAGCCAAGAAATCTCCTATTTAAGAACCCTAGCTCTCTCCCTTATCTACTCGCTTCTAACAATAGCTCCAATTCGTGTTCACTTGCCTTTAGTTAATGAAGGAGGGCCTTTCTGAGTCAGAGATACAGTAGCCTGTTGAGAGCAGATTTTCTCCCAGGTGTCTAAATGCTTACACAGCGAAAAGGCCAAGGCTTTCTATTTAAGAACCCTAGCTAGTTCTGTTATATTCCACATGATTCTGATTTAGGTCTCTCTTTCTTATTTCTTTTCTTCAGGCAATGGAGTCTTCGTCCCAAGCGTTTGAAGGTTCAGAGGAATGTCTGAGCAGTGAATCTGGGTGGACGATGTACATCGGGTCTCCAATGCAAGAAGATGATGAAGGTGCAGGCAACGAACAAACTACTCATAACGATGCTGATGATGCAGAAGATGGAGGTTATAAAGGCGATAAAGATGGTGGTGATGGTGAAGCTGAGAGCGATGATTCAATGGCCTCTGATGCATCTTCACGTCCTAGTTATAGAGGACGTGTTGCCTCAAAAAATGGTAAGTCATGTGCTGCTAAAAAGTGTCAGTCCAAGAATGATTACGAGGAGGAAGATGATGACGATGACGATGATCTCAAGCAAAGAGCATATGGCACTAATCCTTCTCCGAGTAAAGGCAAGGTGAGCAAGAGCTCGAGGATAAAGAAAAGGAAGTAAATATATGTTTTCATGGGTTCTCCACTAGAATTATCATAGCTTTTTGGGGCTGAAAAAAAAAATGTTTCTTCCTTCCTCACTGACATTAGATAGGGGTGTTTAGCTCATTGTCGATGGGATATCCCTTTTTGGCTTTTTTTGGATCATAAGTACTGTAAGAGCTCAGTCCAAAGTTATATGATGTTGTCGAAGGTGTCAAAGACTGCGAACATCTAAAGCAAGGGGTTCTGTAATGTCCAACTTTATCCACACGCATTGCGCGCACTCACTTGCATCTATCTATGTATTCGACAAAAGAGACAGCGTCTCGATTGTTGCTGTAAGTGTTTTGCAACCGTATTCACATGGTATCGAATAACTATATACATCAGGACAATCAATGCTTCGATTAGAAACACGGGATCTACGCTAAGATTATGGGAAATTAAGGAGGCGAGCTGTCACGGGAGGGGGTTCTTAGGATATAGTGAATGATTGGCTCTCGCGATTGCTTGTGAAACGGCTTGATAAGGATTCATGTCGGACCCCAAATTAGTCGAAGCAAGCGCATCATGAGCTTACTGTACTGTCCATATAGCAGCTCGCAATTTTACACTTGGTCCTCAATCATGAGTGCATGTCCAGTATGGAGCCGAAGTTTCCAGGACGGGAGGGGCCGGAGTCTGTCACAGGGCGAAGACACATCAGACAATCTGCCGAAGCAAAAGCCATATATGTCAAGCTGTGAAAATCGATTCACGTGTCTGGAACATCGTCCTTCTTTCTTAGCAGTAACCGAGCGACCTAACCTCATCGACCGCATGAATGAATCAGCCCACCTACGCATGAGATCTATGCACCACCGGTAAGTTCATCAGTAGAAAGCAATGCGCTAGGAGCAGCGAAGAACGAAATCATGTGCGATAAAAGAACAGGGTTAGTGCGAGGTTAGTTCTCGAATGAATAGGACGGACGTGGTCGACAAACCAACAACCTTTTCTCGCTTTTTGTCTGTGGGGCATGATCTGGTGCACGTGACGTGGGGTGAGGGGAATATCAGTAAAATAGACACCAAGGAACACAAACAAAATTGAAAGATGAAGACGGTCCCGAAAAGAGTTCACTACCAGTGTGCCAACTTGCAATATCGTTGTCCCTCTTTGTAATGCACCAATGAGCAATGCATAGGTTTTTTGGCTGTCGGCCATTCTACACTTCACACTCTTAGCTTGATGACAAGTTTCCGGACCATGCTTCATTGCTTGATGCTCGCATTGAACGAGCCATTAGATTCGTTGAGTAAGTAAAGTCCTCGATGGCGAAGGAGAAACTCCGAAATGGTCTTGGGCAGTTTGGAGCCCTCCTTCTGTATCCAGAGCATAACTATCAAGAACGTCGATTCACAATCTCAGACGGATTAGAATTTGTACAATTACCCGACCCGATTTGGGTCTAACAAGTGCGTGCCCGGACGGGTAGAAAACAAGTAAAGAATATGTTTATAGACATTAGTTAGTTGTTAACAGAAGGTCATGAAAAAATAAATTACGTTTTTGTTAGTATTTCTCCTACTCTATGATCAAAGCCATCGATAGCTTTGACCATTTTCTCTTTTTCTCCCTTGCATATTCTAAGAATATACATCGTCGGTAAGAAAGTTGTGATGGTGCTCATGGATCTCGTGATTTGAATAGGGTCATTCCTTGCTAGCTGTTTTTTATCTGTTAAGGGCTTGATTGGCCTACCTACATGCACTAATAATTTGTGATTGATTACAATTAAAAAGGGTAATTGGTGGAGATCTAAGATAACAAAGGGAAAATGACATAAAGAACCTTTACACTTCGGTCTACTATGTAATGTTGTTCCCGAATTCTTACTTTTTTCAATGCGGTTCATAAACTTCGGTCCAATATGTAATGTAGTCCCTGAACTTTTAATTTGTTTGATATGGTCTCTGAACTTCAATCCAATATTCGGAGTGGTCTATGAACTTTCAAACATTTTCATATAATTTAGAAATTACATTGAATATCTACTAATAGTTTAAGGACTACATTGAACAGATAAAGAAAAACTTATGGATAACACTGAACATCAGGCCAAAATTCAAGTACGACATTGCACGTTGAATCAAAGTACATGGCCACGTGTGCTGTTATCCTAGTAATAAATAGAGATGATTTAGCTCAACTGAACAGAAAGCATCACACTCGATTGTGCATTGTCTGGACTAATCAAGTCTTTGTGGAATGTGTGCGCGCGAACCTCATCTTCGTAGTCCCCCACTTCATTTTCCATCGATCAGATTCAGTTGGGACAAAGGTCCTCCATAAATGCAGGGTAGACCGACCTGTTTGAAGTTGAGAGGAAGGGTATTATACCATGAAGGTGGGCACTGAGACCGAATCACCATCCATGTCCTAGCAGCGGCACCTTAGTAGGCCCGCCTAGGCTCGAAATGCAAGTAAAACGGGCGATTGCCGGTATTTCCCTTGTCCGGCCCATCTTGATGATTCTACCAAGAGAATTTAACTTTCATCGAAAGGGCCGTGTTTTGCTCCATCCCCTATCCAGTCTTTCAATCGGTGGGTTTACACATATAAATATGCATTGGATTCAGTTAAGTTTGCATGAGAACGACCTTCGTGACCCAAAACTCACCAATCAAAGGCGTTGTTGGAAGATAGAACCATGTTTTGAATCATGCAGGTCTAGGTTTTATGCGGACATGATGTTCGGCTCGCCGTTGATCAGGTCTAGTGAATGCAATATGGTATTTTTCCAATTGCATAGGAAGCTGGGAAAGCTGTCCTGTATTCACATCCCAAGAGGAAGGGAGGTAAACGATGTTGATGGGCTTATCCGGCCCATGAAGAGGACAGGCCTACCTTTCGGGTTAATTTTGACAAGTGCTCGGCCCATCAGGCCCAAACAGACACCCAGGAAATTCAATCTAGCAACGTGCGGGAGAGATGAAAAGTCGTGCTTAAATTTTCCTTGCACAGATACAATAATGAGAAGTGTTCACAATGCGAAATTTCGATGCATATCTATCGACTGGACTGGGCTCTCGTTGCGCGTTCGAGCTTAGACGAGATTCTTAACGAGCTGCTGCAGGCTGACCCGAACCACCGGGGCTAACCGAATCTTGAAAGGTTCGGCCTGTCCTGGCCCAGTCCGGCCCCGTTGTAGAATCAGCTCTAACAGGGAAGAAATGCAATGCATTTTGTTCGACTGCTTTCTTGATTGTCCTGTTTCTGTCCGTGAAGTGATTTTACCGCACCAAGCAGCTCCCCAAGAAATGAATTCTAATGAAAAGTCATAGGTTCTTGTCTGATGGCTCGAAAGACTACATTAAAATATATCTACCGGTGTACAGACTTCCCTTCTACCGGTATACAGAATTCCTTTGCATAAACATGTTCCCACTTATCTCCTAGAGCTTTCATAGAATTAAAGAAGTTCAAAAGAATCTACAAGCCAAAATGGCCAAAATCGCGATGGCATATATGGCCCAAGCGCTGCACTTGAGCCAAAAATGGAATGGAATTGTCATGGCGATGAAGAAGGCCGTCGCCACAAAGAATATGCTAATGTGCTGTAGAGCAAAGGAAATCGTCAGGTACTTGGTATTGTTATCGATGTATTTGCTTACAAAGAGAAAGACAAAGGCTAATATGACTGCCACCGAGTATAAATAGTACACCGGAGGGAGGTGATTGCCCTCCTGGATCGATGCCACGGCTAATTCTGTGGCCGATGTCAAGCAGAATGAGATGATGATCTTCTCCCAGGCCAGACCAGGCTTCATCTCCAATGCAGTAGGTAGAGCATCGTGTGCCCTCCTACCCATTTCAAGGTCTAGAGCAGACGGCGCCGGCGGTTGCGACTGCGATCGGGAGGATACTATTGCTGGGAGATTGGGAAAGATAGGATGGGTGAGGGTGCTTGTTTTGTTGAGCAAGGTGAGGAAATTGGATGTCCAACTTCCCCATCTCATGTTATGATGATGTTCTGCTGCTAGGGACTTCCTAAGCCACAGGCCTCCTGCCTAGACACATATTTATAGCACATGAAAGGAGAAATTTTCCACGCCGACCGTCAGGAATTGACTTGAAGACTATCAGGAAACACCTTATCAGCTTAGCATCCGAGTCAGATGACTAAGAAGCCAAGGGAGACCTTATCTCTTGTGCCTGCCCAAACAACACTGCTTCCCAATTTCACAGAAGCTTCATTGTGCATTTTGGGTTGGCTCGCTGATTACGTATCACTTTGTCATACCATACACCACACAATAGGGACAGGACTAGTTGAATAGGACGACACGGGAATTCATTTCAGTTAGAAAGTCGAACCCGAGAATCTAGACTTATGGGTAAAGTGAGATCACTTGCATATAAAAATAATATAAATCTCATAAACAAAGGGATATGAAATACTTCAACGCCTCCTCTGGTGTAAAAATAAGATTGAGAGCAGACTAGTAGAATTTGACAAATGGGGAGGGGGGGGAGGGGGGCGGCAAATGCGAACGGAAGTAGGACCTAACTTTAATGTCACATTAGAATGTCCAGCCCTAATGTCAAAACTTTGAAATGGAGGAAAACCGTATGTATACAAAGTTATATCTGCCCACCTAACACAATCTAGATTCGAGCCAAGTAACCCAAACTCTTATAACTCGTACAAGCAACCTATCTTGCACAAGGATGCATGCCATCCCTATATCGAGAATAATGAGAGGCATATGGCATACAGAAACTGCAGCAGATAAGTAAATCTATTATGCAGCCCCTGAAGGCATTAGAGGGACTACATTCAAACAAAAACTATCAAACCTGCAGTGACACGCCACAATTCATTTGATGTGCGGACCATAACAAGGAGGCAAACAAGTCAATAAGTGGTTCCTGTAAAGACATGCTAACATGAAGTATACAAACGTACAATTTCACAGGCCATTGCCCCGCAAGACCACAGCCAAAAAAAGCAGAGGCGAAGACTCAGAGACAACACACACAAGGATGCATAGACTATGCAGAGTTGTCTGAAAAAAGAAAACCTACTATTACATCAGGTTTTATTCTCCCAACAGTTAACAATATGGGTTCTTGAGGAATAAAACGTCCTTCTACCCTTAACAAAAAATGTGAACTTCTAAAGAATTCAATCATCCTTGCTACAAGGACAAGATAATAGGGTCTCTCCGATGCCACTATCTACAATTTCTACACAACTTCATACTCGGTCCGGACTTTTACAAAACAATGTCACCCTCGCCCTCGACTCATGATAAGAGGCCAATCCATGCTCTCTGGGTCCTTCCCCGCTCATCATTCCGCATCATCAGCAGGTAATTTATGACGACAAACAGGACATGTATTCCTCATGCGCAACCACGTCATAATACAATCGGTGTGGTATCCATGGCTGCAAGGCAGCTGCGTTTTAGTGTCCCCAGCCGAAAATTCATCCTTGCAGACCGGACAAAGCCCGTCCTTTCCATCCACATCCTCTTGAGTCAAAGCCAACTTCGGTAGATTCTGGATCACTGCTTCAGAAGCTGGGGACCCTCCCACCAGAGAACTCTCATTCTCAGTAAACTGACCAAACATGGCCTCATATTCCGCAGAAAGTAAGTCATCGTCATCATAATCAAAGTAAGTTTCTGGCTCATTAGCCAATTCTGCCATTGCTACTAAATTATCTGAATTCAACAAAACCTCCCATTCCAAGTTCCCAAAATCTCCAACTACTTCAACACTCGCATCTTCTTCACCTTCATCTGCAATAATAGGCGTAGAAGATACAGAAATGGATCCATCATCATTGAGAGGATTGCCAAACAAGCTTGATACCTCTCTATCATCAACACAACTCTCGACTTCCTCCCACTCCAAATTGAGATCCTCGACCTCCCCGTCAACTGCTTCCAACGGAAGGGGATCATCCCAACACAAAGGAACGCTACAGAAATAGTCATCCTCATCAATCACGTGATTCAAACTCAATTCATCGTCTGAACCTCCACAAGCCCCCAACTCATCCTCCAACTCCAAATCAGAACCGAACTCAACATCACGAACACCAGTACAGCACTGCTCCATTTCACACATCGTCATCCACGCTTCACAGGAATCGAACCCAGAAGACCCAGCCTCCATAAAAAACTCATCTTCACAACAGTCCTCGTCTACTAATCCACCATCCTCGTTCCCACCCACGCCAAACCCTAACCCGATCCCTAAATCTACATCCACGTTATCCATACAAACGTCATCATCCGCATCAATCACCCCAAAATCCAACCCGTTTACCTCCTCCGACGCCGAATCCGCGCCGCCCGCGAGCTGCGGATGCTCGACGAATCGATCCATGCCGGAACTGGCCTCGCCGCCGATCTTCCGGACCAGATCGTCGGAGCCGTCGGGATCGGAAGCGACGTCGCCGCACAGGGCGTCGATTCGATCGGCGGCGGCCGCATCGCGGACGGGCAACGTCAGGTCGTCGTCGGAATCGTAGAGATCGAGCGCGCGGCGTTGCTGGTGGTGGGAGGAGCGGGGGGGAGGGCCGAGCTCGAAGGAGAGCGAGCGGCGGAGGCGGCGGTCGGGGTGGCCGGGGCGGGAGATCGGGGCCGGTGCCGACATGATTTTTTTCCCGAGGGGAAGGGTTGGGGCTTTGACGTGGAGGGCTTGAAATTAGAGAGACAAGGTTGGGGTTTGAGGGTAGTTAGGTGATTCTTTCTTCTCTCATTTTCTTTGACTTTATTATAAAAAAAATAAAATAATATGTATAAATATAGATAAAAATATAATAAAATAAATTGTAAGATCATAGTTAGGAAGGAAATTGACATGACACCAAGCAACTCGTGATAAATGTGATTGATGTATAAAATTACATAATCATCATAGAGAATAATACTATCTAGATAGGCCCGAAATTACAAGCTTTTTCAGTGTTTCGGCTTTTTTTTTTTTGTCTTGTCGATGACATTGAATTGTGGATTATTATTAAGTTCATTATCAGTGTAAAAAAAATTTCAATAATCATGGATACAAATATGATTGAATTCATCCATGTGACGTCAATCCGATAATGAATGTATAAGAAAAAGAAATCCTTCTCATATTGGTAGTGGGTTTGGCAAAAGAAAATCCAAAGACAATGCCAATAGGAGTTTCAATGTCTCATGCACGCGGCTAAAAAAATGATTGGTTAGTTTTGTTTGTTTCGTAGAGAAAGAATGACTTGAATAATATTTTCCAAAAAAAATGATTGGTTATATGTCTGTAAAAAAACTAGTCAATGTATAATGTCTTTACCATTTACAACAAGTTAAAGCTAAACAATTTCATGAATTATAAAAATATTTTTCGCTTCATTCGTCTTTATAAGTAATGTAAGTAGTCATTTTTCAGAAAATATCTTTCAAATCATGGATTCTTTTGTGAAATAAAAGCTTTGTGTCAAGTACATCTCAATCTTTAGGAATATTGGCTCTTAGGGTCCATTTGTTTCACCAAAAAAAAAATGATTTGGAAAATATTTTCCAAAAAATGATTGGTTATATCTCTTTCAAAAAAATAGTCAATGAAAAATGTTTTCACTATTAACAACAATTTAAATCCAAACAATTTCATGGATGATAAAAATAGTTTTCTTTCATTCATTTTTATAAGAGATACAATTAATCATTTTTTGAAAAATATCCTTTAAATCATGGATTTCTTGTGAAAGAAAAGCATTGTGTCGAGCACATCTAGATCCTTAGGAATATGGAGAGAAAGCCCGTGGTCTTTAGTCATCTAATCATAATAGGGACTCTCCATTCAAAGATTTGACAATATCTTGGTGAAAGGAATTGGCGATTTCGAATTAACATCTTCGATAGCCGAGTAATCCCCTAAACAATCTCAAACATTGAAAGAACGGTCTCACACTCTCGTTTTTCCCTTTAAATAAGGTGATCACGACTCAGAAACCGACAAAAATCATATTAGAGAATTCAAGCATATCGTGTGCACATAACGTACCAGATAGAGACTTATCTTGATTCGATGAGCAGCATCGACGGAATGTAATTAACGATCATAACATACAAGATGTGTTGGGCTCTAGTCAAGCCTTTGTTAATATAGATAGAGGTTAGGCCAGTAGCTAGAATGATGCGAGGCCTAACAAGATTATTTTAACATGTTAATCCTAATGACATTAGAAACCCGAATGAGTTTGTCTAGCCTGTCTAAGCTTGGGCCCAATTTTGTACGGCCCACCCAAACTGGCCCATCAAGCCGGGCAACAAATTTTTTAGGTGGGCTTGGTTCAATTGTACTTTGGACCATTCCCAAATTGTCATGCACAAAATGATAGAATGACTAGAGAATTCCAATGGACTACTATTCAATACGAAAAGATTTCGAACAAGGGTATGAAGTAATCAAGTTAGTCTCAAATGAGGAACTAAACTCGCTGGTTAGCCAAATTTTCGCCAAATGAGCACGGGACTGGAGCAGGGGTACTTTTTCCAAAACAATTATGAGTAAAAAACATCCGAATGCCTAAAAAGTGAAGAATCCTAAAATCGGTTCTTTCTTTGCCAGTTCTATGAGAGTAGGAATGCAACCTCCATGGCACTTTCATCAACCAAAAATCCACAAAAATCAAAAGACCCAAATCACAAAAATAGCCCCAAAGCCAAAATAAGGGAAAATGGCATCAACATTTCTTGAACTTTTGCTCAATATATAAAATCATCCTTGAACCATTAATTTATTTTGTGATCCTTTAACTTTAGCCTAATATTTAATATTATCCATAAATTTTTAATTTATTCAATGTGATTATTGAAATTTTAGTACGTGTTTATTTACTCTCTGAATTATATTCATGTTTGACATTACCCTGAACTTGGATTAATTGAAGTATAATATTGGAAATTTGCATATAGTTTAAGAACTAGATTTGACATTTACTAAAAGTTCAAGGATCACATTAAACAAATTAAAAATTTAAGAACTACATTACACATTAAATTGAAATTCATGAACTACATTGCATATTAAGCAAAAATTCATATTTCATTTCTGTCTATCATCCCTCAAAATAACTTGAAGTCAAGCAAGAAGTCGTTAGGTTAAGCAAACTCTCCTTACATGACCAAATGTAAGATATGCCGAAACCAAACCACTAGGTTCAACTAAGAAAAGGCGTGCGATCGGAGATAACACAACCGGCGTCTCACATTCCGAGCCCGATCCAGAGGTGGTCTCCGCTCCCTTTCTTTTTCTTTTTTAAATTTTATTGCTTTCCTCTTTCAAATTTAAAGGCACCCACTAAAATCAAGAACCCTAAGTTCATGTAATTTGATTCATGGAACCAAAAAAAAGGAAATGAGCAGAGACTTACAGCTAGGGGTGAGCATCGGTCCAGGATTGACCCTGGACTGACCCTGGACCGACCCAACCCTGCTGGTCCTGGTCCAGTTCTCAAGGGGACTGGGTCGGTCCTTGGTCCTGAAATCCTTGAACCAATACTGTGCGGGTTTGTCCTCGGTCCTAATAGTTTCGAGTTGGTCCAACTCGGACCAACCCTGGCCTTATATATTATATTATACATAATATATTTTTATTTATTCTAAAGAGTAAAGCCTAATTCAAATGGCGTCCTACTCCAGTATTCTTGTTCTCTTCTTTCTACTTTATCCTCTTAGTATTCAATTTGCCAAGTAAAATCAAAAGAAACAACTTCACTCGTAAGCAATCTTGCCCTGCTCGCCACTTGACACTCACCTCGCTCACTTTTGGTCGCTCACCACTCGACACTCACCCCACTTGTCGCTTGTCGCTTGACACTTGCACCGGTCACCTCTATTCGCTAACCTTGCTCATTCTGAGTAAATTATAAGGAAATAAAGCCCTAATTAGAAATTCTTTTCGCTAATGAGCAATGCTCATCTTGCGGCTCTATAAGCAATCTTAATTGTTTTTTCTGATTTCTTGCTTTTAGTAAATGTGAAATTCTTTATTGTTACCTTATTTTAAATTTGTTGAATATGCATTAGTATTTATAGTTTAGTTAAAATCACAGTATCGATAAATATGTAATTTGAAATAATTGGTTTAATTTTTTAGAAATACAAAAAAATGAAAAAAATTAACGATTGGTCCCGGGTTAACCCTGGAACCGAACCGAACCCATTCGGTCGGTCCGATCCTCGGTCCTAGGCTTAATAGGGTCGGTCCTCGGTCCCAAAAATTGAGGATCAACACTGTGCGGGTTGGTCATAGGGTTAGGGGGTGGACCAGCCCAACCCGGACCATGCTCACCACCTCTAAGATCTCTCTTCCGGCTGCAAAAGAGAGAAAAAGGTTTTGGAGGAACAAAAATTAAAAAAGAATTTTGAGTGGAAAGGGAATAAAACTGAATGTGACAAGAGACGAGTCAATAAAGAAGGGATAAAGACATAAGCGGTTTCTGAACTTTGGCTCAATATGTATCGTATTCCATGAACTTTTAATTTGTTCAATGTAATCCATCAACTTTTGGTACATGTTCAATTTAATTTTTAAACTATATGAAAATGTTTAATATTATACTTCCATTAATTCAAATTTAGGGGCAACGTTAGTCCAATGGCTACATTAAACATATATGAAAAGTCTATGGAACCACATTAAACAATTTCAAAGTTTAAAGATAATATTACATTGCGTTAAAGTTCAAAGACCATTCATTTCATTATCCCAATAAAGAACATGGTTGATAAGCTAGAATTGCTTGCTAGAAAGAAAGAAGTAAACCAAATTTAGGGATTTAGCTATCTTTTACTCAAAAAAAAAAAAAAAAATTTTGGACAAAAGTGCCTTGGATCTGGTGGCTGAAACAGATGTCTACTAGCTATTGGCGAGAATTTGATCGACCGACGAGTTCGGGTCCCTATTTAAGACTATCATGATCACTTAAGGCATTTATTTGATATAAAGTGCACTTTGGGCCATTTTGTGATAAAATAGACCCACTTTAGGCTATTGTTAGAAATTTTCCCTATTTTAAGCCCTATATTGTTAGATTTATTACAATGTAATTTTTAATCATGGTCGGCGATAATCTTTTTCTTGATTTGAAAGGGTCTTGTTATTGTCCTCAAGCCACTGATTATGACAACTATTTATAGAAAGAGTACTTATTAAAACATTTTGAAAATTTAAATTGGTGCAATACGAGAAAATTGATCGTCTACATGAAATATAAAATTTATATTTTAAATGCAAATATAATGAGTTTTAACAAGTGGGTTCTCTTTGATATAATGGTAAATAATGGTACAATGGGAGAAAATTATGGAAGTGTGTTGTTAGTCACCCCGTGGAGCACTGATTAAGTATTAGTACAAATTGAAAATTTACATGCTCTAAATATAGGGATGGATAAATAGTAGAAACAATTTCATGCATTCAAACAAAACAACTTTAAATATGTGAATTTTGATTTTTACATTTCGAAAGTACTATTCAACTGAGTGTCGCAAGAACTCCTGTGAAAGTCTTCCTCATTGAAAATTGTTACAACATCTTGAGGAGACTAATGAGCTTATTATTGAACACTGATGCAAAGCAAAATCGTTTTGTAGGGCCCTGGGAGACCTATTGAAAGAACAATGAACTCTTGCGCTACATCTCAATATTTTATATCTTTATTAGCTAAAAGCTTGGAGCAACAAATTCAATTGAACAAAGGCCAGGTACCCATCTAGACAAAATCACCCACCATCTCCACAATCAAAAAGTGCACCAACTTTTCCCAAAAGCAAGCTCCCTTAGTGCATGAACAAGACACACATGCATGCTAAGATCTGTCTCAATTTCTTGATCACATCAAAAGAAGAAAAGAAGAAAAGAAAGAAACTCCAAAGAACACAAGCTTTCATGGGGAATTGATCATGTGACCATGTCTCACCAAAATCATGTGGCCATGTCTTGTAAAGGCAAGCCAAAACTTCTCTTCCTTTTGAAACCCCCCAAGTTTGAATGCCCGATCGAAAGCTCCCCGACCAAAGCCACTTTTCGACTAGAATAATATTATTCGGAGACAAAAAGAAGTGACCACAATCTTATGATCCACATACCTTTAGGATCTCCATAACTCGAACACAACCCATCTCCTTCCGTACATGTGGGGCGGTACAAGAGCTCTTTCTCAACACCCAAAAACCCTATGGTGGCCTTGGAGCTAAAAAAAAGCATGGTGATTCATTGTCTTTCTTTGTTTCGTTTCATGCACGGTGATGTGTTATTATTTTTAAAACGGTACATTTTATACTCAAATCCGTGTCGGAACACACAAAACTAGTTGACCCTGATGTAATCTAGTCTCTTGAAACCGACGTGCTAGACTTGTAAATGAAATTTTTTATCTCATTATATCGTACACGCTCATTGGTGGTACTGCCTCTTCTTGTGTTATGCAGGCTGCATGGTATGCAACCGATGGAAAAAAATGGACTGCACTACACCAAGTATGGATAAGGCGTGGAGAATGGTCGTGTTTACATTCTGACACCCATTTATAACCTGCTATACTCTATTTTATGTCTGAGTGAATGTTCTTGTGGGAACATACCCAGCTCGCTGTCCATCTTCGGATGCTTTGAACATTCAAATTCTACAGAAGCACAACCGAGACAATTTTCACACGTTTAGTCAAAACTTTCGGTCCAAGTCAAAACATGAGCTTTACGGACCGACCCAGCACAAGCTTTTTTTCTTTTTCCACTTCTCAATGCGGTGAAAACCGAGAAAGCTTTGCATATATACTCATTTTTATAAACATGGTAAGAAAACATTTACAGTACAAGACCAAATCAGTCACTTAAAAGAGAGGGAAAATTAGGAGCTTGCCAAGATCTTGCTAGACGGAGGATTAGGGTTTTTTCAAGATCATAATATAAATAAGTATCTGGACAGTCAATTATCTAATTTTGAAAGTAGTTTGTGGTGATCTAAGTGGTAAGTTTAGTCTTACTATAGCTCCAATTAGGACCTTAAATGCCTCAGAAAATCGCATGCTCTCACATTTTTTACGCAGCATATGTATGTACATGTATGATATCTTTCTTCTTCCACATAATATCAGTCCATAAAGAGCTAAATAGCAAGTCGCAGACGAGAATATTTGTTCGCAAGTGTGTATACAGAAAAAAAGGGTCAGGCTTCATTATATTAAATTATATTTATATTACACTATATTATATTTTATTATATTTTATGATATTATATTCCTCTTAAATAAACGAGAAAACGACTACGCTTTGCATGTGCAATGGCCGACGACTGCGCTTTGCGCAGCTCGTTTCCCGACGTTGAAAGCCAATTTAGCTTATAAACTATGATGTAATTCTCTCTCTCATAAAATTAAAATAAAGCGAGAGGTAAGATGAAGGTTGGAGAGCACGCCCTCGTGTTCTATATTCGCGAAACCCCAGCCCCTTAATTTTTATACGTTGATAACTGTTTTATTGTTGTTAATCATTAAAAGGCTGGCGATTCGAGGTGGTAATCGCTTTTTCCATGTTCTTCAATCCCCCAATTCCAAGGCTGCCTCTTGGGAAACCCCGTCGCCCCCGATCACCAAGTGCAAGTGTCTCCTCTCGAATTCAATTGCACTAAAAATAATAATAATAATGAGGATACAAAGAACCCAAGAATGTGATGATTTTGGGGGAAAAAGAGAAAACATTCACATTCATTTTTTCAATCGAAAAAGGGCAAAAGCTCTGATTCAATTGGAAAGTCTTTGCCTGCTCTAACTTGAATGATCATTCCTCGCATTACTACTTAAGGATATGCAGACAACTTAAATTGTAAAGATCGTGTCAGGCCAGAAAAGATGTAACTATGGGGATTCAACAAGGAACATTTGATTCTGAGGAAGCCTGTTTCTTGAATAAAATCAACACCTTTTCCTTGAAATTACACATGTTGGTGAGCTTGGGCGTCATATGAGAAGGAACATTTGATTCTGAGGAAGCCTGTTTCGTCACCTTTTCCTTGAAAAAATTACTTGGGCATCATATGAGAAATTAGCCTTCCATTAATAATCTAAGAGTGCAGGAAAAAAAAATACTCCGCTACCCTTTTTTATTGTTAGAATATCCAGGCCAAAAACTTGAAAATAAATAGATGGATGGAGACTTTATGTATGGAAGATAAATTGAAACTACATAGACAAATAATGTCGAATGCTTTAACACCAAATATCTCAACCGTTCATGTTTGGGATTTCTAGAATCTCTGTGTGCATGCACATAGTTTTCACAAATTTTACCTAACGATACTATATAGTTATTGCCGATCATTTATGTTTTTCCAAGAATGCAATTGTTTGGAATCTGTCGCGGCTTACTTTTCTTCAATTTTCCCCTTAGGAAAGCATCGTGGCCTAACTTGTGTGCGGTGTTCCAACCCTACTAGTCAAATCTCCGTGGCTTCTCCACAGGTAAATCCCTAATCGCAGTCAAAAAACAGGACAACTTCTCGACCAAAACGCGCCTTCAAACCGCAAAAGTTAATTCAACATTGAAACTAAACTAAACCCTCTCTTTCATACTTCATAAACAATTCACTCGCCAAATGTAAGAACATTATAAAATTCGGAATAAACAAATGGACGAAGTAACAGCCAGCGTAACCTCCACTACCATGAGGATGCGTGCCGAAGGGAGGCAGCATTGGCCACTGCGAATCTCTCCTGTCCCACCTAAGAACCTCTTCTTTTGCACTGTTATGACATCGATGAACGTGCCGGGAAGACTTGAAATTTTAGACCAAAAAAGTATATCGCGTGAAAACATGAATCTTTTGTTTAATGAGCCCACTTGCTAAGCAACTTCATAAATTAAAAAGTCTACAGTTTCCGACTCACTGATTTTTACTATGTTATGTATAAATCAATACTTTAGAAATCAAATTATAACACACGTTACCAACTAATATTGATCGAAAAATGATGGTGAAAATATTAGAGTTTGGACATATAAAAAGAAGAAGAAAAAAAGTAGAAAAAGCTTTCCACGTTGCATGCATGGCGGCAGACAGGCGCTGAACACCGTATCTTCAAGTCCACGCGATCACATGCTCGAAAAGAAAATCCCTCTTGATATTCTGAAGCCTACCCAACAAAAAACCGTTTTCCAACTTTTCAACTCAAAGACTGTCTGAAATCCTGCTTGTTCTTTCGAGCTCTTCGAAGTGATGCGGGCATTACTAAGTCTACTATTGAATATAATATATGGTGGGGAAATGTTGAAAGAGTAAGCTTAGGGACACTAGCCTTTGACCGAGGCCTTAGACTCTATAAAGACCCTCGCTTGCTTCCCCATGTCCCCCTCTCTTTCGTTGTGTTCAAACAACAAAACATACTCCGCAGAAGCCAAAGAAAAGACAAGGGGCAGACAAGGGACCAAAAATGGAGGCCGCAAGGATCACTAGCTTTCTGCTCATGCTTCTGCTCTTTTCGCTGCAGCAATCGAGCTCCTGTGCACAAATTGGCCATGGTAAGTAGAATAAGCTTCATATACTTTACGAATTTGTGTGTCGTATTGTAGTATATGTTGATCAACGCATGCATATTGCTCACTAGATGTTGAAACTTTTCCGCAGCCATGGAAGAAAAATCGGCCCTTGACAGAGATGGAGTGGACGTATCGACAGCTGGAGGCTCCTCATCAGAAGTTCAAGAGGTAGAAGAAATTACCTTCTATCATAACAATTGTCGCGTGCGCACATCACTGTTGTCCATATAGATGGTACTAAAAAGGATTGTGAAAGCCATTTTTTTCACAGATGTCTAATTAGCGAAACTTCTGCAACTTTCTTGGAGTGTTCGACCTGTTATTCACTTTGCTAGTGCTCATATTTTGCAGGAACTACATGACCACAATCCTTCTACTGCTGAAGTAGTGAGAGACATTGATGGAGGAATCAAGGAACGGAAGTTGAAGTCGAGAAAGTTCCTGGGACAAAGCACGGCGAAAGAAGTGGTTTCAAGTATGCAAATGAGTTCAGAGAATGCATCATCATCATCATCATCATCATCATCCATCATCGACAGGTGCCGAGAATTATTTTGGAAAAAGTAGCCTACGTAGAGGGAAATGGATGGTCGGCCGTAGACTGCGAGTCGACGAGAATTAGAAGCCCCCGTCGTTCCGTCAGAGTGAAAATGGGTGGTTTTGTAGCTTTCAATGCCGATTATCATGTGCCGAAACCACACCCTCCTAAGAACAACTAATGAATAACTGCATCCATCGAGAGCTACTCAAGAAAAGCTCTTTTTTCTCCCCTTTCTTTTCTTTTCTTTTCTTTGCTGTTTATCCCTTTCTTTTCCTTTGAAATTTTGTCAAGCTATATGCAAGTGCGGAATATCATACCTGTATGTATCGAAACTACAGAAATTTTAATGATATGAAAGCAAAAATTTTGTTCAGTGTTTCTGTTTGTGCAGCTCTTTCCTGCTTTGGCTTATCTTTCTTGTTCTTCTTTTTCCCCGTTTACTTTGGGCTTTCCCAAATTGATCGATGTGTCTTTACTCTGCATAAGCGCACAATGATAGATAACCTGGGAATATCGAAGATGTTTCGAGTTTGTTACAATGTTGTTTCGCAACATTCAAAACATGGATCAAAGTAGTTGGAAGAGGAATTTTTATTTCCGTTTGATCATCCAAGTGTTTGGATTAATGCAGGAAAGGACCAAAATGCTTCAAAGTTGCCCCAAGCAAGCTCACTTGATTACATGGAAGATCAGGTTCCTCCTCCCCCCCCCCCTTCCTCTTTCTTTACATATATATTTTTATATGTATGCATATATGCTTGTAGTCCATATGCTCCATGGTATATTGGACAGTCCCTGCAACTCACCAGATTTGACGGCTCAGATTACCTGACCCCACTGCTACAATAGATCCCATGAAAGAAAGCTGATACTTACACTATTATAGCACCTACACAATGTCTTCATTTCTTGTAGCACACTTTTATTCTGGCAAATGATCTTTTCAACTCACTTTGGCCATAGAGTGAAGGAGACAAGGGAGGGACAACAAGACCCTTCAGAGTTTCCATCTTGAGGAAGATGATGGTGTATTCACCAGATCCAAAGCCTGTGCATTGCGACACAACAAAAAGCTCGAAATGTCCATCATCCCGAGAACCTCATTACGAGGGCAGCCTCCAGAATCTTTATGCCGAAAAGGAAGTCGCAGAGTCTGCTGGTGAGATCATGGCCCTCACCAACAGAGACTACCACTGGGTCAGTCGGCACCCGCCTCCTATCAACAACGGGCACCCCTTGTCTCAGCAGCACAAGCCCTAGTCGTCTCTTGGAATTTCACGAACTTGCTTCTCAAATTTTGGGGTTGTCTTATATGAGAAGCGAGCGTTTTTGTCTTCACTTACTATATAGACTACAGTATAACTACCGACATGATAGCTCCTGCTGTAATTTCTTTCTAGTCGAGGGATGAATGCGCTTCACGTACACTTCGCCGCATATTCCCTTTCGTGCTGCTAAACACGGTCAACGCGACGAGAAACTAGACGGATCCATGCGCCAAGCAAGTTCCAGACATTCGTTATTCGAGCAGAAATGAAGTTTTAAAAATCTTGTCTAGCGACAAAGAACTCGGCACTGACGAGGAAAACTAGGAAAAGCTCGCGCTCTGCGATGCGGTGAACAGGAACTCCCGCTGCAGCGCGGGCGACAGCGTAGCTACTGTCGATCTTTAGGGTTTTTTTCTGTCTTGGTGGGTTCTTGTGTTGCGGCCCATGCGGCCCGCATGTCTCAATTCGGGCCGAAACGACGGCGAAAAGTTCCATTGATGGACGAAATGGAGCAGGTGCGGTTTGGTCCATCGTGCGTGGGATTAGCATGCTGAACCCATTCATCACAAAGTTGTGATGAATGGGAGTTCTTTTTGCTCTACTTGGTTTTGCAGACGAAGCTGCAATCTTTCTGCATTATCTCACTTTTGATTGGGCCTGATTTGACCATCCTTGTGCTTTTATGCTGTCCCTAATCGAATCACTTTATTTTTAATTTTCTCCGAACTAGTCCTTCGATCTATGTAAATTTTGTAATCTAGTCCCTCTAGCACCGTATCTGTTTAAATCCAATTTACATGGTTATCTAACAACGGTGAAGTGTGATATAAATAAAGTTCTGGCGATAGAGTCGCCCACCAGGGATGATGAATGAGAAGCCATGGCCAAGCTCCTAGACGAGGGCTTGCATTAGGGATGTCAGAACTGAACCAAAAATCAAATAGAAATTGAAACCAACTTAACCGAATTTTCGTATATTTTTTGGTTCGATTTGGTTCAATTAACTAATCTAAATCGAAATTCTAAAAAAATAAATGAATGCCCAACTTGAAATTTCTAATCTTTTTCATCTCTAATTCAGTTCAGTTTCAGTAAGTAAGACAAGAAATGGAAAATCAAAAAATTGAATCAAACAAGGTTGTATTGATTCGGTTTAGTTGCTCACACTATCGGTTCAGTTTAATTTGGATTTCTTGAAAATCAAACCAAACCGAACCGTTAACACTCCCTACATGGCTAGGCAAGCTCTGGTTCAAGGATCAAATGACTATAGTCAAGTTGAGTGGCAGTGAGCTTTGTCCAGAGCTCAGGCAGCCATGACCGCCCCGCTGTGGCGAAGCCCCCACCAAGAGGGCAATCGTGAGTAGCAGAAGAAGACCTTTCTCTTATTTTTTTTCTTCTTTTCTTCATTATTTACAATTGCATCCACGTGGTTGTCTATATCGGCATAATTTATCCGCATCATACTCCATTATTGTTTCATGATTATTGATTGGATTTTGCTAGATTTGGTGTCGGAGGAATATGCTCAAATCACTGGAATGAGAAAATCCATAGGAAATTTCCAAAAAAAAAACAAAAAATTCGAAAAAAACAGTCAAACTACATGGACGTAAAGTACAATTTTCCTATTAGGTCTCTCAATAGGCGTAAATCTAGGGCTACTAAGCGCATGAGTAGGTTTTTAATCGGTTCCCTTCTATTGAAATTTCTCCGATGCTTAATCCAACATTATTGATTTTGGAACTCAAGATGCGAAAGTAGAGTTTTCAAACTAAAGTCATATCGGGAAGACCACAAGCCACGCTTAGATATCCAATTTAGTTCCGACCGGATCTCAAATTCAAAAACTGAATCGAACCCGGCACGGCAATAATAGATCAAACCAGTAATTCGATGGAGTTTGGCGACGAATCAAGGAGCACACACACTTCTACTAGAAAAACCAAGCCAGTCCTAGCGCAGTAAAAACCCAATTCTCGAACGCAAAGTTAAGACAGGGGATGGCATCTGAACAGGCCCGGCGACGCGACAACATCTCATCAGTCCTTTCGTCGACGATAGCCTGGGGAACATCATGAATGGCGAGCGTCGGTTGAGACGAGGCTTTGGCGCTTTTAGCTCCACCAACCGACTCGAACAGGAAGCACGTCCTTCTAAAAAGTCGAAGCTCTAGAAAACGACTTCGTTCGGTTCCTCACGCCGTCGAAGGCCATTCCTGAACCTGATCGAAACCTAGGCATTTTCAACCTAGGACAACACCCAGAACCGCACGTCCCTTTCTCCTTCGCTTTTCTCTTTTTTTGAGATGAGCCATGCTTGCACGATTGCTTTTCGCCGGGGGAAGTCGGTGAAACCAATCTGAAGTCTACTTGTTCCTAATTTTTTAAGCCTAGAACTTATTATCCATATTCAGAAATTTAAAACCTATATTGTCACAAGTTTTGGGATTAATTTCAGAGCTTATCGAGGTTCTACGTGTAGTCTTAATTAAATTATTATAATGAATAATCATCTCTAATATTCATCATTTATTATAATTTCACTGATCACAATTCATATTTAGAACTATTGAGATTATTAAATATTAACAAAGAAAAAATATCAATCATGGATATCTCCGAAAATGGAAGCTGAAATCAGTAATTTCAAATTACATGTTTGTCATTGGACGCCATGCAATACCATAAAAAAAACACAAACACTGATTCTAGATTCCAAGTTCTCGGTTTCACATGTCCCCTTTACCCCGCATATCGTAAAATCTGGAATCCGAACCGATCCAATTGGCCCGGTTGGATCCAAAATCTACCCTTCCCCCCTATTTCTCTGAGACCCAAAAGTCATGACAGGCCCGCAAAGCGCTGTTCATCAGGTTTTTGGAGCTTTTCTTAGTAAATCGCGAAGGAGCTAAGAAACGAAACCTCGTCCCGTCGTCACGGGTGACGCACCGCCTCCCCGATCTGAACTCACATGAAAAGTAAAGATGGTCAAAACAAGAGAGTCCCGACCAGCCACGCAGACGTGTCCCAAGGGCAGGATACAATCGTGTGTAGTTTCAGCGTGTTTCAACGAGAAACGTGTCGAATCGGAAATCCTAGAGCCAAAACGGTATTTATTCCGCAGCATCAGGACCATCCATATCATTCTTAACTCCTCTTCTTCCAACCCACTATAGCATCTAGGCATTCTGAGTCAAGAAGTTGTTCTCGCCGACCAACATGCCTCCCGCCGCCGCCGCTGCCGATGCTGCCGATGTCCCCGCCTCTCCGCACCTGCTCGTTTATCCCTTCCTCTCCTCAGGCCACATCATCCCCCTCCTCGACCTCGCTGACCGCCTCCTCCGCCGTGGCGTCCGTGTGACCGCCCTCGTCACCCCCTTCAACGAGCACCTCCTCCGCCCCCTCCTCTCCGACCACCCTTCCCTCTTCCACCCCCTGGTCATCCCGGCCCCCGACGTCCCTTGCCTCTCCAAGAACATCCTCATCGTCAAGGGCACCTCCATGCGCCACCACCACTACCCGGCGGTCGTCGAGTGGTTCAGGTCCCACCCCTCGCCGCCGGTCGCCATTTTGTCCGACTTCTTTCTCGGGTGGACCCGAGAGCTGGCCTCGGAGCTCGGGATTCCCCGCGTCGTGTTCTCACCTTCCGCCGCCTTCTCCGTGTCCATCGAGTTTTCGCTCTGGCAAAACGTACCCAAGAACGGCTGCGACGACGAGAACTCCACGGTGACCTTCGGCGACGTGCCGAACTCGCCGACGTACCGGTGGTGGCAGATTCCGCGCCTATTCAGGACGTACAAGGAAGGAGACGCCGACCTGGAGTTTCATAGGCAGGGCTGGCTGGCAAACGCTGCGAGCTGGGGCGTCGTCTTCAACTCGTTCACGGAGCTGGAGAGAGTCTACATCGACAACATGAAGGGGAGGTTCGGGCCGGACCAGGTCTGGGCCGTGGGCCCGCTCCTGCCTCCCGTGGACGACTCGGCGAGCTCGACCAGTCGGGGCGGGTCCAGCTCGGCCCCGGCCGAGGAGGTCCTGAAGTGGCTGGACGGCAGAGAGGAGCGCTCGGTGGTGTACGTGTGCTTCGGGAGCCGCACGGCGCTGGCGAACGACCAGATGGCGGCGCTGGCGGCCGCGCTGGAGATGAGCCGGGTCCACTTCGTGTGGTGCGTGAGGGATATCACGGACGGGCAGGTGCTGGACGGCCACGGGCGCGTGCCGGACGGGTTCGAGAGCCGCACAGCGGGGCGGGGGCTGGTGATCCGGGGGTGGGCCCCGCAGGTGCCGATCCTGCGGCACCGCGCCGGTGGGCGGGTTCCTGACGCACTGCGGCTGGAACTCGGTGCTCGAGGCGATCGGCGCCGGCGTGGTGATGCTGACGTGGCCAATGGGCGCGGACCAGTACACGGACGCGAAGCTGCTGGTGGACCAGCTGGGCGTCGCGATCCGGGCGTGCGAGGCCCCGGCCGACGCGGTGCCGGACCCCGCCCAGCTGGCCCGGGCGCTGACGGCGGCGCTCGACGGGACGAGGCCGGAGAGAGGCCGGATGGAGAAGCTGAGCAAGGCGGCGGCGGACGCGGTCGACGGAGGGAGTTCGGACAGGGACTTGGATGGATTCGTGAAGAGCCTGACGAAGCTTCGGTGCGGAAGAAGCGACGCGTCGGTGATTGACGGAGGGGCGTTGACGGATCGTCAAATTTGACGGCTGAAACCATAGTTTTATTTTTATTTATTCTCTCTTCTTTTTCCCTCTCTTATTAGTGAGGACAACTGGTTATTTAATAGAGTGATTGGAAGGTGCATATCAAATTATCCGTGCAAAGATTGTCTGTCTTACATTCCTTATTAATAAAAGAATTAATTAAATTGAAAATTGAAGATCGAGTTTCCATCAACTCATAAAATAAAATAAAACAATAGTCATTATTCTATTAAAAAGTAACAACGTAATTTTCACGTTTAGCTAATCGTTCGTCTTTGGTTGTTTATGAAGTTGAGAGTCCCACGAACCAAATTCTACGAAAATCGGGCAGGGGCCCAAATGAAAAGAAAAGAGTATGACGTGGGACATGATGTTGTAACTAAAGTGTGATTGATTTTTTTTTGTCAAAAAGGGTGACCAATTTGACATGGCATATATTGATTACCCGCTTTGAATTCTTGTTCCAAAACCCACGAAAAAGGGTTAAATATCTTTTCCCTTTATAGAATTCAACTGATTCAGACAATTGTCGGTGGCATATTCGATTTCAATGGTGTGGTTTCTCCGAATGTCGCTCTTAGGTGCAATAAACCATGTTGAACATGACATAGCCCTATAAGTAAATTCACTATTCGGCTTCATAATAGTACTCAGCTCAAACTCGCCCACATTTGGGCATGGCCACAACCCTCCATGGTGGTCGACAAGGGCTTCGTGGCCCTCTTCTAGTGGCTAGCGAGGGTGTTTGTGAGATCAGTGACCCTAGCTGGCCACAAAGGAAAAAGAATAGGAAAATAAGAAAAAAGATGATTAAAATTAAAAATTTCCAAAAAAAATAAAGAACAAACAAATCGAGGCACGAGAAGATTCTAAGAGGGCTCGCTACTTTCCAATTCTTTATCAAACGAAAGAGGTAAGGTGATTCGATTTTGTGACTTGAATCCGTTTGCCTTAGTATTTGCTTAACAATTTTTATGCACTTTTCCAATCAGCGCTAGGCATTGTAAGAATAATTTTCAAAATTAATCTATGGTCGAATTTTTTTGGTTTTCCACTTATAAATTTGTTTGTCATGTCGGTTGTTTGTCGTTGTCCTTGGCAGTAATTATTATTAGTTGAAATAATATCAACTTTAGACCATTTATTTAAAAAAATGATGGCATTTCAAACTCTTATTTGGAATTTTTCCTTTTTATTTTTCAAGGAAAAAGAAACAAAGAAACCAAAGTATGAAAAAGGAAAAAGAAAAAGAAAACTATAGTATTTGGCTCGCAAATTGGACGAGCCATTAATCCAAATCCTTGCCTAACCTACCTATTGGGAAAAATATGATGAATGATTGGAAAGAATAATGAAGTTAGACTTTGAGGGGTAATATCACTTTTTTTAATGAATTATTTGCCCCACAATGTTATTAATGTCACTACCAAATTTTCTTCAAGATACAATAAAGTTTCGATTTATAATATTAGATAGCAATTCCAATCTTTTTATAGGGTCTCTTAAGAGAAACAATCGGAAATAATGGCTATATTTTTGGAAAGAAAGTTCAAGAAAACTTGATTCACATTCATTCTAAAACTTACGTGTTTCTCTCGGTCTTGATGAATATAGGCAACCCTTTGGGAAATGTTGTAAAGTGAACAAGTACGTGATTGCATTGCAAAGACATGAAAAAATCGAAATTAAATAAATAAAAAATAATTGTAACTCAACCGTCACATTGTTTCAACATGACACTATAGTTAATTTTTTTATAATTATAAATCTGAATTTTTCAATAAATAAAAATGAAAATTTTTAATTAGTGCTAAATTTGTCAACATGCACACTCACATCTCTTTGATATGGGACAAGGCACTTCTTAGTTTGTTTGTAACCAACACTAACTCTGTTGGTTGCATCCACCCCCCAGTCAGCTTCTCAAACCCACCGAGCCTCATCTAATTGACCGACTTGACCAATACCCAAACCAACTCGGCGGGGTCGGGCACCACGTACATTGTATTTTATCTCTTAGAGCCCTTTACATGCATTGTATTTGCAACACAATTATGCACAGAAAATAAAAAGGAATAAAATTTTCTTCCCTAAAACCTAATTCTTCACTGAGCCTCATGGCTCCCTCATGTATCTACTACAATTGTAGTGGCTTCTTTTACATATATTGAATTTAAATATTTTAAGTAGTTCCTTATATCAGAATTTCTCCAATGCTCCATTAGGATTAATATTTGGTGCTCAGGATGCGAAAGCGGAGTTTTTAAGCTAGAGTCCTATCAGAAAAACCATGCGCCGCGCTTAATTATTCAATTCTGATTATGACTGAATCTTGAGTTCAAAAATCAAATCGAACCAACACGACAATAACAGATCAAATCAATAATTCGATAGAGTTCGGTGACGAATCGAGGAGCACACACTTTCCCTAGAAAAACCAAGCCATTCCTAGCGCAAGTGAAAACCTAATTTTCGAATGCAAAATTGAGAAGGGTGATGGGACCTGAACAGACCTTGCGACGCGACAGCACCCGGAGGAATCTCATCACTCCTTTCGCCATGGTTGCCTGTGAACATCATGAATGACGATCGTAGGCCAGGAGTGGTCGACTGGCGGGGGCTCGCAAAACCTAAGAAAGCGGTGAGCACGAGGTTTGGCGCTTTTGCCCGTGACAGCTGGTTGGTTTCAGCCGCTTTGAGCTCCACCAACAGACTCGAACAGGAGAAGTTTTAACCCTAGAAAACGACTTCGTTCTGTTTCTCAAGCTGTCGAAAACCATTCCTGAACTTAATCTAAAACTACACATTTTGAACCTTGTGGACCCAAGCCACACGTCCTTTTCTCCTTTGCTTTATCAGTAAAGGTAAGCGGCTTTAGGTTCTCTCCAAATGCCACCTAAAATTTGACATCTACCTTTACAACCTGGAGCCTACTATATCATAGACTCAACGTCTATCCAAGTTTCAATTGTATTTTAATTGAGTGATTAAAATGAATTATCCGATGACTATTGTTGGTTACAATTCACTAATCACTATTCATTTAGTCATACCGATATTATGAAATATTAATGAAACAAAAAAATCTTATGCATGGATATTGCCGGAAATGAAAACTCGGATTAGTGGTTTCGGATTACACAAACGTCATAAAATACCGAGAGAACAACACAAACACTTAAACTCCGTTTGTTTCACGAAAAATAACTTCTAGGAAAACATTTTCTGAATTTTCCGACATTTGTTTCACGAAAAATGAATTAATTGGGGAAAACATTTTCCATCAAAGGAAAAAAGCCTAATTTCAGTGAGGTTGAGCCTCGTCGAACTGTGGCGAGGCATGAGCTCGCTAGAGGCCAGTCCGGCAAGGTCGGGCCTCGCCAAATTCGACGAACCGAGCGAGGCTTGAGCCCCGCTCGAGGTCACCAGAGGTTCGCCGACCTTCAGTGACCTCGGGCGGGGCTTAAGCCCCACCCAAGTCGCCAGCATCAAGCAAGGCAAACCTCGCCTAATCAAGCGAGCTCGAGCCTCGCCAACCTATGGCGAGGCTTCAGGTTGCCTACAGCCACCATCGACGACTAGCCAAAGGGAGAAGAAGATGAAAAGAAAATTTTAAAAACGATTTTTTAAAAGTTAAAAATAATTAAAATCGATTTGAAAAATAAAATAATTAAAAAAGAGTGTACGAAGGAAAAGATTTTCTTTTTTACCGAATAGCAACACTTCATTTTCGGGTTTTAAATTTACATCGAAAAATAATTATATTTTCCTAAAATGACATCATATAAAATATTTTCCAAAAACACTATATTTTCTACAACAACGAATGGAACCTAAAAAATAATTAAAATATTGATTTTTTAGAAAAAGGAAAAAAAGAAAAAATATTTAGTAAAAGAAAATGAGGTGAAAAAAGTTGTAAAAAATGTTTTCCTCTTTCTTAAAAGTGGAAAACATTTTCCCTAAAATGCTTTTTTTCCTTTGATGGAAAATAGTTTTCCTAACTAATTGTAACAGATATCGAAAAATTCGGAAAATATTTTTTTTGAAGTTGTTTTAGATAAAATAAATTAAGTCTTATTTCAGATTTTGACTACTCGGTTTCACACGAAACCTAGGACCTAAATCCGCATATCCTAGGACCCAAAAGTAGTCATGATAGGCCTCCGCAGCGCTGTTCATCAGGTTTTGGAGCTTTCTGAAAAAAATGCGAAGGAGCGCCGACACGAAACCGCCGCCGTGGTCACGGGTGACGCAACGCCGCCCCTTATCTGGACTCAAATGAAAATGCGAAAGAGGGTTGAAAAGAGAGTCACCGACCAGCCAAGCAAACGTACCCAATTGGCAGGACGCCCGATCCGCAGCGCGAGGACCTTCCATCACTCCTTTCCTTCCAACCCACCAACAGCATTTCGGCATCCTGATTCAAGACCTCGCTCGCGCCGACCAACATGCCTCCCGCCGCCGCCGCCGATGTCCCCACCTCTCCACACCTGCTGGTTTATCCCTTCATCTCCTCCGGCCACATCATCCCACTCCTCGACCTCGCCGACCGCCTCCTCCGCCGCGGCGTCCGTGTGACCGCCCTCGTCACCCCCTTCAACCAGCACCTCCTCCGCCCCCTCCTCTCCGACCACCCTTCCCTCTTCCACCCCCTGGTCATCCCGGCCCCCGACGTCCCTTGCCTCTCCAAGAACATCGTCATCGTCAAGGTCACCTCCATGCGCCACCACCACTACCCGGCGATCGTCGAGTGGTTCAGGTCCCACCCCTCGCCGCCGGTCGCCATTTTGTCCGACTTCTTTCTCGGGTGGACCCAAGGGCTGGCCTCAGAGCTCGGGATTCCCCGCGTCGTGTTCTCACCTTCCGCCGCCTTCACCGTGTCCATCGAGTTTTCGCTCTGGCAAAACGTACCCAAGAACGGCCGCGACGACGAGAACTCCACGGTGACCTTCGGCGATGTGCCGAACTCGCCGACGTACCAAATGTGGCAGATTCCGCACCTATTCAGGATGTACAAGGAAGGAGACGCCGAAATGGAGTTTTATAGGCAGGGCTGGCTGGCAAACGCTGCGAGCTGGGGCGTCGTCTTCAACTCGTTCACGGAGCTGGAGAGAGTCTACATCGACAACATGAAGGGGAGGTTCGGGCCGGACCGGGTCTGGGCCGTGGGCCCGCTCCTGCCGCCCGTGGACGACTCGACGAGCTCGACCAGCCGGGGCGGGTCCAGCTCGGTCCCGGCCGAGGAGGTCCTGAAGTGGCTGGACGGCAGAGAGGAGCGCTCGGTGGTGTACGTGTGCTTCGGGAGCCGCACGGCGCTGGCGAATGACCAGATGGCGGCGCTGGCGGCCGCGCTGGAGATGAGCCGGGTCCACTTCGTGTGGTGCGTGAGGGATATCACGGACGGGCGGGTGCTGGACGGCCACGGGCGGGTGCCGGACGGGTTCGAGAGCCGCACAGCGGGGCGGGGGGTGGTGATCCGGGGGTGGGCCCCGCAGGTGCCGATCCTGAGGCACCGCGCGGTGGGCGGGTTCCTGACGCACTGCGGCTGGAACTCGGTGCTCGAGGCGATCGGCGCCGGCGTGGTGATGCTGACGTGGCCGATGGGCGCGGACCAGTACACGGACGCGAAGCTGCTGGTGGACCAGCTGGGCGTCGCGATCCGGGCGTGCGAGGCCCCGGACGACGCGGTGCCGGACCCCGCCCAGCTGGCCTGGGCGCTGGCGGCGGCGCTCGACGGGACGAGGCCGGAGAGAGGCCGGATGGAGAAGCTGAGCATGGCGGCGGCGGACGCGGTCGACGGAGGGAGTTCGGACAGGGACTTGGATGGATTCGTGAAGAGCCTGACGGAGCTTCGGTGCGGAAGAAACGACGCGGCGGTGGTTGACGGAGGGGCGTTGACGGATCGTCCAATCTGACGGCTGAAACTATAGTGTTATTTTTATTTATTTTATTTTCCGTGGAAGTGAAGGCTTGATGCTTTTCTGAGATGCCAAGGAATCAAAGGAAAGAGACTTTTTTTTATGTTTTTTTTTTCCCTCTCTTATCAGTGAGGACAACTGGTTATTTAATAGAGTGATTGGAAGGTGCATATCAAAGTATACGTGGAAAGATTGTCAGTCTTACATTCTTTATTAATAAAAAATTAGGTAAATTGAAAATTGAAGATCGAGTTGCCATCAACTCATAAAATAAAATAAAACATAATCATTGTTCTATTAAAAAGTAATAGCGCAATTTTCACGTTTAGCTACTAGTTCGTCTTTGGTCGTTTATGAAATTGAGAGTCCCACGAACCAAATTCTATGAAAATCGGGCAGGGCCCATATGAAAAGAAAAGAGTGTGACGTGAGACATGATGTTGAAACTAAAGCGTGATTGATTTTTTTTTTGTCAAAAAGGGTGACTGATTTGACATGATATATATTGATTACTAGCTTTGAATTCTTGTTCCAAAACCCGCGAAAAAGACTCAAATATATTTTCCCTTTTTTAGAATTCAACCGATTCGGACGATTGTCAGTGACATATTCAATTTCAATGGTGTGGATTCTCCGAATGCCGCTCTTAGGTGCAATAAACCATGTCGAACACGACATAGCCCTATAAGTAAATTCACTTTTCAGCTTCATAATAGTACTCAGCTCAAACTTGCCCACATTTGGGCAAGGCCACAACCCTCCCTAGTGGTCGGCAAGGGCTTCGTGGCCCTCTTCCAGCGGCTAGCAAGGGTGTTTGTGAGCTCCAGTGACCCTAGTGTCACAAAAGAAAAAGAACAGGAAAACAAGGAAAAAGATGATTAAAATTAAAAATTTCCAAAAAAAATAAAGAACAAACAAATCGAGGCAGGAGAAGATTCTAAGAGTGCTCACTACTTTCCAATTCTTTATCAAACGAAAGAGGTAAGGTGATTCGATTTTGTGAGTCGGATCCGTTTGCCTTAGTATTTTTTTTTTTTTGGTTAGAAAATTCATTTCATTCATCACGTGAAAGTCTGAACATTTTGACAATTCATATCAGAACATAATAAATCCATAAGACTTGCCGGAAGATAAAGGACCCAATTAGTCGGTAAAGTGCGGTTGTGTTGGGCCTTGACCACCCAATCTACTACTTTGTTTGCCTCTCTTTTGCAATGGGCTATTTTCGTGGACTTCAAGAGTTGTAAGTGAGCCTGGGCTTCACTGATAAGTGCGTGAACTTCCCAGCTGACTTGATCTGTGGGAGTGCTTATCATCTCAACTAGTTCCATCAGGTCAGTTTCTATCTCCAACTTAGTTCGGTTTTCTTCAGTTCCTTTAGCTACCATTCTTCTTATGGTTTCTAGCAGGGCAAGAACTTCAGCGTGGACGGTTGAATATGTGCGCACCGAGCTCGCAAAGCCATCAATCAGCGTCCCGAAGTGGTCTCAGCATACCCCTGCAATTGTTGCTTCTCCAGTCTCTCGACGTACGACCCATCTGTGTCCTCACCGCGCTTGGGAGGCCGCCAGAAGAGAGGTACCTATTGTTTCTGAGCTGATCTTCCTTGTGTTACCTGCTATTTTTGAGCTAATCTGCCTTGTGTGCTATTTACCCACTTGTTGATGGTTTGATTTTGTGCCATGGCTGCTATGATGATGTGCCGAGGGTTGGGTTGTAGGTTCCGGAAGACAAAGTCGTTTCGAGCCCGCCAAATCTACCACAAAAGGAGGGTAAGTAGTTCAAAGGAGATGGTATTATGGGAGAATTGTGCAATCCATGCCTCTATTCGTGTTATATTTCAAAAATCACAGTATAGTTGGATTTCTGAATTTTCCCAAACTGATTTCGTCCAGGGACAGAGTAAAAAGAGATGCTCGCTTGATTCGGGATAACACCGACATAAGGCACACTTGTCATTAGGTATTATGTGCCGTCGTTTTAGGTTTGAGCGCGTAGGAAGGGCATTATGATTGAGCTGCCATAGGAAATGTTTGAACTTTGGTTGTGTATTTACCTGCCATATCCGTTTCCATAGTGCTGTTGGGGTGTGGAAAGATGATGATGCCTCACTTTGTTTGCTTATGTTCTAATTTTCTTGCCTTGTGTGGTAGGCACTTTTAACTGTATAGTGGCCTGTTTTGGTAGGTGTCCAAACTAAGTAATCTTTTTGCATGGCTTGGCTTAATGGGATGGACATAATCTACTCGGCTATGTGCTGGTCAAACAAGTCCCTGATAATCTGTTCTTTCCATTTTGCTTGTGTCTCATCAATCAGCTCTGCCACCATGATAGGATCATCCTTGTTAGCTGGACCTCCAATAAAACCATTAGGCAACCACTGATCTTGACGAATATTGACCTGCTGCCCATTGCCAATAATCCATCGCAAGGATGGTTTGAGAGTATTTTGCCCTAAAATAAGGCTTTGCCAGCCCCATGACGATTTGTTACCTTTTCTAGCCTATAGGAACTGACCATGTGGATAGTATAGGCCCTGAAAAAGCTTGCTCCATAGGGATTCAGGTTGCTGGAGCAGTCTCCATGCTTGCTTGCCAAGCATGGCTTCGTTGAAAGATATTATGTCTCTAAACCCCAAACCACCTTCAGCTTTTCGATCTTTTAATATCTCCCATCTTTGCCAATGTATTCCTCTGTGCTGATCGCTAGTTTTCCACCAAAAACCTGCAATTTTCCTCTCTATTGCACGACATATAGACAGTGATATTTTGAACATAGACATTACAAACTGAGGAATAGCTTGCACCACCGCTTTTATAAGTATCTCCTTCCCCGCTTTAGACATCAACTTATCTTTCCAACCTTCAAGTTTTGCTTGCACTCTAGCTAGGATCCATGTAAACATTTCCTTTTTTGTTCCACCCCAGTCTAATGGAATTCCTAGATATTTCCCTGTTTTTTCCATTTCAGCCACTCTCATTTCAGTTGTTAAATTTTGTTTCAAAGCTGGGGGGCAATTTTTGCTAAAGAAAATACCAGACTTGTTCAAGTTAATTGCTTGTCCCGATGCATAACAATACTGGTTAAGGACAGCAGCAAAGTTCTGGCCTTCAGATACTTTTCCATCCATAAACAAGATTAGATCATCCTCAAACATTAGATGAGATAGTATGGGGCAAGCCCTATTTAACCGAATCCCTTTAATACTGCCATCTTCTACTGCTTTGTGAATAAAATGAGATAAGACATTTGCAACTATAATGAAAAGATAGGGGGAGAGTGGGTCACCTTGGCGTAATCCTCTCGAAGGGGTGAAAAAAAGGTTGGGGTTGACCGTTTATTTTGATACTAAAAGCCACGGTTGAGACACACTGCATAATCCAAGTAACCCAAACTTCACTAAATCCCATTTTTAGCGTGCTAGCCCGTAGAAAATCCCATTCTATCCGATCATGGGCTTTTCTCATGTCAAGTTTTAGAATTGCTTGGAATTTTCTACGTCTCTTCCTTGTTCTTAACTAATGAAGCACCTCTTGGACAATTAGGATATTGTCTTGTATTTGCCTACCCTAGACAAATGCACTTTATTCCATAGTGATCAGTTGGGGCATCTATTTTTTCAGCCTATTTGCCAACACTTTCGCAATAATCTTATAAGCAAAGTTACATAAGCTGATGGGTCTGAATTGATCAATCTTTTCTGGATTTGGAACCTTGGGAATGAGAGTAATGAGAGTTTTGTTCAATTTTGAGTTGAGACGTCTTGTCACCCAGAATTGGTGAATCTCTTCATATATGTCTTTGTTAATTTCACTCCAATGGTGTTGATAAAACTGTCCATTCAACCTATCAGGCCCTAGGGCCTTTAAAGCTCCCAATTGGAAGGTGGCATGTTTGATTTCCTCCATTGTGACTTCTTCTGTGAGGGCACAATTTATTTCTTCCGTCATCACACATGGGATCTAATCTAGAACAGGCTGAAAATTACGTTCCCCAACTAACTTGTAAAGCACTTGAAAGAACTCGATGGTCATATGTTTAATCTGGTCAAGGCTTTGATCCACTCGTCCTATGGATTTTTCAGCATGGTTATTCTATTTCTCTGCCTTCTTTGTACCACTGTAGCATGAAAGAATTTTGTATTTTTGTCCCCCCATCGTAGCCATTGAATGCGTGATCTTATCCCCCAGTAGATTTCCTCTTGTCTCCATAGTCATTCGATTTCCTCCTTTAGCCACTAGACTCGATCCTTATCAAATGGATGCACAGTACTATTTGTCAATAACTACAATTCTCCCTTTAGAACTTCAATTTCCTTGCACGTTTGAAAATTTTTTCTTGCTTCACTTAGTAAGCTGCCTTGTAACATTTTTGAGTTTGCTGGTCAATCCATTGTGGTTTTCCCCAGGTTTATTCCACGAATCCCACACAACCTACTCATACTCCTCATCTTCTAGCCAATAAGCTTCGAACTTGAATTCCTTTCTCCTTTTTCCACTAGAGGATATAAATCCAGCAGTAGTGGGCTGTGATCTGAGCCTACTTCTGGTAGGGCATAGACTTTAGCTATCGGGAATTCATTCCACTCTCCATTCCATGTTACATAGTGCCCGGTCAAGTTTTTCCTTCACAAAATCATCCCATTCTCTATTATTAGCCCATGTAAAGGCGCAACCCTTGCTTTCGATGTTCATAAGGCTGCAAGTATCTAGAAATTCCCGAAATGCTTTCATTCGGTAATTCTCAGCCATTCTCTTACCTACCTTCTCCCATACATAGAGCACTTCATTGAAATCTCCTACGCACACCCAAGGCACATTGTGTGGACCTCGAGTGGTGCTGATTTCATCCCAAATTCTCAGCCTCTCCTGAAAATTAGTCGGCGCATGGACAAAGGATACATTCATACGCTTGTCCATCTCCCCGTAACAGCATGTTAAGTTTATATAATGCATACTGCTTGACTCTACTGTAATTGAAACCAGGTCGCTCCATAAAACAGCAAATCCCCCAGCAATTCCTCTTGGATTTACTATAAAGCTGTGGTTGAATTTTAATCGACGTTGTAGCCTCTTACAAACTTCCTCCTTGTTTTTTGTTTTCATTAAAAATAGAACAGCGGGCCTCTCTTGAGCCACTAGGGCTCTAATAGCTTGAATTGTCAAAGGATTGCCCAGCCCCTAACAATTCCAACTTATGAGCTTCATTTGGTACTTGGTGACTTATTAGGGCAAGCCACCAATGCCCAATTACTTGTGTCTTCTGCTGTAAGGATAGGAGTGTCCATCAGGTGTGATTCATCTAGTATTTGCTTACTCGACCCCTGGGACACATAGGGAGAGTAACGTTTTTGCTTCTTTAGACCTGGTAATTTAGATCCCTTACCATGCTTATCCCCTGCTGAGCTGAGCCCCTTTCGCGAGCTTTGGGAAGGTGGGCTAGTGGAGTAGCCCAAGCTTGATTTTACCTGGGTTTGATTAGTTGGAGTCCATGTCATATCCTCATTGGCTACTTCTTTACGTTTCCCTATGCCTTTATGCTGGGAGATTCTATCTTCTCTGTACTATTCATATAAAACCATCTCCCTTGAATTTACTAGTGATTCATGGGCCTCATCTTCTTCTTCCAGCAGTTTTTCCACAGTTTTACCGTAGAAAACTTCCCAAAATGGGCTAGGTTCATTCGCTTCTGCCTTCATCGAGGGGCCAAACAACATATATTTCATGTTTAAAAACTTCTCTTCTTGGTATGGACCGTTTAAACAATGCTGAGCATAATGCCCTAACTTTTCACAAGAGTAGCAATAATGTGGCAAGCGCTCATATCGAAAATCCAGCCATATTTTCTGACCATTGTTGCTAAAAAAAGCTCCTGGTTTCAGAGGTTTCAGCATATCAACAATGACTCTGGCTTTGCCTATTATATATGGCATATAGCCTTTTGCTTCTATTTTCACTTCCGTTACTTGCCCTATTTCTCCTGCTACACGTTCTACTATATCATCAGCAATCCACTATGTAGGTAGTCCATGAATATGGACCCAAAAACTACAAGTATCGAATTTATAACATGCTGGTGGGGTGTTCGATTCCCAGGGTTTTAGCAACAGAAGGTAACTTGCGAAAGACCAAGGGCCCATTGACATTACTCGTTCTCTGTCCAAATCTAATGCAAATTGAAAAGCAAATAAACCTGGTGTTAGTAGATTTATATCAACATTTTCCACCTTCCAAACTCTTTTCATTGTAGTCTGAAATGCTTGAAAGTTGATTTTAGGGTTTTGATACAGTTGCCCGATTAGGGTTTGCTGACATTCCCTTACCTTTTCTGTAGAAATCACATCGTCCACCTCTACAATAGCTTGGTTTGACCAAAGTTTGCCTAACCTTTTGCAGAGTGCGGCTAGCCGGACATTCTCCTCTTCAGGTGCCTCCATTCTAAGAACTCCAACGGCTGTGCAGATTTAAAAGAACCTGCCTACAAGCTTGAAGAGACAGCAGAAGCTATATACCAGCTTAAAGAGACGGCTACTCCTTCTTTGCAAAAATTCGGAGAGGAGGTCTGGGTGAGTATTGCAAAGCAGAGAAAAAACCTGTTGCTGGACAAAGACGATTGATTGTTAGGTTGAAAGGGATTTGGGGATAGGGAGGTGGAGATCAGAGTTATGGTGGAAATGTATTATGGGGAAGAGGATGTATACTGGCCATTCTTAAAAACTCAGGTCTTAAGATGAAGAAGATTTAGGGTTTTGGGTTTTTTTTTTGGGAAGCTACCACAAGAGGTAGAGAGAAAACTCTCACTGTAGAGAGAGGAAAGTTTTGTGAAAAGAGAATTTTTGCCTAAGTATTTGCTTAACAATTTTTATGCACTTTTTCAATCAGCACTAGGCATTGTAAGAGTAATTTTCAAAATTAATCTACGGTCGAATTTTTTCGGTTTTCCACTTATAAATTTGTTTGTTGTGTTAGTTGTTTGTCGTTGTCCTTGGCAATAATTATTATTAGTTGAAATAATATCGACTTTAGACCCTTATTTGAAAATTGATGACACTTCAAATTTCTATTTGGAATTTTTCCTTTTCATTTTCCAAGGAAAAAGAAACAATGAAACAATGAAACCAAAGTATGAAAAAGGAAAAAGAAAAAGAAAACTATAGTATCTGGCTCGCAAATTGGACAAGCCATTCATCCAAATCCTTGCCTAACCTACCTGTTGGGAAAAATATGACGAATGATTGAGAAGAATAATAAAGTCAGATTTTGAGGGGTGATATCACTTTTTTTAAGAAATTATTTGCCCTACAATGTTATTAATGTCATTGCCAAATTTTCTTCAAAATACAATAAAGTTTCGATTCATAATATTATATAGCAATTCCAGTCTTTTTTAGGGTCTCTTAAGAGAAACAATCGGAAATAATTGCTATATTTTTGGAAAGAAAGTTCAAGAAAACTTGATTCACATTCATTCTAAAACTTACGACTTTTTCTCGGTCTTGATGAATAGAGACAACCCTTTGGAAAAGGTTGTAAAGTGAACAAGTACATGGTTGCATTGCAAAGACATGAAAAATTCGAAATTAAAAAATAAAAAATAAAAAATAATTAATAATTGTAACTCCTTTGTAAACCATCGCATTGTTTCAACAGGACACTATAGTTAATTTTTATAATTATAAATCTGAAGTTTTCAATAAATAAAAATGAACGATCATTAATTAGTGCTAAATTTCGTCAATGTGCACACTCACATCTTTTTGATATAGGACGAGGCACATTTTAGTTTGTTTGTAACCAACACTAACTCTGTTGGTTGCGTCGACCCCCTTTGGTCAGCTTCTCAAACCCCCGGGCCTCATCTCATTGAGTGACTCGACCAATGCCCAAGCCAGCTTGGCGAGGTCGGGCACCACGTACATTATATTTTATCTCTTAGAGTCCTTTACATACATTGTATTTGCAACACAATTATGTAAAAAAAAAAAAAAAAAAATAAAGTTTTCTCCCTAAAACCTAATTCTTTACTGAGCCTCATGGCTCCCTTATGTATCAACTGCAATTGTAGTGGCTTCCTTTACATATATTGAATTTAAATATTTTAAGTAGTTCCTTATATCGGAATTTCTCCTATGCTCCATCAGGATTAATATTTGGTGCTCAGGATGCGAAAGTGGAGTTTTTAAGCTAGAGTCCTATCAGAAAGACCATGCACTGCGCTTAGTTATTCGATTCTGATTATGACCGAATCTCGAGTTCAAAAACCAAATCGAACCAACACGACGATAACAGATCAAATCAATAATTCGATGAAGTTCAGTGATGAATCGAGGAGCACACACTTTCCCTAGAAAAACCAAGCCATTCCTAGCGCAAGTGAAAACCCAATTTTCGGATGCAAAATTAAGACGGAGGATGGGACCTGAACAGGCCTTGCGACGCGACAGCACCCGGAGGAATCTCATCACTCCTTTCGCCATGGTTGCCTGTGAACATCATGAATGACGATCGTAGGCCAGGAGTGGTCGACCGGCGGGGGCTCGCAAAACGCGAGAAAAAGGTGTGCACGAGGCTTTGGCGCTTTTGCCCGTGACAGGCTGGTTCTGGTTGGTTTCGGCCGCTTTTAGCTCCACCAGCCGACTCGAATAGGGAAAGTTTTAACCATAGAAAACGACTTCGTTCTGTTTCTCGTTCAGTTTCTCAAGCCGTCGAAAACCATTCCTGCACTTAATCTAAAACCCTCACATTGTGAACCGTGTAGACCCAACGCCACACGTACGTCCTTTTCTCCTCCGCATTATCAGTAAAGGTAAGCAGCTTTAGATTCTCTCCAGATTTTACCTAAAGTTTGATATCTACCTTTGCAATCTAGAGCCCATCGTATCGTAGATTTCAATGTCTATTCAAATTCTATAAATATTTTTAATTGAATGATTGAAATAAATTTTCTGATGATCATCATTGGTCACAATTCACTAATCATTATTCATTTAATCATACCGATATTATGAAATATTAATAAAATAAAAATCTTATTTATGGATATCGTTAGAAATGGAAATTCAGACTAATGATTTCAAATTATACAAATGTCATGTGATACCGAGAGAAAAATACAAACACTTATTCAGATTTCGAGTTTTTAATTTCGCCTTAAACCTAGGACCTAAATCGCATATCCTAGGACCCAAAAGTCATGATAGGCCTCCGCAGCGCTGTTCATCAGGTTTTGGAGCTTCCTGAATAAATTGCGAAGGAGCGCCGACACGAAACCGCCGCCGTGGTCACGGGTGACGCAACGCCGCCCTTATCTGGACTCAAATGAAAATGCGAAAAAGGGTTGAAAAGAGAGTCACCGACCAGCCAAGCAAACGTACCCAATTGGCAGGACGCCCGATCCGCAGCGCGAGGACCTTCCATCACTCCTTTCCTTCCAACCCACCAACAGCACTTCGGCATCCTGAGTCAAGACCTCGCTCGCGCCGACCAACATGCCTCCCGCCGCCGCCGCCGCCGCCGCCGATGTCCCCACCTCTCCACACCTGCTGGTTTATCCCTTCATCTCCTCCGGCCACATCATCCCACTCCTCGACCTCGCCGACCGCCTCCTCCGCCGCGGCGTCCGTGTGACCGCCCTCGTCACCCCCTTCAACCAGCACCTCCTCCTCCCCCTCCTCTCCGACCACCCTTCCCTCTACCATCCCCTCGTCATCCCGGCCCCCGACGTCCCTTGCCTCTCCAAGAACGACCTCATCGTCAAGGTCATCTCCATGCGCCACCACCACTACCCGGCGGTCGTCGAGTGGTTCAGGTCCCATCCCTCGCCGCCGGTCGCCATTTTGTCCGACTTCTTTCTCGGGTGGACCCGAGACCTGGCCTCGGAGCTCGGGATTCCCCGCGTCGTGTTCTCGCCTTCCGCGGCCTTCTTTGTGTCCATCGAGTTCTCGCTCTGGCAAAACCTACCCAAGAACAGCAGCGACGACGAGAACTCCACGGTGACCTTCGGGGACGTGCCAAACTCGCCGACGTACCGGTGGTGGCAGATTTCGCGCCTATTCAGGATGTACAAGGAAGGAGACGCCGACCTGGAGTTTTATAGGCAGGGCTGGCTGGCAAACGCGGCAAGCTGGGGCGTCGTCCTCAACTCGTTCACGGAGCTGGAGAGAGTCTATATCGACTACATGAAGGGGAGGTTCGGGTCAGACCGGGTCTGGGCCGTGGGGCCGCTACCGCCGCCTGTGGACGACTCGGCGAGCTTGACCAGCCCGGGCGGGTCCAGGCCGGTGGGGGCCAAGAAGGTGCTGAAGTGGCTCGACGGCAGAGAGGAGCGCTCCGTGGTGTACGTGTGCTGCGGGAGCCGCACGGCGCTGGCGAACGACCAGATGGCGGCGCTGGCGGCGGCGCTGGAGATGAGCCGGGTCCACTTCGTGTGGTGCGTGAAGGAGACCACGGATGGGCAGGTGCTGGACGGCCATGGCCGACTGCCGGAGGGGTTCGAGAGCCGCACGGCGGGGCGGGGGCTGGTGATGCGGGGCTGGGCCCCACAGGTGCCGATTCTGAGGCACCGCGCCGTGGGCGGGTTCCTGACTCACTGCGGCTGGAACTTGGTGCTCAAGGCGATCGGCGCCGGTGTGGTGATGCTGACGTGGCCGATGGGCGCGGACCAGTACACGGACGCGAAGCTGCTGGTGGACCAGCTGGGCGTCGCGATCAGGGCGTGCGAGGCCCCAGCCGACGCGGTGCCGGAACCCGCCCAGCTGGCCCAGGCGCTGGCCTGCGTCGCTCGACGGGACAAGGCCGGAGAGAGACCGGATGCAGAAGCTGAGCAAGGCGGCGGCGGACGCGGTCGACGGAGGGAGCTCGGAGAGGGACTTAGATGGATTCGTGAAGAGCCTGACGGAGCTTCGATGTGGAAGAAGCGACGCGGCGGCGGTTGACGGGAGCGTTGACGGCTGAAATATAGTGTTATTTTTATTTATTTATTTTTCTCTTTTCCATACTTATTTTTTCACTTTTTTATTTTTACTTTCTCTAGAAGTGAATATTCAACACTTATCCTAGAGGCCAAGGAGTCGAAAAAAAAGACTCTTTTCCTTTTTCTTTTTCTTTTTCCTCTTTTATTAGTGAGGAAAACTGTTTATTTAATATAGTAATTGGAAGGTGCGTATCAAATTTTCCATGCTTTTCTTTATTATTAAAAGAATTAGGTAAATTGAAATTTGAAGATCAAGTTACCATCAACTTTGAATTAAGAAGCAACGGTTAAATTTTCATGTTAAGCCAATCAGTTGTCTTCCTTGTCTTTGGGCATTTATGAAGTTGAAATTCCCACAAACCAAATTCCTACAAAAATAGAGTAGGGCCCGAATGAAAAGAAAAGGATATGATGCGTAACTTGATCCGTAACTAAAGTGTGATTGATTTGACATGACATATTTTGGCAACTCGTTTCGAATTCTCATTTCACCACTCACAAAAATAAGTCGAATGTCTTTTCCCTTTTTAGACTTCAACTGATTCGGACGACTACGACTGTAAATCCAATTTCAATGGCATGGATTCTCTAAATGCCTTGCTCTTAGGAGCAATAAACCATGTTGAATACAGCATTGAACTATGAGTAAATTCACTTTCCAACTTCATAATAGTACTCAACTCAAACTCGATCACATTTGGGCGAGGCCACAACCCTCACGGGCGATCGACAATGGTGTCGATGATCTCTAACCACCCTGGTCGGCCATTGAGGAAAAAGAATAAGAAAACAAGGAAAAAAATAAAAATAAAAAATTTCTAAAAAAATTAAAAATGTCCACATCAGCACCGGCCATGTTACGTAGGATGGTTGGAGTTCACATAAGCGATTCTCAACTTCAATTGGCCAGACAGATTCAATAGTCATAAATGTAAAATATTTATAACTAAATTAGCCAAATTAAAATATTTAAAACTGAATTGGCACAAATGTAGTAGCTTTCATGAATTCTAGAGTGCCCTCTATTCAATCGAACCTAAGATGGAGATTTATTTTATGATGATGACTCTCATTTTAGATGAACGAGTGAGTTCATGTAGTACCTCATTCGCAAATAAGATACAATGGAAAATAAGAAGCAAATGAGCTGTCGAACTTCGGCATCTTTAGTCGGTAATGCGAAAAATCGATTAAATTTCTCTTGTATAAGATGGGTTTAGATTTTCTGTTATCAAATTCCTACCCCATTTACCATTCACTAACTTTATAGGTGAAGCCGGAATGAGTGGAGCGAAGCTGGCTCCAGAGAGAAGATGGATTAATGAGTGGCCACATTAATTCAACGATTGTTATGAACAGGAAACCCTAATCATCAATATCCTAGAACAGGCCTCTTCAAATTGGCCAAGAGCCAACCTCGGAAAAGAAGGGACCCGAATATGAAAAAAGAACGTCTTTTCTCACCTACATAATATAAAATATTCAAGCATCAATAACTTCTGCTCATTGGATAATACGAGTCGTCCGTTTAAAAATCAACTTAGATTTTCTCGCATCGCTGCAACTATGTGTCCACGTCCAATTTTCTAGTGTATGCAAAGAAAAGATTATTCAACTAGTCTATTGGAGACCCTAGTCCTCTTTTTTACTAGATAGAATAGATACCGCAAAAAATCTCAAACTATATACATTGCAACATAAATATCTAACTTTTTTTCCATGTCACCAAATACACAAACTATGACACATTTACAACCAACTTGTTTTTTGTCACGAGAAAACTTATACACAACTTATATGCCCTTATTTCAATTTCCGAGGTATATTTATTACATTGATATAAGTTCAAGGTTCTTTATGATTAAAAAAAGTTTAGGGTATTTATATCGTAATAGATATTTGACACCATAGCAAATAAATCAATTGTTGCATACATCTTCACCATGATTATACGAGGAACAATGTTTCCGCATATCAAAAATTGCTAATGTGGCAATCAATTATCGCCGGCTATTTTATGAGGTGCACATACAACTTTAATAACTTTCATATAACATTCACTTTAATATTGTTACTTTTCAATCCTTTACTTGAGCGCCATATTTTTTTAAGAAACATTTACCACAAGTTCTACAAATTTTAACACCACGTTGCAATTTTCTAGTATTTAGGTGATTGATTAAAAAAAATTATGACACAAACGTGAATAGTTTTAAAAGTTATAGCACTTAAGCAATCAATAAAGTTGTGACACACCAAAGTGAGCATCTTATGAAGATTATAATATTTGTGGTGTTCTTTTCCCAATTATTTGTGTAGGCTTATGCTATTATGAAGTGATTCCAGGCCATCAAAATTTGTTGAATGCCTGAGTTTACTCACTGGTGGCTCAATTGGATTGATCGTCCTTCCCAGTTCATCCATTATCCTAACTATAACAAGTACTAAGAGTGGCAAAGGAGTGAATTGGATTAAGTCTCGAATAGGTTGACCCATTTGACTCTTACATATCATTAGTTTTTTATCGTCTCAGATCGAATGCAACCTATCCAAACCCATACTCACCAGGATTATTATAAATTAAAAAAAAATATGAAATCTATTGTGCGACGACTAATTCAATCTTAAATATTTTAATTGTGATAATTTAATCATAAATCTTTTAACGATCACATAATATAATCCTACATCTTATAACAATTTGTCAATATAGTCCTTTCGGCTAAATTTAGCAGGAAATCAACGTGGCATGCCCAACACTAACACGTATGATTTTTACAAATTTTTTTTGCTAAATTTCTGATTTTTTTCCATATTTTTTCTTTTTCTCATTTTTATCTCTATGGCTAGTGAAAAGAACTTCTAGTTAGACAAATAAATTAAGTTGCATATCATCATTTGAATATTTCAATTTCCAACCGGCTTCCTCGATACGAAACAAATCGGAGCACAAGAAGATGCTAAGAGGGTTCACTACTTTTCAATTCTTTATCAAACGAAAGAGGTAAGGTGATTCTATTTCGTGACTCGAATCCGTTTGCCTTGGTATTTGCTTAACGATTTTTATGCAATTTTCCATCAGTGCTAGGCATCGTAAGAACAATTCTCAAAATCAATCTATGGTCGAACTTTTTTGGTTTTCCACTTATAAATTTGTTTGTCGTGTCGGTTGTTTGTCGTTGTCCTTGGCAGAGTTCGTAAGTGGTGACGTAACCAATCACTCCCAGTCAACAAAGAAACCACCTTTCTCTCTGTCTCCACTACATTGGAGCCACCTCGAGATAGACACGTTCCTTCTGATGTGTTAAGCTTGGACCTCAGCTGAAGCCACGTCCTCCACTTCCTCGTGTAACCTCAAAGCGCAGAGAGAGTTAGGGGCGCGGACCAGTACAAGGACGCGAAGCTGCAGGTCGGACCAACCGGGCGTCTGCGACCAGCGCACGCGAGGCCTGGGGGGATTTGAGAAGCTGGCTAGGGGCAGACGTGGCTAACAAAGGTGACTCGTCCCGTATCGAAAAGATATATGTGAGTGTATTTGACACTATCTAATGATCATTAATCTTTATTTCTTTAAAAATTAACTATAGTATCTTATTGAAACAATGCGATGATTCACAAAAAAATTAAGGTTTTTTTATTTTTTATTTTTTAAATTTCGAATTTTTCACGTCTTTGCAACGTAACCACCTTCACGTTCACTTTACAACCTTTCTCAAAGGATTGCCTCTGTTTATTAAGACTGAGAGAAGTAGGTCAATTTTAGAATGAATGTGAATCAAGTCTTCTTGAACTTTCTTTCTAAAAATATAGCCATTATTTCCGATTGTTTCCCTTAAGAAACCCTAGAGAAATACTAGAATTGCTATTTAGTATTCTCGATCAAGATTTTGTTATATTTCAAAAGAAATTTAATAGTAATATTAACGACATTATGAAGAAAATAATTTTTTAAAGAAAATGATATCATGCTTCAAAATTTGACTTCATTATTATTTTCAATTGTTTGTCACATTTTTCCCAACAGGTAGCTCGGGCAAGGATTTGGATTGATGGCTTGTCCAATTTGCTAGCCAGATACTATAGTCTTATTTTTCTTTTTCCTTTTTCATGGTTTCTTTGTTTCTTTTTCCTTGGAAAATGAAAATATAACCCTTATCTTAGAGGCCAAAGAGGTAATGGAAAAGGAATTCTTTTTTATTAGCGAGATGAACTGCTTGTCTGACAGAGTAATCTATCACGGGCATCGACACTCGCACAACCCTTTAACACAACCCTTGGCAATGCACCCAAAATCCGTGCAGGGATTTATGCAATTTTCGAACTCGATGCAAGGAGGGCTCGGGAGCGTTACATCATAAGGCATGCTTTCACTTCCATCTGCACTTGATGTCCCTGCAAAACCCCCCAACAACAACAACAAAATTGTATCATTACTCTTCACGAACGCATACATAAATATGTGCTTCGCGAGGACGCCAAGAGAGAGACTGACACTTACGGGACACCGCGAGCAATAGGATCGTCAAGAGAGCTAAATCGCGTGCAAATCTTCCCATGATGGTAGAGCTAAGTGAGGAGTCTCGACGAGGGGAATTTATATAGAAGTTCGGCGGCAGCAAGAGACGAAGGTTGAGATGTTTTGCAGCATTAAGGAATGTGATCTGACGTACATGGCAAGAGAGTGATGGTCATGTTTCTACACAGATTTATCAGAGTATTGAAATGGTAACTTAAACTGGAGTTAGATTTAGAGTGAGTCAATGCATAGACGGCAAGAAAGGAAGGTTGGGATATTTTGCAACATTAAAGAATGTGATATGATGTAGAATAATTATATGGGCAAGAGAGTGAGGGTCCTATTTCTACAAATATTTATCTGGGTATTAAAACGGTAGCTTAGATTGGAGTTAGATTTTGAGTAGTTCAATGTAATGACCAACAATTACTTTTAATTAAATTCTACCGTGAATACATGCCTCATAGTCTCACAAATTACTTGATATTTATTATTTTAATCTTTGAGAAATATATTTCTTAAGATTATGCATATATCATTTTTGATTGTGCATATCTCCAATCAAATTATGATCGATATCATAATAACTAACTACTCTTGATATTCATTTTATGAAGTTGATAAGCATACTCCTTAGCTGATTTTCATTTGTCGTATATCGAAGAGGTTAGTCATTTCTTCCCAAAACTTTTATCCAATAGTCTCAATCTTCGACTAGCAGTGGAGCCAAAGACACTGAAGGCTTGCTAGACGATAATGCTCATAGACATGAATGAAAGAGGAGAGGAAGCATGTGTGAGACATTTAAAAAATAAATAAAATAATCGGTCCGATTCGATTTGATTCCTCCTTGGAATTAGAAATAAGACCGCTTAAACATCGATTCCACTTTTAGAAACAGAGAACTGGACTGGCACTCTCGGGATTGGTCCGAGCAGTTCCCATTCAGTTAGTCTATCTTGCTCACCCCTACTTACAATGTATGAATGCTATAATGAGTAAATAATGTGAGATTTTATTAAATCATTATTAACTATTTTAAAAGTTTAAATTATTAGATGAATGCATGATTTTATATTTAATTACTCTAATACTCCCCCTCACACTTTGTCCGATCTTTTTTTTTCCCCTTAGTACTAAAAGTATAAAATTTAATTGGAAGGTAATTGGAGTCTCGAAAAATTCGAACTCAAGACTTCTAGCTCTCAATTAGAAGCCATTATTTGGGATTGTCTCTACTGCTTTACTGTTGGGGAACGAATTGAAGAGAGAGAAAGAAAGAAAGGTGTAGCCAGAGAGACTCATAGTAGGATTTTATTATTTCCTCGTTGGACCAGTGATTCCTGCTTATGAGAAATAAGAATCATTTGATCAATGATGAAGATAGACGCTGCTCATTGTGATTTTCTGCTCACTGCTTCTTGAAAAGGAATGAAGCTGCGATTGCATTGCGTTTTTCCATCATGAAAGTGGCTTGATTTTCAGCTCGCTGAGCATTTATCGAGTGATTATAGACGAAGAATTAGTACCCGGAAATGCCAACTAACATTTATCAAAACATCTATGCCGTTTGACAAATGATGTCATCAAGTGTTGGATATCAAAAATCAAACTTGTTGGAATCGGCAAGAATCGGATGCCTCTCGGAGAGATGGAGCTCATCACATCTCGAGGTAAAATCCGTACCCCACGAGATTCATCTGTCTACTCCACTCAAAAAGTTTGAGTTCACGAAAAATGTCGATCTTAAACTGAACCACTCTATGGAGAAGATGTTGACTCAGAAAACAGGGTGCAATATCGAACCAGGAGTCGATTGTTTTTACCAGCTATGGAGCCTGCAGATAGACGAGTGCAACAAGAGTCGATCGTAATCTGCAGCATGGTATATCTTTCATCAATTTACCAACCATAATCTGCAGAATCTCTGCACGTTTCTTGATTCCAGATCCATTGGGACAAGAATCTTATATAAGCCAAGGACAAGAGCAAGAAGTAATGCCTTATCAGAAGTCCTTGCGTTCGAAATTTGGTTTACGTAATGCCCCATTCGATTAGGACAAAAAGCCAAGGAAAAAAATCAACTACGGCTTTGATGTGCTAGAGGTGTCAAAATGGGTCATAAACCCATATTATGACTCACTTTTAGTTAAATGGGTCAAGTGAAAGTTAAATATGGATCAAATATTAGTCAAGTAAAAATTAAATATGGGTCAAGTGAAAGTTAAATATGAGTTGAGTAAGTTATTATTAGACCCATCATTTCTTTCCTTCCATCCTCCTACTCTATGCGTTCTTGACTTCTGTTACCGATCCCGCCATCACGCCGTCGTCACCATTGCCGATCCGAGCTTACCGTTGCTGGCTGGAGCTCAGCTTGGATTTGGGTAAGCAAGCCGCGACAGAGCTTGGGCTGGCGAGTCCTAAGCTCGTTGGCAGGAGCTAGCCTAGATCTGGACAAGCGAGCCGTGAGGTCGTCGGCCTTGACCGAGCTGTGGCTTGCCCGGATCTAGGTAGGCAAGCCCCAAACTCGCTAGCCACAATAGAGCTCACAGCTTGCCAAATTTAGGCAAGCCCGAGCTTGACCACTACTAGCGACCTCGCAGAACCTAGATTAGCCAAGCCTCGAGTTCGTTGGCCTTGGTCAAGTTCGGGCTCGCTGGTCTGTGTCTTGGCCAGTCGTCGTCGGGCGGCACCAACAGAGGAAAATGGGGAAAAAGAAAGAAAAGAGAAAAGAAAGGGAAAATAAAGAGAAAGAGAAAGAAAGAAAAAAAATCAAAAACTATTTCAATTTAGAGGTATCCACATTTTTTTATTTACTAATTTTTTTTATTTAATTTACTTTACAAATTTGATGTGAAACTTTTATTCAAATAATTTATATGTGAAAATTTTAAAGTGGACTAAATAAGTGGGAGTAGATTTTCTTAAATTAAATTAAATATTAATATGTGTTGGTAATATGGGTCGGATCAGGTATGGGTCATCAAATTTACATTGCATGAAAATGAGTCAAAACGGGTTAAATGAGTCGATGTGAGTCGGACCATTTTTGACCCGACCCAAACCCAACCCGACCCACCCATTTGACACCCCTAGCTGTGACTCACTTTTCTCCTAAGGAAATTATAATGGCTAAGACACAACTCCCAGATCTTTTACCGGTTAACCCAAAAAAGCTAAAATCATCAGTTTTCTACTGTCTCTCAGAACAGCTCTAATCAGGATTCAGCACATCAACTCCAAATTCTGATGCACTTTAACCAAATCCGATTCGGGGTGGACTCCCTCAGGTTTATCCATGCCAACTTGGTGTTGTCTGCTATTTAGACTCCCTAATGCAGAGAACAAGAATCAGTTTGAGGGCTTGGTATTTAGCTGTTTTTCTTCGGTCCTTCTACTATTTTCGCCTACTTTGTTGACGAGGATATTCGTCAGGCTGCGGGGCTAGGCCTCCTCTAGCATCTGAACCACCATCCTCATTGACAGCCTCACGGTTGGGATGTGAGCCGTGCAAAGGATGTCTATTTGGAGCACTTTGATGGCATCCTCTTTTAGGGTGTCGGAAATGTTCGAGTCCACCAAATCAAGCAAAGAATTTTTGCTGCTCCTGTTTCCACACACCCTGTGAACAATGTCCTTGTTGTCTCCGAATTCCAACTCGATTGGCCTCCTTCCTGTGACCAACTCCATCAGGACGATCCCGAGACCTTCATGGTGTATGCATACTCTGCAGCAATTAAGAGAAAGGGACTGCTTGTGAGAGGAACACAGAACAATAAAAAGTCGAAGGAAAGAAAACAGAAGCACGGACTGCCTTTAGAGAAAAGAGACGAGATCCAAAGTACTATATAAGCGCAAATCTCGTTTTCCCTGCCGCCCGCACGCCACTTACACGCCACCCGCACATCGCCCGCACGCCACTTGCATGCCGTTCGCACGTTGCCTGCCCACCACATGCTCGTCCGACGCACTTCAATCCTTGAGCTGAGCCATTTTTGAAGACTCGGTAGTCTAAAATCAGATTTATCTGGAGCGATGTATGCAAGAGTCCCTGCAATGGCATGTGTCCAATTACCACTGGGACTGGCCTGCATGATTTTTGCTAGCCCGAAATCCGCTATCCTTGGCTTCCACTCTTTGTCCAACAGAACATTACTCGATTTCACGTCGCGGTGTATGATCATCCAAGCACATCCATGGTACAGATACTCCAATCCCGGGCAGCCCCTAATGCGATCTCATACCGCACCTCCCATCCCATGTCCATCTTCTGGCCCTCATGTAGCCAGTCCCACAGGCTTCAGTTCGGCAGGTACTCATAAGCAAGCAGGTGACTGTCCTCACTCGTGATGCTGCAATACAACTTGACCATATTAACGTGCCTAATCGAACTCAGTGCAGCCACCTTGGCATTGTACTCGGGCGTGCCTGTGCTTTTCTTGCTGAGGATGGCCGAACTGCAGGAATGGCTTCTCGCGCTGCCTGAACTCGATGCCCAGATGTGCTTCAGTGCGAGTTCTTTGCCGTTCCCCGAGACTACTTTATACACATTCCCAAATCTGCCCCTCCGATCAGGTTCTCGGTCTTTATGTAATCAATTATTTCCCTCTCTGCGAAGCTTAGTACACGGTACGGGTTCATGTTCCAAGAATCTGGTCTCCCCAAACTGTTGACACTCTTGAGACTATTTCTTTTCTTTATGAACTTCACATACATCATAATCACGAATATGATTAGCAAAAAACTTATCCCGCCAAGAAGCAGGAGAGGATAACCCCGAGGTGAGTGGTTGCCTATGAACTTGAATTTCATGCAATTGTTTAAGCCTCTGACTGCACAAGCCAGGATTCCCATCGAAGCTATCACAGTAGGCTTCTATCGACAGAGAGTCCAGTATGGGACCAGTTAACCGGTTGTTCGAGAGATCAAGAGGAGGCTTAGCTTAAGTGAACCTAGTCTCCATGGGATTTCACCAGAAAGTTTGTTATTGGATAGGTTCAGGAGTTCAAAGTCTTAAGTTTTCGATGCTATTGGGAATTCCTCCAGTCAACAAATTGTTCAAGAGGTTTACAATGGTGAGGGCGACGCAGGAGACAATCGATCCGGGTATGCTGCTGGAGAGCTCATTTCCATTCAAATCGAGTGTATTCAATTCTATCAAATTCCCAATTGTCGACAAATCTTTCCCATGAATCCATTCAAACTCAGCTGAATCAAGACCAAGGAAGATGCTTCTGACATCACTTCTGGTAAATCACCCGAAAAATTATTATCAGATAGCAATAAATGAGCAAGAGATTTTCTACTTTTGATATCAGACTTTATCGATCCTTCGAGTTGATTTGCCACATGATCAATTATGATGAGGTTCGGCAAGCCCAATATTCCAGCAGGAACGACACCAAAAATCAAGTTATATCTCAAGCGTACCCGAATTAAGGATGAGTAATTCACATAGGCCACTGGGATAATCCCGGTGAGCTTGTTATCCAGCAGAAGGAGATAAGTCATTTTCCCATTCTTGCACATATCCGGCAATATACTTGAAGTCTGCCGACGAGCTGAGCTTTGGAGGAAGCAAACTGGTCAGCCTATTCGCATAGAGAGAGAGTTCAGTAAGATTCTTGAACTCTCCGAGCTCCTCTGGAATCTCCCGTCTATTGGTTCTTTAAAAGCTGCAATGAGGCTAGACTTGTCAAGAACATGATCTCTGAGAAATCGCCTTTGAGCCTATTATGCGACACATCAAAGTTCATGAGGCTTGTGAGGCTCCCAAACCCGAGAGGAAGCTTACCAGTCAAGGAATTGTTGTAGAGCTCGAGCTGCCAGAGCCAGCCAAGCCTTATGATGCGCCAGGGGATTTCACCGGACAAGTCATTGTCTGAGAGCTTGAGATTCTCGAGAAGTGTCAAGTTCCCAATGCCCTCTGGGATCTGCCCTCTGACGCTGCAATTGGTAAGGTAAAGCCAATACAACTTCTGCAACTTGATGACCTCAATAGGAAAGGGCCTAGTCACATCAAAACAGTTGTCTTCGAAGTTAAAAAAGCTGAGAATGGTCATGTTTTCAAGCGACTTGCATAGGAAGGTCCCTGAGAATCTGCTGTTGTTCAGGTTCAAGAACTCCAAGCGGCCAGAGTGAACAAATCAGGAACATTCATAGAAAAAGAATTGAACCCCAAGTTCAAGTGCTTCAAGCCCGTGCAGTTTCTCAGGTTATCCATGACATTACCATAGAACGGTCGCTAAAGGAAGAATCTTGGAATGTGAAGTCATTCCAAGTGTTGACCTTTACTGAGGAGGAGATTCTTCCATCAAGTGTTGACCTTTACATAGGAAAAGGCGCTTCGGGGAATGTCCCACCCATCACAGGCAAGTTGCCCACTCGCCGTCTGCTTGCCTGCCATCCAACCGCCGCCCACACGTCGCCCACATGCCATCCGCACGTCGCCTGCCCACCACCCGCTCACCCGACGCACTTCAATTCCCAAGCTCAAACGTGTTTTCCTAGTAGAAGCCGATCACGCCCGCAAGGAGTGGCAGCAGAGGAGGGCGAAGGAAGAGTCGGACCATGAGCCCAATGCTTGGGAAGCAGTGCGAGAAGTCCTAAGAGATCGACACCGAGGTAGAGACCTTGAGTTCAATCAGACACGTGAACGTGATAAAGCTATATTGTAGTATCACAAGTGAGGACTCAAGCAATTCTACTCTACCTAGGTAGTAATCTAGCTCTACTTGAGTTGGAACACAAAGCTCGACTAGAAAATGAGGGGGGACCAGCAATTCTACTCTACCTAGGTAGTAATCTTTTTGATAGAAGAAGAAAGCAATGAAGATGAGAAGACGGGGGCAACAATTCTACTCTATTAGTTGGAACCAGCAATTCTACTTTGAGATGAAGTAATCCATGATAGGTTGGAAACCCCTTCCTCTATCAATTCAAGTCCAATTCGTATCTTTGAGTGGTCAACTCATTTGATTGAAGCTGTTTATTTCTGCCCCTCCCCTCCAACAACCACCTAGGAATTGTGGACACAATGCAAAGCAGTACAATAGCAAACTTTTGCGTTGCTGACTCAGTGCCCTTTGCCCACTTCATCTCACAGTTTGCGATCCGATTCATACAAAAAGCAGAAGAAGGAGGGTGGCGGAGTTGGGTGAAGCTTTTTGCATTGCTTCTATATCATATGACTCGTTGCTTTCCAATGACTTCTCTATCCTTTCTTCACCTATCTTTATGGAAACAACTAGAAAGAGCCCATTTTCTTTGCTTTTGCCCTTGGACTGGGGAAAAACCCAGTGAGAGCGATGCCATCATGTGGACAGCGCCCTCTCCATCCTCTCTCATCTTAGGCGTATCCCCCCAACCCCTTTTCTGTTCCGACCAAAAAAATAGAAAAAACCCTTTTTCACACCCCAAACCCCCTGGAAAGCACCCATCAACTAGAAAGGCAAATCTAAACACAATCGTCAAATCATAGGGCTTTTTCCAACCTAATGTGGTTAATAGGGAAACCTAAGCACATCTTCTCTCTCTTTTCTTTCTTTCCCCCTGAAGTGAGCTCATAGTCATGTCCCTCTCTCTCTCTCTTCTTTTCCCCGAAGTCTAGTGAGTGAGGGCTCACTATCCTGCCCTTTGCCTCCTTTTGAAAATCCACTATTCCCCTTCTTCTCCCGCCCACAGAGATAATGGATTTTTCTCTCTCCTTCGTCTCCTCCATCCTTGACATCCTTGCCTCCGTCCTCACATTTGGCGCCGGAGCAAGGATGACAAGGATGGAGGTGAGATGACGAGGATGGAGGGACGAAGGAGAGAGACGAATCATATCTCTGGATTTTTAATGTGGCCAACGATTGGCAGTACTCTTCCAAGAGGGAAGAAACTTTTTTTTCATTTTTTGACTAAACCAACCATTGGCCACATTAAAAACCCTACTCTAAAGATGTTTAAGCAATAAGAGCTGCTTGCGGTTTCTCACCTCCTTTTGCTTGAAATCTATCTTCAGAGTAGAGGACCGAAAAGAGATGGAGTGCAAGCCGCTTGACATCACCGTAGTCTCGGCGAAAGGTCTAAAGAAGGTGAAAGACGTTCCGCAAGTGCTTGTGTATTTAGAGGCCAACGTATCCCACTGTCCAATCGCCGCTCGCATGCCACCCGCACGTTGCCCACACACCGTCCGCGTGTTGCCCGGCTCACCACACGCTCGCCCAACGCATTTCAATCCTCGAGCCAAAACGTGTTCTCGAGTGGAAGCCACCATGCCTATCGGCAATGGCAGCGGACGAAGGCAGAGGAAGAGTTGAAAGGGAGAGTACCCATTACACCGTTTTAAGAGAGGTGAGGTCGATCTTGGCGACGAAACCATTTGAATTGCATATAATTCCAATGAAGTTTCACATGTCATTGCCGACCTTCCACAAACGATTCTCCATGGTTGTTTTCTCATCACCAACTTTCATTTTAGGAGAGAATTGGCTTTGAAAAGGAAGAGGAAGGGGCGAGGAGAGTGATGTGAAGTTTCAGAAAAGGGGGAAATCGATTTAGGAAAGGGAGAAAATATTGGGTACCCAAGTGATTGACACGTCAGCTTCCTACTAGTCTATTAAAAGAACGACATGTGTCAATTTTGGGACCCACTTTTTAGACACCCTAGTTCTCCTCTCTCTCTCTTTCAATTAATGTTCACTTTTTTTCTTTTTCTTTGTTCCCCTTTTGTTCTTCTCCCCCTTTTCAGTCCACTGGGGATTACGCGGCGGACGGCGGTAAGGGCGACAGCCAGTGGCAGCCGAAGGTTGGAATAGCAGCAACGATCGCTAGTTCAACTACGCCAGAACCAAGAGAGAGAGAAAGAGAGGGAAGAATGGCAGCCGGCGACTGGATGGTGGTAGTAGCAAGCCGACGAAGTGGCGGTTGGGATGGTGGCGGTCGGCTCCAATCAAGATAGAAGGAAGAGGACAAGAAGCAAACAGCCGCGACTGTCAGGGCTTGACAGACGGCAATCCCCAGCGACACGGCGGCCAGCAGGTGGAGGCATGGCAGTGGCTGAACTAGGGAGACACAGTTGTCGTGATGGCGAACGGAGGAGGAGGAGAGGAGAACAGGAGCTGGACGAGGCCAAGTCGGCTTGAGACCAACAAACGGTGGCAACTGGCGGTCTAGCGGCAAGCAGGGGTGGTGGCGAAGCTGCGGTGGCGGCCGGTGAGGCGGCGACTCAACAACAGTGGCAACTCAATTTTCCGGCCAAAAGGAAGACCAAAGAAGAAAAAGCAGCAGAAGAGAAGAAGGTGGGGAGCAGTGGTCGACGCAGTAGCTGGGAGGGGTGCGGGGTTTAGAGGAGAGGGCAGTGATGCAGTAGCTGGGGTCACTGATCTTGTTGCAGACCCACCTCACGAGCTCCGTTGTGGCGGAGGAAGGGTCGACCGAGAGGACAAGTGGGGAAGAAGAAGAAAACAAAAGAAAAAGGAAAGAGGAGAAAAAAAGAGTGAACATTGATTGAAGAGAGAGAGGAGACCTAGGGTGTCTGAAAAATGGGTCCCAAAATTGACACATGTCATTCTTTTAATGGACTAGAAGGAAGCTAACGTGTCAATAACTTAGATACCCAATATTTTCTCAAGGAAAGGACGATGAGAAGGAAAGAATATGAGGTTTCGTTCACCTTGTGGACCATTCAGTCAAACTTATCTTGGGATTTGATAAAAAGAAAAAGAAAAAGGACCCCTCCTCTTGTCACTTGCGGCGACCGTGATGTTTCGCAAACAAATTCTTGCTAATCTCAAGGACACTATAGTCCCGCAAACGTTTGGTTTCACCCTAACGCATGTGTTTAGTCCAACCGCCGCCCACACGTCACCCGCACGCCATCTGCACGTTGCTTGCCCGCCACTCGCTTGCCCAACACACTTCGATTCCCGAGCCTAGCTTCACTAAACGGTTCTCCATGGCTATTTTCTCGTCACTAAATTTCATTTCAAGAGAGAATTGGCTTTGAGCTATAGGTTGGATGCAGAGAGAGAGAAAATAACTCAAGCACAAGTTTCACCAAAAGTCATAAACCATCTTTACATTACATAAAACAAAACACACCTAAAGTTCATAGGTCACTAAGATGACAAGAGGTCCACATGATAAAACAACAACGATAACGACGAAAAGACAATGGCATCACCTTTCACATTTCAGTCTCATCATCTTTGAGGTGCTTTCGGACATTTATCAGCCCCTTCAAGTAAGCTATTTCTAACTCCAACATCTGCTTCGTGACGCGAAGCTTTTCCATCTGAATCACTTTGCAATCAAACTCCTCCCTTTGCCTCTAAAAGAAACATCATAGCTGTCAATGAAGAATAAAATGAAAGTTTATGTTTTCTCTTTAAATGAGGACAAGCATGAAACAAGTGTTCTCCGGCCAGATTTAACATCCTCTCTACTTGCTGTAATTTCAAAGTTGCCAGCTTCACTAAACGGTTCTCTATGGCTGTTTTCCCATCACCAACTTTCATTTCAAGAGAGAATTGGCTATGAAAAAGAAGATGAAGGGGAGAAGAGGCTGATGTGAAGTTTCAAAAAAGGGAGGAATCGGTTCAAGAAAGAAGGAGGAGGAGGAAAGAATATGAGGTTTCATCACCTCGTGGGCCATTCAATCAAACTTATCTTGGGATTTGGTAAAAAGAAGATGAAAAAGGACCCCTCCTCTTGTCACTTGCAGCGACTATGGTGTCTCGCAACCAAATTCTTGCTAATCTCAAGGACATTTTAGTCCCGCGAATGTTTAGTTTCACCTAAACGCATGTGTTTAGTCCAACCACCGCCTGCACGTCGCCCGCACGCCATCCACACGTCGCCTGCCCACCACTTGCTCGTCCGATGCACTTCAATTCTCGAGCCCGGCTTCACTAAACAGTTCTCCATGGCTGTTTTCTTGTCACCAACTTTCATTTCAGGAGAGAATTGACTTTGAAAATGAATTGGCTTTAAATGGAACCAATGATTTTTCAGATCGGGAACCGGTACCTAAGGGAACCAAACCGGACCGATTTTTATGAATATATTTTTTTAATTTTTAAAATTATCAATAAATTCTACAATTGATTATTTTATTTTTTAAACGCATAAATCTTAAATATATTTGAACTAAAAATTCCATGAAATAGAAAAGTCTCTCAATTGAAGACTTTTGTGGTCAAGATCTTCTTCTACTCGTTCTTTGCTACTTAAAGAGTAAGCCTCTTTGCAAGTTTCTTCTTCCACCCAATGTGAGACTAAAACTCCAATAGCCATCCTTCCATTTCTCACACTCACTCCCCCTTTCTTTCTCTCTTTCGCTCCCCTCACTTGCAAGAGAGAAGGCATTCATATCCAAGAGTCCCACATTGACAAAATACTCAAAGAGCATAAGAGAACTTGTCTATAAAATCCAAGCCAAGCCTAACTCTTGATTATACCATTCATGGCCTTTGGGGGTCAATAATCAAATGGGAAGTATGCATGGTGTGACCAATGTTAACACCAATTGATCTAATATTTCACATGTTATAATGTGTGTTTTAAGTTTTATTAAGACAGCTTGACACCGAACCAAATTGGTTGGAGCATGGCTGTTTTAGTGGAAATAAAGTGTGACTAATCTCGTTTGGACCGGTCTAGTTCCCGGTCCTTAATCTGAGTGGTCCTGAGTGGTCCGGTTCCTAGTTCCTAATTTTGGGAATCAGGATCGGACCGGGAATCGATCACCCCTACTTGATTCGCAAACAAACTGGCATGAGGCTACGAGCAATACTATTGTCAAGAGAGCCAAATTGGGCACGATTTTCCCATGAAGGCAGAGCCATGATTTACAAAGAAAGTTCACTGGTGATGAGACGGTAAGGTCAAGATATTTGTCATCATTGAGAACTATAATAAGTATATGAGCGAGTGATGGCTCTATTTCTACACATATTTATTCGAGTTTTAAAATGTCAGTTAAATTGGAGTTACATTTGGGTCAGTCAATTGGGACGACTTACAATTACTTTGAAACTAAATTCTACCATTGAAAGCCAGCTTCGTAGTCTCACTGGCTGAATTTCTTGATATTTGTCGATCTAAGCTGTTAGAAATACATTTAAGAGATTTTTCGTGCATATTGAGAGGCAAAATTATCCAATCAATCCTAAACCTATTGTATATATTGATTCAATCCTAAATTCTTCATTTTTTTTCAATTTAGTTCTAAACATTTGCACAAAATTCTAATCTAGTCCTATTGGCCTTTTCCGTTGAAATTTGCTAATGCGGCGATTCAATCATAGTCGGCTATTTTATGTCACCATTTTTGTCAAAAAGCTCATTATAGGTCTTAAAACTTGTCACAAAATTATAATTGAGTCATAAAATTTTAAAAATTGTAATCAAATTCTAAAACTTGTCAAATTAATTTAATCAAGTCATTCCGTTAACACTCTCAATTTGTCTAATGAAAAAATGCCACATTGGCATTTTCAAATTAATTTCTCTATCATGCGTGGCATTTTTTATTATTTTCTCCTTCAAAATTTATTTAAATTAGATTTAAAAAATAAAAAAGGTAATTTTTTATCTTAAAGAAAAAAAAAAGGGCAAGGGGTTGCCAATGCACGTCGCCACGGCCCATTACCCAAGGTGCTAGCAGCTTTGCCAACCCTTGCTAGCCCTAGTGAACCTTGCTAGGCTTAGTGAGGGCACCCAAATTCGAGCAACGCCAATGCTCGCCCAGGCCTAGCAAGGGTTATGGGCTAGAGAAGGCCAACATCACCCAAATCTGGGTGCCTTCAACTCAGATTTGGGCGAGCTTCAACCACGCTATGTGAGGGTTGGTGAGGCCTCGGTTGGGGCCAACAAGGCCTCACCCAAGGCAAGCGATCGTCACCGGCCCCAAGTGAAGGTTAGCATTGCCCAAATCTGTGTGTCCTTGCTCAAGCTAAGCAAGAATCACTAGGCCTCACCCGAGACTGGCAAGGGCCGACCACCCTCACTTAGGATTGATGACCTTCACCGCACTCTCCAGTAATGGGCAGCGCAGCAACAGCGCCCACCGTCAACCCCCTACCCTTCTTTTTTTTTCAATTTTGTTTTTTTGAAATTAGTTTTAGCTTTTTTTTTAATCTAATTTATATATAATTTGAAGAAGAAAATAAAAAAAAAAATGCCATGCATGAGAGAGAAATTATTTTATAAGCTGCATATCATCGTTTGGATATTTGATTTTCGATCAAGCTCACTCTAAACGAAACAAATCAAGTCATGAGAAAATGCTAGGAGGGCTCGTTAGGTTACACGATTCGATTTTGTGACTCAGATATGTTCCCCGCACCATTTGCTTTACTATATTTATGCAATTTTCCATCGGTGCTAATTATTGTCAAAATTAATCTATTATCGAATATTTTCAATTTTCCACTTATAAATTTTCACACTTCAATTAAATCCAATAAGTAATGTATCACTAGTCCTCTATTCCTGGACTCCACCGAGGTAGGTCATATTCGTTGCCATGTCGGGTGTTTGTTGTTGTCATTGGAAAGAACACTCGAAGTGCTAAATGTTTCATACAATTTTCACTTTGATACCAAAAGTTTTTTTCGAGTTACTTAAGTGTCATTTAAAAAAAAAACAATCACTTAATTACCAACTTCAATTGAGTTGTCGAAAATCCAACGTAGTCATTTTATTAATTTCTCCGATCGACATGGTTTGCGGACATGCCTAATTATCATATATACTCCTAAACAATGTTGTCTACATGTTTTGCCCTAAATATAAGTCCTAATTGACCATTCAACGAATTTCCCAATTTCAAAACCTTAAATCAACTATTCAATCAATTTCCCAAATATAAATCCTAAATCGAAACCTTAATTTGGATTTCCACCAAAATTAATAGTTTAATCTTGCAAATGGAGAGCAAAAGCATGACAAGTGGCTCAAATTCGTTTCAAGCCAGAAGAAGCTGAATATTATTGTTATTGTGGGATACCGAGCAGGAAAATCGATTGAGCAACCAGAACGATGGCTGAACGATGGTGAAAGGGAGAGAGGACAAAACGCAAGCGTTGAGCAAAGCTTCACCGTGTGCCTATTTTGAGAGAAGCTCGTGTGACGTCGTTTTTTACCTAGGCTTCGTGCGACATCGTTTTTAGCCACATCAGCAACGTCATTTCACGCAAAGTCTTTGAGGAAGTTCACGTGGACTCATTTTTTATATAAAAATGCTGGGTCAGATTAAATATTTTTATTTTAAAAATCATGTAATATTTTTTGTCAGAATTTTTCATCGGAGTTACTTCAGTGAGCATTTTTTTCTCCGACTCAATACTTAAATGAGCTAACGAAAAAACTTTGCATTAAAGCCACATGAAATTTTTGACACCTCCTATGTCATAATGCCAAACGTCCTAAGTGGTGAATAAATCAGTTACTCCCAGTCGACAAAGCAACCATCTCTCTCTGTCCCCTACACCCCTCGAGAAAGCTTCTTCGTTTTCAATGACTTGGTCTTTTATCACCCGCCATCGTCACCTCCTCCGCCTCGTCATCCTCCATTGAAGCCCACCCCGAAGCGCCGAGGAGGGTGAGACGCGAGATAGACACGTTCCCTCTCTCTGCTAACTTGGACCTCAAGCAACTGATTGAAGCTTCCGTCCAATTCCTCATGTACTCTCAAAGCGCAGAGAGAGCGAGGCGCGGAGCAGTACGGACCGTCGTGATCAGGGCGTGTGAGCGGCCCAGGACGACGCAGTGCCCAACCCCGCCGAGCTGGCCGGGGCATTAGCCGAGTCGCTCGACGAGACGAGGCTGGGGGATCGAGAAGCTGTGCAAGGCGGGGGTGGATGCGGTCGATGGAGGCTGCTCGGACAAGGATTTACGTTGATGGCTTGTCCTTTTGGTACTTTGTTTCATTTTCCTTGGAAAAAGAAATTTAACCCTTACCGTGAAGGCCAAGGAGGCAAAGGAAAGAGGCTTTCAATTAGGTATCAGTGAGACAAAACTGCTTATTTGATAGGGTAATCTGTCAAGTACATTGACACTCGCAGACGTCATCGACACAACCTTTGGTACTGCACCCAAGCTGCAGGCAGTGCCCTACGCAGTCTTCGAACTCGGCGCAACCGGCAGGGTTGCGAGGGTTTCGTCAGCAGGCATGCTTCTTCCACTTCCTTCTGCATTCGATGTCCCTGCAAAACCCCCCACCGAAAAAGGAAAAACAAAGAAATTTGTATCATTACACGTCCGAACGTGTACATAAATATGTGATTCGCGAGGACGTCAGGTGAGAGAGAGGCTGACATCGACAGAACACCACGAGCAATAAGATCGTCAGAAGGGCCAGATCTCGCGCACTTCTTCCCATGATGGCAGAGATAAGTGAGGAGAAATCTCCACTAGGGAATTTTATAGATGTTCGGTGACGGCAAGAAAGGAAGTTTGAGATGTTTTGCAGGGTCAAGGAATGTGATCTGATGTATAATATGTATATGGCAAGAGATTAATGGTTCTATTTCTATATATATTTATTTGAGTATTAAAACGGCAGCTTAAACTGGAGTTAGATTTTGAGTAAGTCTATTGAAAAACAGCAAGAAAGGAAGGTTGAGATATTTTCCAAGATCTGGAAATGTGATTTGATGTATAATATGTTTATGGATAAGAGAGTGATGGTCCTATTTCTACAAATATTTATCTGAGAATTAAAATGGTAGTTTAGATTGCAGTTAAATTTTGAGTAATTTGATGTGACAAAGTCCCATTACTTTGAAATTATATTCTACTGTGAATACATGCTTCATGGTCTCGCGAATTTCTTGATACTCATCTTTCTAATATGTTAAAGACGTATCTATTGGGATTATACATATACCACTCTTGACTGTGGATGTCCCCAATCAGTTATTATCAACATCATAATATCTAGAGAAAATTCTAAATAAGGATTTGAAGTGTCATTATTTTTCCAAATAATGATCTTAAATGAAGTTTGTTTCATATAAAGGTATGAAATACTATCGTTTTCTCAAATAAAGGTTTGAAATTGACATTGTTTCAACTAAAGATCTAAATGCCATGTCAATGTTATAAAAGGGCTTGACCTCACAAGCTGATCGAGGACATTTCCATCATTTAGTTTTTCTTTCCTTTTTTCTTTGTTTTTTCCTTTTTCTACTTTTTCTTTCCAAAAAGAATAAACTCAAAAAAAAAGAGTTAAAACTTGAAAAAAACACAAATGATTAAAAAAAAAAAAAAAAACACAAACGAGAGGGTTGGCCCCAACCCTTCACCTATATTTTTTTAAATTTTAGCTTTTTTTTCTTTTTTTGATTTTTTGGGAAAAAATAAAAAAAGGAAAAAAGAGAAAAAGTAAATGACAAAAATGCCCTCGATTAGTTGGTGAGGTCAACCCCTTCTTTGAAACTAACATGGCACTTTAAACCCTTATTTAAAATAAAATTCATTTCAGGCATTTATTTGAGAAAATAATTGCACTTCATGTCATTTTTTGAAAAAACGATGCACTTTATGCCCTTATTTAAAATAAAATTCACTTCATACTTTTATTTGAAAAAACAATGACACTTTATACTCTTATTTGGAATTTTTCCTTAAAATAATAAATATCAAGAAATTCGTGAGAATGTGAAGCATGTATTCATGGTAGAATTTAATTGCAAAGTAATTGTAGGTTGTCACATTGACTTAGTCGAATTCTAACTCCAAATCTAAGCTACCGTTTTAACGCTATAAATATTTGTAGAAAGAAGACCATCACTCTCTTGCCATTATAAATATTGTACATCAGATCACATTCCTTAATGCTACAAAATATCTCAACCTTCCCATGTTGCCGTCTTTGCATTGACTTACTCAAAATCTAACTCCAATCCATCTTTGCATTGACTTAGATTGGAGTCTTTGCATTAACTCCAATGTTGAGGGCAAGAAAGGATGGTTGAGATAGTTTTCCTTTTCCAAGCTTGATGAACATGCTCATGTTCATCCATGCTTCTTGATCCATAGCCAGAAGCCGTGGCGCGTGGGACACTGTGAGACATCAAATTGTTTATTTATTTTTAAGATTGTAGCCATTATGTTATCTGTAACAAGTACATAATTAGAGCTTCTAAATACAAGTATACTCATTGGTCGCATGGCTTTCTTGCCAATATGAATTGTTTCTAAAATAGGTGAATGTTGAATGCCTTATATCCTTGACAAAGCATTATCAAGCCCATCACGTTAAAGTGGGAGATGTTATATCATGATAGTTCATTCATAATGGTGTGTGTCTAAGGGACACCATTTTGCTCTAATAGGATTTGTGTCTAAAAGACACATTTTGAAAATACGTGAGAGGTTATCTTTTAAGAGAGGTTTAAATAGTTTCTAGAGATAACCATCAAATGTGGAAGACTAAAAAGAACATTCTACAGAAAACAAGTTGCCCTCTCTATCTCTCTCACCATTAAAGAACAACATACAAAAGGCTTTCTTCATTACTTTGAGAAACGATCGACATTAACACTATGGAACAGGAATACATTCCTCATGATTGTATTAGGACCAATGTGAAGCCGTATTGTCCATCATTTGTTAGTGATTCAACATACATTTTGGGTAATTCGTTTGTTGTGCATTGAAGAGATTAGTTGTTTCTTACTGACACTTTTATCCAACAAAGCTCCATTTGACTCTTCACGAATCCATCCTATAGGATAATAGTTAGGAAAGAATTGACTAACTTCTCGATGCATAACAAGAGAATTATCTAGGAATATATGTTGAATCACTAGAGAGTAATGGAAAAATCTACAACTCACATTGGTCTGAATATAATCACAAGGAATATATTATTGATCCACAATGTTAATGCCGATTATCTTCTCAAAGTAGTAATAAAACCTTTGGTGTGTTTTTTGACGGAGAGGAGAACGTATATTTCTCGGTATGTTCCTTTCTATATATGGACAGTCACATTCAGAAGTTATTTTAACTTACCTTAAAAAATAACTACTCACAGATCTTCAAAAAAATGCCTCTCAAACACACTTCATCAGGGCAAACAATGCCACTTGGACACACCCCATCATGAGCGAAATGCCAAAATATAATATCTCCTACTCGAAAATGATAGGCTTGATAATGATCTATCATGAATATAAGGCATTCAACATTTATCTATTTACAAAAAAAAATGGCAAAAACCACAAAAACCATAAACTATATCCTCTGTGACAATTTTAACTTGAATTTTTTTTTGTGTCACCAAAAACCCCAAACTATGCCACTTGTGACAATTTTACTCTAAACTATATCGCTTGTGACAATTTTACTTCGAACTTTTTTTTTTGCCATCAAAAACCATAAACTATGCTACTTATAACAAATTTAACCCAAAGTTTTTTGGGCTAAAGGGCATTTTCGTCATTTTCTTTTTTTTCTTTTTCTATTTTTTTTCTCTTGATAGAAGGAAGCCAGCAAGGGCCACATAAGCCTCGCTGGCGAGGGCGCCCTCGCCCAACTCAGGCGAAGGTCGCCCTCTCCAGATCCAGTGAGGGCGACCCTCACCTGACTCAGGCGAAGGTCGCCCTTGCCAGTTCTGGCAAAAGCGGCCCTCACCCGACGCTAGCGAGAGTTGCCCAGGCGTGGGTGGCCTCGCCAGCTTTCCTTTATTAAGAGAAAAAAATATATAGAAAAAGACAAAAATGCCCCTTAGTCAAAAAGTTTGGGGTAAATTTGTCACAAGTGATATAGTTTGGGCTTTTTTATGGCACAAAAAAAAGTTCGAGGTAAAATTGTCACGGAGAGCATAGTTTAAGGTTTTTTGTAATATTTGCCCAAAAAAAATTCATACCGATAAGAAGGTCTTGCACATATGGAATTAGACACAAATATTGCCAACTTTTTTTGTGTCATAAAAAATTTTAAACTTGTATAAGTGTGATAAATTTATCTTGGATAGAACTGTAATAGAGAGTATTCAAGTCGTGTATGTCTAAGTTTGGGTTTTTTCATGACGCAAAAAATGTTTGGAGTATTTGTGTCATAGTTTGGGGAATTTTGAGGATACACGAAAAAGTTGGGTATTTGTGTAACGTATAGTTTGAGTATTTTTTTATTTTTTATTTTGGCCTTATTTAAGTTGAGATGGGGTGATACTTATTAGTAAAAGAAAGAACCAACGTTTCAATTGGACTATTTGAATAATCTTTTCTTTGCATATAATAGAAACCCTACTAGTAATAAACAATTTGATATGGGCATATCGATGTAACGATGCAATATATTATAAGTGGCTATTTAAGAAGATGCTTCGTATTATATATCCAACCATATATCCAATGAGCGAATCTTATAGATGCTTGGATAAAAGACATTCTTCTTTACGTTAAGTGTCCCTTCCTTTCCGGGGTTTCCTGTTCATAAAAATTGTTGAATTGATGTCTACTCTTCTTTCCACAGCCAGCTTGGCTCCACTCATTCCGCTTTCGCCTAAAAAAGTAGTGAATGGACAGGCATTTTTCTCATGGTAGATTTAGGTAGGAAGTCGATAATAAAAATCTAATCCCATCTTATGCAAGAGAAGAATAATCGATTCTTTGCATTACCAACTGAAGATGTCGAAGTTTGACAGGCTCTTTTTGCTTCTTCTTTTCCATCGTATCTTATCTACAAATGAGGTACAACATGAGCTCAACGTTCATCCAAAATGAGAATCGTCATCATAAAAAAAATCTCCATCTTGTGGTGTAATGGAATAAAGGACACTCAAGACTTATGAAAGTTATTTGTCAATTCAAGTCTAAATATTTTAATTATGCCAATTTAATTATAAATCTTTTTGTATTTGTATTAATTGAATTCATCCAGTCAATTTCATTGACGTGGACGCCAGCCAAGCTTTATGTAGCGTGACAAGACTAATATAGACATTTTTAATATTTTAAATTTTTTTTGAAAAAAATTAATTTTAATTTTAATTTCTTTTTCCTTATTTTCTTTTTCTTTTTGCTTTGTGACTGGCCAAGGTCGCCGAAGTTCACTGGCAGCTTCACTAGCCACTAGGTGAGGACCGCAAAGCTCTCGCTATCTGGCCAAGAGGGATGCGGCCTTGCCCAACTGTGGGCGAGTTTGAGCAAAGTGTACTATTATGAAGCCAGAAAGTGAATTCACTCATAGGGCAATGTCGTATTCGACATGGTTTGTTGCTCCTAAGAGTGGCATTAAGAGAATCTACACCTTTGAAATTGGATTTGCGACTGACAACCATACGAATCTGTTGGAGTTTGAAAAAGGGAAAAGACATTCTACCATGTCCGTGGGCTATGAAACAAGAATTTGAGGCAAGTTGCCTAAGTATATCATGTCAAATCAATTATACTTTAATCACAACATCATATCCCACATCATATTCTTTTCTTTTTATTTGGGGGCCTTCCTGATTTCCATAGGAATTTAGTTTATGGTACTCTCAACTTCATAAATGCCCAAAGACGACAAAGATGATCGATTGGCTTAACATGAAAATTTCATCGTTACATCTTAATTTAGCAACAATCTTTTTTTTTATGAGTTGATGGTAACTTGATCTTCAATTTTCAATATACCTAATTCTTTTATTAATAAAGAGACAGACAATCTTTGCATGGAAAATTTGATATGCACCTTCCAATCACTCTATTAAATAACCAGTTTTCCTGGGAAAAGAAAAAGAAAAAGAAAAGTATCTTTCCTTTGCCTCCTTCACCTCTAGGATAAGTATTAAAGATTCACTTTCTACAGAAAATAAACAAGAGAAAAAAAAGTATGAAAAATAAATAAAAATAAAACTATAGTTTCAGCCGTCAAATTGGACAAGCCGTCAATGCTCTCCGTCAACCGCCGCCGCGTCGCTTCATCGTCACTGAAGCTCCGTCAGGCTATTCACGAATCCATCCAAGTCCCTGTCCGAACTCCCTCCGTCGACCGCGTCCGCCGCCGCCTTGCTCAGCTTCTCCATCCGGCCTCTCTCCGGCCTCGTCCCGTCGAGCGCCGCCGCCAGCGCCCGGGCCAGCTGGGCGGGGTCCGGCACCGCGTCGTCCGGGGCCTCGCACGCCCGGATCGCGACGCCCAGCTGGTCCACCAGCAGCTTCGCGTCCGTGTACTGGTCCGCGCCCATCGGCCACGTCAGCATCACCACGCCGGCGCCGATCGCCTCGAGCACCGAGTTCCAGCCGCAGTGCGTCAGGAACCCACCCACGGCGCGGTGCCTCAGGATCGGCACCTGCGGGGCCCACCCTCGGATCACCAGCCCCCGCCCCGCTGTGCGGCTCTCGAACCCGTCCGGCACGCGCCCATGGCCGTCCAGCACCTGCCCGTCCGTGATATCCCTCACGCACCACACGAAGTGGACCCGGCTCATCTCCAGCGCGGCCGCCAGCGCCGCCATCTGGTCATTCGCCAGCGCCGTGCGGCTCCCGAAGCACACATACACCACCGAGCGCTCCTCTCTGCCGTCCAGCCACTTCAGGACCTCCTCGGCCGGGACCGAGCTGGACCCGCCCCGGCTGGTCGAGCTCGCCGAGTCGTCCACGGGCGGCAGGAGCGGGCCCACAGCCCAGACCTGGTCCGGCCAGAACCTCCCCTTCATGTAGTCGATGTAGACTCTCTCCAGCTCCGTGAACGAATTGAAGATGATGCCCCAGCTCGCCGCGTTTGCCAGCCAGCCATGCCTATGAAACTCCATGTCGTCATCTCCTTCCTTGTACATCCTGAATAGGTGCGAAATCTGCCACCACCGGTACGTCGGCGAGTTCGGCACCTCGCCGAAGGTCACCGTGGAGTTCTCGTCGTCGCTGCCGTTCTCGGGTACGTTATGCCAGAGCGTGAATTCGATGGACACGGAGAAGGCGGCAGAGGGCGAGAACACGACGCGGGGAATTCCGAGCTCCGTAGCCAGGCCTTGGGTCCACCCGAGAAAGAAGTCGGACAAAATGGCGACCGGCGGCGAGGGGTGGGACCGGAACCACTTGACGACCGCCGGGTAGTGGTGGTGGTGCATGGCGATGACCTTGACGATGAGGCCGTTCTTGGAGAGGCAAGGGACGTCAGGGGCCGGGATGACCAGGGGGTGGAAGAGGGAAGGATGGTCGGAGAGGAGGGGGCGGAGGAGGTGCTCGTTGAAGGGGGTGACGAGGGCGGTCACGCGGACGCCGCGGCGGAGGAGGCGGTCGGCCAGGTCGAGGAGGGGGATGATGTGGCCGGAGGAGATGAAGGGATAAACGAGCAGGTGCGGAGAGGCCGGAACATCAGCGCCATCGGCAGCATCGGCGGCGGGAGGCATGTTGGTCGGCGGGAACGACTTCTTGACTCGGAATGCCGAAATGCTATGAATGGGTTGGAAGAAAAGGAGTCAGAGAATGATAATGGAAGGTCTTCACGCTGCGGAATAAATAACAATTTGGCCTCGACCCTGTGGGGACGGTGGCACTTCATTAGCCATGATTTAATCGAGGGATTGCAATTCTTGATCCGTGTGGAGGACGAGGATTTCCGTTGGACTTTCTAGAAAAGCGAAGACTACCCTTTTTTTGTGGTCCGATCAATTTACATATCGAAGATAGGTGGGTGGTGCGTCACCCGTGACGACGGGTGCCCCATTGCAATTTATTGAGAAAGCTCCAAAACCCTATTTTGACTTTTGGTGCGTGGCCCCTGCCGACCGGCGACGTCTGGCCTACGATTGCCACTTATGATGTTCACAGGTATCATGGGGAGTGGGGAAGATTGCTTTAGGGAGCTGTCGCGCCGCGGGCCTCGTTCAGATCCAGCCTTTGGAAAATTTTAAATAAAAACACGAACTATTATCATTTTCTCGATTGAGGATATGAAGTGAAGTTTATTTTAAATAAAAATCTGAAATATTTTTATTTTTTAAATAAAAATTTAAATTGGATTTTATTTTAACTAAGGGTCTAAAATGCTATATCTATCTCAAATAAAGGCTTAACCTCATAATTTGATAGAGGAAATTTCTGTTATTTGCCCTTTTTTCCATTTTTCTTTCTTTTTTTCCTTTTTCTATTTTTCTTTCCAAAAAATAATAAACTCGAAAATGAAAAAGCTTAAAACTTAAAAGAAAAACACAAATAAAAAAAAACGGACGGAGGGCTAGCTAGCCCTTCGCCTGTATTTATTTTAATTTTATCTTTTTTTTTTCCTTTTCCTTTTCTTTTCTAGGAAAAAAGGAAAAAAAATAAATGACAGAAATGTCCTTATCAATTGGTGAGATCAAGCCTTTTTTTAAAATTAACATGACACTTCAGGCTCTTATTTAGAAAATAAGAGTCCTCGATGCTCAAATTTGAAACAACATTCACGTTATGTTTTTATTTAAGAAAACATGGCGCTTCAAAAATCTTATTTGGAATTTTTTCTATGGGTAAGAGAGTGGTCGTCCTATTTCTACACATATTTATCCAAGTATTAAAATGGTAGCTTAAATTAGTTAGATTTTGAGTAAGTCAATGCGGCGACATTTTATATAGAAGGAAGGTTGAGATATATTGCAACATTAAGAAATATGGATGTATAATTTGTATTTGGGCAAGAAAGTAATAGCCATGTTTCTACATATATTTATCCAAGTATTAAAACAGTAGCTTAGAATGGAGTTAAATTTTGAGTAAGTCAATGCGAATACAGCAAGAAAGGAAGGTTGGGATATTTTGCAGCATTATGGAATGTGATCTGAAGTACGATATGTATATGGGCAAGAGAGTGATGATCATGTTTCTACACATGTTTATCCGAGTATTGAAACGGTTTCTCTTATTGGAGTTAGAATTTGAAGTCAATGAGACTACATTTTATAAAGAAGGAAGGTTGAGATATATTGCAACATTAAGAAATGTAAGTCATGCGATAAATTTTGAGTAAGTCAATGCAAAGATGGTGAGAAAGGAAGGATGGGATATTTTGAAGCATTAAAGAATGTGATTTGAGATACCATATATATATATGGGCAAGAGAGTGATGATTCTATTTCATACATATTTATCCAAGTATTGAAATGGTAGCTTAGATTGAAGTTAGATTTTAAGTAAGTCAATAAGACTACATTTTATAAAGAAGGAAGGTTGAGATATATTACAGCATTAAGAAATGTAAGTCGATGTGATAAATTTTGAGTAAGTCAATGTGAAGATGGTGAAAAAGGAAGGATGGGATATTTTGAAGCATTAAAGAATGTGATATGAGATATCATATGTATATATGGGCAAGAGAGTGATGATTCTATTTCCATAAATATTTATCCGAGTATTGAAATGGTAGCTTAAATTGAAGTTAGATTTTAAAGAAGGAGGGTTGAGATATGTTGCAGCATTAAGAAATGTAAGCCAATGCGAAGATGGTGAGAAAGGAAGGATGGGATCTTTTAAAGCATTAAGGAATGTGATCTAAGATACCATATGTATATATGGGCAAGAGAGTGATGATTCTATTTCCACACATATTTATTCGAGTATTGAAATGGTAGCTTAGATTGAAGTTAGATTTTAAGTAAGTCAATGCGACGGCGTTTGATATAATAATAAGGTTGAGATGTTTTGCACAATAAGGAATGGGATCTGATGTATAGTATGTATATGGGCAAGAGAGTAATAGTTTCTGCACATATTTATCTGAGTTTTAAAACAATAGCTTAGATTGGAATTAAATTTTGAAATTAAATTCTACCATCGAAGACTTGCTTCATAGCTTAGATGTTTATAGAGTAATCCATCTTTAAGGGGAAATAGTCAATAATTAGGTCAAATAAGCAAATTTATTTTAGTATACATGATGTTCAACCTATGGCAAAAATTTTTATATTCGATTTTGTTTGAGCCCGAAAAAAAACTGCCATAAAAGAGCACGTTTATAGCTCTTTTTGTAATTGTTGAAATGTAAAAATTTTATGAATTTATTTAGAGCCACTTAAATGCTTACTTCAATGACGTGAAGTACCCACAAAGAGTAAACAAGATGGCATATGCCTTCCTGTAGGAGATAGGCTTGTCAATTCTAAGGAGTTGGGAAGAAACTCGATTTTAAAGTTGTGCGGCGTAGGATAGCTGAGTCGGGCGAATTGCTCACGTAGAGTATAATGATCAAAGAATGAGCAATTATCTATAAATGTGGAGGAAACAAGTGACTGAATTTATGTATTGATTACCACTGGTGCCTTTAGCCGAGTGGTACCCGGGAGTGCAAGCATGACAGTCCGAATGGGGGTTCGAACCCTAGAAGCGGTAGTTGCGCGTAGTTGTAAAAAAAAAAAATTATGTATTGATTATGGTCTAATTAGGGAAAAGGCACAACAAAGAAGGCATGGAAATCTATCCATATTTAGAAATTAAGTAGAAAGGATGAATTTCAATTCAGACTTTTGTAAGAAAAATGTTCCATTTAAGATAGCAATACATTTTGAACTATGAACGAGATCATAATTTGAAACTCTCAAAATGATTATCATGTACTTCTATAAACCTGTCCTGTTTCAATCATTTAACTCGATTCTCCAGTATTAAAATATTTAAATAATAACTCACGTGTTCATTCAACCTCTTAAGAAGAGTCGGCTATAGTCTCACTAAAATCTCACATAGTATTATAATAGGAGGTCATGTTTTTTACGCACATGCATCATCATGATTCTTTAGTAGTAAGAAACCATTTCGAAAGGAATTTCCCTTGTTCTGTATATTTATGCGCGTATATCAAAATGTTCAATGCAACAATTGAATCAAAATTTCCAATTTGACGTATAAATTAAGTTTAGAGATCTTGTTACTCGCCAGAACCATATCAAAAGAAAGAAATGCGAATTACTATCGTGTGTCAAATGTTTTTATGCAACTTTCCAACAGCGAGGGCCGGCTTTCAACACATTCACGGAGTTGAAGAGAGTCTACATCGACTACAAGAAAGGGGAAGTCAAATTACCAATCAAGGAAAGGCAAAGGAAGGAGACTTTTCTTCTTTATTTTCTTCAATAACAATCAAATCAAGTGCATCGACACTTGCACAACCCATCGACACAACCTACGGTGATGCACCCAAATCGCAGGCAGTGAAACGTGCAGTCTTTGAACTCGGTGCAACGGGTAGGGCCCTGGGAAATCTCCTCAGAAGGTATGCTGCTTCCAATTTCATCCGCCCTTGATGTCCCTGCACAACCAACCCCCACCACCAAAAAAAGAAAGAAATTTGTATCGTCAAGCGTCATGAATGTGAGCATAAGTATGTGATTCGAGGGCACCGAGAGAGGGACTGACATTGACAAGAATCCACGAGCAGTAGGATCGTTAGGAGAGCTAGATCGCGCGTAATTCTCCCCATGATGGCAGAGCTGAGTGAGGAGAGGAGTGTCAACCGGGAGATTTATGTACAAGTTTGGCAACCACGACAAAGGAAGGTTGAGATATATTGCTGTATTAATGAATGATTTGATGTGTGATATGTATATGGACAACAGAGCAATCGTCTTCGTCTTTATCCGAGAATCAAAATGGTAGCTTAGATTGGGGTCGGATTTTAAGTAAGTTGTGTTGTAATTGAAAGATTAGTGGCTCAAGATAAGTTCACACGTTTCTTCAACCTTCGGCATTATTGGACGATTAATTAATGCGTTCTTGGAGCGATTTTTTGGATGAATTAATTCATGCGTTAAAGGACGCACCCCTTGCAGCAGTTTCACGATGCACTTATGAACAAGTTAATGGATGGACACATTAAGGAACGAATTCCTTCATCTTCATGCTACAACTTTTACTCCCGTTAATGGAAATGTTAATTACATATCTTCCAAAAAGACTCTCGTACAATAATTCTAAGAGGAGCATGACGATCTTCTAAGTCTTCTTTTCGTGCAACTAAGTCATTTCGTTCTTTAAAATTATTCTATAGAAACTCACTCCTTCAAGTATGCCGTTTTAAAGAAATGTTCAACAAGGAGATTCGGTTAGCCGTATCTCATTTCCTGTTTAACTTCCTATTAATTTTATTACAAACAAACAAGTTTTTATTTGGGTTGTAATTCATCATTTTTTATGTAAACATTGGGTTTGGTCATTTTTATATTATTGTTATCGCATTCTCAAATTTATTACTTTTCTGGTTACAGCAAACAGTGCTACGTATTTTCTAATACATGAATATTATTTTTACACCAACATGTGAAGATGATTTTTCTAACGGAATGTGAATATAATTCTCGAGAATATAATTTTTACAACAAGTTGATGCAATGACGATGTTCTATATAGAAAAAGGTTGAGATATTTTCCAGTATTAAGGAATGTGATCTGATGATGTATAATACATACGTGGGCAAGAAAGTAATGGTCCTGTTTCTACATGTATAATACATACGTGTTGAAATGGTAGCTTAAATTAGAGAGGGATTTTAAGTCAATGCGATGACTACGTGTTTATATAGAGGGAAGGTTGGGATATTTTTTGGCATTAGAGAATGTGATATGATGTATAATATGTATATGGGCAAGATAGTAATGGTCCTGCTCCTATGCATATCGATCCAAATATTAAAATGGCAGCTTAGATTGGAGATAGAATTGGAGTAAGTCAATGCGACGGCAATATTTTAATTAGAAGGAAGGTTGAGATATTTTGTAGCATTAATGAATTTAATATGATGTATAATATGTATATGGGAAACAAAGTAATGGTCCCATTTCCACGCATATTTATCCGAATATTAAAACGGCGGTTTGGATTGGAATTAGGTTACGTTTGGTCTTTCGTGATCTGAAATTCTAATCAGAATATGATTGAATTGAATAGAACAATGGATTTTATAATATCTTATCAATTGTTTGATGAATCACAATAATAAATTAAAATATATTCACAGCATATCACGTATATTATTTGATATAAACAATATAACAAGAGGCACAACATTGTTTGATATGAACCCCACTAGCGATAAGGCAGCCGCCCATAGTTTTTCTTTTAAAAAAATTATCTTTTTAATTTTTTATCTAAGTTAATTCTCATTTAAATTTAAATTGCGTTTGGACGGAAATACTCTTGATCACTCGAAATATTTTGTTAGCCGGCAAGGTTGGCGAGATTAGGTCCTTACCATGAACTAAGTGATCACATTCTTTTGTCTTTTAGTGCATGAGTTTGAAGTCTTGTAAACGGCTTAAATTGGAGACATAATTTAACACACCATATAATAATCAAAGGACAAATGACTGACCAGTGACGGATGTTAAGGAAACAAGTGGGGGAAATTTAGGTAGCGATTTGCAATCTAATTAGAGAAAAAGGCGCGTAGGGGAAATCACGTAAAAATCAATATATGTTAGAAATCAAATGCAAAGGATGATGATTTTCAAACCTCAAACTTTTGTAAGGAAGCAATAGATTTTGATCTGAGGACAAGATCAGAATTTGATTATAATTCCATTTTTGGTCGTACAGAATTTAATTATAATTTGATTATTAATTTACGGGGCTTAGAAGTCCCCGATTCACGGGACCCCACGAGGTGGGACCCACCTTGGTTGTCACGTTACGTGTCTGTCGTTGTCGCCGGCCGTTCGTCAGCGGTGACGTAAGCAATCGCTGCCGGTCAACGAAAGCAACCTTCCTCTCTCTCTCTCTCTCTCTCACACCTTGCTGCACGCCCCTCGAGAAAGCTTCGTCCTTTTCAACGAATTCGTCCTTTTATTCTCCGCCCTCCTCGTCGCCTCCTCCGCCCCGCCGTCGCCGTCGCCGCCGTAGAAAGCCCCGCCACCGCCTCGAAGCGTCGAGAGGAGTGAGCGAGCCGCGAGACAAGAAGCTCTAGCCATGTCCGTCCACATCCTCATGTACCCTTACCCCACCGCTGGCCACATCATCCCCCTCCTCGACCTCGCCCACAAGCTCCTCCACCGCTCCGGCGACGCCGCCGTCGCCGTCACCGTCACCGTCACCGTCCTCGTCACCCCCGATAACCTCCACCTGCTCGACCCCTTCCTCGCTTCTTCCGCTTCTTCCTCCTCCCCCTCCTCGCTCCAGCCTCTCGTCTTGCCTTCCCCGGAGCCCCCCGCCACGCCCCACTCGCCACGGCGCCGCCTCGTCGCCAACGTCCGCGCCCTCCGCGACCTCCACCTCCCCCTCCTTTCCCGGTGGTTCGAGTCCCACCCCTCCCCGCCCTGCGCCGTCGTCTCCGACTTCTTCCTCGGGTGGACCCACCGCTTCGCCCGCGAGCGCGGCGTGCCCCGCGTCGTCTTCTCGCCGTCCGGCGCGTTCGGGGTCTCCGTCTTCTTCGCCCTGTGGCGGGACCTCCTCAGGCCCGACGAGGGGTCGATGGTCTCGTTCGCGAAGTTACCGAACCACCCCCGCTTCCCCTGGTCGCACCTGCCCCAGGTGTACCAGAGCTACGAGGCTGGAGATCCGGAGATGGAGCTCTTTCGGGAGGACGCCATCGGCAACATCGAGAGCTGGGGGATCGTGTTCAACTCGTTCGACGGCTTGGAGCGAGCCTACCTGGATCACCTCAGGAAGGAGGTCGGGCACGACCGGGTCTGGGCCGTTGGCCCGCTTCTGCCGGCCGAGGGTGATGACGACTCGGCCGGGCCCGTTAACAGGGGCGGGCCCAGCTTGGTATCAGCCGGCGAGGTGCTGAAGTGGCTGGACGCCTGCCCGGACGGCTCCGCCGTCTACGTGTGCTTCGGGAGCCGTGCCGTGCTGACGCAGCAGCAAATGGATGAGCTGGCGGCCGGGCTGGAGCGGAGTGGGGTCAGATTCATTCTATGCGCCGCAAGGCAGTCGGGCAAGGGAGGAGGACACGCGGCGGCAGGGGATTGCGGGGCGGTCCCCGAGGATTTCGAAGCACGAGTGGCCGGGAGGGGCCTCGTGGTCAGGGGTTGGGCCCCGCAGGTGGCGATATTGAGGCATCGAGCCGTGGCCGCCTTCCTGACACACTGCGGGTGGAACTCGACGCTGGAGGGGCTCAGCGCCGGGATGGTGATGCTGACATGGCCGATGGGAGCGGAGCAATTCGTGAACGCCAAGCTGCTGGTGGACGAGCTGGGCGTGGGGATCCGAGTCGGCGAGGGGTCGGAGATGATCCCGGAGGCGGCGGAGCTGGCCCGGGTTTTGGCTGAGTCACTGAGGGGCGATCTGCCCCAAAGGGTCCGAGCCAAGGAGGTAAGCAGAGCCGCTTGGGATGCAATCAGAGGAGGAAGCTCGGATAAGGATTTGAGTGACTTCGTGAGGTGCGTGGACGAGGAGTGGAGGAGCAAAATCCATACACTTTAGGAAGCTCTTGAGAGAACAAAAAGATGATTTGTGCGATGCTTGAATTCTTAGGAATTGCAAGTCACTCGGACTCCAATGAAAATAAGATGTTTTGCACAAATTGTTCAAGGCTAATAATTGCGTTCTTGCAAATTTGCATTTATCTTAGATCTTAACAAACTCGTGATCTTATAAAAGTTAGAGATATTCACGAATAGTCTTTAAACTTTAGTTTGACGTACAATATAATCCATCGCCGCCCAGACGTTATTACGATTCTGCCCCCGGGTGTTATTACGGAAAAAGACGAGGAGGGCCCACTCCCCCGGGCATTATTATGGTTCTGCCCCCCAGGCACAGCGAGCCTTGATGATCCGTCGCCGCCCACCTCGTCACCACGAAAGAATGACGGCGGGGATTCCGCGGCGGTCAAAAAAGGGCCGTGCTCCTCAACGCCAACCAACCAACCGAATACCGGCCCCTCATTGCTTCTTGTAAGGGAGTTGAAAACGGGCCGGGCAATGCCTTCGGCTTCAAGTACACCCGTTAAACGGGTGGGTCAAGTCAGGTTTGAGTCGGGTCATAAATAGTCGACTCAAATTAACCCATTTATGATCCATTTAAGCATAGTATAAAATTTTTGACCCATATCCAACCTAACTCATATCCGACCCATACCCGATCTATTTTGTTAAAACACTTTCCTATCTAACTTTACCTAGGAAAATTTATTCTTAAAAAAAAATTATATTCCTTTAATATTGTTTATTTTTTAAAAAATCGAATTCTTAATAATTTTAATTTCAATTTTTTTAAAAATCAATTTTAAATTTATCTTTATTTTAAAAAATCAATTTTTTAATTACCCATTCAAATAAAACATGATCAAGGGCGCAGCTAAGTCCAACCAGAGTTGCCATTACTTAGCTGTAAATGTAAGACAGAAGTCTTGCCACCTTCTTATCTCGGACCTCTGAAGCTCTGTTAGGTAACAAAGTCAAAACATTTAAGGAGGCACTTTGGCAAACATTCTTAGAATACAATAATAGTAGGACAAGGGAACTATTTTGAGCTCCTTCCTACATTTTTGTTTCCAGTATGAAAAGAGATCTAACATTCCTACTTTCTCTCTATCTTTTCACTACCGAAGAACGTCAAACGATTTGGTTGGATGGCTTCTGCATACTTAAGCATTTGCAATTTGCTCGGTTTTCACTAAGTATCTGCAAAAAAGAGATATATGTTCGGGAGTCAGTATCAAACTACTCTCGAGAAAATGCCAAGACACAAGCTCCATGATCAAATTCGTTCTGCATTACCTTAAATGGGATTTCTGTCAAGTTCCTAGAAGGGCTTCCGGGAGCCAATCTTGAGTCCAAACCCCTCTTCAGGATCTGCCTCACTGCAGATATCAGAAGCACGGTTGAATTTGGGGGCGGCCCCATCGAATCACTAGACCTCTTGCAAAAACTCCTGGGCTTGGCCATTGCCTCTCCAGTACCGACGGCACTCGGGCTCTTGTTGTTCCTGAGGATTTCGTCCTTCACGGCCTCGGCGCATAGCCCGCATATCCATTTCCCGTGGTGGCAGGCCCGGACGTGCTCAATGTAGGCTGGCGTGCACTCCTCGGTGAGGCCGCAGCAGCCGCATACAGCAATCGAGGACTCCGGTTTGGTATCGGGAACGAGCATAGCCGGTTGCGTTTCCAGGGCCAGTATGATCATGGGGTCGTGGAACACGGACGTGGCCATCGCAGGATCAACTCCTGCGCTCAGATGAGGGAACAGGGTCGCCTGTAAATGAGATGAGTTGTTCAAAACATAATTTGGGGAAGCCAAAAAAACAAAAGCTTGTCAAATTACTAAGGAAACACTAGAGTTTTTCACAAGGCATCCTTCAAAACTCAGCATACGAGCAAGATGACGCCATCAACAAAACGACCCACTAATCGAACAGAGCCCGTGATGAAAATTACCTGCAGAAACAGATCGAAACAGGGACACCGGACCGCGGCTTCCTACCTCTCTTTCTCCCACTCCAGATCTCGAACAATCTCGGCAACAAAGAACTCCAACGTCTGAATCGAAACCATTTCATTAACTCCCATCTTGCTGCTCCTTGTCGCGAATTCTTCTTGCTCTGTAGTAAAAGTCACGCTCTCATTCCGAGCACACATATGGGTAAACAAAACTCACCTGGATTTTCACGGCCAATCAAGCCAGCAAGGCGCGGCAGTTGGGGTTGTGCGGGCGCAAGCGGAAGTCAAAGATCAAGAGAGGTCCGACAATGGTGGTGGTCGTGTGCGACGACGGCGTCATCGTGCGAGCGAGAGGAGGAGCTGTTGTGTGAGCGGTGGGAGCGAGAATGCCGTGTGATTCGAGAGAGGAGACGTGAGATTTGAAAGAGGAGAGGAGAGGGAGAAGGACTGAGGAGTTGGGTTTTAATGGGTTCTAAGCAGGTTTAAATTTTGACCCATTAACGACCCATCTATTTTAGTCTTTTTAGTTTTAAACCCATTATAGGTAATTGAAAAAGAAATCCCGACCCATTAATGACTCAAAAGAAATCTCGACCCATTAATGACTCATTTAATATTTAAATGAGTCATAAATGAGTTATGCACCCATTTTGACAGGTGTAACTTCAAGTAAGGAGGCGATCCTATGCGACGTGCGCTAATCAAATTGGCTTTGACAAATAGATAGATAGATCAATGATAGATTTATATGCGGCTACGAGCCATTTTATGTTTACTTTATTGTAAAAGAATTTTGGGTTCCCAATTGGTTGTCCCTGGACAATCGCTTTTCGGCCATGAAACATTAAATAAAGAAAGAGAAAAAAGAAAAAAGAAGAATCCACGAGCAATATATGTACAAGTTTGGCAACCACGACGAAGGAAGGTTGAGATATATTGCTGTATTAAGGAATGATTTGATGGATAATATTTATATGGACAACAGAGCAATCGTCTTCATGTTTATCCGAGTATCAAAATGACGATAATTCTAGGAGGAGCTTCAATTTACGGAAATGACGATCTAAGTCTTCTTTTCGTGCAACAGAGTCATTCCGTTCTTTAAAATTATTCTATAGAAATTCACTCCTCCAAGTATGCCAGTTTAAAGAAATGTTCACAGAGTACTGTTTGTATAGTTTTAATACAAATAGGTTCAATGTGTTGTATCTTGAGAGACATAATTTAGGAAACTACTTAACATCGTTGATGGGAACTAATCGCCATAAGGAGATTCGGGTTAGCCGTACCTCATTTCCTGTAATTCATCATTTTTTATGTAAACATTAGGCTTGGTCATTTTTATATTATTGTTATCGCATTCTCGAATTTATAACTTTTCTGGTTACAGCAAACAGTGCTACATATTCTCCAATACATGAATATTATTTTTACACCAACAAGTGAAAATGATTTTTCCAACGGAACATGAATATAATTTCTCGAGAATATAATTTTTACAGCAAGTTGATGCAATGACAATGTTCTATATAGAAAGAAGGTTGAGATATTTTCTAATATTAAGGAATGTGATCTGATGATGTATAATACATACGTGGGCAAGAAAGTAATGGTCCTGTTTCTACATGTATAATACACACGTGTTGAAATGGCAGCTTAAATTAGAGAGGGATTTTAAGTCAATGCGATGACCATGTTTTATATAGAGGGAAGGTTGGGATACTTTTCGGCATTAGAGAATGTGATATGATGTATAATATGTATATGGCCAAGATAGTAATGGTCCCGCTTCTATGCATATCTATCCAAATATTAAAATGGCAGCTTAGATCAGAGTTAAGAGTCGGAGTAAGTCAAAGCGACAACGATATTTTATGTAGAAGGAAGGTTGAGATATTTTGTAGCATTAATGAATTTAATATGATGTATAATATGTATATGGGCAACAAAGTAACGGTCCTATTTCCACACATATTTATCCGAATATTAAAACGGCAATTTGGATTGGAATTAGGTTACATTTGATCTTTCGTGATCTGGAATTCTAATCAGAATATGATTGGATAGAATAGAACGTCGGATTTCACAATATCATATCAATTGTTTGGTGAATCGCAGTAATAAATTCAAACATATTCATAGCATATCACGTATATTATTTGGTATAAACAGTATAACAAAAGGCACAATATTGTTTGATATGAACCCCATTAGCGATAAGGCAACGGCCCGTAGTTTTTCTTTTAAAAAAATTTATCTTTTTAATTTTTTATCTATGTTAATTTTCATTTAAATTTAAATTTAAATTGCGTTTGGACGAAAATACCTCTGATCAGTGGGAATATTTTGTCAGCCGGCAAGATTGGCAAGGTTAGGTCCTTCTTTGAAATAACTATGGTCCATGACCACTTCATATATTTATACTTCATGCCTTTACTTGAAAAAATGAACATACTTTGAAATCTTATTGGGAATATTCCATGAACTAAGTTATCTCATTCTTTTGTCTTTTAGTGCATGAGTTTGAGGTCTTGTAAACGGCTTAAATTGGAGACATAATTTAACACATCTTATAATAATCAAAGGACGAATGACCAATTAGCGACTGATGTAGAGGAAATGAGCGGGGGAAATTTAGGTAGCGATTTGCAATCTAATTAGAGAAAAAGGCGCGTCGGGGAAATCACGTAAAAATCAATCCATGTTAAAAATCAAATGCAAAGGATGATGATTTTCAAACCTCAAACTTTTTTAAGGAAGCAATAGATTTTGATCTGATGACAAGATCAGAATTTGATTATAATTCCATTTTTGGTCGTACAGAATTTAATTATAATTTGATTATTAATTTACGGGGCTTAGAAGTCCCCGATTCACGGGACCCCACGAGGTGGGACCCACCTTGGTTGTCACGTTACGTGTCTGTCGTTGTCGCCGGCCGTTCGTCAGCGGTGACGTAAGCAATCGCTGCCGGTCAACGAAAGCAACCTTCCTCTCTCTCTCTCTCTCTCTCACACCTTGCTACACGCCCCTCGATAAAGCTTCGTCCTTTTCAACGAATTCGTCCTTTTATTCTCCGCCCTCCTCGTCGCCCCCTCCGCCCCGCCGTCGCCGTCGCCGCCGTCGAAAGCCCCGCCGCCATCTCCGTCGAAACCCCGGCCGCCTCGAAGCGCAGAGAGGAGAGAGCGAGCCGCGAGACAAGAAGCTCCAGCCATGTCCGTCCACATCCTCATGTACCCTTACCCCACCGCCGGCCACATCATCCCCCTCCTCGACCTCGTCCACAAGCTCCTCCACCGCTCCGGCGACGCCGCCGTCGCCGTCACCGTCACCGTCCTCGTCACCCCCGACAACCTCCACTTGCTCGACCCCTTCCTCGCTTCTTCCGCTTCTTCCTCCTCCCCCTCCTCGCTCCAGCCTCTCGTCTTGCCTTCCCCGGAGCCCCCGCCACGCCCCACCCGCCGCGGCGCCGCCTCGTCGCCACCGTCCGCGCCCTCCGCGACCTCCACCTCCCCCTCCTTTCCCGGTGGTTCGAGTCCCACCCCTCCCCGCCCTGCGCCGTCGTCTCCGACTTCTTCCTCGGGTGGACCCACCGCTTCGCCCGCGAGCGCGGCGTGCCCCGCGTCGTCTTCTCGCCTTCCGGCGCGTTCGCGTTCTCCGTCGCCTTCGCCCTGTGGCGGGACCTCCTCAGGCCCGACGAGGAGTCGATGGTCTCGTTCGCGAAGTTGCCGAACCGCCCCCGCTTCCCCTGGTCGCACCTGCCCCCGGTGTACCGGTACTACGAGGCTGGAGATCCGGAGATGGAGCTCCATCGGGAGCACGCCATCGGCAACATCGAGAGCTGGGGGATCGTGTTCAACTCGTTCGACGGCTTGGAGCGGGCCTACCTGGATCACATCAGGAAGGAGGTCGGGCACGACCGGGTCTGGGCCGTCGGCCCGCTTCTGCCGGCCGAGGGCGATGATGACTCGGCCGGGCCCGTTAACAGGGGCGGGCCCAGCTTGGCATCAGCCGGCGAGGTGCTGAAGTGGCTGGACGCCTGCCCGGACGGCTCCGCCGTCTACGTGTGCTTCGGGAGCCGTGCCGTGCTGACGCAGCAGCAAATGGATGAGCTGGCAGCTGGGCTGGACCGGAGTGGGGTCAGATTCATCCTATGTGCCGCAAGGCAGTCGGGCAAGGGAGGAGGACACGTGGCGGCAGGGGATTGCGGGGCGGTCCCCGAGGATTTCGAAGCACGAGTGGCAGGGAGAGGCCTCGTGGTCAGGGGTTGGGCCCCGCAGGTGGCTATACTGAGGCATCGAGCCATGGGTGCCTTCCTAACGCACTGCGGGTGGAACTCGACCCTGGAAGGGCTCAGCGCCGGGATGGTGATGCTGACGTGGCCGATGGGAGCGGAGCAATTCGTGAACGCCAAGCTGCTGGTGGACGAGCTGGGCGTGGGGATCCGAGTTGGCGAGGGGTCGGAGATGATCCCGGAGGCGGCAGAGCTGGCCCGGGTTTTGGCCAAGTCACTGAGGGGCGATCTGCCCCAAAGGGTCCGAGCCAAGGAGGTAAGCAAAGCCGCTTGGGATGCAATCAGAGGAGGAAGCTCGGATAAGGATTTGAGTGACTTCGTGAGATGCGTGGATGAGGAGAGGAGGAGCAAAATCCATACACTTTAGGAAGCTCGTCACAATCAATGTCGAGAGAACAAAAGGATGATTTGTGCGATGTTTGAATTCTTTGTGCGATGCTTGAATTCTTAGGAATTGCAAGTGTGAGAACGAAAGGATGATTTGTACGATGCTTGAATTCTTAGGAATCACAAGTGACTCGAACTCTAATGAAAATAAGATGTTTTGCGCAAATTGTTCAAGACTAATAATTGAGTTCTTGCAAATTTGCATTTATTTTAGATCTTAGCAAACACGTGATCTTGTAAAAGTTAGGGATAATGTTACGAACGATCTCTGAACTTTGGCTTGACGTGCAATATGGTCCATGAACTTTTAATTTGTCTAATATAATTCATGAACTTTATCTTAATATTTAGTATGGTCCCTAATCTTTATATACATATTCAATTTGATATCTGGACTTTTGGTACATATTCAATATTGTCCCTCAACTAAATGAGATTGTTTAATGTAGTCTATGATCTTGAATTAATTGAATAATTATATTGAACTATATTGAATGTGTACGAAAAGTTCGGGAATTATATAAAATAAATTAAAAATTCAGGAGTCATGTTATATATATTAGATTATAGGTCAAAAATTATTTGCATTATTTTTCCCTAAAAATTAACAAGAAAAATCAAAAAGGGAAAGAATGTTATGTCGGTTCGGTTTGAATTCCCAAAACAAGATTTGATTTTTATTCTCGTCACCCTTTGGGCTTCTTGTCCCGGGCTTCCTAGTACTTCAATTGCTCCTGTCGGTTTCCCAAATCGTTTTTCCCGGTTGACTCGGCCTCTTCCCTCGGCGACTCGCACGCTCAGCCATGGCAGCTCGCGCCACGCCCACCTCGCCGCCGAGCAAGCGGCCAAGGCAAGCCCCGGACGGCGACGAGCGGCGCCCGGCGGGGGAGCGCGACGACGGCGCGTGCTGCGGGATCTGCCTGACGGAGGAGGGGAGGGCCATCCGGGGCCGGATCGACTGCTGCGACCACTACTTCTGCTTCGTGTGCATCATGGAGTGGGCCAAGGTGGAGTCCAGGTGCCCCATGTGCAAGCGCAGGTTCGCCACCATCCTCAGGCCCCCGAAAGACGGCGTCTTTTCCAGCGAGAGGACCGTGAACGTCCCGCCCCGTGACCAGGTCCGTACCGATGTTTCGAATTCTGGGTAGATCGCGTTTCGTGTTTTGACAATTGGGTCGTTTTGATTTCCCGGGCTTAATCGGAAAAATTCATTGAATTTGATGGGAAATTGGTCAATAGAATTCGAGCTACAGTCTGTCTTACGGTTGACGGGTTGGAGACGGTGTTTAATTTATAATTTGGTGATTTTTGCCTTCAATTCTGCTCGATTATATGACCGTGAACTTTATTTCCACTGAGTATTCTAGTGAAAGAAGCCCTGATACCAAGAAAAAATTGGAAAAATTTAGTGAAAGAAGCAATTTGCTATCTGTGTTCTTTTGCAGGTTTATGATCCCCATGGAATTGGACCTTTTGATCCTTACGTGGAAACTCGGTGTGGCGTCTGTCAAGGCACGCAGGATGAATGGTGTTTGCTGCTTTGCGAGCTCTGCGATTCGGCGTTTCATACTTATTGTATGGGCTTGGGCGTCACTGTACCCGAAGGGGATTGGTTTTGCCATGACTGTGCTTTTATGAGGGACGAACATGCGAGGACGGACGAAGGAGAGAGCTGCATTGAACCGGTTTCAATGCCGTCGACTGAGCCGCGAGTTTCGATATTTGATATCGTAAGAGATAGCGGTGCCTCTAACATCGGGCGCCCCACGACCACAGTGTCATCACCTTTGGACCCGAGTGCTGCTGTATCGGAAAGGGGAGATGGTATTGATGGGGAAATGTCCCAAGAAGGGGAAAGAAGGGATCCCAATGTTGCAGAGAGAGCAGTGGAATATTCGCGTGCAAGAACTCTACAACGATGCCGTGATGTGCATATTCGTATAATGGCATTTCGTGCGAATTGGGATGCACTGCGACGTGGGTCATTGAGCTTTCGTTCAGGTAATGTGGAGTCTGTGCGTAGCAATAGTAATGAGCAAGACCGTCATAATTCAGGGCATGACAGATTAGGTCAGCCATCCTCAAGTCATCAACCATTGGAAGATGAAGATTCTATGTTAGGTTCTGCTTCCCACAATGAAGATAAGTATGATGTCACCAAAGCATGGAAAATGATGGATAGAGCCAAGTCCAGACGGCAAGCTCGTGATTTGACAGGCAGTGCTTGCCATGTAGCAAACAAATTGGTCGGGAAAGGAAATCCTCCAAAAGCAGCCAGTCTTAATATTAGTTGCTTAGAATCGAGGAATCAGATAAATATTAGTCGCAATACTGGATGTGCTGCAGCTTTGCAGCGTAAGGTCAGTCATGTTGGTGATAAATTCTCCAAGCCTAGATCTGCAGTAATTGATAGGCAGAAACAGATAAGACGTCCGGGATTGCCTCCTTCCACAATGGAGCAAGCTAGTTTGCAGAGGCATGAGTGTCATACCAATAAGTCTGTCAGAACATCATGCAGCATTCCTTACAAAGAAGACAATTGTCCCTTGACATCTTATGCTGGTTCTGTGTCAGGGTCCTGGAAGCCTAGATCTCCAGTAATTGATAGGCAGAGACAGAAAAGATGTCCAGGATTGCCTCCTTCCACAATTGACCAAGCCAGTTTGCAAAGGCATGATGAGTATCACGCAAATAAATCTGTTGGAACATCATGCAGTGTCACTTTCCAAGAAGACAATTGTCCATCAATGACATCTTCTTCCGGTTCTGTGTCGGGATCCTCTAATTCTTTTTCTGCCACAGTTGGGGCAAGCATTGCTTCGTCACAGAATTCTCAGGGGAAAGGAATGCTGGAAGATGCTCGGGTAGCTGGCCACTCTAGAAGACACGACAGTGCAAAAAGTGAAATCCAATCTCTTGTGAAGTCCAATTTGAAGATGCTTAGCCGCAATAAACCGCTGGGTATGTTCGATTAGCAACCTTATACTTATTTATGGATTTCAGTTAGTGATAGATCTGATACAACGAACGTCTCTAGGGCATAATCTTAATCGACTTTCTTTGGGGATCGTATAGCTGTATCATGCTTCTTGGTGCCAGACTTATATTTTGCTTCTGTAAGGTTTCTCTTGAATGCTTTTGCGGGCATTTGTGTGACGGATTGCATGTCCTATTTCAATTGGTATATCTTGCTTTGCCTAAACAGCATCCGTAACACAATATAGGAGTAGAACCTGTTTCGGTTGAACTGACCATTATATGGGTTATCATTCTGATGTCATCTAATTCCTCGGATCTTACCATCTTAATTACTCCGACCGTCTCATTTTTTTCTATTTCTGAAGATTCGATATTGTACTCTTCTCTCTCGTCATTTAATAGCAAAGTCTCTCATCCATCGTTGCTCCTGCAGGAGTCGACACATTCAAAGCAATCGCCAGAGCAGCGACCCACACCATACTGGCTGCATGTGGCCTGGAGCAGCCCAAGTCTGCCATCCCCAGCTCGGCATGTCACCACACTGACGACATCAGGAGGCTCCACAGGTCCTCCCTCATGCCCAATTCCTGCAGGGAGTGCTTTGACACCTACGTGAAGACCGTTGTCAACACCCTTCTGCTCAAGAAGCTAGGCAAAAGCTAATTAAAGCACCATTCTTTTTCTCCCATTACTTCTTCCAACTCGGCATTTATAGGAATCACCATTGTTTTCGAAGCGAGAATTCGTGGGCTCCTTTCACTTTCTCCAGAAAAGGGTAAGATGCATAGAACCTGGAATGCATATTTGAATTTCTGCTGTTGAATCTCCCTCTCCTCTCTCTCTCTCTCTCTCTGTCTCCCTGTGAGGAATGGCTGATGTTGAAAGCAGCTCTGGAGGAAGTGATCGTTCAAAGTGAATGACCAAGTTCAATGCAGCAGAGCAAAAAGGTTGCAACAGCAGCCAGCCGAGATTGGGCATAAAACGTGGGGAATGCATGTGAATCTCATTTCACCTAACCTCATATGGGTCCATTTGCGGTCCTCGGCAGCGGAAGGGAAAGAAAGAAAGGAATGTGGAGGAAAGGAAAACGAGTTTCGCGTTTCTTTTCTGGCTTTGTCCTGAGGGCGCATCGAAAGCGAAGTCGAAAATGGAGGCCGGGGTGGATTGCCTTGGTGGTGTACTTCGTTGAGAAGTCCCATCGGACACTCGTGCTGCCGGTTCCTAGTTGCTTGCCTGCCCACTGTTGGCATCGGGACCGCAGGACTGACCATGTGTCGAGATGTCGAGGGGGGACACGTCCCGAATGTCTGGATTGGGACGAATTCGCTCGGCGAATTGGCCCGGCGAGTGAGGTGCATTAAAGGGGCTGTAGAAGGCTTGTTTTGTAAGCGAAAAGATTAGACGGGTGACCAATTAAGATCCGCTAGGGACGATGCATATCGAGTGAATTCGTCGCCAAATTTATGAGTGCTCCTGGTTTAAAATCGACTTGCCCCTTTGTACGGTGTTATATTTACCTTTTAATGCTATAGAATAAAACGACCCAAAACCCGACTCGACCCGACCCTGTCCCGTGCAAATTGGGCTACATCGAACACGTGTTTTGTGTGGTATCTTAGGCTCCCTTTGTAACATTCCTATTTTTCCGAGATAGGAAAAAAAAAATCCGTTTGATAATGTCATTTAATTCTTCTATTTTTCAGAATTAAAAAGTTTTAAAGAATAAATTTGAAATAAAAATAAAAAGTAAAAAAAAAGTCTTATTTTATGAAATAATTTCTGAAATAAATCATTTTCTTTTTTTTCTGTCTTTTCTTCTTCCTCCTCTTTTAATTGATTGCAATTCTTTTCCTGCCGCCACCGGTTTCCATCGCTGAAAGAAGAGAGGAACAAAAAGAAAAAAAACTCAAAATATTACGTCACAAGAAAACTCATGAGTCATATTAAACGTATTTTTATTTTTTTTAATTTCGAGGATAAAAATTCATATCGGACTGAATCTCGAGAGTAGGGGTCGCGAAGAGGTGGGGCGGGGGAGACGTGGGCCCCACGAAAGGGCGTTCCGCATTTGGCATCTTTCCCCCGGTGGGGGTGGGGCCCCACCCCTCTTTTGCCCATCCACGTGACACGCCGTCACGAGACGGGACGAACGCCCCCACCGCCCGCTAGCCCCTAGCCCCCCTACGGGTGGAGGAGGTCGTTCCTTGTCTATCTCTCCCAACCGGCACGTGCCATCACGTCTCGTCCCTGCCTCTTTTGCCCCTAGAAAAAGACGAGGCGGGCCCCACTCCCCAGGCGTTATTACGGTTCTGCCCTCGCCGCGAAAGAACGACGGCGGCGGGGATTCCGATCCCGGGGCGATGCCTTCGGCTTCAAGCAAGGAGGCGATTGTACGGGATGCGCATTAATCGAATTGGCTTTGACAGATAGATAGATAGGTAGATGGATCGGTGATAGATTTATATGCGGCTACGAGCCATTTTATGTTTACTTTATTATAAAAGAATTTTGGGGGTTCGCAATTGGTTGTCCCTAGACAATCGCTTTTCGGCCATGAAACATTAAATAAAGAAAGAGAGAAAAAAAAAAAAGAAGAGAGATGTTTCCTTTTGTTTTTTCCAGCTCTAACTTCGAGACAGATGGGGATTATCATGTCCTCGTGACGGAGAGGATCGAGTGATTGGTCACGATTTTTTTTTTATATATATAATATAATTATCTACGTTTGGCTTTATTATATCTCCAACAAATTTTCTTTCTTTTCTTTCTTTTGATTTCTTCAATTGTTCGCCGTATTTGTTTTTTATTCGAGTTTGAACATGCTTTATTTAAATTTGAGCTAATACCAAAAAAAAATCCAAATTGGTATGTCCATATGCCACATATGCCCCCAACACATTTATCATAAATCATGGTAAATTTAGGGTTTTTTAGGGTCAATGTGAGCTTGTTTACTAGTTTGAAATTTTTTGTAACATGAGAATTAATTTGAGATAAATGTGATCGAAGTTTACATGTCCGTGAGTTTTTGTGACATAAAAATTAATTTTTTGTAAATGCGACACAGATATATTAGCTTTTTGGGTTTTTGCAAATATTAACCCTTTTTGAATTTTTTTCTATTTGGGGTGATAGATGAGAGTATTTTTTTTTCTTTTTGTAAGTGCAACCAAATAAACCTTTGGATTGTAGTTCGATATTAAGTTCTGCTTGAAGCCACGACGATTGGAATAAAAACGAGACCATCGTAATCAAAGCCATATAAGTCTAAAGCTCAATCAAGGACGGTTGAGAAATAAATGAAAATGACGTGCTATTTAATGAGAATGACGTTGAGATATCATAAGGACAAGTACAATAAGCAAAAGAATAAGTGCTCTGGTGCTCAAAGTTGGTAAAAAAAACCACTCTACATAAAACTACCCCAGCTAACGTTGTCATAAGTATTTGGTTAAGCACCCGATAAGGGTGATTTTAGCTCGTATTTTACTTGATCAAGATGCTCCACGAATAGGGATTTTAGTCGCCTTGAAAGTGCCTTTCTCATCATACAAAAATTGTGTCAACCGTTAATTATATTCACAGGAGTAAATGGATGGCCTGATGAAAAAAATTTAGCAGGTAGGAAAAAAATATCGCTCAGCCCGCTGTTCATGTGATATAAATGGAGACTCGTTAAAACGATAAGGAGCAAGAAGATGAGAAAAGCGAGCATATAAATACCATAAAAAACCATGATGTGAAAGGCTTTTATAGGTAATTACGATTGACAAAACACTGATAGGGAAAATTATACACAAAATCACAAATTTGTTACATTTTTGTCAGTTCAGTCTTGTATATTCTAAATTTGCCAATTAAATTATAAATCTTTTCATATTTTGTCAATTGAGTCCGTCTGATTAATTTTAATCGAAATCAGTAATATAGATATCGACTATCTTTGTGGTATGGGCAGTGTTGACATGGACGCCATCATTCGTGGCGAATGGCCCGTCTCTGGCAAAATGAAGAAAAATAAAAAATAAAAACTAAAGAAAGAAAGAAAAATAAAAAATTATCAAAAGAATTCTTTAAAATATTATCATATTATTAAAAATTATCCACATCGACGTTGGTCAGGCCACGCAAGATAATCGATGTTTACGAACAATGCCTAGCAAAATTTGCCAAATTAACTCAATTGATAGAATATGAAAGCTAGTTAGGTCTTAATTGGTAAAATTAAAATATTTATAATTAAATTAATAAAGATGCTATAGATATAAGGTTTTTTCTTTTTTTAAGACAAATTTTCGGATAAAGATTATCTGTAGGTATAATCCAAGAAGCGCCACGATAAGACGGAGTAGGTCCACTTTTAACCAGCGTCCTTAACGCCCCCGATCAACCGATTTAACAACCTACGACCGACAAAGCGTCGGCCGAAGAGCAGTAACTAAAAATTCCCCAGACACGAGAGCGTGCGTGCGTGCGTGCGGGTTCGGACGCCCCATCGATTCTCTCGCTCTCGCGCTGTCCGACGGACGCGACCTCGTACGAGAAAACGGAGATGCTCGGACGTTAAGCCCGGACCCGACGCCGTCAAAAGAGGGGAAACGGAACGGAACCGAACGGGGACCAGAATTTCCATCCGGAAAATAAAAAAGAAAAAGGGAAAAAAAAAAAAAAGGAAGAGACGGGGGTGAAGGTGGGGGTGGCGGAGGGGTCCCCACCGCACGCGAGCCGGCAAGCGGAGTGGCAGGGGATGGGTGCACGTGAGCCTCTCTCTCTCTTTCTATCCTTTTCATCAACCTCCATTCAATTCTTCGTCGTTTATTAACTCCCCCCTCTCTCTCTCTCTCTCTCTCTCTCTCTCTAGCCTGTTTTTTTTCATGGAATGTAATTCCCAAAAAAAAAAAATCTAAAAATGGTACTCGACAAACATCGACGACATCTTTTGGTCATCTTCCCCATTGCTTAGAAAAAGTGAGCCATCGGTTCAAATACGAGATATTATCATTGCTGAGAAATATTTCGGATCAATGCCCCCTCAATTCCAATCTACTCTCCAAGGGACTTGTCGCATAGCTCAAGACATGACTTGGAAACTTCACGGTGAAAAAGAATGAAATTTCATTGCGCATGTTTGGTTGAATTGAATAATAAAAATTTTTGAGAGAGAAAATGAAAAACATCGAGCAATTAAACTATACTTACCCGACATCAGTGCCTTGAAATCATTTTTTTTATTTTTGCGCATCTCCACAACCCCCTAAACTCATATCAACCCGATAAAAGTACCCCTCTATAAACCCTAAAAAAAACAAGAAGAAGCAAAACACCTAATCTTGCTTGCCGCAACTCCAATTTCCTAATTTTTGTTCTCTAGTCACCAATATCCCAAATTCATATAAAAATTTTAGGATCTTTTGGTCACATGGGTATAAAATTAGATATCACAACACAAAAAACTCACTTTTAATTTTTGCAATATCTTTTTGTAAAAAATAAAAATCAAAATCCATATTTGAAACTAAATATCTTCATCTCAATCTTATTGATAAGTCGAGAATTCGAACCTCTCATTTTTCCTTTTGCAAATGGGAACGGTAGCCATCGGGACTGTCCTAGTGGTTTGGGGTATTGACATTGGAGTGGGCCGATATTTATGAATTATCACGGCATTAAAAATAACCAAAAACGACAACGCCGAATTCATGGGGGAGGGGCAAAACGACATGCCCCTCACGTCCGTCTTTGCGATCTCACGTGCGACGGCGGCGGCCTTTCTGTGGTGCGAGGGGCTGCGCTAGGAGTGGTGTGGGCGGGCGGGGGGTGGGGGGACCCGTCGCGTCAATGCGTCAAGCGACGCAAGCAAAGTCACATCCCCCCCCGGCGCCCCCGAACGCCCTCGGACCTCATCGCTCAACTAACTCCACCACTTCGGCCACCCGCGAATTCCCCGTTCTGCCCTCCCCCTCCCGACGTAACCTCGATTCCCCCCCCGGGCATTCTTGTCGTTTTCCTTCCCCCTGCCTTTTCCCCCTTTACTTGCTTTTTCACCGGCTTGCTCCCCTTTTTTTCAATTTTTTATTCGGCTTTTGATTTTATTTACCCCGTTTTTTTTTAAAGTTTCCTTTCTTTTATAATTGGGTTGATTTTTTCCGAATGTTGATGTCGTCCCGACAAGCGCCGTGCGGGCGGGTGGCGGATGATTCGTCTTTTGCCCTCCGATCGTTCCTTCCCTTTTTAACAGTTTCAGCGGCCCGCGATGAGAATGTCGTCAGATCCCCCCTCTTTCTTTTTTTTTTTTTTTTCTTTTCCTTTTTTTTTTTTTTTGGGGCGAAACGTACCGGCAACAGCTTTCCGTCTTGGAATTTCCAAGAACATGTGTGGAGAAAAGATGATAAAGTAAATAGCAAAAGAAGGAGAAAACGTGGATGATGTAAATTTCGGCCTAATTCACTTAAAAAAGGCATAAATTTTAAGATTCTGTTCACTTTGTAAAAATGAATAATTTTAAATAAGTTTTCAATGATAAATGTTTTCATTGTATGAACAATAATTTATGTTTAAGCATTTTTCATGAATGTTGCAAAAAAATTTCATTCGGTCATTTTCGTAAGTAATATAAATGGTCGATTTAAAAAAATATATTTTTCAAATTATTTATTTTCCATGAATCTAATTAAGCCTAGGTTGAATTTAAATTCCAACCCACAATTTTCTTTTGTAATGAAAAAAAAAGGCACAAATGTTAACTCTTGCCTCAATTATGTCCCGATGATTTTATTTTTATTTTTTTGTCTTGTTAGAGAGCAATGACTTGAGGTCAGGTCCCAATTCCAACCCAAAACCTTTGGTTGCTCAAGAAGAAAACATCAACTTTTGATGGGTACCCAAATCCAACTTCCGTCAAGCACGGGCGGAACAATAAGTCAAATCTTTAAATGTCTTTTCACGAGACATATAAAACAAGCTTGGATTCAAAATGAGACCCGAGTTGGCATTTAAACTTCTTTAAAAGTCAAAATTGAAACTTGAATTTTTTTTGTAGTATTGAAATTTGACCAAAAAAGTCGGTGTTTTTTTATTAGAACTCAAGCCCGTGAATTTTCATCAAGCCAAAACCAATCGAACATTGACTAATAAAATAACAGTACCCGAAAAGGGCAATGGGCGATAAAACCGGGGACCATGAACGGAATAAAAGGGTGGGGGAAAAAGAGATCCCGTTTCCCGTTTCCCGTATAATGGAGGGCGGGCCCCACGACGTCGCCCCGCCCCCCGTCCTGTCTGAGTTGGCCACGTGATCTGCGGTAGGCGGGGGCGTCCCCCCCTCCCCCTTTTCTTAAATCACGTGACGCGGTGCGGGTTGCGCGCACGCCGCGACACGTGTCCCCCCGTCCCGACCCTCGACCCTTCCCTTAAAAATCCTCGTCGTACCGATATTTCAAAAATAATAATAAAAAAATTAATAATTGATAAAGACGTGAGGATAAAATATCGATTTTTAAGGTCGGAGTTTTGTATGACCGAAAGACGCGCAAACTGCTGGATTAGAATAATGAGATTAAAAAAAAATAAAAAGGGGGGGGAGAAAAAAGAAAGTAATTGTTAACTGATCCCTAAACGGATTCCTTAAGGAGGGAATGTCCAGGTTGCGGGAAACTCTCTCCCCTTGATTAAATTAAAAGTGTCTAATAATTAACGAATCCCGAGATTGATTAAAGTCTTAAATCGCGATCCGAAATGACACCGCATGATGTCCTGCCTTGTCCCCTTTCACGCAGGCTATCATGTCGTTTTGGAATAATTTTTATCACAAACGATGGTTTTAAAAAATATATTTTTTGAATTATTTAGTTTTTGCAAAATAAATGAAAGTCGTGATTCCAATTTACAATCTCCCCTCATATAATTATTGAGAATAATCTCTCTTTTTTTGTGTTTATATATAAACATACTTTTATACCCAGATAAAATTCAATGTTCGACTTTGCTCTCTTGGAACGTTTTAAAAAACAAGAACAGAGAAATCGCATAATTTTTGTATAATAACTGCTTCAACATCACGAGTAACATGATTGTTATATATCATTCACCACAAATACTTTAAACTTTGATGTCACGTCAGGTTTTCCATCACTTGAATGATCGATTCAAGAATCACGACATCAAAGTGAGCTGTCATACGAAAATTATGACATTTGTGGTATCATTTTCCCACCCGAAACTAGAACCATCTATCCCCATCCAAATTAAGGAACTCATAACTTTCGTAAATGTCAACAAAAAACAAAACATTTACAATAATCAAAGAGAAAACAAACAAAAGAGAGAAGATTGGGAAGGCAAGGGTAGCCAATGTTCATGAACGTAGTCTCTCTGTCCTCCCTCCTCCTCCCTTTTTTTTCGATAATTTAATGCATTGGAATCTTAGGTTAATCTACCAATTTTATTTTTTAATTTGAGCAAAAGTAGTGTTTCAATTATTTTGGTGTAAGGACCAAGCTCATCATCATCATTGTGTCCTCAAGGGGGGGATTATAATGGATAAGTGCATGCATGATTCATTATAATAAGGGGGCATCGACAGGTCATTTCGTGAGAGGTTTCTTTTGTGTAACTAAGAAGCTTTGTTGCTTGGCACGGATATCCCCTCGACATGTCGTGAAGATCTCGATTTAGTTGCATCTCGATCTCACGGTCACTCCCTCCAAACCGTTAGTTTATGTTCAATGTACTTCCTATACTGAAAATATTTAAAAATTTATGAATCACATTAAATAGGATTAATACCATACTAAGATCTTGAACTGGTACATTTATTATAATTTTACTCTAAATTAATTTTTTTAAACCCTCACAAATTTAACCCATCATTAATTTTCGTTAAATTTTATCATCAAATAGCTAAGTTAGATGACACATAATAATTAATGGGTGTACCAATTTGGGGTGTCATAATTTATCCTTCGTTAGTTATTATTAAATTTTACCATCAATTTGCTAAATTTGATGACATATGATAATTGATAGGTGTACTAATTTGGGATTTTACTCTCTGATTATCATGAGTATACCAGTTTGCGATTTTTTATAATGTTAGTCTAATTTACGAAAAATAAATTTATCAAAAATATATAATGTTAAAATTTTAAAACAAATCCGTCGAATATGTACGGATCCGAGATTTTTTTCTTCGTATTAATCCCATTAATCAGTCATGCTGACAAAGAAAGAGAGAGAGAGGGACTGACGTTGAAAACGAAAACGGGGTTTTTGATGTAACCGAGGAACGTGATGTTAGACGGGGGGGACGGGGGGGAGCGTGGGCCCACTCCGTACATCAATAGGGCGCGGGGTGTTAGGTGGGTTGGCCCATCAAGGCCGAGTCTCGATTACATTGTTGTCCGCTTTTGGTTCTTTTCGCACGTGACCTGCGGGCCCCACCCCCACCACGGGGTCCCACATGGGGGGGCGGGGGGTGTGGGGGCTTCCTCACGTCCCATCCTCGACCCCTGTGACAATGCGCGACAGTGACCGTTCATCCCCTTTTTGACGTTTCGTCACCAACCGTCGGATCTCCCCCCCCCCCTTCTTCCTCCAATCAGACGTCACGTGCGCTCGAGTCTCGCCCGTTGTTTTATTATTCCCCCTTTTTCCCCGCAGTGGATATTATAGTATAATGATTGACTCTAGGGCAATGGCAGGCACCTACCTATTGCGTTGCCTCCCGTGTGTTCGAATCATCACCCGACGCGTTTTTCTCAAACTGATGTCTCGTATTATTTATAAAAATACATTCGTATTATAAATAAATAAAAATATTTTGAATGTAAATTTCTGATGCTATTCGAATCATTCATTCTCAGGGAAGGAAGCTTTTACTTTCGTAACCTGACATTTCTTGTAAAGGGAATGATCATAAGTCAAAGTTCATTTAGTGATCGCACCCATTTCATGTCTTGGGATGGGCAGGTACTATTATTGTCGTGCAGCTTTAATTTCCAACTTAAAAAATAAAATCGTAAGTTGGATTTTTATGAGACTCTTAACTTATATTAACCCAATTCACGATCTACTATGTGGGTTTGCAATTTAATCTCGGTTGTACTAAAAAAAAATTAGTGAGATCACTGTCAGTTATTTTAAAAGTTTAACTCATTAAACGGATGCGTTGTTTAATATATATATAAATCCTGACACTCTCCCTCGCGCACCAACTAGACTTCAATCTATTAATGAATGTGGAGAAATATAATTAGGAAAGAAAATAAGGGCTATGAAAATCTTGGAACTCAGGACTTCTTGCTTTTGTACCACAAACGATTTCATGAGTTTGTTATCGACAGAAAGTTTTTGTAAGACCATCGCCAACTGTTTTAAAATTTTAAGTCATTAGATGAATACGTGATTTAATTGTCAAGTAGTGTAATTATATTGTTCACCTTGTGTTGGGAGATTCGATATACGCATAAAAGAAAAATGAATTTAATGAGAGTAAGTCCATTAATACAAGTGAAAAGAGAGAGAGAATATTCACAACTCAAGACAAACCATGCATGCATAGAAATGCCAAAGTAAAAACAAGGGAAAATGAAACAAATGGTTTATGAACTTTGGATTAACATGCAATATCGTCTTTGAACTTTTAATTTGCTTATTATAGTCCATAAATTATTTGTAAATGTTTAATTTAGTCCCTAAACTATATGAAAACCATACAAATAGAAGGACATAGTTTAAGGACTATATTAAATAAATTAAAAGTTCAAAGACTACGTTTCACGAATTAAAAGTCTAGAAATGATATTATATATTGAATCAAAGTTCGAGATTATTCATGTAATTGTCCCAAAAAAACAAAGACAAAACAAAAACCCACGAAGCATCAAAGCATCGGATCAAACCGAGCTGTTCCGTCCTGTCCACACCCCGCAAAGTGTGAATGCTCGCCATGATTGCCGGAGCCAACCCCCCCACGAAAAAAGAAACAATATCGACACGTTAAAGCATAGTGCAAAGGGAATTTAATTAATCAAGATATTTTTTTAATATTTGGCAATAATTTAAAAAAAGGGGTTAATAAAAAAAAAAAAGAAAAAAGGTGGAAGCACAAGGTGGATGGGAACGTGGAGTGGGGGATTTGATTAGTATTAGATTTGGGGGCGTGAGAGTTTGCATCTCCATGGCTCGCATGTGCGATGCATTCTCTCTTACCCAACATACATACATTTATATATAAATAAAATATATAAATAAATAGAAGAGAAAGAAAGAGAAATTTTTTTTTTTTTTTTTTTGGGGGAAAACGACAGATGATCGCGAAAACGAAGAAATGGGTATTTTATATTTTTTGTTTTTTTGTTCCTCTCCAGCGTGACACAATTATTCAATTTCGCAATATTTTTCTTCTCGTTCTTTCCCTCTTAAAATATATATTACACACACATATATATATAATATTTTAAGTATAAGTCTTTTCGCTTTGAGCAATAATAGAGCACGCCGGCCAAATGGTTCGCCTCCATATGGATGCTCACAAGGATCGACTTTTAAAATGGACAACGAGGCATGACTAGAAACTAACATAACTTGGCATTAATTGAAGCATCAAGAATATAAATTGCTCACAAATTGACGAATGTGGATCCGACGCTTTCTTTTGCAATTCAATAAGATTAGTAATTACATAAGATAAGTGAATGGATCTCGTCATTGATCATATCGACATCATTTGTTAAGCAATTTAACCAGGACGCTTCCGACGATTTGCGAGTAGCATGACCTTTGCAAAGATTACCCACAGTAGCGTGTTTGCTCATCACACGGAATTTGGTATAGCTACCCGAGAGGAGCTCAAGAGTTGAGGAATAAATGTGTGCAAAATGGACAACCTAAATTGAGAATCAATTGGATCGGATCGAACCGTCCAGTTCCCAGTTTTTAAAAGTGGAACTGGTGTTCAAACAATCCGGTTCTAAATTTCAAGAGAGAATTGGATCGGACTGAATCAACTACATATACATTTTTTTTATTATTTCTTCAAAAAAATTAATAAAATGTGAATTAAATATTATCTTGTCCAATGATATACAAGATACAACACAATAATAGTTTTCATTCATCGTTATTTCTATTAATATATTAAAATTTGTCATTTTTGCTTGCTGTGCATAACCACTTGTTAGTGAGAAAAAAAATAGTGACCGGTTCCAATAAATTGGACTGGATCAGATCAGAATAGACGGTCTGGTTTGGTCTAGTCTAGTCCCCAGTACTTAAAATGAGGAATCAGTCCTCCTAGTACAATTTCTAACTTCACTTCAAAACGAATCGGATCAGAAACCAATCATCTTTATGGGGAGAATGCATATTCATGCTACGGGCGCATTGAGTATCAGCGACACGCGTTGGTGCGGCGGCGAATTCGATGCACGAAGTACTTTTCCCAATGCCGAGACATGATCTTGGCCATTCTCAGTCGAGGAGAGAGAGAGAGAGAGGAGAGAATCTGGAGGGAAGAGGAGGAGGAGGAGGAGGAGGCACATGGGGAAAAAGGTAATGGAGGATGGGATTGGATTGGAGGAGAAGGAGCTCCGCACTTTCCGGTTACAGCTCGAAACGACGCGACACGATCCCAACCCCCCTCATGAACTCCAAAAAGCTTCTCCCCCCACTCAGAAAAACAACAGCACACAAGACAGAGAAGACAGAGAAAGAAGAGAGAGAGAGAGAGAGAGATCATCACGTGAGGTTTCCTCCTGCGCCACCAACATCCTCTGCCACCACCACCTCCACCACCTCCCTCTCTCTCTCTCTCTCTCTGCACTTTCTCTCTCTTCTTTGCCTGCGCACTGCGCGGAGTTACTGATGAAAACGTATTAAATGAGGGAGGAGGGTTAAACAACGGGGAGCGAAATCGGGATCTGTGCGCTAATCATCAGGTGTGTAAGTCCCTTCAATCCCTGTCTCTCATAACCCACTCTCTCTCTCTCTCTCTCTCTCTACTCTCTCTCCTGTCTTCCTTTCTTTATACAGGGAAGCCCATCATTGGAAAACGCCGATGGAGGTCAACCCGGTTACTGTTGTAAAGTCAAACACGGTTCTCGGAACCCTCCCGCGTGACGTCATCGCCAGGTCTCGGCAACGGGCAGCAGCCAGCCGCCGCCGCCGCCGCCGTGGTGCACCACGCGGGTCGTGGTGTAAAGAAAGGAAATGCGAGGTGGGTAGCTTGGTTTCAGTAAAGAGGTCGCGCCTCAACCCATTTCGCGGAAGAACCGGCTAACTTTAGAGTTCGAGTGGCGTTTCCTTTTCCTAGGGATTCTCTCCCTTGAAACACTCTCGAGGCTCGAGAGATGCCAAGATCAAAGAGGGAGGGCTTTTTGGTTTGGAAACTCGAATGCCTGATAAGAACCACAATCGCAATTTGAAAGTGTCGTATCAATTGACTTGCGAAGCCAGTGATGTGTTCCTTGGACTTTTAGGCGGCCGGAGCCTCTATGTTTGGTGCCCTTTGATTGCGGAAAGGAAATCTTTTTACGCGAGGCTTATAATTGGAGTCTTGTCGTCGTGAGCGGACCTTTGATGGCTTGTGAGTTAGACATATGCCACTTCATCTACAGAGAATGCTCGACGTGTGCACGAGTCATGTTGGTTGCTCCTTTGCGACCTGTTCAATCGAGAAAAAAAAAGCCAACACTATGGCTGCGACTGTTCCGTCTCTCACGCTCTCGCAACAACCTGTCAGGTTGAACATTCCAGTGGGGGAGCGACCGCATTCCGTGCACGTGAAACGGACGTCGACGTGACGGGGAGGGAGTCGATTGATGCCGGCGGGCCACCCGGAATCTTTAATTTTGCCGTTGGTACTTGGAAAGGCCGTGATCGCAACTGCTTGGTGCTCTTGTCACTGACGCAATTTCCATGGGTGAGAGAGGGAGGAGAAGGGACTTAGGGCACCGTACCTATGTGCAATAATTTCGACAAAGGGCAATATGGGTACTTCACTTTTCTTGTTCTTATGAGATTGTGGATAATAGTTTCGCCTTGCTTGGACCATTTGGGAATTTCACATTTCCCAAATTTTCGATTTTGACCCATTTTGCTAATTATGCCGCAAGCAATACGTCTGTTCGACGATGGCGTGTGATTAAGTTTTTGTTTGCTTAAAAAAATAAATGATTTAAAAAATATTTTTTTAAAAGTAATCATTTATATCACTTGAAATAATTAGTCAATACAAATTATTTTAATCATTAATAATAATTTATATTTAGATATTTTTATGGATGACGAAAATATTTTTCATTTATTCATTCATTTTTGTGAGAAATATGAATGATCGTTTTTTAGAAAAAATATTTTTCAAATAATTCATTTTTTGCAAAATAAATAAAAACTAAGTGGCAATTTTTAGGTGGTCTAACACGAGCATGTAAGTAGCTCATGTGACTTTCTATACGATTGTTTAAGGTATGGAACATTGAAAAGTTTGTTTAAATTCAAAAGAATTAGTAATCACAAAAAAACTCGATTTCGAAGGACTTTGATAGTTGAATCCACTCCTCCGAATTAGCAAAAATACAATATGTAATTTTGATTTATCTTCAACCATGAAAACTTCGATTAACTTCCTTCTTCCCCTTCTCTCGAATAGCATCCCTCTTTTCTTCTCTCTTCCTTACAAGTAATGCTAGGGGCTCAATCTCGGTCGTGAAGCTTTGCTGCTGGCTCAAAACTCAATTGCAACGAGGCCTTGAGGCAAGAGGCACAACCTTTCAATTGCAAAGGGCAGCAGTGACATGACATGTGGCTCGATTTGAAATTAGATATAGACTCTTTTCTTGAGATTGGTACCTTAACTAAATTGGGGAGTTAATTTTAGATGGGAGGGACTCTTTAATGAATTAAGGAACTCATTAAATAACATTTAGAATGTAGATAAAAAAAAACTTAACTTTTAAGAACCTAAGCAGGTTCTTAAAAGCTGAAGGGAGAAGAAACATAGAGAAGAATTCCTAAGGAGTGAGACTCCCTAATGTCACATCTCGTATCCCCCCTATATGGGAAGAAAAAGAAATTATGGGAATTGAAGGCCTTCCATGATGAAGATAGACACCATGTAATGATTTCGATTCTAATTATTGCCGAGTAAATAGATATGGTAATTTTCCGCACCTAGGGTGAAAAGATAAAGCTTCAAAACTCTTGTTGTGCTTCGTATAAGTCTTTAAACTGACTGCCGGTCCTAATACCCTGTTAAAAGACTCATGTGAAGTTTTAAGAAAGTCACTAGATAACATTTAGAATGTACAAAAAGTTGTTTTTTTGGTCGAAAAACAAAATGCTGAAGTTTCAAGATACCAATTATTGCAATTTCCACATTGACCAACCTTTTATTTATCTAAACGAAAGTCGGCACGGGCAAAAAATCACTAAAAGTGCACTTTAAAAAAATAAATTCAATGGTGAACATATGTTCTGAGATAAAGAGAATAGCACCAGTCCTTGGGGGAAGTAAACTACAATTGGCATCGGGATCGCCACAAAACACTAATTTAATCACCCCACCCCCCCCAAAACAAAACAAAAAAAAATTAGGATAAAATAAAAAAATTAACAACCACTCTAATAAATCATTGAGTTCCGTGACTCGGATGTCGTACCGAGTTGCCTCCGAGCGGCGCCATTTTTTTTTTTATAATTCAAATCCTTCTGTTAACAAAGCATCACTGAACACTCGTCGAGTAAAATTTAATATTGTAAGTGCATAATTTAGGGAAAAATCAATAATTGAAAAAAAGGGCAAAATTTTCTTTAATTGGTTTTTAACAAGTGCCAGTAATGGAGACGATTTTTAACAAAGTTATTTTAATTTTGTTTAAAGTCCGAATTTGTTTTATCAAAATTAAACAAACGTTCGGTAAACCCACACCCCCCCGGCCCCGGGTCGGTCAAATTCCCCACGCCCCAACCGCACTAACGCCGTCAAACCCGCCGCCACCACGACGGCGTCGAGGGGGAACGCCGTTCCGTTCCCCGCCCCCGAACGGAAAACAGCCCCCACTCCCCCAATAATTATTATCATTACGGGGTTGGGGAAGAAATTAAAAAAATGGATAAAACGGGAACAAAAGAGGACGCACCGGAAAGCAATGCGACGCTACATGGAAACTGTATAAAAGATCTCCAGCTATGGCCTCCCCTCACAGAAAGAGAGAGAGAGAGAGAGAGAAAGTAGAGAGAGAAAGTAGAGGTTGAGGAGTGAAAGCTGAGCGCTTCGTTGTCGTCGAGAGAGCGCTCGAGGTGGGGAGAGATTCGGTCGCGTTGAATTTCGCGAGCTCTGCTACTGAGCTGAATTGGGTCGAATAATCCGGGTTCCGGTGCCTCCTCCTCCGGCGACGGCGACGGCGACGGAGCAGTGCGAGCTGCGGCGGTCCGGATCATCTCAGGTTTCTTGTTGTGGTTCTACTCTTGTGTGACGTTTGCTCGAATTACGCTTCGGTTTGAAGTCGTCTCAGAGGAGGGAGATCGTGGTTCTTCTGAGCTGACCCGAGTTAGCAAATCGGGACCTGCTCGGTTTTCTCTGTGTCCAGTTCCGGATTCTGCCGAACGTCAACGTCTGGTTCCGTTCCCCCGTCGCCAGATTCGTGGGAATTCTCCGCGCTGAATTCATCCGGCGACGAGATTTTTTTTTTTTTCCGGGAGACGGGCGTGATCAGGGGAGAGGTCGCTTGGAACCGAAGCGACCTTGCCGAGCGAATGCGCGCGTCCGATTCGGGCTGAGATCGGAGGCGGGAAACCATCTCCCGAGCGAATCTGCATTGCTTTCCAGGCGCAGATCTGCGACGGGGTCCGCGTGATTTCTGAGTCCAGCTTTCGGAATTCCGCTTCGAGCTCGGGAAACTCTCGGGGAAGTTTTTTTTTGCTTAAGAGCTCGCCGGTTCGCTGAAGGGGTTCAGGTCTTCGTTTCCACGCAATCGCTTCGATTCGTCGTATAGGTTTTGCATGATGGAGCTTCCTCAACCTCGTCAATTCGGAACAGAAGGTATAACTATCCATACACCATCCGCTCTTTTCATTCTTGGTTGCAGATGGATGCTGTCGCGTCTGTTTCTGGTTTTCTTTCTATCTTTTTCTCTGGGTTTTTGTCCGAGTTCGAGAAAATACAAGAACCGACGACGGACGATGAAATCGAAGCCGGTTTTTTCTCTTGCAGGGAGGAAAGCAACGCACGACTTCCTGTCACTGTGCAGCCATTCTACCCTCCACCACCAAGATCCAAGGCCGCCTCCTTCTCAAGGTCACACCTTTGTCCCTCCTCTCGCTCGAAATTCATCTTTATTATCCTAAATATCATCGATTCGGCCAATTCGCGGAAAAGGGTATTCCGCCTCCCTGTTCATTCATTACAAAAATCTAGTTTTTTAGATCCCGAGAAAAAAGCAAAAGAGAAAGAACACGCTGATGGGTCGTCCCTGCGGGGATTTGGTAACGATCGTGCCTTTAATGGTGGGAGAGAGAGAGAGAGAGATATCTGTTAAATTAATTGCGGGGTGGGGAAGCGATCAAGGTTAGTGGGTGCACGTGATGAGGGGAGTGGGGGTCGTGGATCCGGGCCATGAATTCGGGTGGGCCAGGTCTCGGGGGAGGCTTTGCCGAATCCGAAAAGCATAATCAAGAAAAGAAAACGAGAAGAGGCGAATCCGGACATCTGATGGGGGTAGGGAAGGGTGTGGGGTGGTGGGTCCCGAATTGAATTCGACGAGTTGATTTGACATCACATGAGCTGCAAGCGGCACGGGGCACGGGGCCCGGTGCAGGTGCCGTGCCTGTACAGCCCTGGCGGAACGTTGGTCGGACCGAAGAGAGACCTCAGGATTCTCGAATCCATCCACGTCCCTCCCTTCCCCTTCCTACTGTCGTTTTGTCCTCGTATTTATCCGCTGTAGTTAGAATTTTTCGAGCAGCAGTCAGTGATGGCGTAGATCTGGTCACGGTTAGGTGTGCGTGCGTGTGCGTGTGCGTGTGCGTGTGCGGGTGTTGTGCCTTGAGTTACGTGATGAAGACACGACCTTGGGGTCTATCTCATGACTGACTTTTCAAGCATACACATGTTCCACATGAGCGTTCGTTCGTTCGTTCGTTCATGGCATCGACCCTCTCTCTCTCTCTCTCTCTCTCTCTCTCTTTTCGCGGTCTTGTCCCGGACGGGTTCCGTGGAAAGGCGACAGCATCATCCGGACGTAAATTACGACATGACGCGCATGAACGGTGATGGAGGGAGAATATTGCGCCATGATTTGTCAGGACTTGTGTCGCTTGTCGACTGAAGAAATCGAAGGCACCTTGGCTGTTCACTGAACAGCCAAGATTTCTCGTCTCTCTGTTCGTCTTGAGTAAGAAAGAACGATCTTGGATCTGGACTCCAACCAACCATCGTGCGAAAGCCGTCACACGATGGTGACCCAGCATGGTTCACTTCGAATTACGATGACCCTTCTTCAATCTTGTCCTGAGCTGATGCTAGAATCATCAATCTGACAGCTTGAACGGAATCTTGGATTGTGTGATCTAGAGCCTGATCTGGGTAATCTTTCTTGTCTGCAGACAACTTCCTGAAAACCCACGACTTCTTGGGGAAGACAAGCGCCAAGGAAGAGGCCACAAGCGAAATATCGTCGTCCCTTGAGAGACCACCGCCTCCGGCTCCGCCGCCACTGCCGCTGCCGCAACATTCGGTGGAACACGTGCTTCCTGGAGGGATTGGGACTTACAGCATCAGCCACATTTCGTATTTTAATAATCAAAACCTGCCGAAACCTGAGGCGACCATTTTCACGGTGGCTCAGGCAAGTAGCACTGACCGGACGGATGAGAACTCCAACTGCAGTTCTTATACTAACAGCGGGTTCACGCTTTGGGATGAATCTGCAGCCAAGAAGGGAAAGACAGGGAAGGAGAACGTGCCTTCTGCCTCTGTAAGAGGTTGGTAAATCAGTTGTTCGGTGCGCGTGAAATACCTCTGTTTACGAGAAAACGTGAAAAACTGAACGGACTCTTTTTTTCCCCCTTTTGGTTGGCTCTGAATTTGACAGAGGCGGAGGTGAAATTGGGGCCGTGGGTGGCATCGGAGAGGCCGTCGCACTCCTCTTCCAATAACAATAACCGGAACTCATTCAGTTCACTTTCTTCCTCTCAGTCAGTGGCTATTCTCTCTCTCTCTCTCTATCTCGTTGCTTCACCGTTGCTTTGTCCGTGGTTCTTCATCAAGGTATAGCAAATTAGGTCCATACTGAAAAATAAGCTTTTCATTTTATAGGCCATCAGGGGCCAAAAATAAGAGCTTTATGGATATGATAAGATCGGCAAAGAGTGGGAGCAATCAGGAAGAAGAATTGGACGACGATGAGGGAGAGTTTTTGCTCAAGAAAGAGACTTCCCCTATTCCTAAAGGTAACTTTTAGGTCACATTTTTCTTTACGGCAGTGTTGTCTATTACTAGTCGATCTAATGTTATATCCTCCCATTAACTTTTCCTTTAATATGTGCATCTTTAGCTGTTTGTTTATATTGCAGAAAAGGACGATCTCACCTAAATTCCATGTTTTCTGATGAGGAAAGTTTTGAGTTGGTGCAGGAGAGTTGAGGGTGAAAGTTGACGGAAAGAGCAGCGATCAGAAGGCCAACACACCTCGGTCCAAACATTCTGCGACTGAGCAGAGGAGGCGGAGCAAAATAAATGACAGGTGAGTTGAGTGTCACTCAATCTCTGTCTTCCCCTCTAAAGATCAAATACTGTGGAATTTCATTAATCACCCCACTTTTGACATGCCACTACAACATATAAAAGATAAAAAATTGAAGTTCCAAGTGCATTAAATATCAGAAATGTTTTTTCTGGAAATCCTTCAGGCTGTGCTGTCATGTATTTGATATGTAAACCCCCTTCTGCAGGTTTCAGATGTTGAGGTCTCTCATCCCGAACAGTGACCAAAAGAGAGATAAGGCGTCATTTTTACTGGAGGTACTTGGGCATTCATTTCACTTATTTTCCTTCTTTATTGTCAGATAGAATAAACTTTATAATCTTGATTGATGAAGGAACTGCTTTTTCGCAGGTTATCGAGTACATACAGTATCTACAGGAAAAGGTTACTAATTATGAAGGTTCATTTCAGGGATGGAACCAAGAACCAGCAAAAATGATGCCGCTGGTAATTCCCTTCTCTCATTCATCTTTCTTCTCTCTGCGTATGGAATTGTATTTGGATGAAAAATCATTCCATAGATTTTATCAGCCATAGTGGAAACTTCTTGTTGGTTAAGCGTTGGGGGCTTCTATTGTATATCAAAGGCATCCCGCAACGTGGATCATACCATTCAGGCAGTCAACTCACTAATGTGATCACCATGTTGACGTCACTCATGAACGCTTTTCTGAGATCATGACATCGATATATTCATTGAGCATTTGTGATTACTTTCCATCTCACAAAATTTCCTTAAACAGAGAAATGGTCAGAGGCCGAGAGATAATTATGTTGATCAATCTCGAAACATCAATAGTGGGTCCAGTCCTGCTTTGGTCTTTGCGGCAAAAGTTGATGAGAACAATATTGCCATGGCCCCAGCCATTTTCAGGAGTGCGAAAAACCCTCTTGAACCTGAGATGGGATCTGTTACTGCTCTCAAATCTGTCGAGCATCACCCTGGAATGACAAATAGAGCAGTTCCGTTTCCAATGTCTCTGCAACCGGACATTTCAAACTGTGTCAGGGGTAGTGGTGCAGTGGCAAGAGGGGATCCTAATTTGGAAAACAAGGCATTGCAACCTCTGACACAGATTAGTAGAATCAAATCATTGACTAACGAGTGCTCTGCTTCAACTGATAAACTGAAAGAAGAGGAGCTGACCATTGAAGGCGGTACAATAAGTATCTCCAATGTTTATTCTCAAGGGTAAGCACCAATTTTTTAAAGTTCTTTCGTTCAGATTTATACAGAAATGGTTGTATTACTGGCTCTTTTGTTGCAATTTTTTCTTTTTGGCAATACACTGTTTTTGAACATTTTTTCATATCTTTTCAAAAACATTCTCAATAATTAAAGAACAGACGTGCAGCATATTTTGTGCTCTCTGTTGCAATTGTAATTTGTAGCAAATCATTGCGGTACATTGCATTTGTTCACAGAAAACTGTCTTGAACTGGCTGTAAACAAAAACTGTTTTTTGAGTTTCTGCTCTGAGAACAAAGGCAAGACCGCATTTGCCACACCAAGGACTTCTACAGGGCAAGTATTTTTGACCAATATCGTTGTCTGCATCTTGTTTTACTTAGTGCCGGTCTGATCTGGCTTAGCCCAACTGGCAGATGAATCTGAAACTAGGTGTCAAAACTATTCTTTATATGCAGAACTATCATGTTTTATACTGTTCCATTTTCTTTTACCTGCATTGTTCGTAGGTGTCTTGCTAATGAGTTGCTCCCATGACATTTTTTTAAGCATAATTAATATCCCAAAGCATTGATCTGGCCTAGCATGAAAAAACAATGTATTGACAATTGCAAACTTTCCTTCTTTGATTGCTTAACCGGTGCCAGCGAGGCACTCCTTAACAAATGTTTAGGGGAAGCAAAATATACATTAATCTCTTCATGCGATGTGCTAGATTGATTCCTGGTTAATGGTTGCTTCATTTACAATGTAAAATATGAGTCTTGCACTCTGTCCTCTAATTGTGATTGAGTTATCAGGCCTTTCTCTGCCGTCTTTTAGAATTGCACGGCGAATTGTTTGATAATATGAGGTTTTGTCTGGAACAGGTTGTTGAATACATTAACTCAAGCATTGCAAAATTCTGGAGTAGATTTGTCCCAGGCCAGCATCTCGGTGCAAATTGAGCTAGGGAAGCAAGCAAATGGTAGAAACGCCACCTCTTCATCTCTACCTAAGGTACTTCCCTAGTTTCCTCAGTCATCGTTTCTCTTCTTTATTTTGGGTCGATCTAAGTAAATATGTCTACATAACTTGCAGCATCAAGGAATGACCGTAGGTTCGTGTATAATGCAGGATACTGAAGCTAGAAATCAAGGAGTCACGCGGCCTCGAGCTGCAGGTGAGAGTGCAGAGCCGACCCTGAAGAAGCTAAAGATAGGGAAAAGCTAGGTAGCATAACAACCATCCTGATATTCTTTTTGTAATACGATTTATTCAAATTTTTTTTTGGGTCAAACCTTTTCACATATAGGGTTCATCCAATCTTCTCCTGGCTAATAAGCTATCCAGTTGAGACCATTGTACATTGTCTTTAGTTTGTTTGAATGCACATAACTTTCAGGCATGTATTACTTGTGATATTTCTCTCTTATTTTTCTTTTCGGGGGGTTGAACTTACTTGTAATATTTAATTATAAATGAATTCTCACTGATTCCGAGTCTCTATTGGCTTCCTCAATTTGTCGTCATCAGACACTAGTAATGTGGACTTATCTTGCATGCAATAGCTTCTCTTGCTTTGCTTTTCTTGTAGTACAAGATGCCACTCAAATTATTTTGGGGCTAAACTACAATCTTCTTGCATACAAAAGTTAGCAGGTGATCTTGACCCTTGTTGTACTGGTGTTTAAGCATTGTGTTTGGTTGGTGTCTGTGATGATTACTCTCCGAGGACTTTTTCTAACCCTCCACTATCCCTTTCGCTTAAGAATGATTTCTTGTATTTGCTTGCATAATTTACTTGATTCGACTAGATTGTTCATGAAGATAGTTGCGCTTTTCATGATTCGCGTTTTTGTCTATACATTTGCATTTAAGCCGAGCTTGTTGTCTGTTTTGCTGGCTGCAAATATGTGGGCACTACCAAGTTCAGCTCATTCTGCGAACATACAATGGGGTGTGATTTAGTTGTGCAGTTCAATACTTAGAAGGGCCCTTTCTCAGTAGTCTGTTTCCACCTCAGTTCTCCTAAAAATGATTTGTACTTTTGCCTATTGAGAGATTCCGAAGCATAGAAATACATTCAGTTCAATTTCTCTAAGAAAGAAGTAACAAGCATAAAGAAGTGAACAAGGTTTTTTCCTGAAGAAAGCAAATAACACCTTCCAAAAATATTTCATTATATGCATAGATAAACAGCAAAAAGGATCGGTCAAGATGGGTTTATGTTACTTGCTTCACAAGTTATGTCATGGTGGACAGGCTTTGCAGTCGATATCCAGCAGTAATGAACACCAAGAAACCCGCATTCTAATCATCGTATTTAAATTAGCAAAGATGTGATGATCAACCATCACAGTCACAGCAATTACATCACCCTCGGTTTATCTACTTGATAATCAACAAACGTTTAATTGCAGTTAAAGCATGCTTAACCTCAAAAAAGTGAGGTCGATGGGTAAGTTTTACACAAAAGAAGTAGCCGGCTGAGAATGATTTTTCTTCATTAGCCCGTGATAATCATGACAATCCTTCCATGAAGAAACAGAGTGGTTGTTAAAAAGGCATTCTTCTTTGTTAAAAAGGCATTCTACTTCTTACGTCAATACTCATGGCCTTCACATAATAAAGTTGACAACCACATCTACTTGAAGAAACAGAGAATCCTCTTGTCATCATGTATGTTCTCTAGCAGCATTCATGACTTGGTGTGAAAATAGACCCCATTTGGTATCTCACCTTATATTCTGTGCACAACCACCGATTATCGAGATTCACAAGACTTGTGCATTTTCGTTTTACGGTTCGTTTTACAATGTACAGAAAGAGACGACACCCAATAAAGATACAGAAATCAACAGGCCAACAATCTGACAGTTCTTATTCCAAAGAGAGCGAAGGACAACAAGAACATTCACCAGCCAGCCTAAATAATACAAGCCCACGGGCAACGAATATGAACAAATATTAATCTGAAAAAGTACCATAGAGATGAACTTGTTCAATTGGCTTTTTGTCACTTCAGTTAGGTTGTCATAACCGTCATGCTAAAGATCAATTGGGAACATATTTTTCAAGAAAATAACAAATGTCTCAACTGCCAATTGCATGGAGCTCTATCCAACATTCCATGGTTGTCAACATGACAACACAAACACTTGCCTTACATGCGTATCTGTGGAAATGTTGCCAAGATAACTGGAAAAAGCTGCAGTTACTTATGCACCTAAAAAAAGGAAAGAAAGAAACAAGGAGAAAAAAATGACATTCCTATCCAACGAGTATTCCTAACCATGTCGTCAGTTGCTTCAGTGCTTCTGTGGAATTGAACAAAAGAAACACCAATTATGTGTGAAGAAATTGAAGAGCATGTGTATGAAAAGAGACTGGAGCAGCTAATGTAAAGGAAAAAGGAAAAATGCAGCCGATGAGAAGATGTGGATCGCCTTCCATAAATTCACAGTTGTGGCAAACGACATCTATATTTGCATCTGCTGTGAAGGTGCACAACCAATTTGAAGGAACAGGACCCCATAATGGCATGATAGCTTCGGTACATCAATTCAATAATTGGCATGAACAGAGAAGGCCTGTAGCCTGCAGCTTCTGCAGAATTTGACCCATTCTTAAAGGATAATTTCTTCTATTTATCTCACTTGATGGCCCTTTCAGGTCAAAACTATTTTGACCATTGTGATATGATGAAGAGGTCAAAGATCTCTCTGAATAGCTAGAGTTGTGGAAGCAAATTGAGAAAATCAGGATCTCCCAACCAACAACCAATTATTCATCGTTTGATGATCATAAGCATTCTTGTGGATTTGCATAAAAGTATTCCTCTTCTTTAGGTCTATCTGGAATGACCAACCTCCTCATTGGATTACCAACACGGAATGCATGGGCTTCCTTAACAGCAGAAGAGAATTCTTCCCAACTTAAATTTCCATTGCTGAACTGGTCTATTAACTCCACAAGAAGCCTTCTATCCAATAGGAGGGTCTTCTTGAAACCAAGAAACCTAATTGTACCATCGGAAATTCGTTAGGAAACTTTGAAAAAACATGGCATGGGAAGAATGATATAAAGGCCTGTCATGCTATATATGACATTCAACAGATATCAACAGCCAGTTGCAATTTAATTGATCCAAACAACATTAAAAGTACTCACCAGATGCAAGATCTCAAGGGTTGAATTCTTAGAACTTAAAATACAAGTTTTAACTGAAGCCAAAGAGAGCAACCGTTAAGATGAAAAATAAAAGATCAGTTACATGCCCAATATTATTACCTGCGATGTCCTTCAACAACCTTAGCCATATTCCCGTTATAGGTGGGAACAAAAACAAGACTTTCCAAGGATACAAGATAATCTAATGCTGCCATCTGTGACGAGTGATTATAGAAAACTTTTAGCTCTGAGGACTCTAGTATTGTCTCCTTTTTAACCTGTTACAAGCAGAACAAGTCAACCAATTGACTAGAGACACAAACAAGAAGGAAGCAATAGAGACCACATATTAGCCCTTGGCCTCTGTGATACTGACCAATTTTGGATAAGTTCTAGCCAGAGCCGCCATTCTTCTTTCTCCACCATATATTTCACCAGCAGCGATATAAATTTGCATTTTCCGATCAATGTCCAGAGCCTTCAATGTGAGAGCAGTCTCCTCAGGAGTCAAAGGACAAAGACCCTCCATCCTCTGCCTCTCAGAATCGATTTTCTTTACTTTCCACTGTTCATAATTGTATCTGCCAAGAAGTAAAAGTAGAGGGGAAATTAGCTCAGGGAACCCCTAAACAAGTTACCCACTTGAATGAAAATGTAGCTCACAAATCACCTCATTCTTGTCAACTCTTCCACCTCATTATCGTTGCAACCATGAGTACAGCCTGAAAAGGCCAACATGTCCATCTCATATCGAAGGTGAAGCACAAGAAAAGGGCCATTTTCCCTTAGAAGCTTTATAACCTTTCTTCCCAGCTCCTCTATCTGAGGAGTGAACTTCAAAGCACTAAAATTCACCCGGCAACGCAGCCTCTGTAGCTGCAGTGGTTGGCCATTGTTGGCAAGTCGGGCATCAGTTCTATTGAAATGTATGACTTTGTGCTTCCGTATCAGGGGAAGAATCTATACACACCAAAAGAACAATAACTGAAATTAAGGAACCTGCATCCTCAATAGGGAACAACAGAACCAATGAAACTTGATGACACAATTTCACTTCAATGTTACACGATGAGACAAAAAAACTATTAATATTGAAATCAGGTTTCAAACGCGGTCGAATACTGGCACAAGTTCATACAGTTCAGGGACAACACACCTGGCGACGATAGTAAGAAATGTCTGACCAACTGGTTGGCGCCATGGAATAAATTCTTCCCTGTTCCACTCTCCTCTTGAGCCTGGGTGGCAACTCCTTTAAGATTCGAACCTCATCTCTCAAAGAGTTGATGAAATGATCAACATCGAATATGTCATGAAATTCACTGCCAAATAAAAATTAATGGCTTTAAGCCATGTTCTTGCTCGGAATGCAGTATTTAGTAATTGAACAAAATAAACAAAATCATCAGAACCTGGGGTCGGCCCAGAAGGAAGTTTTATCCAGCTCAGGGACTATGAGTGTGACGTTCATATATCTAGCAATGGCAACCATGTCACAAATCTGCAGTGTATCAGAAAGTTATGGATTGTTGAGTTATGGACATGGGCCAGACCGGATAACTGAGTGTTCACATACGAACATGGGAAAAACATAGCTATTCACTCACCGCTGCTCTCATTTGATTAAGTCCTCCATTGCAAGAGACCATCAAGTATCCATTGTTCTTGTAAACCCCTATGCAATTAGAATAAGTACATTTCAATGGAACTGTGGTATTCTATTTTTTGTGTCAGCAAAGTGCAGGCTGTGGATCGCTTTCTCTCAGCATATACCAGAAAGATAACACATGAAACTTGTGAAGAAAGAACTTTGACACCTAAAAGGACAAAAAGCTAATCCAAACACAAAGAACAAACATGTTGTTACATGGTAACTACTCTGAAAGTCTCTCATCAGATGCGTGCCAAGCATGAATTCCTAAAACAGCCCTACTTCCGAATGTAAAACCGACACATTAATCACACCAATTCAATTCCTGACCACAGAATACCAAGAATAACCAAATTTCAACGTAGGCTTGCGCTCCGGAAAAGCTTCATAACTACAGTGAGAATCAAAGAGGCAACATTTACGGCAAGAAAGATCGACCATTAAAGCATTTTCCTCACACCCAGAGAAAATCCATGAATACCCATCGTCGCTACAGAAATTCAAAGACATTACGGGAATTCAACACCCCGAACACGAGCTAACCTAAGATTGGGGACGAAAAGGAACAAAATTTGCGCGAGCTGTCTAAGAAGCAAGCAACAGGGCTCACTCTTGGGAGGGAAAGCACGCTGAGGATGATGCCCAGAAGTGACCTTGATCGCCTCCTTAGCTTCGGTAGGGAGGGGCGACCGATCCCGATGATTACAAAGAGGCCACCCTTTCAGCAACCTCGGACCCCACGTCTCTCCCAGGGCCGTCAGCTGCACCACGCACGTCCACAGCAACACCGAAGTGGTGGCGCGCAGAATCCACATCCTCATCCTCGACCGGGACAGCGCCGCCGCCGCCGCCGCCGCCGTCTCGCAGCCTCCCCGTCTCTCCCCGAGCGGCTTCGATACCATCCTCACATCTCCCTCGCTCCCTCAAACGCTAAAAAAACACAGAATCGAACAGGACCCAGAACGAGTGAACCCGCGAATGAACACACGAACAAGCGGCGACTCCTCTGCAACTTTCTTCTTCTTCTTCGCACTACAGAGCACGATCGCCGCCGCCGTCCGCCGTCCGCCGCCGGACTAACAAACCCTAAGATGCATTTCACCGAATCGGAGACACTGATCACTGGAATCTGCGTCCGCTGGAGTGGGAGAAATTCGGTGGGACGGAGAAGAAAACAAGAACGAGAAATTAATGATGTTGGGATAGACACGACAGAGAGAGACAATAAATGTGAAAAGTTCGTATCTTTCTGGTAGTACACGTTTGTTGCTGCGTATATTACTGTTGTCGCTGTTGCCTCCTTTTTGGGATTCAAACTTTTTGCAGATAATTTGTAGATAATTATAAAAATATCTTGAAAATCTGTTCTTCGATTTGGATAATTTCTAACTTTGATTTTCGCGAGTTTAAAAATATTTGAACGTAAAAATTCAAATTTATAACATTCTCAATGGCCGGGAATTTTTCATAAATTTCTTTTGGATTTAAAAAAATATTTTTCGTACGTCATAATCATTTTATTTTGAAGACCAATTTATTCTTCATTTTTTACAATTTTGATAATGAAAAATGGCGTTATGTTTTTTTTTTTTTTTTTTTTTTTTTTACAAAGTGCCTAATCATAATATCCATGCTTATCTATTAATCATGTGGAGACAAGAAATGTGAAAATGTTGTATCTTTTTGGTAATACACATTTGTGTTGTGTATACCGTCGTTATTGCTACCTTTTTCGAATTCAAATTTCTGCAGATGAACATCTAATAGAATTTGTAGATAACAATAAAAATAGAATAAAATCAGATAAAACTGAAGTTTTGTTCTTCGTTTGAAAAATTTCTAACTTTGATTTTCTAGAGTTTAAAATTATTTGAACATTAACATTAATCAAAATTTATAACATTCACAATAGTGGAGAATTTTTTGCAATTTTCTTTTGGATTTAAAAATAAAATATTTTTCTCTTTATTTTCACAATTCTCTATTTTTCTCATACATCATAATCATTTTACGTTTGAAGAATGATTTATTCTTCGATATTTACAATTTTGATGACAAAAAAGGATGTCATGGTTTCTTTATGAGGTGCCTAGTCACACCATCTGTGTTTTGTATAGACTAATTTTTTTTTGTCAGTCTTACTCTAATTCTTACTTTTTAACTTTTGTCCCACTGAGTTGAAATTCACATCCGAAACTAAATCATCTGCGCTTCAACTCTCCTTGAGAAAGTGAAGATTCAAACCTTCTATTTTCTCATTCCTATGTGAGGAGGGTGGCCACTACTAATTAGAAGGTGTAATAAATGAGAAAAGTTCGTAACTTTTTTATAATAAACGTTCATAGCTTTTTTATATTACGCGTTTGTTGCTCCGCACGTTATTGTTGTTGCCACCTCCATTTTGGATGCAAATTTTTACAGATGTGCATCTAATGAAATTTGTAGATAATAACAAAAATCAAATCAAATTGGATAAAACTGACAGTCTATTTCAAATAATTTCTAACTTTGATTTTCTAGAGTTTAAATTGTTTGAAGATCAACATTAATTCAAATTTATAAAATTCGCAATGATGGGAAATTTTTCGCGATTTCTTTTGAATTTCGAATAAAATATGTTTCTCATTATTTTCACAATTCTCTATTTTTATTCTTACATCTAATCATTTTACGTTTGAAGAATGATTTATTCTTCATTTTTTATAATTTTGATGAAGTAAAAGGTTGTTACGGTTTCTTTATGAGGTGCCTAGTCAGACCTTGTATGCTTATAGACTAATTGGAAGGCATGAAGGCAATACATATGAAAAGTTGGTATCTTTCTGGTAATACATGTTTGTTTTTTTTTTTTTTTTTTTATGACCCGGAAACTCCGCACGGCCGACAGTTGAAGATGGTATTGTTGATGTATACATTACTGTTGTTATTGCCTCCTTTTTTAGATTCAAATTTTTGTAGATGAACATCTAATGAAATTAGTAGATTACAACAAAAATCAAATAAAATTGGATAAAACTGTAATTCTGTTTTGGATAATTTCTGTCTTCGATTTTCTAGAGTTTAAAATTGTTTGAACATCAACATTAATTAAAATTCATAATATTCGCAATTGTGGGGAATTTTCGTGATTTTCTTTTGGATTTAAAAACAAAATATTTTTTCTCTTTTTTTTTTTTCACAATTCTCTATTTTTGTTTTTTCATGCATTGTAATCATTTTACTTTCGAATTCAATTTATTCTCCAATTTTTACAATTTTAATGATGTAAAAGGACGTTAGGGTCTCTTTATATGTTGCCCTCATAACATCTTTGTTTCATAGAATAATCAAAGGTGCGGAAACAATAACTGTGAAAAGCCCGTATCTTTCTGGTAATATACGTTTGTTGCTGCGTATATTGCTGTTGTTATTTTCTCCTTTTTCGGATACAAATTCCATTCAAATCTTTGCAGATGAGCATCTAATGGAATTTGTAGATAATAGTAAAAATCTGATCCGAAGTTCTATTCTTTCGTTTGGATAACTTCTAACTTTGATTTTCTAGAGTATAAAATTATTTGAACATCAACATTAATTCAAATTTATAACATTCACAAATGATGGGGAATTTTTAGCTTTTTTTTGGATTTAGAAATAAAATATTTTTTTTCTCTTTATTTTCACAATTCTCTATTTTTTTTTCCGTATATGTAATCATTTTACTTTCGAAGAATGATTTGTTCTTCAATTTTTGCATTTTTTATGACGAAAAAGGACGTTAAGGTTTTTATAAAAGGTGCCTAGTCCTAACATCATGCTTTATAAACTAATCCGAGGCTACGATATGATTATCTATAAATATTCACTATGGAGAGCGAGATACTTCGTTTCGACCTCTTTAGGGTGCCTTTATTTTGCAAAAAATGAATGATTTCAAATATATTTTCCTAAAAAATAATTGATGGTATTGCTTTACAGGAATGAACAAATGAAACATATTTTGTTATTTATGAAAATTCCTAGACATAAATTGTTGGTCAATAGTGGAAACATTTAACATCAACTAATTATTTCAAGTGATAAAAGTGATCATAAGAATTGCTGAAATTCTATTGGAAAAGATGAGAAAATAAGACCAGTTGTTTTAAATGTGTAAGCATTGTTGTCAAGGATAATTTTGCCACATGTTATACCAATAAGCTCTAGTGGCTATCTTCCCAAGATATAACAACCATTCTTTTTTACTCCACACGTAATAATAGAAGGAACAAGAACAACTTAATTATATGTATAACGTAGCGAAGAAAGGAAAAATTGAATAAGAGTAAACATTTTCATGTTATTGTATATCACATTTTCAATTATCATCAGAGTAACAATTTATAAGTTAAAAAGAGAGTCATAAATCTGTTACAAATCAATACAATTAAGATTGTTAAAAAACCGTTATAGAAACATTACAAAACCATTAAACGAATCGTTATAGATTTAATAACTTTGATGGATGTTATAACTTTTATCAAAGTTGTTACTTTCAAATATTTCAGAACAGTTAACAATCCCTCACCTTTTTTAAAGGTTTTGAAAAGAAAGGAAAACGAACGTTGGAATCAAGCTATAAACCAGATTGAGAAAAAATGAAATATAATTCACGAAATTATTTGTGAAATTTAAAGCTTCTATCAACTAGGAATTTCTTTTATGAATTATAATATTCACCAATCACATTACACCTCCACAATTTTTTTTAAATTATTCAATGTAGTTTTGTGCTAATAGGTTTGGTATATTTATAAGTGCTATAGAGATTTTGCCCAATTTCTCATAGGAGCAAGTCCACTTCACACTTATATACATGATTCCATAAAGTGTATTTTAGAGTTTAACATGCCATCGATGATGAATATGGAATTCATTAAGAGCTTATTTAACTTCTCTTTTCTCTTTTAATGCCCGTCTTGCACTATTTTCACCTGAGAAGGGACACAAATTTTAGCAGAGCATCATTGGATAGACAAGTGACTTGTTAATTCCCATATGCACCTAATTCATGATATCACCAATCACATAAGGTTGGTTATCATCACTGTTGATTAACCTCAATTGGCTCAAGTCCCCTTCCCTGTCAATGATTAGTCAAAGGATTGACCGAATCCACCTCTACCTTCTTAAGAAATTATTTTACCATATCATGTCTTAATCTGATGCGTCTCTTTTAACCCCTAAAAGTTTCATTCTTTGTAATGGCTATTGCCTTTTGATAATCATAATGCCTAGAAATAGAAGGTGTCGGTTTCATTCCCCCCCAAAAAATTAGTTAAGAAGTTTCTCAACTACTCAATCTCATTTTCAAATGTGAGTTTGAGAAAAAATTTCCCTTTCTTGACAACTTGAGCAATTCTCGAACCACCAAGATAATAATATCTTCTCCTTCCCTATTGGAGTGTAGGAGGATAAGGTATTTTGTTCATAAATATATGTCTAGTAGCACCAAAGTCTTCTATTTATTCTTTTACATTGGCCACAATATTGGTTTGGGAAATGGCTACAACAATTATGTCGTCATAATCATCTACTTTAACCAAATCAACTTTTGGTTTAGTAGTATTATCATTTCTCCCATAATATTGTTGGCTAATTTCCAAGTTATAGAGGTGACCACAATATCAATTAGTGGATTTTGTCTCTTTTGAATCTAAGATCCCGTTAGTGTTACTGTATCCTTCCAATAAAGTGGAAAATCTACTAGATAAAATGCCATAGTTTATAATTTCACTATATAAAATATGCTTAAGAAAAGCTTATTGCTTGTAATTTCTATTAACATATATCGGACCACATTCATTAAGTAAATGACATAGTAAATGCATCACTAGGAAGAAAAATCTAGGAAAATCAATGAAGGATATCCAGAGCTTTACCATCATGTATAACTTCAATGATTAAGTGACACCAGAATAATACACGAATGCATAAACAATGAGCATATCAGTAACAGTCACACAAAGCATATGCAATTCAGCACCTCAAATACATGCTTGTAATGGACGCACTAGCAGAGTTCATCAGATGCCCTTGCAACTCAACATATTTACTAATTTACAAATATACACATGCAATGGACACATCAGCAATGTTCACACGATCCACTTGCAAGTCACTGAATAAAATAAAATAAAACACAGTATCTCTCATTAATAAATGAACCGAAGCAACCAGCAAGTCCAAGCTCCGTTTCATCGAATTTAAGCATGTCCGAAATATAGTTCCCCAATTACCTAGGAAAGAATGAACATGATTTGGGTATCCTATTATATCACAAAGGCATGTGAACATGTATGATCAAAATGATATCATATACAAACCAAATCATGGCCAAATTAGATAAGTGAAATTACAACCAGCATGTATAAGTCTAAAATAGATAGAGGGATTATATCGTCTTTGCCGTCTCATTAGCCATTAGGAAAAAGAAGGCAATTGGTCCATGGGCTATCGAGTTGGTGGCGGACGGTGGCTCCGGTTCATTTCTTCGACCAAAATGTAAAGATCAATCGTTGAGTAACGATGTGTCCCATTCCTGCGTCATGGGGCAAATTTTTTCTTTTGATTGCTGATCTGTACCCCCTTCTTATCCTATTTTCCTAGTGTATTCTTGATGCGACCATGGTAACTAGCATGATAATTTGATCGATGAAGGAAAAAGAGAAAATCTCAAGGACAAATTCTTTGCGGTTATGTTGTCAATTGTACTGTGCAAAGCACATGATGTCAGCTTAGTCCTCCCCGTACGTGAACATTGTCTCACTGTTTATCTTCTGCTCAATCTCAAAAGCTGTCCCATTCTTCACGTCTCCGATCAAATCCCATCACTCTCTGCTTCTAAAAATTGCAGGTGCTTCTCTGATCACATTCTGTATACATTTTCATGAGTTGGGTTCACTAGTGCTTCTCTCACCATTGCTGAATTCTCTAGGATTTGAGACCTCAAACTCTGGTAATGGCTTTGGCTTGCCCTCTCATGGATGAAGTATTTCTATCAAGCGTCCCTGTCAGACTCCGCACAGACACGACGCTCTCACTATGGACGTTCAAATGGCACACCACTTGAGCCCAGCACAGCGGACAATTGGAGTGGAGCTGAAACCAAGTGTCGATGCAAGCAACGGGAACAAGAGAGTGCAGTTCGGCAAATGCTTCGACCAGTCCCGTTCCTCAAACTCTCCTGAGTGAACTACGCACTCGGTGCTGATGCTCGGCTTCATCATCTCCACTTCCTTCTTGCAGAACCAGGTGGCTGGCAGGTTGTGCATGGTGAAGGAGTCCAAGCCATGGCTGTGGAACTGGAGGGACGGTCATCCGGGTTGGCATCATTCAGGAGCTGCCGCCTTGGGGCCTGGTTTCTTGATAAGGTGGTCGGGCGAAAGGCATGGAGAAACCGTTTCAAGATCGATTAGTAGCTGAAGAGGAGGAAGACGGTGTATAAGAACACAACCAAGGAGATCGCCAGTGGTTCCAGCAAGGAGCGTTGCTGCCATCAAGGGCTGTGGGCGAGATTGGATCAGGACTTGAAGGGATCTTGTGGTGAAGTTTGTATCAATTGGATCAACTGCTGCAATGTTATGCTCAGATGACTTCTGAATGGTCATTGTCCTAGCTCGCCTTCATTGCATCGGAATTATGGTTTTAATTTTGGCCAAAAGAGTGAATTCAAGATGAGTTGACTACACTGAGGTAACGATAACACAGTTCCAGTCGTGATTCTGAAAATTGGTGTATGCATCTATGTCTGCATTTGTTTCTTTGGTGTAGATGATATCAAGATTCGTTTTATAATTATCCAAAATAATGTATATTATGCCCTTTTATCAGTTCTGGGGTGAACCTCGACATTCATCAGACATATGTATTGGCTGTCATCGTTCAGACATGAACAGCACACTCACTGCTTCCCCTCTGATTGTGAGAAGTTCAAATTCTTTCCAGCATTGACATTTCACCATGCAAGATCTTTCGGAGAGTGACTTGTACTTAACAAACTCATGAAACCAGAAGTTCTAAGAAAAAATGACAAATTTCAACAACCAATCATCATTGTCCGTTCTATCTCGACAAGTATTCGCTTGATCATTGTAAAGCAAAATACCAAGAAATCAGTGCAGCTTCCTGGTTGAAATTCAGAATCAGATGCATGAGAGTTTTATATACAAAGGAGAGCTCCATATGCACAAACTAACTAGCGGGAAACTACATGCCATTCACACCAGGACAAAACAGCAAAGCTCTGCAATTACACCTCCTACCAGGATATGCCTAAACAAAAGAAGGAAAAGCCTCCTGTCATTGGAGCCTCTGTTTCTTTCCCGCTGGAATCTGATTCCCAACACAGCCGACTGAAGGCAATAGGCACCCATGACCCTGATACAGGCCGGCCCCACCAGCGAAGTTCAGCACTGAGTCTGAGCACATATATGATGACCGATGAGAGATGTCAGGATTTTGGGATTGATTCATAGTTTTCACCAGGTAGTTGCTAGGACTTGCACCAGAGCTGGGACAAGCATTTGCCAGGTCACAACTTTTCACTGTAACTGGAGGGATTTTGAATGGTTGGAGAGGAGGAGGGTTCCGCCACTGAGGTAACGGCCCCACCACGAGGAGCGTCTGAAGTAGAGGACCAGCATCCATTACGGCCTGCAAGAGCCTGCCCTTCTGAGGCAGGGCTTTTCCCTTGACAAGGTCATCTATAATAACAGATGCTGGGTCTAATTTAGCATCCAACAAGGAGATCGAACCGCTAGTCATAGCACCATTATATTCCTGAACATAAGGCTGGTTGATGAACCCATATTACCAGAATCGACCATGTTAAAACACAAGTTGGGTGAAGAAACTGCATCCAGGAACGATTTCACAGGGGATGAGCAATGCGAGTGGTGATTGTTGTAGGCATCAGAGAGGCTGCTTGATTCAGTTATGCCCGAGTTTGCTTTCACCGGCACAAGGAAGTCATCAGGGTGTTTTTGTTGAGAGAATGAGGATGATATGTCATTAATGCTTCGTGAGGTGAGCTCGTTGATCAGTTTCTGGAGCTTGTCTCTGGCTTCATCCCTTTCTTGGTAAGCAGACCTCAGGAGGTTGAGCAGGTGCTGCACATTCTCCTTGTACTTATTCACTTGTTTGCTCGCTTCCATTTTCACTGCCTGGAGCTCCAGGCTAGTGCACAGGATCTTCTGCTTCAACTCCTCCATGTTCTGTCGGTTCAGAATGAATTCTTTTAACATGAAATCGAAAGTACAGCAAAAAGAAGCAGAAAAACCAGCTGATCCGAGAATATAAGAAGAGAAGAAAGATGCGTCCAGAGGACTTTAAATGAAAGACTCTGAAGCTATGCATCAATAATTGAGGTGAATCAATCCTTTAAAACAATGGTAGTTACACCGACCTGATGAAATTTTTTGGAATTTCACTAGAAAAACTGTTCACAAGTCTTTGGTGGATACATTGATATCTTGAAATGGGCCCGCCACATTATATTTAGATTCTGTCTATCGAGGCTACATTCATTTGCAGGGAAGTAACAAAAATAGAGAAAAGGGAAAAGCATTGACATTTAAAGGGGGAAAAATGTGGGGTGGGCTCTGAAAATATCTCTTAGTTTATATCAAAACCAACACGACTCTTATTAACAAATTGTTAACACACTGTTCAATTCACAACCAAAAAGGGCTACCGGCAGACCTTCAGGAACCGAATCACTTCCAAATCGAAGTTCTTTACACGGAGAAAGAGAAGCATATGCAAGTGCAAGCATTTTGTGTTCATGGAAAACCCAAGAAAAAAAAATAATTCAAATTATCCCTCATGAACTGTCTCAAAGTGATCTTAGAAAGCAATTGAAGACCAAAAAAATTGTCATTCTGAATTAAAAGGTCAAGAATTCAGATATCCCAGTTTTAAATCAAATGCTTTTACTCACCCAGGAAAAAAAAAGAAAAGCAGTTTGATAGGCAATGGAGTGCACGTCTGAATCAAAGAAGACGACTTCGAATGAGCAGAAATGCAAGGACTGCGGAGGAAACACAAACCTGTGGACCTGTTGACAACTTCACAAGTAACCCAACTCACTCTTGCCTTTCTCCTACGATAGACACAAGCTCAGAAAGCAGAAGGAAGCGAACTCAAGTGATTGGGGAGTCAAACAAGGTGAGCAGTGACTCATTTATAAAGAAGACGAGGCAATTAAGACAAGTGACGAAGGTGGCTGACGGTCCAGAGGACCAAGTTCACATCCAAAGATGAAATTGAAATTAAATAAGGAATGTCAGGACCTTCCTATTAACGAAGAGAGGGAAAAAGAAACTTCCCAGATTCCTTTTCCACTCCAGGTGAAACGTGAAATTTCATTGGAAACCCTCGTCTCTTCCTGCCATGAAAAAGGTAATTCATGCTCATAAATATAATGCATCCGTGTAAATCCACCTTATATTTAATGGCCAATGACCAAATCCAGTTAGTTTTTTCTTCTATATATTTTCTCCTTATTTCTTTCTTTCTTTCATTTTTTTTTGGAGGAAATGCCATACGAGAATGTATAAGCTTGTGCGCTCGAAAGAGCCTCTCTTGAGAGAGAGCTTAGCTGTACTCTCTTTACGCGGTATTATCATGATAAGTTTTCTAAGGATACCGAAAATTTTCAAATTTTATTTCCATTAGGCGATTTTTTAGCATGAACTTTCATGGTCGGTTTTGTTTGTGGGTTGATTTGAATTATACCTATATATATTTATATATTAGTCAAATGTACATGACCCAAGTTTTGTTTTAATGGCTTGTAATGATTCGTCAAGTTAAATTGGGTGTATGATATGATTGGTCGTACTGTGCGGGAACATCCATCAAAAGTAGACCGATCTGGGTTTTTAAAGAGAATGCTCTGTTGCTCTTTTGTGATAAATTTGTGGGATGATAGATAATGAGGAGGGACCTTATATATATTTGAGTAACTCTAATTTTAACCATAGGACTTTCTTTAATCTATCAGTAATCTCAACCAATCATGCTCTAATGATGTACCTTGATTTGGTTTTTGATTTGTTTTGGAGCTCTACGAGTTTGCCTTATTATGGTGAGTTTTGAGATTTCTTATAGATCATACTATGTATTATTTTGGTAATGAATGGGGCAAGTGCCAACCTCTAAGGGACCCTTCCCATTTCACATGAAAATGGCTGAAGGGGGAGGTGAGGAGTTCAATTCTTCACTTTCTTGAGAGTTGAGATTAGAGACATTTAGTTTTAGGTGTGGAGTTTGACCTCCATACTCTATAAGCAAGAGTTGAGAGTTAGAGTATGATAAGAAAAAAAAGATATCCGCAGACGTCATTGAATATCTAATTTTAAATTACTCATAATAATCTCGAGAACATTTTAGAGTACTCATCATAATTATATACCCTATTAAGGTAGACTCAGTCATGACATTTGTATGTCATTAGGATCTTTTATAGTTTTTAACAAAACATAATAAAACTATTACGGGAGCGACTTCAACCGGTCGTGACAAAAGTGCCACTCAATATCCAATTTTAAAATACCCATAATATTCTTGAGAACATTTTAGAGTACTCATCATAACTATATACCCATAGAAGTGTTAAGACATACTCGATCGTGACATTTGGATGTCATTGAGATCTTCTTTATAGATTTTAACAAACGTTATAAAACTGCTACGGAAGCACATTATAAAATTGTCACGGAAGCGGCTTCAACGGAGTCGTGAGAGCCAAATGCAACAATGAACGTTTGTTAAAAACACAACGGGTGAGCCATGGAATCTAAAGTGGAGTTAGGCATGGCAAACATTGTATGGTTTTTGAGCTTTCCACGTGGTCCAAATCGGAAGGTCAACGTGTCCGGTCTTGTACCCCTTGATTAGTAATTACAATCAACGTTCGGTAGAATCTAAACTTCTAATGGCCAGAATGAATTGTGATTTCCATCGATTTAATCAGATTTAATTGTCTGCCCCCAAAGAAATTGGTTAGTTGCATAAAATAGCGATTCATTTTGAAAACACCGATCATCCACAATTACAGGCCTTATCCATGGTTGGAGAAAAAAATAGAGGTCTAACGTTACACATCATTAGTTCGAACTGAGTTTTCACCTCTATTATGGTCTATATTGAAAAATTTGAGAAGTGCCTATTCCATACTATTTTATATCGAAATTTGAAAAAAATTGTATACACACAATTTCATCTTTTTGAAATTTTAATGAAACAATCGTGAATGATGCTAGATGTTAATATTAGTATGTAATGAGACACTTTTAAGTATTCGACTTCACAATAGCTTAGAAGCATCATTCTATTACTTTAAGAAGTTCATGTGAGGCAATTAAGGCATGTTTTGTCCTTATAAAAAAGAGTATATTTCCTTTTCTATGTTATTTTAAAAACAAGAAACATTGTAAAATCCAAAAAAAAAAGTATAAAAGATTTCCCAGTGAAGTATAAATGTCATGAAAAGGAGGCTCTTTATGGCACAATAGGTTAAGGAGGTGGACATTTAGGCTATGTTTGATAATCAGTATAAAATTTAAGATATGATAAAATTTATCATATCATATGTTTAGTGTTTACTAAAAACAGGATAAAGTCGGATATAGGAGAGATATAAGCTAGATAAAATTATCTAATAGAGGATATGGGATAAAAGTGGATAGAATTTCTAATTCTATAATAGGAAAGTTATTTTTTTCCAAACAACAAACTTCTTAAAATTACCAAATCTAAAATTATATTTCAATATAAATAATATTTGAGTTCTAATATAAAAAAAAAATTCAAAAATAACAATTTGATTTTTTAATTTAATCTTATATTTTTATATATTCGAATATAATTCTATCTTATAATATAATTCAATATATAAATAAATATTTATTACATATTTTAGGTGTTTTATTATTTTAGGTATTTTAATACAGTTTTCTATTTAATGAATTTTTATTAGAGAATGATGGAAGGGGAACAAAGAAATAAAAAGAAATTAACTAAAAATAGAGAGTAAAATAAAATAAAAAAGCAAATAAAAATAAAGTAGATAAGAGTATCACGGGAGATTTTTAGCATCTCCATTTGTAAAATTTGTGGTTTATTTATATTGATAGGATGTTTATAATAAATAATATATATAATATTATGTGAATATATTCGATTAAATAGTGGATAGGATAACAAAACCCCTTGAATTTCATATCTTATCATGATTAGAAATTTGGATGACAAAACGTACTCTAACGGTTTTAAAGATATGGAGTTTGCACAACTACTCTAGATTGTTCCAAAGGATATTATGGGTTATTTAAAAGTGGGTATTTAGTGGGGCCTGCAGATTTCAACAATACATTTGTAAATGTAGGTGGTAGATACATATATCGTTGGACTAGAAGAGCTCAAGTACATAAAAAGATCCTCTCCTCATTTGTGTAATCCCACGAATCCAACACGAGAATAAAGATAAAGCATTCTGTCCCGAGTCACTCCTCCCCCCGGGTTCCCCCTTTTCTCTCTCTCTCTCTAGTTTATCTTTACAGCCAAGAGTGGGTCAGTCGACCTTTAATAGATCATTCCCAATTTAGCTCGAACGCATCCTCACAAATGACTGTACCACACCTAATTTAGTTGGATAGTCTCTCGAGCAAGAAATACATATCGGTTCGGTACAATTTTTGCCATGTCTCTTCTCTTGAACACTAACATAAAATCGAATTGGACCAAGACTAGTCCGTTTGGTTTGAATTTGCGAAGGGGCTTTGGGCGCCTAAAGAACTTTGGCCCAATGTAATTGCATTTTCAAAGGATTTTAAAGGCCTTTAGCCCAAGGCAAGTTCGAAACTCCTTTGGGAAGTTGCATATTCGAAATGAAAGTTAGTACTGTTCACGCGATGATACTGTTCATTTTCTCCGACGAGCCAATGAGGCCGACAACCGCCGGCCAAGGGGTCTTTGACGTCGGCAACTGCTGCCTAAGGGGTCACCCGACCCTAGTGAGGCGACCGTTGCTTGAGGTCACAACCTCAAGTGTTGCTTGGGTCCCGTGACCCAGGTGGTGGTCGCTTGCGCAACCTAGGCGTCGCCTGAGGTCCAGTGACCTCAAGCGATGGTCGGTCGCGCGCCTGGGTTGCCAACCCAAGTGACAGAGGCAACGGTTTCGTCGCCTGGGGGTGCTTGGGTTGGATGACTCAAGTGACTCCGTCTGAGGTCGCGCGATCTCAAGTGAGGTTGTTCGGTGGCTAGATTTGGCCGTCGGAGATTAACCAACGGCTAGATTTGGCCACTGGTAAATAAATTCAAAAAAAAAATCTTTACAATTTTTTTAATAAAAATTTTAGCAAAAGTCATTTACAAAATGTAATATTTACCAAATGACATTTATGCCAAAGTTGTTTCGTAATGCAATGCAAAATTACAATTTACCAAACGTTATTTACATTTCAGGAAACTCCTTTAGTCTAAAGATATTTGCATTTTCCTAAGGGCATTTGCCCAAAATCGAACCAAATGGGCCCTAAGTGATATTGCAAAGGGAGTGAAGCCTTTTTTTTTTTTTTTTTTTTTTGAGAAACATCACCTCTTTCTAACTACCGGCCAAATCCATGGATTAATGATGTGAGCAAGGGGTGAAATCAAGCTGGAGCGCGTGACATTGGGAGAAGAAAATAGGAGTGAAAAGAGGAATTGATTATGTTGAGATTTTCTAGTAGATTTTCTTTATATTATCGTTATTCCCTCTCTTTGGATTCAATTTTTTGCAGATTAGCATATAATAGAAATAGAGGGAATATTCATTGTAAATAAAATAAAATTGAAAATTAGATAAAACCGAAATCCGGGCTCTATGTTTGGTTCGATTTTGCAAGTGGGTTTTAATAAGGGTGATTGGTTTCCGATCCGATTCCAAAGTGAAACCGGGAGGACCAGTTCTCAATTTTAGGAATTGGGGACGGGACCGTTTGGTCCTAGGATTAGGAATTGGACCGGACCATCCATTTTGATCTAATCCAATTGAATCGACCTCTTTTTTTTTTCCCACTAAAGATTGGCCGTGCTCCAAACATATTGATCTGGTTCGGTTCTCGAGTGGTTCTAATAAAACTAATCGCTTATGTTTCCACATGTTAAAAAGTCAAACTCCACTTATGTTTATATTTATATATATGTGTTTAAGAAATAAAATAGTTTATTTGAAAATTTATTGCTATTTTTAAGAAATTTAAAAATATATTAAAAAAAAAGAGTCGATCCAATCTGGTTCTCCTATTCTAAAATCAGAATTTGGATAAAAAATCACCGATTCCATTTTTAGGGAATGAGGAATCGAATTAATGCCTCTAGGAACTGAACCAAATTGACTAGTCTAGTCTTGATTTGAGTGGTCCAATATGCTTACACCAAGGTTTTAATGTTCTAAATGCCCTCAAGCAAATCCAAATGGTGTGGAAGCAAATGGTATGGGGAGTCTTTCCTCAAAAACATTTAAGGCAACACAAGTCCTACCCAGCTTGGGCATCAAGCACTTTTAGAATGCTAATTCATTTTTTTCCTTCTAATTTTGCTCTTGCAAAGCTTTTGAAATTTTGCTTTTACCCATGCTTTTTTACCTTGTGCAATGCGATCGACGAAACTTGTCTAAGCTCGCGCGATTCATACTACGATTACTTAGGTTGCATGAGGCAGCCCATGCCAATGTGAGGCAAGGGCCACTGGTGCTAGCCCTCTTTGTCCTTCCCAAGTGTACTTTTTTTTCTAACAACATTTAATCAAAGTTTCTTCCTAATACAATTTTGAATTATATTTTACATTTCAAAAAAACCTTTATCCTAAAGTTATTTGCATTTTCTTAAGAGGTTTTTCCCAAAAATCGAACCAAAGGTAGCCTAAAACCTCTTGGGCAAATGTAAAGGTGTTCGGCAACTTTCTTAGAAGAGCTTAAATGTAAAGGTGTTCAGCAACTTTCTTAGAAGAGCTTTCAGGAGATGCAGAAAGGCTTTTAACCCAATGCTAGTCCTAACCAATGTTGGCTTTGAGCTGGCTCAAAACTCAAAACCTTCAAAAAATTTTTACCAAACACCTCAATTATAGCTCGAAGATCTTGCCCAAAATCCATTCACATAGTTGTCTCAAACGCAGGCAATTAACGCCTTTATGTCTTTATTTAATAGAGTATATTTACTTTTCCAATGACGAGGAAATAACTATAAAAGATTCCTCAATTAGACGCAAAAGTTTGTATGATTTGCTACAAATCATACGTGGTCGACTTGGGGAAAAAAAAAATCAACTTGAACGTCACCAAAAGAGAAGTCAAAAGTGAAGTCACTTCAAAGTACTCAACTCTATTTACTCAAATACAACAAAATGTGTCTACAAAACAAGAAACTTTCTTCTTCAGGGATGATCAAGTTTCACCAATGCTTGATAAAGTTTACAGAATTTACAAAATTTAAAATCAGACTGAGAACGAAGAAAGTCAAGTAGCAAGGTTCACACACTGTTATGGAAGCACCGATTACAAAAACTACGAGACAGGGTAGTAAGCCATTGTCAAGTAGCATTATTTTTCTAACAGTTGATCCTACAAAGAATGCTAGTCACAAATACAATTCACTTGACTGCATACGTCTATGCTTTCTAAACTGACCACCTTCCCTCATCTTATCTCCCAACAAAAATGAGAATAATCGAGAGACCAAAGCAAGTAGATCGAGGAAGGAAAAGGTCGGAGGTCATATTTGTGGACATTACACAAAGGCTTCGCATTTCAGTTGCCATGCTAAGATCTCCCTTATTTGGACTACCACAGAAGAAGCTGCGCTGCAGCCATTCCCTGAATCTTCTACTCTTTCTCTTTCTCATCATCCTACACATCAATAATCGAATCAAGTCAGCATTGTCATCAAGTATTGGGTCAACTTGTGACAATGAGCCAATTGAGATAATGCAACTGTTCCTCATCAATTACTTAGCAACTGAAACCTAGCCCTACATCTGCGATAGATTGGGCAGGGCCTGCACCTAGCTCACCAGCTATGGTTGAGTAAATTTCTGAACCAGGTAGACAGCCCATGGAAAATCTCATTGATGCAAGAAAAACCACACTAAACTATATATAAGAAATATATGCCACACCACTTCATCTGATTGCTTCTGGTCATGTAAAAACGTGCATGTAAGTGAACTGAATTTGGTGTAAGCGTAAGAGCTAAAGGAACTATGCTCACCGAACTATCCACCATTTTGTCAAAATCATCATCAAAGCCTGCATCCCCATCATCTGAAAGACCAGAGTATTAGTATGATAACAGTCCCGAATGTCCAATTGAACCATAAAACACAGCAGAAAGCTGGATGGGGCTTGTAGAATGATAAACATCAATCAAATAAACGTAGTCAAAGACTTTCGAACCAACACTAAGGGCAAATGACATGACATGGCAAGTTGTTGGCAGTCAACTAACGACTGGCAATTATTACAGTTGAGAACAATAGCATAGGACCACATAAGCTCTCATTATTTCAGCATTTCACCAAATTTCTCTATAATGAAGTCTGCCATCATCAAATTTTGTGGATGAATTAACAGACAGATGAAAAAGCACCAATAAAGACCGATCACCTTTCATAGAATGAGCCCAAATAACAGCAGAAAATTTATTTAGTCATAATACCTGGTCCATCATCATCATCTCCAAGATCTCCCAAAAGGAAGACATCCAAGTCTTGCTCTGTTGAGGTGGAAGTCTTGCTTAGCTTACTCGGATTATTTGCTTCCTTTGTCTCTGCTTTAGATGCTACTCCAGCATTTGGAGGTTCTTTAACTTCTTCTGAAGCTATATGTCTAACATCTTCTGAAGCTTTTTGTCCAACATCCTCCATGTATCGCCTCTCATAGCTGCCAACCGAGAGTAAGGAAGTTCATAAAGTGCATAAAAGACAGAAAAGTCAACAGGTATGATAGGTGACAGCCAAAATTGCAGGAAATTTAGCAATCAAGCATATGATATGTATACATTTCCTTTTATTCTGTTGACCATGCTGACAGGATGTCTCCATCTTAGGATAAAGTATTCATCATGCTAACATATTATAGTTGCTGAGTACACTGCAAACACTACAATCCTTCACAAGTAATATTGCAATAGATGCAGTTCATTTAGGAAGTCAGCAGTTTCTCAATCTTCACTACATAAGGCTCCAGGCAGGATGAAGAAAGTCTCAAGAGAGTTAACTAAACTTGGCTCCACAATCTTTCAGTTAGCATTAATGAAAAATGTTCAATACTGTCATGCAGAAAGATTTTTCTACAATATGTTCTTTTTAGTGATAACAGGCTGAGTCTAAAATATCAAAGTGAAAACCTCCGGCTCAAATCAAATCGAGGTGACAATAAAAAGATTGAAAAGAGCGCTCACTCATTCTACTATGACATCCCATAGTAGGTAAATAGAAATAATTAAGGACCATGACTCATTTCCACTACCATGAGCGACCCTAGAGATCATAAAATCTTAATATTAGGCTTCCAAGGTACTCAAGTCAAAGATTGTCAGATGTTACAAAACTAGGCATCAGAACTCATCTCAAAAGAAGAAGCAGAAGAAGGAAATCTTAGATAAAGATTCCATCATAGCAAGGATGCATACGGCGCAACATGGCTGTTAACTAGGATGAAATATATTCTCCAGAACTTCCGTTCTTTCATAATCCGCGGGCACAACTCATATCTCAACTTCGAGATTTCCTGCAATAGGTCAATGACAACCATATATTAGAAGTAGATAGCGTTCCCGCGATTTATTTATTTTAGAAAAATTGTGATTGATGTACAAAGCAAAATTAAAGACTTCGGCTGAAAATAAGATCTACAAAGATCTCTTCCTGACAATAAATTAGATGATTAGACTTATACTACTCGACTGGGAATTTCATCCTTTAGACTGAGATAAATCTCGTCATGAACCTCAGAAATGTTGAGGATGGGGCCAAGCCCAACTCAAAAACAAACTTTACAAGACCTTGAAGTGTGAAGGAAAGTCAACTGAGCACCATTGCACCACATGTGTTAGGTAACTGACTTTTAGCCTTCAAAACACATAAGTAGGTGCAGAAAAAACTTTGATATGTAACTCTTTATGTTTCACATGATTAATCAATTATAAGCATAAGTACAGCCAACCTTCCTCAAAGAAGAACCCTATACAACTGCAATTCTATTGCCTTGAAGGCAAAAGTGAAGTTTACCCAAAAACAAATGCATCAATTTACACCCTTTCTCTCTCTATCTCTATCTCCCCCTAAGGCATATTGAGGATTTGCTAATTAAGCCAAGGTTAATTACCTTTACAGATGAAAGAACAATCTTGGCATGCTTTTCTTGAAACTCTGTAAGGTCCTGCCTTACATTTGATACTGTAGGAACATCTGACATTTCAGAATCATCTGCAAAAAGCTAGGAAACATCAGCTACCGGAAAATGCAAGCATCAACAATAAGCAAAGGTTTGCATTAGCTCCGTCATTATGCCAAGCCAACACAAAATTCCCAGCTCACATGCCCCATACAAACCCAAGAAACATTCCACTAAACTGGGCAACCAACAAAAGACTTCCCTAGGAACCACAAAAGCTCTCACAGCATAACTTCAGTGGAACAATGCAGCCCATGAAAAACTTCCCTTGGAAGCTCAGAAGTTCCCACTGCGTAACCTTAATCGATACTTCATCAAGAACAAGCTAGACAAGCGAAACTATAGTCATACACGAGCTTATCGTCCCCCGTATAAGAACTTGAAAAATTGGCAAAATGTGAGCAACACAAATCGAAGCGATATCACCAGAGGATTGGAGCAAGCGTACCATTTCGGTTTCTGCACAATTAATCACCAATCGAACTCCGCGACAGAACATGATCACCCAAAGATTCCGCCTAAACTCACTCGGTTCCGACTCGACAGACAGAAAGTTCACCATTTCTAACGTATTAACGGTCATCAACTGCCAGACAGTTTGTTTCTTACCAACCAAATGATCACCAGAACGTCAACTGATCTTTAACAAAAAAACCGCTAATGAAGCACCTGGTAGGGGGAAATCCCGGAAGGTGGTGACGTTAATTTCCTGGACGAACTCCCTCAACTCGTCGGTGACTCCGAACTTCTCCAGATCCGCCGCTCCCTCCTCCTCCCCCTCCCCCTCCTTCCGCGGCCCCTCGACGGCGGCGCCGGGGCCCTCGGCAGCCAGCGACCTGAGCCGATCGGCGCGCTTGATGGCCTCGAGCTTGATCTGGTCGGCCCGCTTCGACGCCTCGGCGGCGATCTCCCGGGACCGCTTCGCCGTCTCGGACACGATGTCGGCGAGCCTCGAGGGGCCGCCGGCGGCGAGCTCCTGGGAGCGCTTCGCCGCCTCCACGGTCAGCTCCTGGGACCGCTTGGCGGCCTCCTCCGCGAAGCTCCGAGCCCGACTCCAGAAATCCATCTTGGCTCGAGCTCGATCGCTGGTTCGGCTCGGCTCGGCTCGGCTCCGCTCTACGTCTTCGTCTTCGTCTTCCTCGTTCTTCCTGATTAGTGGCTGATCGATCGATTAAGATTATGGCGAGAACGACACCGATAGATGACTTAATTGGGCCTCCGGCCCGAATGATCAATCGGGTCGGGCCCGATCCATGTTGACGAAATGAGCCCAACTTTTGATTGAGTTAATCGATTTCAACGTAATGAAATTGATTGATGATTAAAGGTGTGTTTGTTAATATTTTTATTTTTAGAAATAATTTTTTTCAGAAATATTATTTTCCTATTACTGTTCCTTAGAATAGTTTCTGAATAAAAGAGCGTGTTTAGTAATCGCACAAAATTTCTATTCGCAGAATAGAAAAATAATAGGAATACATTTGGCATGACTCGCAAATTTTTTTGTGATGTAAAATTTATTTTAATTTTTTGAATTTTTCTGATATTTTCCTTTATTTCATTTCTTTTTTTCCCCCTCTTCTTCTTCCTCCTTAGCAATTGTTGGCCGCCATTGCTGGCTTGTGGTGGGCAACAATGGTGATCGATTAGTATAGGAAGAAGAAGAAAAGAAAAACAAGAAAATAAAGAAAATGACTTATTTCAAAAATTATTCCTAAGAACAAAAGCAATTTTCTTTACTTCTTATTTCTGTTCCAAATCTATTCCCTGGTCATTTTTCTACTCCGAGGAATAGAAAAATTAACTGATGTTACCCAACTGATTTTTATTTTTTTCTATTTCAGGGCAAAAAAAATAAAATAAAAGCAACATTAACAAACGGAGCCTATAGTGCATGTTGGTGCCATGATTCTCCCTTTGTATAATCCATCATGGTTGAAAGTTTATAATACTTACTTTACCAAAAAAAAAACAAACGGAGCTTATAAGAGTGGTTTTGGCTATCGGTCGATGACCAAAACTCTACCTTGTCGGCCTAATTCTATTGGCTTCTCATGGTCGATGCTAATAATTGATCGCCAATATTGCCGGTCAATCTTGGACCACATGTGCTAGCCAACTTACCATTTACTCCTTCCCTGTTGACACCCCCAACATGTTCTATTAGTCAATCGATACTCATAATCGGCCTTCACAGAAGTTCAATGACTACTTTTATCGCAACGGACTCTCTCTTTAGCGTGCTACACAACCATAGCCTTGATTGGACAAAGTGGAAGTAGAAACTCAACTGTGATCAGTCTCATAAAGAGGTTTTATGATCCGCAAGAGGGTGAAGTGCACATCGACGACATACATATGGAGTTTTGGCTTAAATGGATATGGAGAAAGATCAATCTTGTGAGCTAGGAAACCGTGTTGTTTGCCTTGCTATGGCCCCGACTTTGAGAGATTTCTTTTTGTCTGAATAGCATCGACATTGATATGAGTTAAGGTTTCGTTTGTTTTATAGAAAATTTGACCCTTTTGAAAATACATTTCAAGAAGTCACTTTTTAGAATAATGATAATATTTTTTTCTAGTATTTGACTGAAATCATAAAAAAAGACTTGGAAATTATTTTTCATTGGTTAAAAAGGAAATCTCGCTTTATCGTCAAAATTTAAATAGAGGTTTATTGAATTAAATATTCACGATATATATAACTTTATAGATTGTAAATAATTATTTAACGCATATCTCATTTTGACTCAGAGCTTATAGAAATCCTGTTTTGGAGCTCAATAGCCTTAAGGGAAAAATGATCATTTACAATTTATTAAAGTATATATCTTGTCAAAATTTAATTCGATAAAACTTCATTAAAAATTTGATGATATAACATATATAGGCATTATATTGCACAGATTTTTTGGAAAAAAAAAGTTTTCATTTTCAAACGACGGAAAACATTTTTGAGTTTATTTCCAGATTCCAAACACTAGAAAATATTACCATTTTCGTAGAAAATGCTTTATTGGAATATGTTTTTGAATAGTTTCGAATTCTCCGCAAAACAAATAAAGCCCTTTAAAGTTATTTAGTTATGCTGTCGCCATTCTACTCTCACGCTCATGATAGAGAAACCACTAGGTCAATGCTTATATAATGCCATAATACAATACAAACGCAAAGATAAATCCAGAAAAATAACCTTTTCATGCATAGGAAATATCATTCTCTTCTCCGCACCTGAAAAATTGGAAGGAAAAACCGAAAGATTTTCGTGGAGTCGAGGGTTCGACAGGAGCTTTCACGGACCGAGTTTTCTGGTTTTTGGGCTTGAACAGTTCGAGTCCCATGATCGCAAGCGTAATGAACAATGCCCTCTTATCTTCCAATGTTGTACCAATCTTCGGGTGTGTTTGTCTCGTGAAAAATTTCTTGATAATGAAAAATGTTTCATTTCCTTGGTGATATGCTGAGGAGTATGATCAAAAACATTTTCGGGTGTTTGGATCTCATTTAATGAAAGAAAGAGCTGAGAAGATAGGAAATAAGGAAATGATTTCTTTCTTGTTGGAAGCAGAATTCATATTCCCTGATCTAAATTTTTTTGTATTTTGATCCATGAAAATTTTTTTTGTTGATCGAGTAATTTTTCATCGAATAAATTGACCCTAATATTATATTCAAAATCATAGAGACTTTTATGGCCCTGACCTGTACATTGACCTTTATAAGCCTCTAAAATATCTTTTATACTATGACCAATGCCTCGGTTTTTTCTTCTTCAATACCTTGATATGACATGAGCGTGAAAGGGAGTCCGGCACCAATTCTTATTAACTTATACTCTTGGATGTCAAAATCGGTTTTTTTTTTTCTTTTTTAACAATGTCAACACAAATATAAGAAGAAATATTTGGGAATGCGAGCTCGAAGAGACAAGCGAACAAACCGGGTCGAGCTCACGTCAAGCGCCCGGGCCAGCTATATGCTAGACTCGACCCGACTCCGACTCTCCTCAATTGCAACCGGCCGCCACTTCCGATCAATGTTTCCATCCCATACTAACTACTAACTAACTAGCCGACCGACCGAGCTCATCAACTAGCGGTGTCGTTTTCGCAAAAGCTGGGATTGGACCCGACAAGCTGTCCATTGATGGGTCGGGCCGAGACCGCGACTCGACCCATGTGGCAGGCCCTCCGCCCGGCCGCCCGCCCAGGACCGGAGTCGATCGATCCAGCGCATGTGCGCGCACTGATGATCTCCGATTGCGAGAGCCGGTCCATTTCGTGCCCCCACGCACGCATGCATGTGTGGCGACAGCGAAGATCATCATCATCATCATCATCATCATCATCGAACTCTCCCGTCCCAATTGTACAAACCGAATGATTCGACCACGACAACGATGTTTACCAGAACAAAGAACCTGCTCGATCGAAGGATCTTTCTTTTCCCCGTCCCCCATTAAATTATCGTTCTTTCCGGTTTTAATTCCGAACCGGGAGGGAGAGAAAAGAAATCCCTCAGAGACGGCCGCCTCACGCCTGATGGATTTAAGTCAGTGCTCTTGAAGCCTTGAATGCGGTCCGAGGAGTGCTACGGATAGACGGTTTTTGTTAGGATTCGACATACAATCACAAAGGAAGGGTTTTATTTTCGTCACCCTTAAACTAAGATTACATTTAATTGAGAATTTCATTATAATTAGCACATTGCACGTTTTTGCTATATTTCTCTATTACAAGAAAAAGAGAATACGTATATAAGGTATCTATTTGTGGCACTAAACCTAAATTATCAATAAAATATAGGGTCAAATTATAAAAACTTTCTAGTTGCTTAGATAGAGGTGATTGGCTCTCGGTCAAGTCCAATCCCCTCCCCCCCGAAATTGGGAACCACACTGGTTCCAAGTTTCTAGAATTGAGGATCGGACTCGAGAACCAGTCGAGTCAAAGGAGAGAATACCTCGAACTTCATGAGAAGTGAAGAAGACCCGGAGAAAGGGAAAGCCTAAAAGATGAGAGTAGGTGTTGAGTGTTGTAGAGCTAAAGGGAAAGATCAAAAGAGTAGAAGAAGCATGCATGAGACATTTAAAAATAAATTATAAATAAATAAATAAAAATTGGTTCGGGCAATCTAGTTCGCCTCGATTCCCTCTTTGGAATCGGAAGCCGAACCTGGCAAGACACCGATGTTACTTTTAGGAATCGGGAACTGGACCAACATTTTTGTTTTAAGGAACTATGAACAAGACTGACATTCCTAGGAATAGAACCCAACCAGTCGATTTGGTCTACTCTAGGCTGTTTGTGATTCTGTGAATCCGTCATGCTCAACTCTTGCCCTCTTATCGAGGAGTGGGATCTCCTTGTCAATCTATTGATGGAAAGTATACTCCACACCTCAATAGATTTGAGTACCAACATCGACTCGAGTACCAATGAAACAACCGTCAGACCAAGCACAAGGGGTGCTCAAATCATCGGATCGGTTCAACTTCCATCCCACCAGCGATCGTGGGCGAGATCGTCCCAAATCCACTTCCCACTTCAGAGCAAATTGCTCCGTGTGTGCTCGACTGATCCTTGATCCTGACCCGTCCTCCTTTCCTGCTCTGGTTGGCCGGCCACTGTGCGGTCGTCCACTCTCGCACGATCTTCAGAAAGACCCACCCGCAATCATATCTCGATAAAACAATTCATTTTCATTCGTCATCCGTTCCCCTTTCCGCATCAGTTTCTCTTGCACTGTTCGAGGATTTACGGTCGTCTTTTTCTCTGCACTGTTCAAGAATCCAACGTAGGAAGCCACTCGTCGGTGCGTAATTATGGATTGGGGGAGCTGTTGTGGCGCATGGTCGCGTCTGCGTGGAAAGATGGTTCGGGTGGAAGTTATAGCTAGAATCCATGATCGGTGCACGAAAAGATGAAATATCCATACGAGAGGACCACCATGTGTTTGGATGATGGAGTCTAGAACAAACTCTCTGATATCCCGAGTCAAAACTCAAAGGGATGGACCGAAATTTGAAACCGCTTTGCAGTTAGTGATAAGGAGAATCGAATTGGGAATGTTTCCAAATCACGCCCATATCAATTTCTTGGTTACTTTACTGATCTCAGTTGGTCACGCTGTCGGTCATGAAATCTTAAGGAGTGTTGCTAATTTGGGCTTAGTCCTCGATGTCGGGTCACATCCTAGGCCCCTCTTTCACCGGTCTACAATGTTGGTAGTCCCATAAGAGAAACATCGACGAAACACCGTTATGTACTTCAAATCAGCCTTTCATCACCATGTTTACCCTAATATCTAAAGATCTTACAATAACATAATGCAAAACTCAAGCGCATCATCCTAGAGACAGATCTATTCACTGTTGAGTACGTTGATTCTTCTAGGTTTAACTATTAAGGCACATCTGGGATTTGATCAATAGTTGCTTCTGTTGCTACATATAAAGGCATAGTTTAGTACCAAAGAGTTCATGAGAAGAATCCCAAAAATGTTTGTGGTGGGGGTGGCCTTGCGAAAAGACAAGACAACCCCCACATCGCTGCCCAAATTACAACTCGATGACTAAGCAAAAACGACAATGGGTTATATATGCTCTTTATATTTATGTGGTTTTCCTTCATCTATTAATTTAATCTTTTGAGCTTGATTTTCGAACATCATAACAGGACTACTGTCGTTTGATAACAAGTCTTATATGATCTATATGCTGGTGCAAATTGACAAGTAAAGAGAGGGGGAGAGAGAAAGAGATCATGGAGACGTGACCACGAGATCTTAGCTTAGGTATCGTCCTACCACAAACTCAACTTAATTTTTTGAGATCTGATTTTCGAATATGGTGATGGAGCCGGTGCCGTTTGATAACGGGTCTTATATGATCTCTATATTCAAGCGACTTGACAGGTTAGGAAAGAGAGAGAGAAAGAGATCATGGAGATGTGACCACGAGATCTGGGCTAGGGTTTCGTCCTCCCACTAACGTCAAATGAATGCTAAATCCTATTGTTGTTTAGAGGGAATGACAATGATAACAAAGATGGAAGGGAAGGGAAAGGGAAGGGAAACAACGAGGGAAGATGCGTCGATTGCATGCGTTGTTGTCGCGTGGCTCGGAGGGGCCAACGTCGGAGACAAGGACAAGGCCCCGATTGACTCGACTCCCCGCTAGGCTCGTGTCATTTCGTTGTCAGTGTCCCTTGTCCTCTCTCTCTCTTTCTCTCTCTCTCTTCCTACAATATATCCATATATATCTCCCAATTTCACTTTCATTTTTTTTTCTAGAACCACAGTTCCATCTATGTCTTTCCAAAGCTGAAAAAAATATTAATATCATTAAAAATCTCAAATGAACATTTTATGTTACTTCTCTTACAGTCGAGTTTTGCTTACAAAAAATTCTAAACCGGTATTCCTTTGATGCATTCACTTCAAACTAGTTTTCGTTTCATTAATAAGTGGCAACTTAGCACTCCTAATCCAACTCTAGCCTCCCTTAACAGGAGATTAAGAGCAATATTAACTGAGAGCGGATTTGGATAGGGGTACCAATACATGTATTTACGAGATGAAAATTAATTTGGGGTACCTGTGTCAAAGAGTTACCAGTTTCGTATAAATATGTCATGGGAATGTGGTTCAAGATTCCTTACCCTAAATAAGAATTAAATCTGAAAAATGTTGATAAAATTAAAAAATGAATTAATTCCATTAAAAGTCTCCAATCAACACTTCATGAATCAAGTTTCACTCATGAAAAATTCCAAATTGGTATCCCTTAGATGCATTCACTCAAGACTAATTTTCGTCTCACAAAGAATCAATACCCAGTACCCCTAATCCAAATCTACCCTCCCTTAAAATGCACATATCAACACATTCAGATTTTTCGCTCCGGATAATGTTATTCTCCATGTCAGGTTAGCCTCACGGTCGTCTATTACATGTGTTGACATACGTGCATTTTAATGGGATGTCAGACGAAATATCAGTGGAGGGTAGACTTGGTTCAAGGACCAATATGGATCTTATTTACAAGATGAAAATTTACTTCAGGCCACACGCATCAAAGGGGTATCGGTTTTCGGGTAAACATGTCACGGGAATATTAGCTTGAGATTTCTTACCCTTAACAAAAATAAAATCCGGAAAAATGTTGAAAAAGAAGAAGAAAAGAAGCCAATCGTTTGAACTTGATTATGGAGTTCCTTTGTGAAGATGACAAGAGAAGATAACTTTGGGGGGGGGACCCAACAGTAATCAATTCCAAAAGCTCACAACTCGACCTGTTGATCCGACTCCGACGGCGAAAATCTTAATGGCATTTCGCCAGACTAATGGACCGTCACATTGATTGAAATTTTATACCAAAGTATATTTTTTTAATGATTTGTTTATCCAATCCACTGTCAGATCACATTATAAAACCGCCAAAGTATTATTTTTTTATATTCTACCTAATCTGAGAGGACTAGTACCGCAAAGACACATTCTTGCGATAAACAGAACCTAATGTTATCACAGAGATCACAAGCCTCAAGATTCAATGCTCCGAATATACCGTGGGGTTAAACTTTGCAATACCTTTTCTTTTCAAATATTATAAGTGTATTAGGTAAGATATGGAAATTTCAAGTCGGCAGGCGAAACGTTATGCCGAGTGGTGCTTGTCATTACACCGTGCGTGACCTCGGCATTGCCAGATGAAATTCAAATGGGGGGTCTCTTCCCTTTTGTTCTTGTGAGTTAGATCATGAATCGCCGATCCACGGGCTATGAGAACTTAATGTATTTTGATTAAAGAAACGTTTTGACGTTGGAATCGTTTTGTTAAGTGACGTGGTAAAAGTTTATACCTAGATTATCGATAACCGGATCATAATTATGGGCACATTGAGAGACTTAGTACTTCTAACATAATTATTGGAGAAAAGGCAGGTTCATTCAACTTCCCCACAACCTTTTTTTGACAGAACCGGAATTCTTTCATCTGAACTACTTAGGTATCACGTCATGTCATTCATAGCGTATTTGAGCCGTTGTGGACAAGGAACTATCATAATTAAAGTTTAACATACATTTCTAACTTGATATATAAGTTTCAATTATCACAACCCTACAATCTCTTTAGAGTCTTCCCTACGAGCACCGACACAACTGAGATGTACTTAGTGCCCCAAAGGGGGTCACGAACACCGCATTTGGTTGTAGACAAGAAAGGGAAATTGCACATCTGGAAACATGCAAATTTCCTAGGATTCAATGCTATCGAAATGTAGGGATCGAATCGAGCAAATTACTCGGAACACAATCCCTAGCATGATTTAGGGACGGTGGGTGATGTAGCGCTCGGGAGAGTATAGCAAAGGTCCAATAATGACCCTAAAGGACTATCCCTAGAATCTCGCCGTCCATCTGCGGAACCGGCGCCGGGCCGTGTAGGGTGGGTCGTGCGTGTCCCGGCGGGTGGGCACTCCAATTATTTTTCTGCCTTCCTAAGGAGGGCTAGGATATTCAATTTGGGAGGCAGGGGGTGGGGCCCACGCTAAAGAAGTGTGTCTCCTAGCCAATTGACTGGACCCATCTGGCCTGAGCCCATTGGCTGGTGGCCTAGGACAATGACCCCCAGACACGCAGAGAGAGAGAGAGAAAGAGAGAGGACAAGTTGAAATCTTTTGCAATCTGTAAAGATGGCGAAAGCTGCCCTGTTCAGGAGAGAGAGAGAGAGAGACCTTTGGAGAAAGGATACTTGATGCAAGGGATACCCTGCAAGAAACTCCATCTCCATTTGGAAACATGGCGAGGGAGATATCAATCCAATCAAAAGGCATTTAGAGAGAGAGAGAGATGGGGACGGAGCAACAGAAGAGGAGGAGAGACCTTCTCGTTGGCCCCGCGATGGCAGCACCGTCCCATGTGCATTCCTCTCGCGGTGCGCGTGCGTTGGGGGATGGATGGATGGATGGATGGATGCGGAACTGACCAACTTCGACTTCGAGAGAGAACGGGTCGATAACAAAAGGAGCGTACACAAGTATCCCTGCTCGTACTTTTACCCTTACGCCCCGTTCTTCAACAGCAACGCATCAGACGTTGGTCAAACCCCATGGATGGGGACCGGGCCCCCACCCGGGTCTTTCCCCACTAAAGCCACAGCCACGCTCGCCATGCACGGCGCTGCGAGCTTTGCGTTTTCCAAATCCATCAGAACGATCGTTCCTTTCATTGTTGCTTCGGAACCCGGTCGTGGTTCCTAGGACGGGCAATGAGCACGACACGAAGGCCACTGTTCACCGCATTCTAGGTGCATCCCGATGACACTCCTCCACTGCTATCGACACTTTCGAAACCGACGCCGAGGGTAGGCGCGGCCCATGACGCAATGGCCGGTTCGTCCGGATCTTTGGACGGGGGCGGGGGAGGGACGGATGATGGTGGAGGGATCTGTTCGGAGTGATTGACGTCGGATGCAACAGGTGAAGTCGACACTGACGAAATGGCCACAGGCGCGCGCGAGCGCACTGTTTCGTGACATGCAATAATGCCCGGAGAGAAATGGAGGGTCCTCGCCAGCTCTCTTGTCCGAGCGTGCTTGGATGAGATATTGGGATGTGGATTGGCTCTCGAGTGGGGTTTGGACTTTGGAACGAACGTTTATCAGCACGCACCCATTTGCACCTACTCCAGTTGCCCATACGTGTCGATCCCGAATACGCACGCGCCCGAGTCTTCGGGTCGAGTGCATTCTATGTCAAGCTCGTGATGTCGAGTCTCCGGATTCATCTAGAAATATGCTAGAAATATAATGTCAACGTGTTTATTAATTATTCAAAACTTTTAAGAATAATAGTGTGTCAAATAGGGTATCAGAGCATAGATCACGAGCGTCCGAACTTCGCACCCATCTGCACATACTCAAGTTGCCAATAGGTGTTGATGTAGAATAAGTGCGCGCCAGAGTCCTCCGATCAAGTGCAAGTCTTCAAATTCGTCTAGAAATATGATAGAAATACAATGTCAACGTGTTTCCTAATTACTCAAAACTTTTAAGAAGAACAGTCTGTCGAATAGGGTATCAGAACGTGGACCATGAGAGTCCAAACTTGACACTCTCTCTTGATTTTGTCTTACCGAGGTTTTCGTAGGGAGAAAAAAAAAACGTTTGTGTAACCAAATGAACGCTTGATTGCATATTATCTCGTCCATGTTTGTACTAGCAATGTTTTCCACCATAGGCGGTGGACGTTAGATTTCGAGTATCCGGTATCAGAGGATGGTGTTTGGAATTCCTTTTGCATCCATGCCCCATTGGTCTTTATATTTGATGAACAAGAATGTCCGGTTTGAGCAATCGATTAGATTTATTATTAGGTACAAATAATGTACACAACCTAGACTCGTCAAAATGGGTCATTGACCCATTTCTTGACTAATTTCTTAACTAATATGAGTATTAAATGTGTCATAAATAGGTTAATTATATTAAGTAAATGAGTTGTAAACGAGTGTACAACTTACTATCCACCTCTATGATTTTCTCCTCATTTTTTCTTGTGCTCGCTCGATCTCTCACTTGCTTACTCCACACTCTCTCCTTAGTTTAAGTATGGTTTTTCGTAGATGTGTTGAATATATAAATGTTTTAATAATACAGTTCAGATCAGGTATGAGTTGAATATATGTCGGGTTGAGTATAGGTTGCTATATTTGTATCGCATGGAAATTGGTGAAAAACGGGTGAAATGGGTTTATTTGAATTCGATCATTTTCGATCCGACTAAAACCTGACTCGACCTACTTTCTTGACGGGTCTAATGCGGCCGAAACAGTGACTGAGCAACAAACCTAACATAGAAGAGAAACTTGCCACGTGATATAGAGACAAACCCTAAATTACCTAAGTTTGGAAAATTCCTTTTTTCTCTAAAATTTTTGGGTGTCGGCATATTGAAGTTGCATGCAGAATACGAAACATGAAGTTCCAACCATCAACGACCGATTCAAGTCCGTCCATAGTGGTGGTGGGTGCACCGTCGCCTGTGAGCATAACGAGAGGTGGTACTAAAACCCTAATGGAACGAATCCGACAGATCGGACGCCATAAGGCGCCGAGGAGATTGGTGAGGTCGTGTTTCCCCTGTCTTCTGATCGTGTTAGTGCTCCTTGTCATGTCGCTGTATCAATGTTGTTGATGGATGCAACTGTTGACATATCGACCATTTTGTTCCATCCGATCTAGCAAGTTTTTTCTCCTAATGGGGCATACCATGGGGACGAGTTGTTATCTCGATTAATATGAACCTTATTATTTTGATAGATTTTTCTATGGTCAGTTGTTTAGGTTCCGTTTGTTTCACGGGAAAGCGAATGATTTGAAAAGATTTTTCTCGAGAATAGTCGTTTGTATCACTTAGAATAGTCAATCGATGGAACATACTTTCATCATCAACAACAACAATTTACATCCGAAACTTTTTTTGTGAACGATGGGTATGTTTTTCTTTGGCTAATAATTTCTAGTGGTATGAGCAGTGTTTTTTTATTTTTCATTTTCTGCAAAATAAATGGACTCTTAGAAAATAGGTCTTGTTTGAATTAAGGTTCCCTTGGAAGCATGCTTTTTCTAGAGATTTTATGAGGACATTTTTATGTGCATTTACAGTGGAAAGTACGAAATTCGCCAGCAAATCAAATTAGAGATTAGTTCAATGATCCACTCTGTTAGAAAGTGAAGTATGAGAACCAACGTCCGATAGGGTGATAGCATAGGGACCAATTTTTCGTACTAACGCCGGTGCGTTGGTCGTCATGCTTTGTTGACATTTGAAAATAACTCCAGAATTGGTCCTGGAATCGAGACTGAAAGATTAGTTTAGGGATTGAATTTGTCATGAGATAACATACAATGACCAAAATCAAATCAGAGTAATGGTACATAGACCAATTTTCTAATCCCACGGGAAAAAATCAAAACATATACTGCTTAAGTATTTTAACAAATAAAAAATCAAATGTTCTCGAGCTAATCCATCCTGTCGTATAAATTGCACATTGATAATGGAAGTAAAACGCTAGATATGTGAGAAGGATTTATCACGAATCAACGGATTAAGTGATGAAACAAGTTTCATTGACTATTTAAATACAGTTTAGAAAAAAATGGACACAAATGGTTCGTGAGCTTTGGTCTAATGTCTAATTTTGTCCATAAATCTTTAATTTGTATAACATAACTCTTAAACTTTAGTTTAATGTATAACGTAGTTTATGAACTGTAACCCAATGTGTAATTTAGCTCTCTGAACTTTTAATTACTTGGTGCAATTTTTAGATTTCGATACATGTTCAGTTTCGTCCTTGAATTATTTGATTGTCCTTATATTAATTCAAGATCATGCACATCATTAAATATTTTTATACAGTTCAGAGGCTAAATTGAATATGTACAAACAAATTAAAAATTCAAAAATCATATTGAACGTATTAAAAATTTATGAATCATATTATACATCGAATCAAAGTTTAAGGATCGTTTGCATCATTATTTTTATATACATATATTATAGATTTTTTTTGTTGGTCGAATTATATATTATGGAATTGAATAGTTGAACATTCTGGTTCTGTAGAAACCAAAGACTTCTCAGTGAACACACTGGTTCGTGCAGTATACGGTTCGATGTAAACTGACAAAGGCACAGTGTAACCCAAACTCTGTCGAAACCCCAAAAAAAAAAATGAAAAAAGAAAAAGAAAAACCCAGTTTTGACGGTGGGCCAATGGGCGGTGGATACGTGGCGGCCCCTCCGCCAGTCGTAACAGACAACTTCCCCAGAGATATCAGATGAAAAAACAACTGTGGCCGACAAGGCGACAACAGGACGTTTGTGGACAGCAGCCTCGGGGGCCTCGCCGCCGTCCACGTGTCCGAAACGGACGGGCGGGATGGCACCCCTCCCCCGGCGCGGACCTATTGTGGGGCCCCCCCTCCCCCCGTCGACGGTGTCAAAATCCCTATTTTCACCTTCCCTAATGCTGCCTCGACAATAGCCCATGTCCTAGAGCTTGGAAAACCGCCATTTATAGTGAGGACACACGTCGCCATCGGACGTCCCTAAATGAAAATATCTCTGATTGGACAAGTTTTCGTAATTTTGGGAACTATGCTAAATTGCAACGATTATAATTAATTTGGAAAAAAGGAAAATTAAAAAAAAAAATGAAATGCATTAGGAGGGACATAGTAAGATGATTTTTCAAGCAACTTGACATGTGGTGACTAGATATGAACTTCCAGTGAAGGAGTTTTCGGTAATGCTCCGTGCGTCTTCGGCCATTGAATTTAGCATCAGTCTCCATCGGAATCACAAGATACTTTTCACTCTACAAAATATCTCATCTTTCATCAACTTAGAATATGTCGGGTCGCTGCTAAAAGTGCATGTGTTATTTTGTTAGGTATGATATTTCGTTGCTTAAGCACGCTATTATAATTTTCCTTGCACGCACGTTGTGCCCATCTACTCAATATCTTAAGTTCTTGGGTAAGAACTATTTTCAACATGGTATCTAAATATATGTTGAGATTTTTCAAATCCCGGTACTTCAATTCATACTCATTGTTCGTGATGGTTTCAAAGCTTGCTCACACGATGGGAGCCATGCCTATTTCACAATACATAGCCGAGTCAAGCTCACGTAAGCGGGAGAAATGTTGGGTGTAGCCCCACATAACCAAATACACAATTATAACATGCCTTTATACACATACAATCTTACTCCACTTAATAACTTGAGTTTTCGAGCCAATCTTTCTTGACATGTTTCGTCGGATTTCCTTTTTCGATTGCAATCCAATACCTCTACCTTTACATCTGATATAATAACCAGGTGATATGTGCTCCTTCTCCGAACGATCCTTCTAGACATCATTCATCGGGATCTCTACATCGAGAAGTAATTACTTGCTAGCCGCATCAATTACTACTAATGTGATCACCTAAAGATTTGGCCTAGGGGGCCAATCTACGCCCCATGCTAAACCGGGAGATGTCCCGATCGCTGTTAAGCAGTCGATATTCTATAACTTGTACAGGGGCAGCTCGGTCATTTCGCGTCCCCCTCCAGGGAAAGTAAATGAATAAAGGAAAATAGAAGAAGCTAATTGCAGGCGGATATTTCTCGCAGGCTGGAGCAAGCTCTCTCGCTCTCCCTCTTCTTCTTCTTCTTCTTCTCTCTTCATCATCATCGTCGTCGTCGTCGCCGTCCTCGCGCTGCTGCAAGAAAAGATAGCGTGCGCGCGTACCACCAAATGTGATCCATTGCAAATCTCCCTCGAGCATCGCCGCAACGCCCTCCTTCCGACGAATCCCAGGTCGTTCGAAGAGGAGGAAGAGGCAGTAGGAGGAGGAAGGAGAAGAAGGAAGGGAGGAAGGGAGGAGGAGAACATGCAAGATATTCACTCGATCGCAGGGGGGCGGATATTCGCAGCCGGAGCCGGAGCCGCCGCCGCCGCCGCAGCCTCCTCCGTCGGGGACCGGAGGCTGCGGCCGCACGGGCACCACCCGAACCACCAGGCGCTGAAGTGCCCGCGCTGCGACTCGCTCAACACCAAGTTCTGCTACTACAACAACTACAACCTCTCCCAGCCCCGCCACTTCTGCAAGAGCTGCCGGAGGTACTGGACCAAGGGCGGCGTCCTCCGCAACGTCCCCGTCGGCGGCGGCTGCCGGAAGTCCAAGCGCTCCTCCAAGCCCAAGCCCTCTCCCGCCGCCGCCACCGCGCCGCCGGAAACCCCGGCGGCGGCGGCGGACGCGGTCGATCCGCCGAGGGAGCGGAAATCTAGCTCCCACTCCAGCAGCGAGAGCTCCAGCCTCACCGCGACCACCACCGCCGTCGCGACCGAAGCCGTCTCCGCGCCGTCGTCGGCGTCCCACCAGTCGACCTTGCTGAACATCAGCGATTACAAGTCGATGATCTCTCAGGGCCTGAGCATGAACCCCAACGACTCCGGTTACGAGCATCCGCCCGCCACGGAGGGCGGGCTGTTCTCCGACATCGGGAGCTTTACGAGCCTGATCACTTCCTCGGGCGACGGCCCGCTATCCTACGGGTTCAGCGGCGTGATGGCCCAGCACAACCAGGACCAGGCTCAGCAGAACCAGTGGCACCAAATCGCTGCCGGCGCTGGCCCCGGCCCCGGCGACGAGATGAAGATGCAGGAGATCGGCGGCGGTGGCGGCGGCGGGGGGTTCCTCGACCAGAGCGTGCTTGTGGACTTGTCCACCTCGACGTCGCAGGGGAACAGACCCGGCGGCGGCGGCGGAGGAGGCGGCGGAGGTTTCGGGCCGCTGGACTGGCAACCGGGCGCCGATCAGGGGCTGTTCGATCTCCCCAACGCCGTCGATCACGCTTACTGGAGTCAGAGTCAATGGAGTACGGACGGAGACCAAGATCCACCGGGCCTGTACCTCCCGTAATCTCTCTCTCTCTCTTCTCTCTCTCATTGCCTTAATTCCCGAAAAGGCGGACCAAAAAAAAAAGAAAAGGCCTTAAAAAAAATGACAAAATAAACGCGAAAAAAAAAAGGCGAAAGAGAAGGAGAACGTTATATCGAATTATAATTTGCAGTATTGACTTTTTTTGTAAATTTTTGCTCGTGATTTTCTTGGGCTTTTTTCCCCTTTTTTTTTTTGGGATGCGAATTTTTATTTTGGGTTTGTTCTTGATGTTTAATGTGCAGCTACGAGCTAACCTTCCCTTCCCCTGCCCATTTCTCCGGCTTGCATTTTTCCCGTTTTAAGTTTCTCTTGTAATTTTCTCTTTTATTTTTATTTTTGGGGGGGTTTTTTTAATGTAAGAAAACTAAATTATTGGTGGAGATAATAGACGGGATTATAGAGTGGTTTTGCTGCTAAACATTGCATCCTCCCTCGCTCGCTCGCTCGAGAGCGCGCCACGTGGCCACCGTTCCGATCGGTGCCGATGATGATAACGACGTCGATCTCTCTCTCTCTCTCCTTTTTTTGTTGCCCGTGGAGGAGAGGAGAGGAGGATCGTACGGACGAGATTTGGGCGGGGGAAGTGGGCAGTTGGCGTACGAGTCGGTTGGGTGGTGGGGCCCAGCTTTGAGAGGGGGTGGGGAGAGTGACGAGTCGCACGCGCGATTATGACTCCACGTGGCGATGGCGACGGGACTTTGGGGAGTGGAGTACACGTGGGGGCCCGTCATTGGGCGGGTGGCGGAGTGGTCGGCTTGTCCCGACTCGACCCGAAACCCCTCCCTCCCCCACGACGTTTTCAGTGCCGAAACAGGGATTTTTGCATTTGCATGCGTCGTCGGATATGTATTGCAAGACAGGTACGAGAAACTTTCTCGGAGAAAATGTGTATGTGTGCGTGTGTGTTTTTTATCTATTAAATTAAATTAAATTTTATCTTATTTTTCGCGACATGTAAATTTCGGATGACGAAGACCGTGGGATTTTGCTGCTCGGTTAAATTCATCTTTGCTTCGCGAAAAACGTTTCGATCTGCGCTTGCTTGAGTGGAGAATTCATGCACGAGACGGTGGGGCGGTGGGCGGGGCGGGCGATACCTGGGTGGTCGTGATCTTCGGCGGGCACGGGCGGACGTGGTCGAGGCGTTTGCTGTGGAACGGGTTGCGGTCTACGTCGGCCTTTAGGTCGGCACGCGAAATATCCTTTTTCTTTAGGGTGGCGTCGCGTGGGGGATGGGGGGGACGGACCGGATGACGTGGAGGCGGCCACGTGGGGGGGAGGGCCCACGTTAGGTAGGTGGTTGCTGATTGGTGGGGCCGCCGGCCACGTGCGGCGGGCGGTGGGTGGCGCGTGCGCCGGCCCCGGGTGGAAGGGGGATGTGTGGGGATTTTGAGATCCTCCCCACCGCCACGTCTTTCCAAACGTACTTGGTTCGAATTCCAACAAATCGCCTACCTCGTCAGCGACGTTAGCAAGTTGTTCTACGCTTCCCTGCGCGACGAACCTCTCGATCCAGAACGGTCGACAGCATCATTTATTCGGCCCCGGCTGGGGCGGGGGCAGGGCGGGGCGGGGCCGAGCCTTGGCCTCCCTATGCATGCAAGTGTAGGGTCGACTGCGTCGCCATTAATGGCTGGGGTACCTATAAACGGGTCCGCTCGTAGCCACCCCATATCCTACACGGCCAAACACGCCTCGAGCGAACTCGGACAAAAAGCCTAAATGGGGAAGGAAAACCTAACCCACGTTCCGTCGTGCCCCCGTCCTTCGAAGAGAGAGAGCGAGAGGGCCTAAACAAGGGGCGGGGCGGATTTTAATTGGGGGGACCGGAACATGTTAACCTCAAAAGCTCTCCCTCCCCGGGGTGTGGTCCAAGGTATGGCTGTCAGATTGATGATGATGATGATGCAGCATGATCATCCCGCCAACTTCCCCCCCTCTCTCTCTCTCTTTCAGAAATTTCTGCAGAAACATTTCTTCTTTCCTCGCGTTGATCGGGACCCGCCATTACTAGGGGGTCTGCCTAATTCTGGAGGGAGAGAGGAGAGGGAGGGAGGCTTTGATTCGTCACCTAACGTGTTTGAAAATGGAATCGATGGGGGCGCGGCTGCAGGAAGTGCTGTAATGTGGCTCAGTCCCCACCTTGTGTTTCTTGAGAAATCTTGATCTTTCCTGCAGGAAAAGATTGGCTGCTGAATTGCCAGGGGACATCGGCTAATGCAAAGCATGAATCTTTGTATTGGTGTACTGATGAAATCTTGTTTTTTTCCCCTTTGTTCCCGGGAATCGCGGTTCGGTTTGCTTCAGGCACGGGACCACCGACCGCGGTGATTTCTTGTGTAGTCTGTGATCGATGAGTTCCTTAACTTCGCCTGTGAGGAGCTCGGCCTACGCTCGAGAAATCATAGCACACCCTGCGCCAGCTTACATGGCTGAGCTGAATGAACAAATCTGTCGTCGCTCTAATCGAATGTCATGAAGAAAATCAGAGGAATTAAGAAAATAACGATTCAAAAGTAAATTTTCCAAGAGAAGAATGTTCTTCAATGAAAGCCGTAATACATCGTCTTAAACTTCTACCGTATATACTGCTATTTATATTAGAAGATAACCAGAAGAATGAGTGAAAAAAATATTGAGAGGCAATCAGATTCATTGAACTGCATGTGATTTTCTTAGCCTACACAATCTCTTCTAAGTGACATGAGATATTCCTCTAAGTGATTCAATGACTCTTCTCTTGTTGATAACTTCTTTAAATCTGGACATTTCTCTTCTTCTGCACCGTTCCGATGGTTCGCCAATATTATTAACCTTATCATGCCATACCCTCTGCAACGACTGTTTCGGTCGACTGTTGGTGAAAAGCATTAGCTTCATTAGTCTTTAACAAAGTCATCTGATGCATAGAAACTTTTGAATCCCAGTATTTCGATTGGATGACAATATCGACACTATCGGAAATATATGATGTGACTGTAGTTGAGTCTCTTGCTGCATCGATGGAAAAATAGTAATGTAGATTGTGACGATACGACTAGTTCACGAGTTTGTGAGCAATCTCATCGTCCGAATCATGTTGGCTTATGTTACTTCTGTTTGCAGCAGATGAAATGGGTCCACCGCGGCCTGTTCTGCTGCTCCTGCAAGTGCAATCTTGTCCGGTCGGCTTTCACCATCTTTATCGGGCTGCCATTCCATTCGAAGGGCAATCTGTTCATGCGCGAAAAGACTCGACGGTGAAACATCTTTGATAATTCTCTTGGTATTTGTATAGGATGTGCTGGACAGGAATTGAAGCTTACAGTGGAAATGAAAAGGACTTGGAGCTGGTTGCACTGCTATTCGATTTTGACTGAACAGAGATGGTATGGAAATACGGTACCGTGTCCGAGTCCATGGGAGGGGTTGCCGATTGGACTAGCTGCAGAGACATAGGCGTCGCCGCAAACCTGTTTCTTTACGAGCATTTGACCTGATTTTGTTCGGCTTCCGACATTGCACTTCCGAGCATCAGCTTAGTTTCCACTTCAAAAGCATTTGTGAATTCCGAACTCCTCATAGGAAACTCTCGTCGTTGGTTAATGTTGGGAGGAACGTCGTGCTCGACTGCTGCCGCTGTATATGATGCTGCAGAAATTGGCATCGTGGATGTCTCACCTGGAATCTGTAACATCAGACCATACCATTTAAATTATCGCGAATAAGATGGCATGCGACACATCTCTGTATTCGCTATTCACAGAATCCTTCCTAGTTTATGTTTATTCAAGTATCGACATGTCGAGCGTAAGATGTATATTACAAAATGCAGGAGCCGGCATGTTCTTACATGTTCATGCACCGGCGGCATTTCAGGCGAAATATGCTTGACTGGAACCTCGTCTTTCGTGTGACCATCTACTTCTTTCTCCATCTCAACCTGTTCAGGACTGCATTTCCCTACTCGATCCTCGTCGAGCACTTGCTTTGCTGTGAATTTTACAATGTATGATGCAGAATTCTCTGTCCGTAGAGCATGTCTAGTCAATTGGCTCCCGCCGTCCGCATCTGAATCAAGTGTGCACGGATTGGCATTACCGTCGAGTTTACAATCCCGCATCCCACACTTTCCGTGAGGACGTCGTTCACCAGAAGCGCTTGTATCTTGCAAGAACGTGACCAGCTCCGGGAGTCCTGGATCTGTAGTGGACTGGTAATGTACTTCCTTGCACCATTTTGTTTCGGAACAAACTTCAGCATGGTTCGCTAAATTGTCCATCTCATCGAATCTTCTATTGCCAGCGGAACGATGCGAGAGCGCCCCGTAATCTCAACTTTCTAAGTCGAGAATAAAGGGATGCATGTCCTCGTAGCCCTGTTCCTTCAACTTCCTCATCCTGTAAGAACTTCGAGGTCGACAAGCTAGTGATTGGGTTTTTGATCCGGAGTTCGGTCGGTGGAATCGAAGTTTATCTGTCCTGGGATTTACATCTAAACCTGTAGGAAGCACAAAGTGGACAGAGTGAATGTCTAAAGGCCTGCAAAGGCTTTTCCTCATAACTACATTCAATGTCGCCAGCATACGATATAGTCTAGTTCTGTAGTGCAGTATAATGAGACTTCTATCGGTATTGCATAGATATGCAGGTGGATCAATTAAGCCGAGCTTCATGAATTTCTTCGATCAAATGAATATATCTGTGCAATACACGCAAACACAGAGGAGGGTAATGCAGAGGCAGAACTCAGGCCAAGCCTACCCACTGCAACCTGTCAAAGATCGAACGTCGAATGAAACTGCACCGCGCATAAAATCAGCTTGAGAATTCCTTCGGCAGCTGTTCTTGATCCGGTTGATGCTAGCTAAATCATCAGCAGAGCACAAGATCCTTCCAATGCCGTGACATCAAGACCTTTTCTCTCCCTTTCTATAACCGAGTTTCATTCTTTTTCGTCTTTCGGCGTGAACTGACAAAGACAAGACCATCGTCGTGAACCAGAAGGGTCTCTTTTACATTTGGAATAGATGTCGCACATTTCGCAATGAGTACTCTGTAACAATAAATAGCGCATGACCCTTTGAGCAGTTAGGCTCTTGCTAGTTACATGATCATTTCCAGAAAGGAAAATTGATTCACATGACGACCTAACGAAGAGCAAACAGAGATGTATAAAGTATGAAGGACCGCAGACCGCTCAGTCAATCCAAAGATGTTTATTCTGTCTCGGATGATAGCGGAAACAGAAAATAGCTATAATGAAGAACCAGAAATGTACAAAAAATTTCCGGGCGAAGATTCGGATCGCATGAAACAGCTGTTTCTATTCTAATCAACAGCAAAATCACAGCTGAAACATATTCAAAAACGCTTGTGGACATGTTCTTTCTTTTCGCCCTAGTGTTGCGGTTTTGGTTCTCGTAAAAGCTCCTGAAACTCAACTGAGCTGTTACCGGTCCATCGTCGTTCTTGAACACTTGTTGGGTGTTTGTTTGTAAAACAAATAAAGTGCTTTTCTTCCTTCCTTATCCCACATATGAAAGTTTGGAGGAAATTAATCACTTAATAAGTGTGAGCTTTTCTAATTTGTTCAAAGAAAAGGTTGGTCGTGGGCTATACCTCACAATACCTGCATGAGGGTGCGTGAATAATTGCGCAATTTTAGGGCTAATCCCCTATCTTTTTATTTTATTTAGTATGGTTATATTGTCGATTTTTGTTAATGGAAATGTTGTGTTTATTTATTCAGCATTTTTGGAGATTATTATATTTGGAATTTTATTATAAAAAATTAAAATTAATTATTAAAATTAATGATTTTTTATTCTGCATTTTTATGTCTTTTCATTCGTAAAACATACCAGTTTAATTTAACCTTTCCCGAATAGTCTTTTGCAATTGTATTAGTTCATTTTGCAACTTTTCTTGAAGAAATATCTTTGTTCATTCAGACCAATATAAATATAAACATGTTTTCGAATTGTTTCCATTGAGAGATCCTAAAGAAATAGTAAAATTGCTATATAGTATTCTCATCAAGATTTTATCGTACATTAAAAGAATTTTGCTGATAACCATTAACAACTTTATGGGCAAATAAATGCTTAAAGAAAGTGAATATCACCCGCATTCAAAGTAAGTTTTCCAACCTTTGTTGCAGATTCGAGTGTACGAGGCCCCTCAAGAAACCCTCCCCCGGCATTCAACCGCGGAGCTGGACAGGACACTTTCCGACCACGACGGATGATCAACCTAGATGCGTTCCCTTCGTCGAGGAAGGCTCTTCAATGAAAAGGAGGACCAGCTTCATTGATGCTCAAAGCAGAGGGCCCTGCATATCTCAAACTAGAAGTGCGTGCCAGGATCAATTTTCTTGGATCGATGCCAGTGGAGTTTCGTGATTGTGTAGACTAAAGTTGTCTTCTTTTCCTTCTCTTCTAGACTTTTTGTCTGGCCAAATTCAGGAATTCACAGTCCATTCACGTTTGGGCTCCAGCTTGCCTTAATGGCATTCGACTCGCTTGAACGGGGTGAAATTGAAGCCCATGAAGCTCCATTCACTATGGGTGCGCACCGGGTCCGGTTCAACCCAGAAACCGGACCGAACCAACTTGGACCGACTGATTCAAGGCCAATTCTAGGGAGTAGTGGTTTGGTTTCTATGTTAAAGGCTGGAATTGTTGGTTTGACTCGAGAATTGGCTTAATCCGGTTACACATTTTGGTTGAGCAAGTCCTGCTTGCGTGTTAAATTGGTTCCGGACCAATATTAAATGCTTTTGTATCCATCGATAATCGAACCCATCTTGAAACGGAGAAAAGGCAATCTATTTACTTGATCGACATATATTCTTGTTGCGAAATTGTGCAACCTTTTATAATTTTTTTTTAAAAAAAAAAATCATTTCTTACAAGACAACAAAGGGTTCGGTTTCTGGCTCTAAAATTTTGGAGCCGGGGAGCCACATGGTCGGTTCCCAGTTTTAGGTTGAGAACCAATTCCTCTTGGAACCGATTGCCTTTACATACGTTAGTAACTTATCAATAATAAGTTGTATTATCGAGTTAGTAACTCCCGGAGCAATGATCATAGATTCATAGAAAAAGAACCATTATTGAAAATGTACTGTTCAATTTCGAAATACTACAGAGTGAGAGAGACATCGAGATAGAGTTTGCACAAAATTCCAATGGATCTTTGCTTGGATAAGTATTTCTAATGCTCAGTTGAATCTCCTAAATTCCGAATTGAAGAACCGGAAAAAAAAAAACAATAAAAGTTGAGAAAAGAAAAGGAATTCTCAAAATCTACAGCACTGGAAGCGGACTCGCGGAACTCTCTGCTTCTTCAAGTATGGCAATCCCTTCGCCGTCTCCGGCCTCGGCATTTCCACCGGGCTTCCCGTCCACTCCCACCGCAACCTGCATCAAATCACGATCAACGACACTTCTGTTACGCGAATGTTCGCGAGCCAATTCGATCCATGAACTAGGGGCCGGCGATCGAGGGCTTACACGGGGAAGGAGAAAGAGCCGCGGCCACTGCCATCTGATTTGATGGAGTCGGTTCGCTCCGTCGTCATCGTCGTCTCCTTTCCGACGCTGCTTCCTCCTTCTTTCTTGTCCTGTAAGATCATTTGAAAGAAGGAAGGGAAAATGAGTGAGCTCTGGTAGTATGATAACACGCGCGTCTCCTATGTTACGATGATCTATGAGAATATGCAGCTTCTAAGATCGAGAGCCGATCGGCTTCTAGGGTTTATGAACTCGACCTTCTTGTTCGAGCTTACGCATTCCCGGTCGCCTCTCGAACCATTTCCTCCATTTTTAGACCGAGAATTCTCGACGACGTCACTCCTTATGGTTTCGATCTTGCTATGATCGAGCTGCATTCAAGAAGATCAAGAGCAAATTAGAAATTGAAAGACTTAAATTAATGACACCGGCGACAATCAGGGTACTGTCGATGCAGTCATGTCATGAGGATGACGATCTTCATAACATCGGCATATGCGAAACTTATACTTATGGAACAAGCGTTGGAGGAAAGCTGCACCGACCTTCTGGTCGACGGGCCTTGGAGCAGTCGAACTTGCGCCACCGAGCTGCTGAGCCGACGCCGAGCCGACACCAACTTGTCCTGGTTATCCTTGACAACGTCGAAGGCGCCGTCCTCTCTGAAACAGAACTCTATGTAGTCCTCATCCTCGGGAAGGATCTTCCTGCTAGCCTTCTTGGCCATCACTGCCGCCGCACCGTCGCTCCCGATCTTGGCCATGGCGTCGCACGGTCTCTTCTTCACAGTCGCGCTGCTCCTGCTCTCGTCTCTCTGATCAAAACCCATGTCCCTGTCCCTCTCCTCCTCCTCTCCTCCTCCTCCTCCTCTCCTTCTCCTTCAAAGCGAGAGAAAATGTCTGCAACTCCAAACCCCGAAGCTTCTGATTATATATACGTTTGATGGCGACGTGGGATTTGAAAGCCCGTCTTGCATGCGGTCTCGCGACTCTCGTGACCCTCATCATCCATGCACCAGACCGGGCCGAACGTTAGAATCTCTGGGTAAGTATCTCTCTTTGAATGGCGATGGCGATGAGAGAGAGAGAGAGAGAGAGAGAGAGAGTGATGGGGATGGGATTAATGACGGGCTGCGCAGGGTTTTTGAAATTTCGAAATAGTGGGAAATGCATAGGGAGGAAATTCGCACGGATTCATGTCGTATTTATTAGGGCAAGAATAAGGAAAGAAATCAGTGCAAAGATGAACTGTCTCTCGTGACCGTTGCGTAATCAATGTCTCATGTAGCATGGTTCTATTCTACGCATTGTGTACGTGCACCATGCATTGCCACCGGGTGAACCTAGGTATAGTCTCGGATGACTGATCTTGAGATGATTCGCCAAAGTGGAAGTCGAAGTTGGCGATTCCTGTTTTTGATGTGCCGAAATTTCGAGTGTCTTATCACATTTCAATTATCAAGGGGCTTTTTCTAATTAGATATGGGGTATTGAATCGTCGATTTTATGGACTGCGCATGCGTGCTTAGAAAGGAAATGGAAACGTTTTAGTTCTTTCTTAAGAGCTTTCGAGTCACTATTAAATGGACAAATAAAGTTCTCTAGAGAGAAAGAGAGGGATATGCACAAATTCAAAATTCAATTGATCGTTTGAAGTTGGATTATTTTGGGCTTGAGAGTAGAGAGAGGTCCACCAGATGGCCCAAAACGGGTCCAAAATAGTAGACATGGATCAGCCCATGAATCCTCGTCGTATTACCAATATGATTGTCAAATTGGTGGGTTGGATCTAGGAGTGAGTATGGTTTCAGGGTAAAGTCTAGAACCTAGAACTGGATAGGAATCTAAGAATTGGATCGGTGCAAACCTGTCTAATTCTAGGTTCCAAGGCAAGCACAGTAAGGTTTAGGTTTCAAAAATTGGATAACCTATTTTGATAGGTAGTTTTTAGGTTCCAGGTTAGACTTGTAACCTAAAACTTGGAATAAGTTTTTGTGTTTTTTTTATCTATATCTTTGCACGATCCTACGATATTCCATTACGTTCAATAATGAGTGTATAATATGAAACTACTAGTTTGAACTTCTATTTTATGATTGAAATTTTTATTTTGTTAATATTTTTATATTTTTCGTGTGTGTAAAGATAAGTTATCGTTAGTGAATTATAGCAGTAAGTGGTGGTTATTTAAGGTTATAATTAACCGTAATTATTCAATTAAGAATAAGGTGGAACCTGAGTAAATTTTAGAACCGACCTTAGAACTTGAGATAGGGTAAATTTTAGGTTTTATGATATGTATGTAGATTTCACATTCAAAAAATGAGGAACTTATTTCAATATGTAGGTTCTAGATTCTATGTGGAACCTAAAACTGCATAATCTAAAATTGCTCACCTCTAATCGGATTAGGTCAAAAATAGTTCGACTCGTATTGGCCCATTTTTATACAATACAATTTGGACAATCCATACCCAACCTAACCTCTAACCAACTCATATCCTACCTGACCCATATTATTAAAATACATCTATACTTAATCTTAACTATGAAAAAAATACCAACTCATTTAACCATAAGTTTTTCATGTTAATGGGTTACTTGGATAAAATTTTATATCAAATTATAAAAATAAAATATAAAATATGAAGATGTAAGTAAATAAAATGGAAAATGTAAAAACAAAAAAAAAAATCAAAGAGAGCAAAGGTGATTGCGATCTTTTATTTTTTTGTCAGATATTTTATTTAATTTAGAATTAAAAATTAAAAATCCATATCTTTTTCCTCCTTCTTCTCCTGGTCGTTAGCCATGGTGGTGGATGGTGACCGGCTCCAAGTGAGCTCTAGTCTCGCCATAGGCCGATGAGGGTTCGATCTCGCCAAATTGGCAAGCTCAAGTTTCACCAACTGTTGGCAAGCTTGTCCCTCACTTGTGGCTAGCCACCGGTGAGAAGGAAAAAGAAAAAGAAAAAGAGAAAAAAATAAAAAGGAAAATTTTAAAAAATAAATATGACCTGTTTGTAATTACATTAACCTTGTTTGGTAACCCATTTGGCCTAAGACCTATTTATTATGTAGGTCTATCTCAGACCCACTTAGAAGTTAGACCCATTCGTTTTAGCATTTTCTTTTTACAACCCATTTTTTTTATTCATATTTCACCATTGAAATGACTTATTACAACCCATTAGAATAAATGAGTTAAAATATGAGTCAGTGAGTCATTTTAATAGCTCTAATTACCTGTTTGACCCGGTCCCATTGCTCCTATGTGAATCATCAAGAGGTTGAACCAATCAAAAATGGGTGTCGACCTGGTCGAACCGGTTGAATAGGTGCCACGTTCGATTGGATCATGCTGCTAAATTTTAACGAATGGTGTACGAGGCGACGGTTCAATCCCTAGGTTGGACCGTCGGACTGCTGCAACAGGCGGAATTGTACACGCGATCTTGAAGTGCATTAAGACATCTCAGTCCGATGAAGGAACATAACAACTGGTCACATCGCACCATGTGTCGATCATTTTGTGGTCTTCCTGGTACGGATGGGCCGGTTCAATTGGTCGAACAAGCTGAACTGGGAATAGCCCGCTCGTCCGGTGTGGTGGTCGATGATACGATTTCAAAACATTATCTCTTCGTGTTGTATCGTGAGCTTGTTCACGGGTCCTTCGGCTTTAGCGGGCCAACGAACATGGTGGTTTATCTGAATGGAATCGGTGGATGGAATCTGTTCCCAATTGAATCGGAACAAGGAAAAAGGACATGAAATAAAGGTTAGAAAATAAGCTCTTCCATCTATACAAACTTAAACAAAGTGTCCTCAAGTTGCACATGCGGGCGTGGATGCCTTTTGTTTATGCCATCCTAGTAGGACATGAAAAGATGATGATAATAAGTCTAAACTTTTGTAATAAATTAGGATGAGGATATCTAGATCGGATTGCTTAGAATCTCATCAAACAACACTCAACAAATCTCATTAGTAGGATGTCATCCACATTAGTAGCTTTCAACTAAAATTGATTGGATGAATTTCATTCACCAAACAAAATTGACATAAGTATAACAAGTTTGGAAATTTTTTATTTGGGTAATTTTCCCGTTTTCCAATCCATGTTAAAACACTTTTTGTACATCGATTAGTGTCTTCTAAAAAACGATTTTCCTTCAAACAAACAAACCTTTTAGTAAAAATACCCCGTGCCTACTTGATCTTACTTTTTGTTGAGATAAAATAGTCCAATCGAAATTTTTAGGAATAATAACATAAACAATCCTTGAACTTTAACCTGATGTGCAATTTGGTACATGAACTTTTAATTTATTCAATATGGTCCATGAACTTTAGTGTAATGTGTAATATAATCCCTGGACTTTTAATTTGTTCAATGTGATCTCTAAATTTTTGATCCATGTTCAGTATAGTCTTTGAACTGTATAAAAATGTTCAATATAGTTCATGATTTTCATACAATTCAATGACTATATTAAACATGTATTGAAATTTCGAGAATTACATTAAAAAAGATTAAAATTTTAGGGATCGCATTTCACATGAACTAAAAGTTTATAGACCAAATTGAGCAAATTAAAACTTTAAGAACTAAATTGCATATCGAACCGAAGTTTAAAGACTATTTATGTCATTTTTCCAAAATTTTACTATATGCATAATGCAATCACACCCTTTATACTCGATTGCAATAAAAAAGGTCGTAACGTCAGAGATCGTTTCACGATGCTTTAGGACAAAATGTTCATTCGAACAGGAGCTAACCAGCCAGCCATACTCAGGGCAAATGCGGTTCTAGCTTTTCTTTTATATGTGAGTGATGTTTGTCATTTTTTCTTTTTGTTTGGTAGCGTCGGCGACAATTTAAGGTTGGTGCTGACCGTGACTCGTCGGGCCTCAGTCGTGACGGGCGCACACGCGGGCGTTGCGGAGAGGGAGAGAGAGGGAGTGGCGGCAAATGGGGTGGGCGATAGCGCTGCACGGGGGAGCAGGGGACATCCCGCTGACCCTGCCGCCGGAGCGCCGCCTCCCGAGGGAGGCCTGCCTCCGCCACTGCCTCCAGCTCGGCGTCGACGCTCTCAAGTCCAACAAGTCTCCCCTGGACGTCGTCGAGCTCGTGGTAATTGATTTGCACGCTAGGTTTCTCTGTAAGCGTCGTTCTTACTTCGTGTTTCGTGATGGGATAGCGAGTTCTTAGTCGTGGGTAAGAGAGAGAGAGGGGAAAAAGTTATCTTTTTGAGCTGATTGGAGAGTTGTGCTCGTAGAATTCAAAAGACCCATGTGGTTTCTTTGTTGGTACTGTATATCTTTTTTCGTTTTTGGGTTTCTGGTGGTGTTCTTAGCAAAGGAATCCCGGATAAATGAATGATCCGCAGTTTATCATCATGCTGAACTTTGAACTAGTGCATGTGTCCTTGTGGGCACTCTCTCTCTCTCCAGGTGACATTAGATCTTCCCGTGGCTAGAAGATTTAGTACATCAAATTGGATTGTTATAATCTAAGTCGTATCAAGAAGCAGGCGAATGAGGCATTAGCTTAGCAGTTTCAGTTGTCTTAACTTTAGTGTGAGATCAGGATGTTTGGTTTTTTACTTTTACACTCTGTTTTATGCAATGCAGCACATATCTTATAGCCAGTATTCTGAATATAAGTATGGCTTGCTTCATATTGGGTTCTAGCGTCTCTTTGAGAATATTCAGTAAACCTGGAACCATATCAAGAGCATCCTAGCGTGGACCATTTCGCACTTTGTTGATTGGAAATTTTCTATAGAAGAGTTTCAGGTCTTGCTAGAAATTAGTGTTTCGCACTTGTTGATTGGAAATTTTCTATAGAAGAGTTTTAGGTCTTGCTAGAAATTAGTGGGTCCAAAACATCAGTACACAATTGAAAGAGTTTAAACAGATTTTGGAATAAGAAACAAAGGAGGAGAGCCAAAAGTTGCTGGTTTTTATCCTGCCGATGTTGTGAAAGTCCCAGACATCTTCCCTGCAGGTTACATCAATCATGTCTTGCTTGAAATGTGAATTATACTCTCTAAATTTTACCTATGATGCATGGCTTCAGTTTTTCTATGTGAGCCTATTCCTCTCTAAGAATTTGGTTGTGTCCTTACCATGTTCGGTAATAACCAGGTCCATGAGTTGGAAAACAACCCTCACTTCAACGCTGGCAGAGGGTCGGTCTTAACCAGCAATGGCACTGTTGAAATGGAGGCTTGCATCATGGATGGAAACACAATGAAATGTGGAGCTGTTTCTGGGCTCACCACTGTTGTCAACGCCATATCTTTGGCACGACTGGTCATGGAGCGAACTCCTCATATATACCTGGGATTTGATGGGGCAGAAGCATTTGCAAGGGAACATGTGAGTTAAAAGTCTTGCCAGGTTACTCTTCTTAAGTGAAGGAGTTTTGATATACTCTAGCATTGCTGTAGTCTCAGGAAATTAATTGGTGATCAGAAGACAAAGACAGACGTTTTCTTTCTTGGCAGTGTTTTCATATTTCGCTAGATATTGCTCATTGATTCAACCTCTCTAGTTCAACCCGGCAGTTTTAGCTTGCTAAATCACTTCTACGAAGATATAAGGATTATGTGTCTCTTTAGCTTCTTTCCCAATTCTGAATTTATGTGAACACATACACATGTTGCATCACACAATGCATTCGAACCTCTGATGGTATTGCCCTTCCAGTTTTCTTGTTTTACAATTGATTTGAGCTTCTAATCTTGTGTTTGGTGGAAGTTTTAATCTATGTTGACTAATTGAATATGCCAGGGTGTAGAAACTCTTGATGCATCTCATTTCATCACTCCAGAGAACATTGAAAGGCTAAAACAGGCCAAAGAAGCAAACAGAGTGCAGGTATTTCCCTCATTTGAAATTCTGTTACTGCAAATTGGATTTCACGTCTTCAATCCTTTATAAATGCCCTATTTTCTGTTGTTTCCCAATAATCAGCCAATTTTTAGGTTGCTAATTCTCAAGAACCAAAATTACTCATCACACTATGTTCAGAGAGATAGGCAAAAGAGTTTACTTCCTGTATGCAGATCCACTTATACATTTTGTGGTGGCTAAAGTATCAAATGCTTTAACGCCAGAACATTACAAAGCCAAATATATGCTGAATGGCTAAAGGCATGTGACGCCGCGAATATGCTCTCCTGGGCCATGAAGAATTTGATCTTCTTGCTTGCTTTGGTTCAACAATCACTGGATAACCCCAGTTGGAATTTGATTCTGTGCTCCCATTTCTGTCATTTAACTGCAGATTGATTATACGCAACCCATGCAAAAGAATGAGAAGGATGCAGCCACTACTGATGGCGACAGCCAAATTGGTACTGTGGGATGCGTCGCTGTAGATAATGATGGGAATTTAGCTGCAGCAACCTCTACTGGAGGTTTGGTCAACAAGATGGTTGGGAGGATAGGAGATACGCCCATTGTAGGGGCGGGGACATATGCCAACAGTCTATGTGCTGTATCTGCTACGGGCAAAGGCGAGGCTATAATACGTGGAACCGTCGCAAGGGATGTGGCTGCCCTTATGGAGTTCAAAGGACTCTCCCTGGAAGAAGCAGCTGCCTGCGTTGTGAAGGAGAGGGTTCCGAAGGGGAATGTTGGCCTCGTTGCAGTTTCTGCAACGGGAGAACTCACCATGCCCTTCAATACGACCGGGATGTTCCGAGCATGTGCTACCGAGGATGGTTACTCGGAAGTTGCAATATGGCCTCCAACAAAAGATTGAAATGGTTTAGTTGTTTGGGGCAATGTCTTGTCCTCGCCATCGATCAAATGCTCTTTTTATTTACATCAGATGTAAAAGAACTGCGCCTCTAAAGATTGCCCAATTCTCATATGTTGTCGATGTTCATGTGTCGTTTCTAGGACTAGGATATTTACAGCCATTGTGGTGGCTGTTGGCATGAAATTGCGGCTCATCCTTAAAATCCTCGTTTCCTTTTGCGGTAACTTAGTCATACCTTTGCAGATCTATCAGCAACTTGATCTTTTGCATCGTCTTGCTAAGGTTTCTATAACTGTATAACTTTTATGCTATCCTAGAAGGACATGAAAAAAGGTTAATAATAAGTCTATTTTTTTAAAAATAAATTAGGGCAAGGACATCGAGATTGGGCTACCTGGAATCGCATCAAACATCCCACAAATCCCATCGATTAAGTCCACATCTTCGCCTATTTTGATAAGACGACTTTTAGTTTCTGAATCGAAAATTTGGAACGTTGGACTAATTGCGCAAACATTGAAAATCGTTCTTGTTGTCTTTCTTTTTTCTTTTCCTGGGCGGTCTTGCTTTCTGGAAAAATGAATTTTGGCTCGCAATCATGATAACTTAAAATAATATATTGTTCTCACGTGGCAATCTCCGTATTTCTCTTTAAAAAATTTCAAGCATGGGATAAATCCAAAGGGAGCAATTGGCATAGACTAATCTGCTTTAATCCATACGTGATTTTGATTTGCTTTGCCTTTTAATTCAAGCTACCAAATACCATGATAAAGGGAAATGATGGCGTCGTCCTTATCGTTTTCATTCCTGGTGAATAAACAAGACCTAAAATTGAAAAGTAAATTCATCCCTTGGAAATCAATTGATTCGTGATTTATACAATATAATGTAAATGCAATCTTACACAAATAAGCAATATTCAGTACTTACGAGGTCCATCAACTATTTCCGAATAATTATTTTCCAACTTTTTCAGTATCTGTTAAGAGGAAAACTGATTGATGAGTAGAAAACTTTGGTGGGTTTATTTCACTAAATTTTAATGATAAAAGTAAAATATTTTCCGTAGGAAAAAAATGTTAGTTTTCATTTATTTGGTGGTTTTAAGGAAAGCGTTTTGTAAAAGATGTATTTTTTCACAATCTAAGCTTGTTGTTTGTTCTAAACTTATTGCACATATATCAATCAAGTCTTAAACATTTTAATTTGATCAATTTGATCTTAAACTTATACATCAAGGACTCGACTTGGCTGCCAAATGCCCGAGAGCGAGTGTTGGGGTTAATATGCCCAAGCATAGAGTTTATGGCCTAAATATCAATACCTATATTCTAGGAAATTGGTTTTCGATTTTTTAAAGAGAACATCATTTGTATTTTTTTAAGGAAAATCAGAAAATATTTTTTATTGACTAGGAAAATTCCCGTTAACTTATTTTTTAAAGTGATTCAAAAGTCAAGAATTGAATAAATGTTTTTTAATATTTCCGTACGGAATAAATGGAGCCTTATGGTCTGTTTGTAATCCATTTTATTTCTCTATTTTTTTGTTCTTTTGTTCCCTGAAATAGAAAAAGAATAGAAATGCGTTTGGTAACGCCAACTGATTTTTCTATTCCTGGGAATAGAAAGTTGTTCCTAGGAAATAGATTTGGACTAGAAATGAAAAATAGAAAAAAGTAGCTTCTTAGAAAAAATTTTAGAAATTATTTCTTAGGACTATTCACCGCCTATAACAATCCGCCACTTGCCTATCGTCGCCCACTACCCGCCGCCGCTACTTGCCGCCACCGGCCCTGTTGACCTCTTGTCGTTGTCCTAGACACCGATCGCCGCCACCTATCGGCCGCCCCACTCACTCGCCCAGGTGGTGGGGGGGTCGATGACCGATAGGCGGCGCGTCGTCGGCCTCTCGTCGCCGTCGCCTTCGCCCTACTGCGTTGGCAAACCGGTCGTCGACCCGCGCCACCCATCGGTGGCCGCGATAGCGACGCCCTCGCCCGTCGCCGCGCGCCCTCGCCGCCGCCACAGCCGTCGCGGCCGCCCCTACTCGCTCGGTGGCGCGGGTCGGCGGCCTGGCGCCGTTGTCCTTCATCATCATCGGGCCGCGGCGGTCGGCCAATCGATAGGCGGCGCGGGTTGGCGACCGCCAGGTCGTCGCCGACTCGCCAACTCGCGTCGCTGTCGGTCGTCGACTAGCGCCACCCGCCCGTTGCCGTCGCCGCGTCGTCGCCGACCCCCTCGCCATTGGTCGCCCCGCCGTTGACCCCACCACCCGCCGATCGCCGCCCATCGTTGGTCACCGATCGCCGACCCCCGCCGACCCCGCCACCGCCCCCGCCCACCGGTCTCCGCCGTTGTGAAGAAGAGAGAAATAAACATTTTTTGTTGATACCAAACGTATTTCTATTCTTTTTCTATTATGAGAATAATAAATTTTTATAATTACCAAACGATTTATTTTACTTAGAAATTATTCATGTGAATAGAAATAGAAAAGAACTATTTCTCAAAAGAAACTGTTCCCAGGAGTAGAAATATTACCAAATACAATCTTACTCTTCATCGAGATCCTTGATGTATGCATAATGTGATCCCACCTTTTGAAGCTCAAGTGCAACAAAAGGGTCGTGATGTCATAGATTGTTTCATGATGGTTTAGGACAAAATGTTCATTCGAACAGGAACTACCGACCAATCATGGCGAGGGCAAATGCGGTTCCAACTTTTCTTTTTCGCCTGAATGATGTTTTCATCGGCCAGCATATAAGGTTGGTGCTGATCGTGACTCGTCGGGCCCCGGTCGTGACAGGCGCACAAGCAGGGCGTTGCAGAGTGATCGAGAGAGGGAGAGAGGTGGTGGTGGTGACGGCGAATGGGGTGGGCGATAGCGCTGCACGGAGGAGCAGGGGACATCCCGCTGACCCTGCCGCCGGAGCGCCGCCTCCCGAGGGAGGCCTGCCTCCGCCGCTGCCTCCAGCTCGGTGTCGACGCTCTCAAGTCCAACAAGTCTCCCCTGGACGTCGTCGAGCTCGTGGTAATTGATTTACACGCTAGGTTTCTCTGTAAGCGTCGCTCTTACTTCGTGTTTCGTGATGGGATAGCGAGTTCTTAGTCGTGGGTAAGAGAAGGAGACGGGGAAAAAGTTGTCTTTTTGAGCTGATTGGAGAGTTGTGCTCGTAGAATTCAAAAGACCCATCTGGTTTCTTTGTTGGTACTGTATATCTTTTTTCGTTTTCGTGTTTCTGGTGGTGTTCTTAGCAAAGGAATTCCGGGCAAATGAATGATCCGCAGCTTATCATCATACTGAACTTTGAACTTGTGCATGTGTACTTGTGTGCACTCAGTTTCTCTCTGTCTCTCTCTGTCTCTCTCTAGGTGACACTAGGTCTTCCCGTGGCGAGAAGATTTAGTACATCAAATTGGACAGTGATAATTTAAGTCTTATCAAGAAGATGGGGAATGAGGCATTACCTTAGCAGTTCGAGTTTGTCTTAGCTTTAGTGTGAGATCAGGATGTTTGGTTTTTACTTTTACACTCTGTTTTATGTATATCTTAAATCCAGTATTCTGAACATAAGTACAGCTTGCTTCACATTGGGTTCTAGCGTCTCTTCAAGAACATTTAGTAAACCTGGAACCATATCGAGAGCATCCTAGTGTAAAGTATTTCACACTTGCTGATTGGAAATTTTCTATAGATGAATTTCGGGACTTGCTAGAAATTAGTGCTCAAAAACATCAATACACAATTGGGGGAGGCTAAACAGATTTTGGAATAAGAAACAAAGAGGGAGAGCCAAAAGTTGCTAGGTTTATACCCGCCGATGTTTTGAAAATCTGAGACATCTTTCCTGCAGGTTACATCAATCATGACTTGCTTGAGATGTGAATTATGCTCTTCAAATTTTACCTATGATGCGGGGCTACAGTTTTTCTATGCGACCCAGTTTTATCTGAATTTGGTAGTACCCTTACTGTGTTCCGGGATAACCAGGTACGGGAGTTGGAAAACAACCCTCACTTCAATGCGGGCAAAGGGTCGGTCTTAACTACCAATGGCACCGTTGAAATGGAGGCTTGCATCATGGATGGAAACACAATGAAATGTGGAGCTGTTTCTGGGCTCACCACCGTTGTCAACGCCATATCTTTGGCACGACTGGTCATGGAACGAACTCCTCATATATACCTGGCATTCGATGGGGCAGAAGCATTCGCGAGGGAACATGTGAGTTAAAAGTCTTACCAGGTTACTCTTCTTAAGTGAAGGAGCTTTAGACTCAAGCGTTTCCGTAGTCTCTGTAACTTAATTGGTGATCAGAAGACAAAGACAGACCTTTCTTTCTTGGCTGTGTTTTTGTATTTCGCTAGATATTGCTCATTGATTCAACCTCTCTAGTACCATCAAGCCCTTTTAGCTTGCTAAATTACTTCTACAAAGATATAAAGATTATGCATCTCTTTAGCTTCCTTCCCAATTCCGAACTTATGTAAACACATACACATGTTGCATCACACAATGCATTCGAACCTCTGATAGAATTGCCCTTCCAGTTTTCCCATTTTATGATTAATTTAGCTTCTAATCTTGTGTTTGCTAGAAGTTTTAACCTATGCTGAATTTTCAAATTTGCCAGGGTGTAGAAACTCTTGATGCATCTCATTTTATCACTCCAGCGAACATTGAAAGGCTAAAACAGGCCAAAGAAGCAAACAGAGTGCAGGTATTTCCCTCATTTGAAATTCTGTGACTGCAAATTGGATTTCACATCTTCAATCCTTTATAAACTTCCTATTTTCTATTGTTTCCCATTGATCATCCAATTTTTAGGTTAGTACTAATTCTCAAGAACCAAATTATTCATCAAACTAGGTTCAGAGCGATAGGCAAAAGGGTTTACTTCCTGTATGCAGAGCTCAACAATTATGGGAAATGACTTCCTCCACTTATACATTTTTGTGGTGGCTAAAGTATCAGATCCTTTAACGCCAGAACATAACAAAGCCAAAAATGTGCCGAATGGCATAAGCCATGTCAGCCGCGAATATTCTCTCCTGGGCCATGAAGAACTAGTTTTTCTTGCTCGTTTTGGTTCAAGAATTACTAGATAACCCTAGTTGGAATTTGATTCTGTGCTCCCATTTCTGTCATATAACTGCAGATTGATTATACGCAACCCATGCAAAAGAATGAGAAGGACGCAGCCGCTACTGATGGTGACAGCCAAATTGGTACTGTGGGATGCGTCGCTGTAGATAATGATGGGAATTTAGCCGTGGCAACTTCTACTGGAGGTTTTGTCAACAAGATGGTTGGGAGGATAGGAGACACGCCCATCGTAGGGGCGGGGACGTATGCCAACAGTCTATGTGCTGTATCTGCTACGGGCAAAGGTGAGGCTATAATACGGGGAACCGTCGCAAGGGATGTGGCCGCCCTTATGGAGTTCAAAGGACTCTCCCTGGAAGAAGCAGCTGCCTGCGTTGTGAAAGAGAGGGTTCCGAAGGGGAATGTTGGCCTCGTTGCAGTTTCTGCAACTGGAGAAGTCACAATGCCCTTCAATACGACCGGAATGTTCCGAGCATGTGCTACCGAGGATGGGTACTCAGAAATTGCAATATGGCCTTCAACAAAAGATTGAAATGGTCTAGCTGTTCGGGGCAACATCTTGTCTTCACCATCGATCAAATGCTTCTTCTATTTACATCAGTTGTAAAATAACTGCGCTCTAAAGATTGTCCAGTTTCCATACGTTGTTGATGTTCAAGTGTTGTACACAGGACTTGGATATTTACTGCCATTGTGGTGGCTATCGGGATGAAAGAGTGGCTTTTGACTCTATTCCTCGTCCTTAAAATCATCGTTTCCTTTCACAGTAACTTAGTTTAGGTACCTTTGTAGATCTATCAGCAACTTGATCTTCTGCATAGCCTTGGTAAGATTTCTATCACTGTAATACTTTTACTTGCGGTAAGTTTGATCCTTGTTTGGCCGAAACAAAGAAAAAGAAACTTTGATCCTGAAGTTTCAAATGTCTCAGAACCAATGCATTCCGGTTTATCAGATTTTACTGCAAAATGATCCTCCTGTCATTTTTGCTCAAAGTCAGTCCGTTTGTCAAGAGAACCACCGAGATTGCGACATGGAGCAAGCAGCAGCCTATGGTCATCCGAAATTGGTTTTCTCTATGTTGTTCAGAAGAGATGAAAGACTCATGATTCGAAAAAGATATCCGTAAACAACTTATGAAAGCAGCCATGCTGCGTAAACATGATCATCCAACAGCTTCGTGTAGTTTCCACCAATAGTTCTGTAGTTACCAAATCTTCTGCCCGTATCATGCATCTCCCATCACAGAAAACTTTGACAGCAGATATGAAAATAAGTTGAGCTTCAATATGCAGCAAAAGCAAGTAAAACACCAGCATAACCATCGGAAAACCATCGTTTCTCCAGTATGAATTGTCACAAAAAAGGCCTCCACAAACCAGAAAAGCATCGCAAGACCAATAGTAACTTTTCCATCCCCTCTTAAAATGAGATGAGATTATTACAAAATCCGCTATTGAAAGGGGGAAAAAGAATAACTCTATACTTCCAGAAGGCTAACAGAAGATTCCACCAGAAAAAATTGAAGCCTCATATAATAATGAATTTCACTTTTCTCCTCTATAAGAATAATCCTACTAATTTGAGATATAATTAGAGAAAAACAAGAAAAGAGAACCTCCTAACAACATTCAAAATTTTCCGCTTGTAACCTATGCTAAAGCTGGAGCAGCTAGATGAAAGTGTCGGTCATTGCATGAGCTACCAACAATCAAGAGGTAGAACATTTCATGCTGTGACACGGTCTTGGAGATACGGATGACTTGTATTCACATACCTTTCCCACAGAGGCTTATACCTGCCGATACCCAACTTGAGCCATGGCTTCATATTACCATTGAAGTGAATGACAGCTGCGCTCTCTATTAGACGACTGTCGATGTTCATGTCATAGCCCAAACCCAGCACATGCCATCGTCTATCGAGTGGCTCTGTGAGCCCATAAAAGGCTAAAAGGCCAGGTGGAAGTGTGCCAAGCTTCCACAGTGTCCCATCTGTGTTCTGCTGTTGCCAATAATGATACCTAGACGTAACATTTGCCTTCCTCCACGCAATCAGATCAAAAACATTCATTCCAAATGCCCAACCACATGCTTGAGGATCAAACTTGGAGCTTATGAGCAGACTTGAAAAATTAAGATACCGGTAGTAGCGATGAAATGCCTCCAGGCACGTCTCCACTGCTCCATTGACATTTCCATGCAATTCCAATGAAAACAGCGGTGTCAGTTCCTTCTGGACGACAACATCATCTTCCAGAAAAACCACCTTCTCCAACTGCGGATAAATATCAGGGATGTAAAACCGGAGGTGATCTAGTAAAGATAAATACTTTTGGTTCCACATCTTTGGCTCAGCATCTGCATTGGACGGCTGTTTCATGATAGGAGCAAAAGAAGCATTCAGCCAAGTAAACTCCTCGATATTCTGCACTTCTATGGTTGCTCCTTTGAAGTCATTATGGTGAAACCATGCCTGCATAGCTTCATAACTTATTCCATTTGTTACAACATGAAAGACAAGCTGTTGAGGATGATCAGCATTAGAGACGGTAGAATTAACAACTACAGATGTTGCCAGCAAATTATCAGAGAATATGCAGAAGTGATACAGATTGTTGTCGACAAGCCGAGGAGAATATCTAGTCTCTTCCGTGAGATGTTGCAGTGATGGGTTTCTGATCCAATCAACAGTGAGTTTGACAATTAGGCAATGGAGGCTTTTTGGTAATGCTTCCGCTGCCAGTTGTCCAAATACTGTGCTCTGAACTATAGCTGCATTTGCACGCTCTTCAAGGGCTCCGATATGGGATTTCATTGTGGTTATTGTGGTTGCTATGTCGTAGTGTGCATCTTGCGCCTTAAAAATTAAAGAAGATAGGCTTTTAATGATTGGCTCTGCCTCATCTAACGTAACAGGCTCTCTTCTCATCGCGGCTTTTGAGAGTAAGAGCTGGCAACTTTGTATCCTTGAGCTCAGCTCCCATGCAAGGTGAAGGTTATTGTGTTCCTTTGCTATGACAACATATGCCTTGGCAAGTGTCATTTGCGCTGCCAACTGCCGAGAAAGTGAAGTCGCACTCACTAGTTCTTCAGTAAAATTTAAAGTCTGATGAGCTTCTCGTTGAGGACTTTCTCTTCTTTCCTGAGATACATTGTCAAGATTTATACCAATACCAATTACAATGCTAACAGTCCAGGAACAGGAAAGCAATGGGAAACATTCAATTCAGTTCTGACAGTGCGTAAACAGGGAGGAGAAAAAGTGACCGGTTTGATCCTAAGTCCATCAAAATGATTATCAGCAATATTAGATATGCCAATTCTATACATTCTACGCAAAACCTAGCAGAAGAGACAACATATCTAACTCTGCCAAAGTCAAATAACCATCTTAGCAAACCACAGCAATCTTTACGCTCGTTCATAAATCCTCTACCTAAGTGCAAGAATGTCAAAAGGCATGATCTAGCTAGTTTCTCAGCCACATGCCAGACAGATTAACCTCCTTGTATTCCCCTGACCTTTTCTTCTCCATCTAATCCCTCTTAATAATTTTCTAGGTAGAAAGCATAATTCAGAAGAAAATTTATCAGGACTAAAACTTGCATTGCGGTCACTTGTGCGAGTATATAGCTACCAGAGTTACAATAAGAGGTTAATCTAAACGCAAGAGGAACTAGTACCGAGAGATAGAACGTCCACAAGTTAAATGACAAGCATTTCGACCAAGACACAACCAATACAAACGACGAATGTCGGGAGATCGCAAGCTGAAAATCAAATCGAATCCGCGGGAGGCCAGGTAGTGACGCCACCGATCAACTAAGATCAGATTGTTACTAATGGGGCTTCCGTTTAATTAGCGTGGTCAAACAAATGAAACAGAACCATCAACAGAGAACCCTGCAATTATACCTGCACAGGCTTCACGTCCCGATCCTCATTTTGATTATGCTGAACCGCGAACAACAGCAACCCAGCAACCAAGAACAGGCCAAGAAGAGCCCAGATCCAACACCAATACTTCCTCCGCACCGGGCGCCGGTAATCGGCGGCCCGCCGCCTCATCTTACGGCCACTCGCCCCCCACGATTTCACCACCGAATCAAGAATTCACGAGCACCCATTTCCCAGATTCGATCAAGAACCCACCAAAAGCGAGGACTTTCTCGCGCACAACCTCACTCGCGTCAAGAAGCCATTTCGTGCAGCGTGACGCAATCCAACTGAATCGAGGAGCGATTCTTGAATCAAGAAAAAGACGACGTTGATGACGGCGGCGGACTGCGGAGCTGAGATTGGGGAGCTCAACGTGGTGCGAAATCGAGTATGATCGATTGGTGGGTATGCTTAGAGGATCGGAAACGGAAGATCTTTTAAGGGAACGGAGGCTTTCCGAGTTGAATTGAGTGCGATGTGGGGGGTCTTGAGGGGCGTTGATGTCAGAAAATCAGTTCCAGTGGGAGGGAAACAGCAGAAAGGGCGACGGCAGAACAAAGAACATGTCATGTGAAACCACGTGCCACCCCGGTCACGTTGTCTCGCTTCTAACACGGAGGCTTTACGTTAACACATCCTAGGATGAAAGAATCCACTGTCTCTTTTCAATAACGAAAAAGAGGTCCTTAAATTTATGAATTTTTCAATCATAAAAAAGGAATTGTTATTGCCCTTATTTTGGAAAGGTATTACTAAAATCCTGTAAAAATCTTGCTATTTTTTTCTCGATTTTACTCCACATTTACTATAACTCTCGCTTTTATATTTTTACTCTACTTTCTTACCGAATATGAGAGTCGAAATTCATATTTTAAACTAAATACTCTCCGCTTCTATCTCTTGAGAATGTGCCATTCTCATGTGAAAATGGTGGCCATTAAGGCACTCTAGTGATTAAAATTTTGGCATTGAGACTATAAAAAATCAGTACCTTATCATGGAACAATGTTAGTTCAGGCAAGTAGTTTGAAATTATTTTGACTCGGAGCATTGGGTCACTAAAATTTTTTCTAATGTCCCCCTTCCTTTTGTTCGAAAATGCGAGCAACCCACACAAGGAAGAAGGCCGATGGTTCTCAAGTCAAACTCAGCAAGTTGTTATCGAAATAACCACCTCAATCCTTGATTTGTAAATGAAGATGCAAGAAGGTATGATTCTTGATTAGATGACTGGCTGTGCTTTATCACATATTTTTCGTGGATTAGATAAATTTAGTAGTTTTACCTTTTTCATAATTTCATTTGCAATCGCTTATAAATTCATATATATGTACTGTTGAAAAGAGTGCACAACCCTTTGATTTTGATTTCTTCTGTGCTTTCTAAACTGGGGGCTCGCTTTTTTTTAAGTAATAAGGAAGAGGATTTACCGGGCCACTTTCTATTAATATTATGACAACAAGCCCTTAATATGATAAGTAGTTGTGACTCGAGTCAAAAGAGGTAAACATTCAACTAATAGACTTCTCATGAAGCCCATAGGGAGGTTTGACCTAGTGGATAAGGCTTGGGAGTCGTTCTTCCCTCTCTACTTTTTTCGGTGATTAGTAGATCCATCAATCATGAGTTACCTATTTCATATAAAAAGTTACCGACAGTAAGTTATAAAAGCACTTTTCTTTAAGAAAGGTTACTATGTTTAGTAACTATCCGGTTTGATTAGGAACTTTTTATATAAGAAAAATAAGAATCATATTTACCACGCAATTTTTGTTAGCCTTTTTCGTAATGGGCTAATTCCTTAAAAAATCCTAATTTTAATTTCAATTCCAATTATGCCTTAGAACTTTTTTTTGTCTAAAATAAATCGACAACTTTCACTATAGTCCACGATATGCCCATGTGATATATAAAGAAGCTATTAATGAATATCAAGAGATTGATATTGTTCCATATGATATATAAAGAAGCTATTAATGAAGATTTAGGTTCTCATAATGAACCTCTAATTGATCTCAATATTGATAATTTTGAAGAAACTAGTTGCAATTTTTGGATGCATAGGTCAATTTGGGATTAGACTGAAAGTTGTGGATCAATTTTTAGACAAAACAAAAGTTTTGAGCAAATTTGGAATTAGACCTAAGTTTGAGGGATTTTTTTAGGGAATTAGAACTTTCATGATGGTATTAGAATTATTTTTTTAAGTTAGTAATTTTCACAAAGAAATAAATTCCATCCTATCACTCGTTATTTACTCACCCAAATGGTTATGAATATGAAAAGGCAAGCACATACCTATCAATGCAACTTGTAATTTTGTTATATGATTTTGAAATCTATAGGTAATTAGTAGCGTCTCCACATGGCTAGTGGCTTTACCATTGTTAGAATATTTAAATATAAAACTACGTCTTAATCTAATAGATTAAGTTTTTTAAGACCACTGTCGACTATAATCTTAAATTGTTATTGGTTTATTATTTAATTATTCAAATACTCTCCTTCATGCTTAGTTTGGTCTTTTGCCCCTATTTGGTTTAGCTTTCCCAAGGGGCTTTCAGCCCCTAAAGCCCCTTGGGAAAAATTTCAAGTGTTTGGTTCAGCATTTGGGAACCCCATTGGCCAAATGCTGAAAGCTTAATGTTGGTCCCCCTAAGCATTGAGCTTTCAGTATTTCAAGAATGCAAGTCAACTTCCTTTGACTCATTTTTTTTTTTTAGAAACCAGGAAGGTGGAGCCGGCCACCGCTGCTAGGCGCGACCTCCGGCGACTGCCGTCGGAGGTCGTGCGACCCCCAGCAATCGTCACCCGGGGTCGCTCGACGCCTGGGTTCCCGCGACCTAGGCGTCGCGACCTTCGGTCGCGACACACCTAGGTTGCGCAAACCCAAGTGTCACCGCCGGAGGTCGGAGGTTGTGGCCCGACGCCTGGGTCACGCGAACCCAGGTGTCGCAACCTCCGGCGGCGACGTGCTTGGGTCGTGCAAACCCAGGCGTCGCGACCTTTGGCGGCGACGCGCTTGGGTCGCACGAACCTAGGCGTCGCTGCCGGAGGTCACGACCTCAGGCATGACGCTTGGGTTCGCGTGACCCAGGCGTCGCCACTAGAGGTTGCCTAGGCAGTGGCGCCTGAGGTCAACCTTAGGCGACGTTGGCGGCCAGATCAGGCCGGCTACCGGCCTGTTTCAAAAAAAAATTAAAAAAAAAGAAAAAGAAAAGCTATTTGTAGATGCAAGTTCACCAAACAGTATTTACACCAAAGACATTTCAGAAAACTCAATTTACCAAACACTTTTCTTTCACCAAATGCTCATTGAGCTAAAGATACTTAGAGAAATGCAAATGCATTCCCCAAAAGTTGAACCAAACGGGCGGTGTGGAAATTTAATTGGGGAAGTAAATGGGGCTTTGAAAGATTTGAACTTAAGACCTCCAACTTTGATAGCATGTTAAATATGAAAATAGAAAAGAAAATTAGGGAATTTTCTGTATAATTCGATTTATGAAAATAGTACATGGAAAGCCTATTTATAAGCTTACATAGAGGAAATAAAAAAAAATCAAATCGATATGCATAATCAAAATTTATATAAAAAATTAGAAAAAATATCTTAATATCTCTAAAAGATATTAATATCGTAATATTACTAACATCCCCCTCAAACTCAAGTTGAATTGAAACAAATCAACTTTGAGGCTTTGTTTATTTTGCGGAAAATGTAGTGTTTTTAGAAAATCTTTTCTTGGAAAATGTAATTATTTTACGGTGTTCGACTAAAATTTGAAAATGAAGTATCCACTATTCGATAAGGAAAATATTTTTCTTTATACACTCTTTTTAAATATTTTAATTTTTAAATCAATTTTCTAATTATTTTTATTTTCTTAAAAAATCATTTTTAAATTTTTTTCACTTGTCTCCAGCCATGGCGGTAGCCGCCGACGGCTAGTTGGAGCCTTGCCACATGCTGGTAGGGCTTGAGCTCGCTTGATTCCGACAAGGTCAAGCCTTGTCGACATATGGCGAGGCCGAGCTCACCCGATGCTTATGAGCTCGAGCCTCGCTAGATCCAATGACTTAGGCAAGGCTCCAGCTTGTGTGCGGCCAGTTACCGGCCAACGCTGTGGCCGGCGACTGGCCAAATAAGGAAGAAGATGCAAAAAGAGAAAAGGAAAAAAAATTATTAAAAGAATTAAAATATTGATTTTCTAAAAAAGAAAAAGAAAAAGTGTTTGCTAAAAGAAAGTGAGGTGAAATAATGTGTGGAAATTTTTTTTTCTCTTTCTCTAAAGTGAAATTTTTTTTCCCTATTTTAGAAGGTTTTTTTTCTTTGATGGAAAATGTTTTCCCCAACCAACTCATTTTCCATGAAACGAACGTCGGAAAATATGGAAAATATTTTCTAGGAAGTTATTTTTTGTGAAACGAATGGAGCTTGAGTTTGAAAAATATTTCAAATAATGTCACAAAATTCTTCTTCGATTAATAAGCTCAGCAGATTTGAGACGTGAAGACGCATATGATGCCTCCAAGCTTTCGTTGAGGAGAAGATTTCAATATGTTGCTCGTTTGACTGCAAATTTGGTGACGGTGTCGGCTTCTTGAAATGAGAAGTTAAAAGTCGAGAATTAGAGGAATTTGAGTGGAGCAGCATGTGTTCTTTACAATCGACTTTGCTGTCGGGACAATAACTTAAACGCGGCTGATGCAATTGGCATGATTACAACAAGCACATCAACCAGGCATTGTTGAGGGAAAAGTTATTGCAAAGATGCGTCTTTATGGCGTCAAAAAAGAAGAAGAATACCTCCATGAAAAAGTTCGACTTGGCGATGCATTAGAGACGTTGCAACACAACACCACACTTACTCAAATGAGATTTGGGGCATTTGGGTGAATTGGCGGGATGGATTTATTTTTCTAAGTGTTCAGTGGATACATAGTATAAAGAAAAAGAAGTGCACTTATGAGGAAAGGAAGCTATGATACTATATAAGATTTTGTATCTAAGTGATCATATTACATAACATTTTTACAATGGTGAAGTAACTTTTTTATACTGAAAATGTCAGCATTCATCTATCCGTTATTAGTAACCCCGGTGCACGATAAGTACATTATCAAATGGAATAATAAGTATAATACATCAGAGTAAAATCAGGTAGATTTTTTTTTACCTAATTTAGTAGCTTTCCATAATAAATGGTAATTTCGAACGTCTCAGCAACTTTCCATAGTAAATGTAATTTCGAACATCTCATTAGCTTTTCATAAGAAATGATACTTAATTATCATATACTTAATAATTTTTTGTTGGTTGATATGAGTATCTAACATTTACTATAAAAGGAAGGTGTTGAGATGAATATCCGCGAATATTAGCTTACAATCTTATGACCTTATGGCCTAGTACGTTGAGTGATGCTGGGGCCAACTCGATTGTTCAATGGATTAGGCTTTTCTATAAAAATGAGAATTTGACTACTGCGTTGTAGCGGAGAATAAAGCTTGGAGGTTCAAATAAGTTAAATCCAATTTACTGGTTTTCGAACGTAATTAAAGAATGTGTTTGCTTTTACATATAAACCGTCAAAATATTCTGATTTTTTCATCAAAATAAAATATTTCTTTATTTCAAAAAGTTGAGAAAATACTTTATATATTAGAATGGCTTGTGGGTTTATAATTCAAGAACTAAGGTGTTTGGAGATAAAAGTCAAATCTTACTCGATATTTTGCTTGAGAATTCAAATCAAAGATTATACTCGACGAATTAAAAGTATAGGATCATGTGTAATATGTGTCCTACCTAATATCTCTTTGAGCTATGGTCATGTTAATGTGGTTGCATTTTCTCTGCACAAGCAATTCATTGAAAAGTAAAATTCATTAACTGATTTTCCTAGTTGCTAAAATATATAACTAATCAATTTTATTTTATTTTTGCTTGGCAAATGATAGTACATAGACATTGAAAAACAAGATGAAATAAAAAAAAAATACAATTTAAGGGAAAATATATAATATTTGGAAAAAAAATATACATACATATATAGTACATGAATTCATTAACAATTGCATCGAACCCCATGGCATATTCTAGTCCGAATAAATTATAAACAATTTGGGAACGAGTAGTTTTTTATTTATATAAATCAAGCTAAAAGCCAAAAATTCTTGTGGCGCTTGGTGGTGATCAAGTACCCACCAAGACTCTTACTCTTCCTCCTCACGCCGACGGTCATGCAAGTAGCATTCTCTATGCAGTACTCCACCACTCCTCTGCGGCGGAGCCCCCTCCGGGACCACCGCCTCGTCAGCCACCACATCATCGACCGCTTCCTCTGGCCGATCGCCAGCAACAACACCCGCCGCCGCTTGGCCTCTTCCACTATGATTGGACCCTTGTTGTTTTGCCCTTCTCTTATGACTACCTCCACTTGAACCTTTCAAAAAAAAAGAAATGAAAGGAAAAGAAAAAAGGATCACTCGTGGGCTTGGGACTGAAGACATTCAAGGCCCAAAGTAGACGGATCAAAGAAAGCATGAATAGCCCATGGCGACCGAGTGGATTCTCATTATCCCAATTGGTACCACTATTTTAAAACCTATATCGAACCGACCGGCTCAACCGATTTAACCGAGTATCAGTCTAATTCTTTTGCCGATTTCAATCTAATAATCGGGCATTACCTAGCTGTCTGGTTTGGTCTTCAGAACAGATCTAGAACGTCGGTTCATGAGTGGTACTAATCAAACGGGCCACGACCAGACCACCCGAATTCTAAAACTCTAATCGGCTACATTCTTCTCCTCACTTACGGATTCTATCCACTATGTATTCTACATGCTAGCAGCTAAGCTACATTGTTCTTAACACGCGCTGAGAATGACAAGTCAAAATGAGACTCACCCCTGGCCTCCTCTTCTGGCACATGCTCTTCATGGAGTGCAAAAGCTCCCAAGCTCTCCCGTCAATCTCCCTCTTCCGCTCTGCAAACGTAAGCCAAATTCACAAACGCCCAAAAATCTCATATTGATCTCCAACTTCTCATATTTATGATGTCATAAAACAAGAATGGAAAGCAAACTCAATTTTTTCAACTCACCTCCTTCATAGGGCTTAGCCACGTGAAGGAGAACAATAGCGTCGTCTTGGCTTTGGACGGTGTGTGAAAGCGCCCACTCCAGAGCGCCCTTCGCCTCCATGCTCGAGTCCACCACCACCATCACCCTGCTCCCCCCGCCGCCCCTGGCAGTGGCGGTTGCGGCAGCATCACCCGAGGAGACATCGTCTTCACCGCCGGTGGAGGATCCAGGTTTTGGGATCTCATCTTCATAGGTGCTGCTTCGAAAATAGCTATGGTCAATCTTGAGCCGGCCACCACCGTTGCTGACGGCACAGGCCGTGCAAAATCCCGGCCATCTGACGCGCACCTTCTTCATGTCTTCTCTCTTTGGTGATGCGTTTGCTAATTTGTGAACTAGAATGTGGCTTGATTTATACATAGGCTTCTTCCCCACGTCTTGTTGGAAGCCATTGTCGGTTTTGACTTTATAGAGTGTAGCGTCATTTCTAGGAAGGCCATTATTAAATGGAGAAAAATTCTTGTCTTGGTGCTGAGCTTGTCTCTTGGGTCTTCCATTGTTATGTGGGTTCATCCGCTGATCGTGCTTGTCATATTCTCCGACAGATGTTGACTAATCTCAATCTTAGAAAACAATAATCGAGAACAAGATGAATACACACAGATATATATATATATATATGTGTGTGAAATGGTTCACACGTTTGGGTTAAGATCATTTGCAAGTGTGCACGATTCGATACTCACGTTTGGGACTAGTTATTGGTACAACAAAGCTTAATTATATAGGAAAGATAATGTGTTGCCTATTAGAATGCCGACGCTAAATTTGATTGAAGATATCGATCAGGTTTGATTTCCCGAATGATTAGATATTCCTTTGAATTCGAATCAGACTTATTTATATCACTGTATCATATCCATTTCCTATGATTGCAATGCGTGGTAGAAGTCCAAGATCATTAAGAAGGATCTCGAATCCGAGTTCATCTTAAAAGTTTAAATTAATAAGTTATGTGTTAATTGTGATTATTTCTTGCTCCATATTGTATTAATTTTCTGATATGAGATTTTTCGCATCCAACTCACACTTGCCTCCCGACATTATAACTGTATTTGTACAAATTCAATACCAGCGATAACTTAAATCACTCCAATTTTTATATGTGAAATTTTTTTAACACAACTCACACACATATATGGACATTATATCTACATTTGTGCAAGCTTAGTACCAAATGAAGACTTGAATCATATCAAATTTTTTATATTGGATTTTTTTTAACGCGATTTATATATATATCATGAAATCGACACCGACGAAGACTTGGCTCACGATTCACACCCAGAGTCGGGTGCCTCTTCCTTTGGTAATTACACAAGAGAATAGGACAAATTAGAAGGACAGCACCTCCCTTGTAATAATGCCAAAATCGCTCCTGTACTCGTCGCAGCAGACGCATCACAGGTCGTACAATCGCAGCAGAAATTTCCACATCCCGTTAATAATCCAAAAGGTGAATTTGGGACCATTGAATCAGAAGTAGCTCCAAGTCGACTTCATGGTTGGAGCTCCTGTTCATCTGCCGTGCCCCGACGTGTCCAATTCTTTAATGGTTTTTTGTTTGGATTAGGAGACGAAGTCAAAGCATCCCCATTGTTAAAGGATTTCTCTACACCATGTCATAGCTCGTTTGGATTAGGAGATGAAGTCAAAGCATCTCGATTGTTAAAGAATTTCTCTACACCATGTCATAGCTTGCTAATAAGTGGTGTTCACATTTCCATTTTCTATTTGGGGCTAATGTTGAAACTCTAGGTTGCATTTTTACCAAAACTTAACGTCTATGGAAGGGTTATAAGCTTATAGTGAAGCGATATTTTGGCCATTTTCATCGACATATCCTCTTTCAGGGATGTTTCTATCTACGAGGATCGCTAGTGGTAGTCCCTTCGGAGAGGGCATCTTGCTTGGGCGCATTTCTTATTTTTACGTGTTGGTTCCTGCATACTTTGCACTCCTTGTTTCAAGTTGTATATTTTTTCTCCAATAAAATGGGAATACCTCCATGATTTTACGTCCTAGAGTTCAGACAAAGCAATTTAAGGACTTACTCAGGTTCAAGTGGTGTTTAGATTTCCATTTTCTATTTGGGGCAGATTTTGAAACTCTAGGTTGCATTTTTGACCAAAATCGGGGCTTATTGAAGAGTTATGGGCTAACAATGAAGCGTTGTTTTGGTCGTATTCACTGGCCTATCCTCTTTCAGGGGTATTTCCACTTACGAGGGCCACTAGCATTAGTCTCTTCAATGAGGGCGCCTTGCCTGGCCACGTTCCTTATCTTTACGTGCTAGTGCCCGCACGTTTCGCACATCTTATTTCAAATTGTATATTTTTCTTTTCTAATAAGGTGAGAATACCCCCGTGATTTTATGTCCCAAAGTTCAGACGAAACAATTTAAAGACTTACTCAAATCCAAGTAGTGTTTAGACTTCCATTTTCTATTTAGGGCTGATTTTGAAACTCTAGGTTGCATTTAATCGTCTAGATTTTTTTTATTGAATAAGATAAGATCACATACGGTATAGGTTGAATTGGAAAATTATATTATTCTTAATATTTTGTACAATATTTGATAAATGCATGAATATCCATGCAGCATTGAATGTTGACTATTCAGAACCTTTGAGCCCTCACAGACGTCTAAGCTACTTGAGGTTCTCCCCTTGTGGTCGACATCGAGAGCAAGGTGTAGCACAGCGAAGGTGCGGCTACTCGTACTAGAAACTGTGTGAGACATAGAGGAACAATGACCATGGCTCTAAATTTGGCCACGAGACTCTGTGGTTGAGGTTCAGTTGAGAAGTACTCAGCCATGCAGGAGCTCCAGTTCCATGGTTGAGGTTAAACCTATCAAAAGGGGGTGGATTGGGTTGAAAATAGTCTGATCCAAATTAACCAATTTAACTGGTAATGACACATTTAAAGGCACTGATTTAGCAATCAAGAAAGAAGGATCTGGAGATATCATCAAGGAAGAAGGATTTGGAGATATCATCAATGAAGAAGGATCTAGAGATATCGAATGATCTGAATCAATCACAGATGTCAGAATCAATCGGAGATTCAGAATTAATCTGCTGATCCTTGGAGATGCCGGAATTAAATGATTGATAACTTTTGTAATATTGTAATCTCTTTCTTTATTATTTTCCATTGTTATTTTGTTTCCATACAAAATGTATCATTTGTAATATCTATATATATAATGGAAGTCATCTCAACAATTGCACGTTGAGGTCAATAATCAAATACTTCTGTTCTTTCAACATTTTCATATAATATAAATTTAGTGACTCATATTTGACTCATCCCAACCCATATTGTTATAATTCTTTTACATTTAACTCTATTTTGAAAAAGTCATACCCAAATTGAGGTGATAGCATAGAGCGAGCAAGCCCGAGATCAAGTGAGAGTCATAGAGGCGGGTTGAATCTAGATTGTGAACCCATTTAACACCCACATTGAACTCGTTAATGACTCATGAAGTTGGGTTTAAACTTATTTATGATCCATTTACTGAATATCGCTAACCCATAAAACAACCTAATCCATAAAATATGAGTTAAGAAATGGGCCTATGACCCATTTTAACAGATTTTATCTGAGATACAGTTGAGTTTGTCATCACAATGAGCCTCATTAGTGGTGACAAGTCGAAGCAAGGTGGGAGGCTATGGGTGGTGGCCATGGATGGGTAGAGAGGACGGAGAAATTAGTGAGAGACATATGTAATCCATCTTTATTCCACCCTCACATGAGATTATTTTATTATGGTCATCTTCCTTTTATATCTGACTTTATCATGTCTTGGACAACAATCGAACATAAGACTTTTATCCTAACTACAAAAGATAGCCTAAAGGTTTCATGAATATGTAATCGTTATGTCTATTTTGATATATCTTTGCTAGGAATCGAACCCCATATGTGCACTTTTTGTGTCTGTATATGCTTATTTACCAATCGTGATTTTCTTGTTTATTTTCGAAATTCCTAGGTGTTAGAATATGTCTCAAGTTTGAATCCAAAAAGAAAAATTTCCTAATTCAAGTGGGTTTCCTAATTGAATGGTTTTTCTAATTGGAGAAGGTTTCCTAAAAAGAGGTTTTCTACTTTGTATTTGATTCTTGCCTATATATAAGAAGTTGAGACAAAAAGAGTAGCTTTTCAGAGCCACCTTTTGTGATCCTTGATTTCTATAGTGGACTTTGCTTCTCCTTTCCCCGTGGTTTTTCCTGTAAAGGTTTCCATGTAAATTGTGATATTCTTTTATTTTTCTAGGTTTTAATTTCGTTTTAGCTTTCACATCTGCCCATAACAATATGGTATTAGAGCTTGAGGTTTTTCTTGATCTTCTGGTTATGGTGTCAAGTTTGACAATGAGATATTGAGAAGTTTGATGAGAGCAGCAATTTCAACCTATGGCAAGTTCACATGTTGGTTGTTCTTATGCAGTAGGGTTTGAAGAAAACTCTGTTTGGGAAATGAAAGAAACTAGAAAGCACGTAAGAAGAAACATGGGAAAAATTGGATGAGAAAACATCATCTCCTATTCAATTGTGCCTCACAAATGAAGTTCTACAGGAAGTACTAGATCAGAAAACAACTGTAGGTTTGTGGAATAAATTGAAGAGTATTTTTTTGACAAAATCCCTTACCAATTAGTTGTGGCTCGAGTAATGACTCTTCACTCTTCATATGGCTGAAGCTGAAGGTGGAGTTCTGAAAATTATGAGATGTTCACTTTTATTGATGAAAAGGCTAAAAATTGGCACTCTGTATCAACCGCAAGGCATAACAGCTAGCAATTCAGCTGCAGACTCATCCGTTGTAACAGAATGAGACAACACTAAATTATGGCATATGAGATTATGCCATATGAGTATTAGGGGGATGGAGGAGCTAAGTAAGAGAGATATTTTGTGTGGTCAAAAATTTGGAAAATTGGATATATTAACAAGCTTGGACTTAAGCTTCCTCTTGGTGATTTCCTTGAACAAAAAATATCACGCTTCTGATATACGCTTCTAACAAATTGGTATCAAATAGCCAATGGTTCTAGTGTTTGGTGGATGGAGTTATGCGTGATTTCCGGGTAAGTGGGCATTGTGGTCTAACAATATAGGCCCGATGATAGACTTCATATATTGATGTAGAAGAATATTTGAATTAAGGGAGAGCTCACACATGAGGAGAAGATTGTTTGTTGCTTATGTAGAATTCAAGCCAAGTGATTAGAACTTGATTCAAACGTTGAGCCAAGGTCGAGATTATTAGGATACGTCTCAAGTTTAAATCCGAAAAGGAAAGTTTCTTAATTTAAGTAGGTTTCCTAATTGAATGGTTTTCTTAGTTGGAGAAGGTTTCCTAAAAAAAGGTTTTCTAGTTTGGATTTGATTCTTGCCTATATATAAGAAGTTGAGATAAAAAGAGTTTTAAGCTTTTCAGAGCCACCTTTTGTAATTCTTGATTTCTATGATGAATTTTGCTTCTCCTCTCCCTGTGGTTTTTCTTGCAAGGGTTTCCACGTAAATCTTGTGTTCGTTTATTCTTTTCAATTCTTATTTCGTTATTTTTTTCACATCTGCCAATAACACTAGGTTTTTAGGAGTATATCGCCGTAACTTTTATTTTGGTATACCTTTTTCAAATTTAATATTCTGATCCATTTTCAATACAATAATCATTTTTGCTTATTAATTACGCTAATTACAAGATAAACTTTTGAATTTGGTATTTACCTTTATATTTACGCAAATGTCATCAATTCAAAATGTGATAACTACCCGCAATTCACTGGTTCCACTTATTCCCTAACCCACGAGATGATAGCCACCTATTGTTGCTCCCTGATGTCTTTTTGTGAACTCTAAAAATTTCCATTTCACCGTGTGAAAATGTTTCATCGTGCGCGCATAGCTCAATTCGATTGTTCGCATCCACATGCACGTTTTCTCGGACGTCAACATTACTCGCAAATTTCAAAGAGCATGAAACCAACCGTCCACGTGTTAGCTCGAGCTCGTGAACTAGTCTAATTTCTTACTAGAAATGTAAAGAGTAGTGTTATTCTCTCTCGGATTCGAAGGTGATTTGCACGCATTTCCTCCACCGTCGCTTCGTTATCATCTTTTGACTTTGACGCGAGCCATTGTCGTCCGACCACGTCGTTGATTGCGAACCACCGCCCTCCCCTCTCTCCTTCTCTCGACCAAGCACAATCATGGAACGAGTCTGAAAAAATCACAGGAAACATTCAAGTACTCTCGTCGTTTTCCCATTGGCTGAGGATGAAGGAATGGACAGCGTAGAAAAGAAAAGGTTCGAGAAGCCCGGTTGGAATTCAATTCCGCGAATTTCGGAATCGTTTTAATGGAGATTTCCAATGGGGGTTGACGAGGAGGAAAATGTCGGTAGGAATCCTCCTTTGCATTCATCATTCTCTGTTGGAATTGCTCGACCACTAGGATCAATTTGATCTTGAATAAGGTGTGGACATGGAATCATGTTAATTCACTACTGATCCTAATGAAGTGTGTGAGTAACTAGGTCGATCAGGAAGTCCCTGTCATTAGGACGAATTTTTATGCGGTGTGCAATTTGGACCATCAGGTCTTGATGAGAACATATGGGCAGTCGGACTGTATTAAAGGGAAAAGAAGACAAATGATTAAACCATTTATTGAGTAATCGCATACATCAGTAAGCAACTTGTTATGAAAAGACCTATTGAACTGAGATGTCAAAACTCAGATTTTGATCGGTTATTAAGCAAATGTTACTAGTAACAATTTTGGGATAATTGTCCAATAAATCATAAATCTATTATATAGTAGCCCAATTAGTCATAAATCTTTTAATCGTACAAATTTAATCATAAATTTTTTGACATTTTGTTAATTTAGTCATAAACCTTTTGAAAATTTCCTAATTTAGTCCTAAACCTATTGTTTGGATAATCAACTTGAAGGACTTTATTGGCAAATTGTAAAAAAAAAAGGACTAAACCGACAAGTCATCAAAACATTTAGAATTAAATTGACACGATTACAAAGTTTAAAATTAAATTGGTCGCTATACAATAAGCTTAGGACTTTTTGAACAATAACAATATTTGATTAATTCACTTTTTTTCATTAGTTTTTTCTTGAATTTAGTAACTTTTATATTGAATTACCATTTTTATTTGTCTTGTTTACTAAGTGTTTCTAGAAATTACGAGCCCAAACTATAGTTGGTTACAGATTTTTACCAATCAAGTCATCAATTAATTTTGGGCTGTCAACTAATTTATGAATTAGTCTCCAACGTTTATTTGATTTTTATTTACACATAATCAACTTCTTTTCTCTCTAACAATTAATTGCCCAAATTTACTGACGGTTAAATCAAATTACCAATATTTTTTGCGCGACTTATCAAATTTCCTCTTTTTAGGTTACCAATTGAATTTCCAACTCTTATTTGAGTTATTTTCCAATGTCTATTTGAGTTTTTTCTTTTAAAATTTTCCCACTCCTCTATTAAGTTACAACTTTTATATATGTTACTTACCTCTCTATGATCAACTAATTAATCGTTACTTCTTTTTGACAAAAAAAAAATTTCTCTTATTATTTAGCAGCTTTTGTGGTAACTCACTAATCTTTACTCGACGACTGATCAATCGTTTTCACAACTAGTTAATTCATCTAAAAAATTAATAAATTAAAAAATAAACCAAATGATTGTCGATAACTAACTTAAATGAGAATTGGTAATCTAGTACTAGTTTATAACTTAATTAGAAAAAAGTTGACGAATCACCTAGATTAAATGAGTAATTTCATATGAGGATAGAAGTTAAAGGTGTTAAATAAAAGTTGATAAAGTTTGTTAAATTACTCAAATTTGAGTTGTAATCCATAGTGTTAGCTTAATCATAAAAAAGTTTGGAAGTCACTCTAATAAAGGCCTACTCTTTTTTTAAAAAGTGGCAAATTTAAGAAGTTGCTAACGAATGCAACTAAATGTTTATAAACCACATGAAAAGCTGGAAAATAAAAAACAAAAAAACAAATGTATGTCTACAAATTGATCATGGAGCTGTCCGATGGATGCTTGCCCATTTGGCAGTACGAGGATTATCCAATGCTCGTGCACCCCATTCCTGCCAATCTCCCATTGATTCAAAGACAATCACATATCCACGTACATAGAACCGACCTACTTATAAGTCGAAGACTCTCTATCGGCCAAGGAATAAATGTTGATAAGTAACTGAAATAAGAGTTGATAGCGCAAAATTAGTCAATAATTTAATGAAAGAAGAGTTGGTAAGTCAAGCAGGTTGGTAATTTCTAAAAAGAGTTAGTAAAAATAAATTTTTATTAATTAAGGTAGAAAAATAGTTAATAATACAATAGAAAAATTGGTAACTAAAAAAAACTAATCACTATTAATTAGCTTAAATAAGAGTTCATACAAAAATCTAATAGATCATTTAATTTGAAGAAAAGTGTGTAAACCACTTTGAGTTAGGTTTATAATCTCATAAAAGATTTAGTATATCGAAATATTAATAAATTATGCAAATAAAGTTTAGTAAGTTGGTATAAACATTGGTAATTTGCCAATTACTTGAAAAAACAAAATTACTAATTTCACAAAAGTGCGGGTAGTTACCAGTAAGTTAGGAGAACAAGTCAACGGTCATTTTTTTGACCAACATTTTTTTAATCTTATAAATATCAATAATTAGTGAAATTTACCTGCACGAAAAATATTCTGCATCTTTTTAGCACAGAGCAATAGAACTCCGTCCTTTTCAACCAGGACAATGTATCATAATATCTTGATACAGTTGACAGTCTCTTTTGCCAGCAAACAGTATACTTCTCCATTTACTTCATGGATGTGTTGACTTCCATATATAATTTTGCATACATGTACATTGGTATGCATATATGCAATGCGTGCTATACATACACAGGACCGCACTGAGGAGTACTTAATGCTGCCAAAAAGCAGATCTATGCTTATTTCGCTGGCGCGAGGGTAGGGGAATAGGCCCAGATTATGCCATGCAATTCATACACTCGGCGTCAAAATTGCATATCATAGATATAGCGGCAGAAGTTCCCTTTATGTTAAAGCCTTAATTTAGATGGCGGAGCATCCACGGAGGAAGAAGTGTACCAGCCCGCGGCTGTATCAGGCTTTCTCCATCATCGTGTCCGTCATGTCTTGCTTGATAAGAGCCACTGCATAATTTCACATATATCTTACAGATTAGAAAGGCACCAGAGACCAGTTAATCTGTTAAACTACTTGCAGCACACAGTTTTCATAATATAGATAATTGAGACTGGAGATATATCCTAATCGTCAACTGCACATAATATAAAATGTTAGACTCAGGACCGAAAACAATTCTCACACCGAACCCTTTACTATCATAAGTACTTAGGAAAGTGCTAGATGTTGTGTGGGGGAAAAATAAGTACTTTTTTAGATTATCTCTGGTTTCGACATGGCATAACTAGTGTCAGTGTGCAGACATGAGTGCATCCTAGCGTTTGCTTCTGTATATCTGTCTGCTTATGTGAGGGCATGAGAGAGAGAGAGAGAGAGAGACTTGATGTCGAGTGATGGCACGTTGTGGGGTAGAATGACAGGCGAGTCAAGGGCATGATCTTGCTGCTCCCACTGAGCTTGCTGGGCTAGTGCCTTCTCCTTCTCCTTTACCTGTTTTCAGCCAAAATTTTTTAAAAATACATAAGCTTGTACTATTTTTTAATCATATATCTCCAAAAGTTTGCTTAAAAATAATGAAAAAGCTCTTCAGGCAAGTTCATTTCATATCAGGAAGCTCTCGAAACAGCTCTCTCAATAGGCCGCTCTTTATAGCAATTCTAATGCTTCACAAGATTTTGAGAAATTTTGCTATATCAAACACAGTTACCAAAAAAGAATAGAGTCATGACCCACACACAACCATTTGTCAAGTCATGCTAGCAAATATACGTCTCTGGTCAAATAACGGTGAAATTTTGTCATTGTTTTTGGAAACCTAGTTCTTGGACAGGTTATAAGAGCAAGCTCGAATGACTACTGACTTCTTTTAATTTGTTGTAGGGGTGATCGGTTCCCAGTCCGGTCTGGTTCCCAAATTCTATAACCGTGAACCAGACCGGCCGGTCCTGGAAGCGGGAACCAGACCGACCGACCAGTTCAGTAGAATCAGTAACTTTTCTTTTTCCGGAAAAAAATTGTTAATGTTACAGTACGTTCTCAAAGACAACCCATTTCGTTTATACATTGCTTTATCGATTCATCATTTTAATCTGCATGTAATTGTATTTTCCTAAAACTCTGAAGAATTTTCTTTTTCTTTTTCCGAATTCTTAAGAAACTTTAAATTATATATATTAAAAACTATCGGTCCGATCCAGTCGGTCCGGTTTCCATTCCAAAGTTGGGCAATTTTCGTTGCACACCCCTAATTTGTTGTATGTCCAGATGTATTTGAGTGAAAAGGTTAGCCCATCGAAGAAGATTAATTACTCACTTTCTTTGTAAGCAGGTTGTTTTGCTCCTGCAATGCCCTATCCTGTATGAAGACGAAACCAGTCAACAAATCTTCAACCACTATAATGATATCTGGAAAAACGGTTGCAGGGTTTTACATTGTTGTTGATGTGATGAAAATAGTGAATCACGGCACAACAATCAGGTAATGGTCAATATCTCCCGTCTAAAGTTCCATCTACCCCATTATATGGGGTATGATATCATAGTTGAACTGTCTGTGCTTGAACCACCCTAAATATAGTCACTATATGTGTCTATCTACATTAAAAAGACAGCCATTCATGTTCCGAGTATCATGTGAAAATTCTAATACTGTGCCAACAAATTTAATAAGCATACCTTTTTCTGAAGCATTGAGATCGATTCATGCATGAGCTGATTCTGTTCAGTAAAGTTTAGAGTGCAATCAGCCATATGCAGGACCTGATAATAGTGACTTTGGCTTTTAGATAATTTTTGCTTGTATGTACCTTTCTTGATCTTATGTGTTTAAGAGCAGACTCAAGTTGCTGCTCCAGATTTTGGAGGTCTTTGAGACTCAAAGAATCAAGATCTTCTCCCATGAAATGCCTGAAACAAGCAAGCAAATATCGAAAGCTGTTAGCTTTGATGAATTTTCAGTTCTTGCAGTAAATTTGTCTTAGTATATCTATATATATACCGATAATTTCTCTGTAAAACTTCAAGTCTGGCCTTGAGCTTAGCATGCTCCAAAGTCCAGCTACCCTGAAACCCATGATCTAGGATTTAGTGCTAACTGTTTTGTCATAGCAAAAGAAGCTCATTTTATTTATATATGAAACTACAATAGGATGCCATTCTTGCTACTAAGATTCTTGTAGGTCTAATTTATCAGCAGATTGAAAGACTTGCACGTCCAGTGATTTGCACAGATTTGGGTTCTGCATATTGCAGCTCAATGGGAAAGCACTGAAGGTCGAGCCACTTTAATTTGTGTAGAACATTGTGTATGCCATACAAACTGGAACTCCAATGGTCTATCGAAAGTTTTTGGTTGGGTGTCTTACAGTCGATTCTGTCTCACTTGCAAGAACTTGGCGCTCCGCATACGAGTATCTTTCATAGCGCTCAAGAATGCGCTCCATGCTGCCAAAGAAAAGAAGCAGAACTGAAACATGTCGTACGAAGTTAATCTGTGTAATAAGATGAAGCTTCTATAAGATAGAAAATTGAAATAGCCCTTCTAAATAAGATCATAACAACTCAGGCAGATGGAAGTTTGGTATTACAGCTCCCTCACTAGTCAATATATAAGTAGTATGCTAATGAAAACCATCTTGGATCAATCAACATTTCTTGGTCTGGCAAAAGGAAAAGGACTACAGTTTGCCAGAACATGGTAGAAGTTTACTAGATATAGGGGCACAAACCATGTCATCAAATTGATCGAAAGAAGTAAGAAGAAGAAGATATGTAGTTTGGCTATAGCTATATGTTCGCATCACGAAAACAAGATTATTATCAAATCGGACATGTACTTAGCCCCACAAACTAATTAATCATCGTCCACAAGCACTTGGAAGCAGGCTCGAGAGTGGATTAAAAGCTGTTAATCGACAAGGTTATGAACGAGCAAAGCGAGCAAGTTTAGTTATAAATCACGCTCGTAGCTAGAGATTTTCTTTACTACAAAACAAAGATCATCGAAAGTGGCAACATGAGGACATTGAGCATGACCCCGTATGCAATCCGGACCACAGTGAATATTGATCGGCATCAGTGGCCATCACCCATCATGGGAAAGGAACAGAAAAGGGAAGTTTTTCATGTTTCTTTTTCTCTTGTCAACATAGAAAGGCCATCTGTCTATCAACTAGGTCAAATGGTAATTTCGCTCTAATACCATCATCACCCTTATGTGTCATCACATTCGGCAAGTGACATCGTCACAGTTTCAAGCGAATGTATATTCCAAAGAAATACGAGCATCCTTACATCATCCTTCCCTAAATTTGAGACTCACAAATTAAGGATTTGAGCTGCTCTTCATGTTTTTAATCCTTCCTGGCCCTATCTTGTTCACTGCTGAATTTTTGTTTTCGTTATAGAATCAGTCGGTAAAGCCTGTCGATGAATTTCTCAGCACAATTCCTAACAGAATGCCTGAAAAGCAAGTCAGTTTCATTTGTTCTAAGCATGAATTACAAACCTGTACTTCCTAGCTAGGACTCAACCGACCCCGACCCAATTTGCACTATGCACCTTAAGTTCAACATTAGATCCAAATCCAACCAACCCCACAAGAGTTATATTGTATCTTCAGCCTCTTCTTTGTACAAACCCTAATTAGAGTTCTAAGTACAGTTGTTTTATAGAGGATTTGCCGACACTTACTAATCCCTTGCCTGCCCTTGATCACGAATACTTTATCACAAAATGATTGACTCAGATCAAAGATGAAACTACAGTGAGAAAAAAGCATATACTTACTTGGCATCCCAGAAAGAAAGTTAATTCATCACAGAAAATTGTGACGGATGAGAAGCACAAGCATATAATCGTTTTCGCTTGAAAGTGAGATTCTTTCGTCTTTTCCTGGCGAGAACCAAATTAATCACAGCAATTTTTACTTGGATGCTCAATGTTCTCCAGGACAACAGTGTGGCCCCACAGCTTTAGACTCAAGCGGTGGAAGAAGACCAATGGTACCGTGACATGTCTCTTCAACCGAGAAAACACATCCTATCGTGATTTTGCTTCTGGGTTATCCAGAAAGGAACTTTAACTGCTTAATTAGCCCTCCCTATGAAAAGATCCAGCTGGTGACTAGGCGAAAGGAGTTCGCTTTTCCACAATTTATCTTCTTTCTCCAACTTTTGATTCAGGAAAGCTGATCTCCAAAGTAAAAAAGAATAAAAAAAGGATAGTAGAGTCCAAGGAGTTAAACAGTAGACGATGTGAAACTTCGAAAAACCACGTGTTGGAATGCTAGTGAACAGATCCGCCATAACCCGCAGCCTAACCTCTTCTTTTTTGCACACATATCACTGCGTATACAGTGGCCATCAGTCCATTCGAAAGTTTAAATTACAGGCACGAATGCAGCTTGGATTGCAGTGTCCCCTAACACTAGTTAACAGTAGGCATGCTCTCTTCGTGCGCAGTTCTGATTATATGTAGTATCTTCGTGTCCAAGAACTAGAACATCGAGATGAATTAATTGGTTTTTAGAAGGAGCCCTTTTATTCACATTAAGAGCTCTTTCACCACATTACAATTCGAGTTTATATTCGCGTTGCACCTTCGCACTTCATGACGTGTGGATCGAGCCACGGAGTCAATCTCACATTCGAAGTATCGTACGTTCGATCCAGGATTGATCGTAAAGGAATTTCACTGAAAACTTCGTCTCCCTAAAACAGTCGGGACATGCTTTCTGCTTCGTAAGCACAAACGAGAAGCTTTTCTGGAATTGGAAAGAAACGAGAATCAGGACGCCTTTAAATGCGCAAACCCAAATACGCACAAAACAAGAAACCGCAACCCATCAAACCCATCAAGAATTGAAGTAGAACCCACCAATTCACGAAGCGAGACGATATTCAAAGAAATCAAGAAACCTGGAGAACGTCGGCGGTGGAGATGGCGGTGAAGGAAGGAAGGAAGGAAGGAACGAATGGTGATTAAGCGAACGTTACCAGGAATCGGTGGAGTACTCGAAGAGCTTGCCCTTGGTGGAGAAGATGATGAGGGCGACCTCGGCATCGCAGAGGACGGAGATCTCGTGGGCCTTCTTGAGCAGACCCGCCCTCCTCTTGGAGAAGGTGACTTGCCGGTTGATCTTGTTCTCTATCCTCTTCAGCTGAAGCCTACCCCTCCCCATCCTCGCTCCAATTCACAACCTAACAAACCCAAAACGGCAAGAAACAAAAGAAAGAAAGAAAGAGAGAGACAGAGAGACAGAGAGACAGAGAGATGGGAGATGGGGTGTGTCTTGCCTGGTCCGTGCTGTATTTTCTTAGAGAAGAGCCTGGAGCAGAGAGAGAGAGAGAGAGAGAGAGAGAGGTTTCTCTGGTGAGGTCTGGTGGTGGGTTCTTTGTGTGCTGTATGTGGAAACAGCAAAGCCTTAAAAAACCAGGGTGGTTTCGTCAAAAACGTTGTCGACCCCTGATTGGATCCGCACCGCTCGTGAATAGCGTCAGTGGTATTGACTCCCCTCTGCATGCATTCGTGCTCCTTTCGCTTCAGGTTTTCACCAGTACGTCTCGCGTCTTTCCTGCTCTCTCTCTCTCCCTCTCTCTTCTTGTCCTTGCCAAAGCTAATTTTCAACATCTACAAGCATCATGTATTGTGATCGTACAAGCTCGCAAGAACGCCGGCGGATGTCATGACCGACTAAAGAGAAGAAATATACATTTTGAATCTACGTATTTATATTAATCCATCTAGTTTATTAGTGATTAGCAGACAAAATTTGAATTTAAACTAAAAGTTGTCTTATCCCTAATAGAGTAATTAAATATAAAATCACGCATTTATTTAATAACTTAAGTTTTTAAAACAATTAGCATTGATTTTACAAATTTTTATATGGTATCAAAGCTAGAGGTTTTGAGTTCGAATCTTTCCAGATTCCATTTACCTCTTTAATTAAATTTACACGCTTGCATTAGGGAGAATTTGGAGTAATTAAATATAAAACCACGCCTTCATTTAATAACCTATACTCAAAGATATGCCATTCATCTAATAGCTTAAGATTAAAGAATATATGTCAGTTCTACAAATTCTTACAATCCTACATTGAAAAGACAAGAAAGTTAGTTATTTTGTGATTTCTTTTTCTAATTTCGAATTCACGTAAAAAGATAAAAAATTTGGGTCATTTTGAAATAGTATGTCCTTTATCAAAAGAGTATCACTATTATATATTTAACATTTTAGGTTCAATACCTATCTTCAATTTTTCGTTTCTCTCTTTAAAAAAAATATATAGTCATGCCTTCATCTAATAGTTTAAGTTCAAAAAACTGTCATTCATCTAATAGCTTAAACTTAAAGAACTGTCATTTATCTAATAGCTTAAATTCAAAAATGGTTGGCAATTCTACAATTTCTCATAGTCCTACATCAAAAAGATAAGAATGTTGATTATTTTGTGATTTTTTTTTTCTAATTTAGAATTTATATAAAAAGATACAAAAATTTTGTGTCATTCAAAACAGTATGTCCTTTATCAAAAGAGTATCACTATTATATATTCAACGTTTCAAGTTCAATACCTATCGTCAATTTTTTGTTTCTCTTTGAAAAATATATATATTCTCTTTATTCTCTAGTTATTTCGTATTGAGAGTTTTTGAAGAAATAATAGAATTGTTATATGATATTTTCATTTTGAGACTTTGTAGTATCCCGGATGATTTTTGCCAGTAATCATTAGAAATTTTGTGAGGCAAAATAATTCCTTAAAACAGTATAATTATGCTTTAAAGTCTATCCATTCTTCCCAATTATTTTTTTCTAAGAAAAGATTCGATTAGATATCTCACATCATCTAATACAAAGACCAACAAAGATGTATTTATGTTTTTCTTCCTCGATTGCTTCTTTGAGTTTTGCCTCCATTGAATTTCTCCAAAAAAAATAAAAATAAAAAATGTGTATGTAGATAAGTCATGTTAAGGGGGAACTTGCATTGACAGATTGATAAAAGTTAAAAGAAAAAAACAACAATCTTAAAAATAAAAATGTCATAAATAAAAAAAAAAAAAATTATTGTCGGACATTTTCAGGTGTAAGAACACTGCTTCTATATCTAAAACAAATATACTGAATTTCTTTATAATTAGGGATCATATTAGGCCTGGCCGAGAAAAACAGAATTGTAGATCTGTCACAAATCCAAGCTTTGACTCTCTTACGGATATTCTAATTTCTACAAAATTTCTAATAATATTTCTATACCTCATCTCTCCCTGATTAGGTCATTGCAGATTGTTTTGAGTTAAAATTTTAATAATCTAATCATCATTATAACCATCATCATCATTCTAACAGTTCCAAGTCAAATATCATTTTCTTTACGTTACGTTGCAAGATTAGGGAAAATTCCAAAAAAGGGCCCCAAATCCTTTCAGTTTCTCAAATAAGGGTTCGAAGTTGACATTGTCTCAAATAAAGGCCTGAAGTGGCCATAATTGTTTCAAATGAGGGCCTGATCTCGCCGGTCACCGGCCGGCTAAATTTTCGAACCAATCATGGGCATTTTTGTCATTTGCCACTTTTATTTTCTTTTTTCTTTCCTCTTTTTTTTTTCGGTTTCATTTTCGAGCCCACAGAGGGCTGGGCGAGGGTCGCCCTCGCCCGATCCGGCAAGGGCCACCCTCGCCTGATCCGGCAAGGGCCACCCTCGCTGGCCACAGGCGGCTCGGTCCCTCACCCTGAGGAGGCCACCTCGTGGCCATCGGCGAGGTCGGCCCTCGTTGGCCTCGCCGGCTGCGGACGAGGGCAACCTCGCCGGCCATTTGGCGAGGTCGGCCTCGCCGGCCGCGGACGAGGGCGACCTCGCCAGATCTGGCAAGGTCGGGCCCTCGTCGGCTGCGGGCAAGGGCGGCCCAAACAAGGGCGACCTTGCCGGATCGGCGAGGTCGGGCCTCGTCGGCCGCGGCGAGGCGGACCTCGCGGACGGCCGCAAAGGGCGGCCTCCCCGGGCAAGGGTCGCCTCGCCCATGCGAGGCCGTCCCTCGCCGCCACCGGCGGGCGAGGGTAGCCCTCGCCCAGCCCTATGTGCGCTTCACCGGTGGCCGGGTGGCCGGCCGGCCACCGGTAATGGAGAAGAAGATGATCAGAAAAAAGAAAAGAAAAGAAAAATAGTAAATGACAAAAATGCCCTTAATCACCGGAAAGTTAGGCCCTTATTTGAAACAAGATTCACTTCATGCCTTTATTTGAAAAAATGATAATACTTCAAGCCCTTTATTTGAAACAAAGTCAACTTCGAGCCCTTATTTGAGAAATTGAGGGGACTTGAGGCCCTTTTTTGAAATTTTCCCCAAGATTATGAATTGAAAAGGAGGTTGTACCTCAAATAATCTTCTTTGAATTTTCAAACATCTACAGCATTCTTTGCAAATCTCAGTCAAAATTGGCTAAGTATTTTTTTTTTTGGTGACCCAGAGAACCCCACACCCCGTCGACAGCCGGGGGAGTAAACCCTGGGGGCCACACGTGCTAGCCACCACACACGTGCAACTAGATAAGTCACCCTATGACGAAGCTGAGATTCGAACTCTCGACCTTTTGCGAAAGGAAGAGAAAAATTGGCTAAGTATTTATCCTTCTACAACATATATTTACATCAAGACAACTTTATGAGGACTGCCTTGTCAAGATATTCGATTTTCAAAAGAGTATCGTGGGAAATTCATTCTTCACACAGCTTTATATCTTAGGTGAATATATGTGTGTACTAAAACGATGTTGAACTATCTCCATATGATCTTATGGGATTCCACCGGATTTGAGGTCCGTACCAATTCTAATATATAATGCACGCTCACCTGATAAATCTTCGTATAAAACATCAATTTGTTGTAGCTGATTCTATGGATATACCAAATAAGTTAAGGATAATTGTCTAAAAAGTCTTAAACCTATTGTATGATATCAAATTCAGTTTTAAATCTTTTAATTGTGGTAATCTAATTATAAACTATCGTACAGTAGTCAATTTAGTCATAAACTTTTCAACCATATCAATTTTATTATAATTCTTTTGACAATTTGCTAAATTAGTCCTAAACCTTTTTTACAATTTATCAATATAATCATTCTGGATAATTTTGGCAAAAAATACGAAGGATTGGGTTGGCAAATCATAAAAGGTTTGGGACTAAATTAGCAAATCGTCAAAAAGTTTAGAACTGAATGGGTATAATTGAAAGGTTTAGTATTGAATTAGTCATTGCACAATTGATTTAGAATTTATTGGACAATTTTTCCATATGACTTAGGTCATAAAGGACAATGCAATGAGATTATGAGTGCAGATGCTAAGGTCTTTAGCTAGGACCACCAAAGTACAGAAATTTTCTCCACATTGTCTGACTACTTAACTAAAAAAAAAAATCTAATTAGTCCCACGCAACTTTTTGTAGCGAAGAGGAAAAATTTTTGAGTACAACGTAAGCATCAAGCCATAAATCATGAACCCATTTAATCATTCATATTATTTTATATTTTATAACTCTCAACTTATTTACTACATATAATTGACTCACATCATTTCCGCCCATCAAATATGAGTTACTAATTCGACAAGTCTATTAAAGATTGACGTGGTAGCGCGCTTAGTTAACACAATAGTGCAATCCTTAATGATACGAATAACTTTAAAATTGATACATCTATGATAATTTTACCTTAAACTAATTTTTTGACTACAAAAAACCTTTTGTGATAAATTTACCAAAAACTAATTATTTTGATCAATTAAAAACCTCATATTGGTATATTTGTAACAATTTTTACACTCCATTAGTTTTTGTTAAATTATATTAATATGAAGAGAAAAAATAAACTGATACATCTATGACAAATAGAAGGTAAATCTCCAAACTGCTACCCTCGTCAACTGTTACTTATTATCCTATTTAGCAATTTAACTTTAAAATTTAATGGAAACTAATGGAAGTTTTGGGTTTTTTTGTGGTAAAAAAATTAGTTTGGATAAATTTATGATAGATTTATTAATTTGGAATTTTTCGTAGTATTAATCTAATTATTTTCTTATCGTTGTTAGCTGGATTTTAAATATTTAAATGAAATTGCACTCTGTGAATTTGAGTGATCCAAAATCCAGCCTCACATCGTACGTGGGGGTGAGGCAAGAGATGAAGATAATTATATATTTTTCATCACTATCTAGAAGTTCAATCGTACACGTTTCGAATCAATTCGACGTGCTCGATGTCGATATAAGAGTCGAATCTTGAAAGTCTGCTGCTCCATGAACCCATATGCGGATCCAAACACCGAACCGTCGCATCGGCAAAGGGACTGTGGGTCCGTGCCGCTCTTGAGAGGCCTATGAGGCCATTGAAAGAGAGTGGCCGGTGGTGAATACTGTCTTCTTCGGGCGAGGCGCGGGCCCCGCGGCTTGGCCCGGCCCGGCAACAGCGTGATATTTGCAAGCAATTGGTGCTTGCTTTTGTTGTGGACATTGACAGTTTGATTGCCCAAATTTGGATAGAGGTGAAAAGGAGAAAGGAAATAATGCCTTTGGAACAACTTAGGAAGGGGGGATGGTCCAACACCAAGCTCCACATGACCATCACTACAATATTCTCTCTCTCTCTCTCTCTCGCACTCGAGCTGCTTGTCACCTTTGCTTTCTCGAGAAAAGGAATATATCGACGTCGCGTCGTGTTTGCCGCCTAAAGCCGACCGGATACAGAGCGCTGTGCGAATTCGATGCGCGCGAGCTCAACGTGTCCGGACGTTTCGTTTTCTTAGTGGATTTCGGGGGTGGGTTCAGATGATCTAAAGATTCAGTGGGCATCGCTAGAGATCACGTACAACGATCGCTCCAGTGGGGAACGGATTGTTCGAGCATCCCTAATCGATCCGAACGATGGAGAGAAACATGACGCGGCGAGCTGAATCATGCTCAGCATTCTCTGGCTCTCGACCGAGTTTGGGGAAGATTTGATAAAGAAATAGAAGGAAAGCTTGAAATCACAAAAGTGGTGGTTGCCTATCTTTTCATCTCAACATTTATCATTATTACATATTTTATTGGTCAGACATCTCACTAGTGGTTGGAATTCTTAAAGTCGTGTGTGAATTGTACGACAGTTTACAGTGAAATTACCTTTAATGTGTTAACAAATTAAACTAACGAGGAAATTGATGATCATGCCGAACATTTGAGCGGCGTTCCGCCTTTCGAGTTTAAAGAATCTTGGCGCGTTCCTTGCTGCCGTCAACCGAGCCATCACCAACGACCCAAAAAAACCAAATTTCTGCCCGCTTAGTGTCGAGGAAGGAGGAGCCAAATCCTAGTGGTCGAGAAATCGAGGTTGTTGACCTTGATTAACACATACAAAGGTCGTTGACAACCACCCAAGACCATAGATATGGGGTGCCATAAAGTAATCATTTAATAATTATATGTTAGGAGGCAGAAATAAGGCGTAAGTGTCAAAATTTGGCATGGAAGATACTTAAGTGTCAAAAGGTACACTTAAGTATTTTTAAAAGAAAATTGATACACTTAAGTACCAACTCCGACGAGAATAGCCGGAAATTCGATGTGTCTTATTTTAATAATATAAGTTGTCTACGTTACTCCTCAAAAAGTTGACTCAGCAATGATAGTGTAAAATGACGTTGTTTTGGCCCTAAAATTCAATTTAATGTAAATATTAATTAAAATAAATTAAAAGAACTATTTTTTAATAGGCCCTCATCGGCAATCGGCCTAGGTTGTCGGCCACTGCCCAAGGGCTGGCGACTCCAGCCGACCCTCACCCCACTATCGTTGAGCCTTCCCGCCTATGGTGGGGCAGCGGTGGCAAAAGCCTCCATAACCCTCGCCAAAGCTCTCTTCCCCTCCCGCCCCCCTCTTCCCATTTTTTTAATTGATTTTGGGGGTTTATAGTGCCATGTGGATTTTTTTTTTTAAAGAATTGCCATGTCACAAATAAATTTGCCAGAAAATGTCACCTTAGCATTTTGACCTAAATTTCTTGTCACTAGTACTTAAGTGATCAATTCTCTAATTTTAGCACTTAAATGTACTTTTTAAAACTTTTGACACTTAGAGTGTTTGTCACTTCATGCTAGGGATTTAAGTTGCATTATTTAATAACAAAGAAATATTCATTTATCGTCCCAATTATATGAATGAGTCCATAAGATCAGTTGAGACTAAACCTATTCTTAAGCTGTTAAAAAAATATGTGATAGGTTTACAGTTATGCTGAATCTTTAAATAGTTTCCAGTCGATAGATCATTGATGATCTTATAAAGACCAATGTGTTTTCAAGCTTTACAATTGAGTATTGGATTCCTTAAAAAATGATGAGTCCCCAAGTCATTCAGTATTGGGATATCCGAACTAGAAACAGATATTTGTTTCAGACAAATTCATTGAACATGACATGTATAGAATGATTAACAAAATGAAAGGTTTTAGCGGAGTTAAGGACTAATCATTTGTGCTTTGGTCTTATATAAAATCCTTAGACCTGATGCACGATACTGACTTGTATGTTGGATGGCTATGGTTCACAAATGTGCATATTGACGTTTCGTCAAACCGTCTTATCCTTGATGGTCATAATTTGTTTATATACGAAGGCATATGCATGCGCAATATGGAATCTATCTTCTTGTTACATATGTAGATAAATAAGATAGAAGATTGATGTCAATGCAATCTAATCGTCACATTTATTAAAATCCTTGGCTGAGGTTGTAACGGAGAAAGAATGGTTTATGTCTCGTAAAAAATCTCTTGGTTGTGCTAATATGTTAATACAAGTCCTACTACTAAATCAGTGATGAACTTAGGGATGTCATGCATCATACCAAATTTATAATGATGTTTAAACGAGAGAGATAATATTGCAAAATGTGCTTGCAATCTAGGCAATCAGATTGAGTTAGGCTAGAAATCTAAGTTCTTAAAGGGGTTTCAAACTTTACGATTGAATCAAAGATATGAAGTAGGTTGGATTCAACGAATGAATTAAAGATCTGAATTGGGTTTAGATTTAATAGTAGAATTGAAGATTTGGAGAGAATTCGGAATCAATGGCCATATTAATGATCCGAAGTGAGTACATTATTAATTGTCGTATTAATGATCCGAAGTGAATTCAAAATTAATAACCCAAATAAGGATCTGAAATGGATTCAAATTTAATGGCTAAATTAAAGTTCTAAATCTTAAACAGTTTTAAATTCAAACGACCAAGTTAATGTTCTGAAACAATTTTAGACTTAACGGCCAAATTAAAGTTTTATAACGGTTATAAAGTTAATGCCCAAAATAAAATCTTGTGATTATTACAAATTAATACTTGGAATAATGCTCTGTAATGGTTACAAAATTAATGCCCGAATTACTATCTAAAACAGTTTTAGAATTTACGTTCATATTCAAATTGTGAAGCGAGCTTAGACGTTACAATCAAATTAGCTATCTAAAACAGTTTTAGAGTTAATGAGCCGAATTAAATGTGATTTGGGACTGGTTATAAAAGGCGATTGAGAGAGAGGATGATAAGATAATTGACGATCGACGAGAGAGTGGTGATCATGATTGATCAAGTTATTCACACATGAAAGCAATTGCTAGCACAATTGTAGTGTTGAGCTCTCTCAATTTCTCTCTACTATTCTATGCAAGATTGGTGGAATGTTTGAACTAGAGGCCTGATATTTTTAAGGTTGAAACTGAAGAACGTTAGAGACCAATATTAAAATCCTTGGCTGAGGTTGTAACGGAGAAAGAATGGTTTATGTCTCGTAAAAAATCTCTTGGTTGTGCTAATATGTTAATACAAGTCCTACTACTAAATCAGTGATGAACTTAGGGATGTCACGCATCATACCAAATTTATAATGATGTTTAAACGAGAGAGATAATATTGCAAAATGTGCTTGCAATCTAGGCAATCAGATTGAGTTAGGCTGGAAATCTAAGTTCTTAAAGGGGTTTCAGACTTTACGATTGAATCAAAGATCTGAAGTAGGTTGGATTCAACGAATGAATTAAAGATCTGAATTGGGTTTAGATTTAATAGTAGAATTGAAGATTTGGAGAGAATTCAGAATCAATGACCATATTAATAATCCGAAGTGAGTACATTATTAATTGTCGTATTAATGATCCGAAGTGAATTCAAAATTAATAACCAAAATAAGGATCTGAAATGGATTCAAATTTAATGGCTAAATTAAAGTTCTAAATCTTAAACAGTTTTAAATTCAAACGACCAAGTTAATGTTCTGAAACAATTTTAGACTTAACGGCCAAATTAAAGTTTTGTAATGATTATAAAGTTAATGCCCAAAATAAAATCTTGTGATTATTACAAATTAATACTTGGAATAATGCTCTGTAATGGTTACAAAATTAATGCCCGAATTACTATCTAAAACAGTTTTAGAATTTACGTTCATATTCAAATTGTGAAGCGAGCTTAGACGTTACAGTCAAATTAGCTATCTAAAACAGTTTTAGAGTTAATGAGCCGAATTAAATGTGATTTGGGACTGGTTATAAAAGGCGATTGAGAGAGAGGATGATAAGATAATTGACGATCGACGAGAGAGTGGTGATAATGATTGATCAAGTTATTCACACATGAAAGCAATTGCTAGCACAATTGTAGTGTTGAACTCTCTCGATTTCTCTCTACTATTCTATGCGAGATTGGTGGAATGTTTGAACTAGAGGCCCGATATTTTTAAGGTTGAAACTGAAGAACGTCAGAACCAATATTACCAAGAGATCAAACGTTCGTGGTCAGAATCTGAAGAACGTTAGAACCAAACTTTTTTAACACGGTCCAAGGGTAATGTGATTGACTCCTTTATCACTTTTATATGCTTTTTATTAAAATGCACAAACAATGTCAAGGAGACACGTGTATGGGAGTTTTATTTCCGCTGTGAATCATTTTTTGATTCAATTTACCTAGGCATGTGTATTTGTTTGCAAAACAAAATCCTAACAGTTATCTATGTTGTCGATGACTTCCACGACCTCAAGTCTGAGGAGAGAGAGAGAGAGAGAGAGCCGTGCTCTGATTTTGTGAAAGAACCGTAGCCCCGATTTTGTGAAAGAACCGTAGCCCCTCTCAATCTGGATTGAAACCCCAATATTTGACTTGGAAACGATGTTGTTTCTTTTTCATGCGGGAGACAACGTTGTTTTGAGTCAAGGGATTCACTTTCACAAATGTGGCACTTGCCTTGTCGTGTCAAGTGTCTGTTTCCCACCTCCAATGTTACGCGTACATATTTCACGAAAATCTTAGAAGTGGCAAAAATTGCCGCCAATGTAAAAGTTGGTGCATTTCAATATGACACCTAAAAGTTTGGGAATAGTATTAGGAAAAATCTAAATAGGTATCTATGATAAATTGATCTCAAATTAATGTTTTGACAATCAAAAATTTTGAATTGGTATTATTGTGACAAATTTACCAAAAAATTCAAATTGATATATTTGAGACAAATTTACTCTTAGTTAATCTATGTTAAATTGGACTAGTACATCTGCGACAAATGAAGGGTAAAACCTAAAACTGGTACATCTGTAAATTGCGATGTATCGTTTAATTCAAAAATTTAACAGAGAGTAAATTGTTACAAGTGTACTAGTTTGCTTCTCTCTTTTTTGAGAAAAAAAATAATTTAGTGTAGAATTATCACATTTATATTAGTTTAAGATTTTTCGTGGTATTAACCCAAAAAATTTAAGTCATAAGTTATCTCCCAACTGAAAATTTGCGTCTCTGTACACGACTCTTAGAAAGTTGAAGGTTGAGGCCCATATGGTCCCAGACAAAAGTTGGTGCCTCTTTTTTGTTGTGAAAAATCTCGTGATTTTGCCACCACTGAGAATCCTTTGTCGCTCAATGTTGGAAGGTCGTGAGCTATTGTGCTATCATTGAAACCCCCTTGTCACTCAATGTTGGAAGGTGGTAATGAATAGTAAGTAGGCCGGAACGTGATACGTGACTGGTCATATAATCATGGCTACATAGACGCTTCTGCATCGGCAATCTGACAACCACGGCTAACGGTACTTTCTGGGTGATAAGAGCTAATTGATCGACCAAACTTCATGTACTGAAAAGGAAAATTTGAGGGAATCATTCAAACACAAGCAACAGATAAAAGGGACTAAAGTGAGTGCTACGTTCTACCATACATTAGAACAGAAAGCTAAGCAGCTTAATATTGCAGGCTTCGAAAAGAATTACAAAGCTGAGCTTGTTTCGATTGCAGTACAGGCCATATAGACATATCAAAGTTCTGATCATGAGAGAGGAAAGTGTGGCCTTCCTCTTTTTATGTCATCACAGCCCCAAAATATATGTACTTATTGTCTTGCAAATCGCAGTTACGAAGGACACATGCACAACTTCACCAACTTGATTCACACTCCAAGTTAGTAAATTCAAAGCATCCATCCTGGAATGAACCCGGTGACATTTTGGCTCGAAACCGAAGCATTCATCTCGTCCAGACATGCTGGATTGTATCTGGAAAATAAGAATCATGAAAGAAAAACAAAAGAAGATCTACTCCGTTATTCATTGCGTCATGACGCCTTAAGATGTTTGTTAGTGCTTTGGTGAGTGAGTGGGAATGAGGATGCGAGTAGTTACCCGATTTGCAACGAGAGGTTGCCGTCCATTGGGTGGAAGAACCCTTCCGATTGAGGAGAAAAGAGGCTACAGGGAATGCCGCTGCCGCCGCCGCCGCCGTGACCGCCGGCTTCCCAGGCAAGTTGAAAAGGAATTTGCGGACCCACTTCTTCCAGCTAATTGTGAAGTACAGAATTTTTCAAACCTAATCAGTATGTGTATTTGAAGCAGTGCTATCATGATGATGAATCAAATAAAAGGTAGTCACTTCTTGTATTTTGCCACTAATCCACGGTGCTTACTGCATCAATTAGTCTGCTTGACATCAAGGTCTCCAATATAATGTGAGGATTATGCCAAAAGCTCCGGGTTAGGAAGCAGATACCATGGCAACTATACAATCACAACTATAAGTTTTCAGGAAAATCAACGTCTAATGCTGTCTACCTATGCTATAAGTTTGGCAACCATATGAATGGCAATGAAATAGTTCTACGTGAGATTTCATTATTCAAAGAGAATGCTTACACTGACGGCGTGCCATCATGTGACATCATGAAGTAAGTTTGTGTGATTGGCTCCAAAATGCGACTTAATAATACCACAATAGTCTTCCATTCGAAGAGTATGCGTGCACACATGTGAGAGGAAAATGCCACCCAAGAAACAAGATTTAGGACGCTAAAATAGCAAGAAATTGCGACAAGCTATGAATTGATTGCAGGAAACCATTTTTCATTGCAATAATGCGTAATTTTGCATTTGCAGCCCCTAAGGACAGTGTGTTACTCCCAGTTCCAAGAACTCATAATTATCCGATCTCTATGACACTCCATGCCTGGTTAAATAATTGAAACATTCAACAGTACTCAGTAGAAAGCAAGAGTTTCTCGTTAATACTTGGCCAAATGCACAGCAGGAAAGCTTCAAGAAAAATACTGCCGCATGAATAGAAGGTGAGAAGTGTAATCAGGTGGTTACCTTCTTGCTAAGGACTTTGTTGGTCTCTAGTAGCACTTGCTCCTAAGTAGATAGACACCATCCAACATAGAGCAAAGGGAATAAGAAAGGAAGGAAGTGAAACTGACTTCCAATCTAAAATGGCCAATTATTAATCAATCCGTACCCTGTTTTGGAGACTGGCAAGTTGATCAAGCATGAACTGGGTCTGCAACATTAATTAAGAGCAATTTCATCATCCAAGTGGTAGAGGGTTACATTACAAAAATATGCTCAAGACTCATGAGAGCTTCCTTTCTAATTACCATCTCTCTTCTCACAAGTTACCTTTGTCGAGCGAATGTGCTTCAATGAACTCTCCAGTTGACACTCCAGATGCTCAAGCTCTTTATTGTCTAGTGAAACTAAATCTTCCCCAAGCAGGTTCCTGTGGCTCACTCATATTTAGACTCCAGAAAGTACGCATTTTGAGCACAGTAATTAGTGCATTGTTTCGTCGCGAATGTAGTAGGAGTTAGTGGACGTAGAGGTTAAAAAGGCAAGACAAAAAATTCTGCGAATCTTACTATGGGTTTCTGATGGCCTGAAATTATAAAAACCAAACACAAAGTGGCTCAAACTATTGCTAACACGCAATAGCAAATTGAAACTTGTGGAAATTTTATTAGCAGATTCACAAGAATAAATGCTGTAGTTACTTTGTATTGGGAATTTCATGTACTTAATATTGAAAAATTGCGAAATCATGCCATGAACATACAAACTCAAACTGCAGATAGAGAGAGATTCAAACCGTTGAGATTGCTGGAGGGCCTCAACTCTTGCTTTTAGCCTCAAATATTCCTGGTAGCTGCTCTGCTTGACAATACAATTAGGATTAAAGCTTCACATACTAGATAAGTATTCACAACAGCCTGATAAACACTTGCCCTAGTAAGTAAATAAGCACTTGTCCTATGGATAAATCCTGCTCTGATCTTTTTTTAGTGGTCAGCTGGAATACTCTAAACCAGTTTTTGCACACTGAACTATGTCCACTTCGTCATTGTCATCATTTTCATAAACGAAGCATACAGAAATGGTGCTCTTGAAACAAGATCTCTCTCTCTCTCCCTCCCTCTCACACACACACGCACGCACGCATGCACACTCACAAATGCGGGCGGGCATGTGCACAATGAACAAAGAAAGAAAAGACCAAAGGTACCTGTGTCTCATCCATTGAATGGCTTGCGTTGAGCTGAGCACCATAGCTGCAGTTTCGGTACCTTTCAAGTGTTTTCATCATGCTAGGGCAAGAAGGTGAATGGGAACAGGGAATTAACATAAGATTGAACAAAAGAACACTAGGTTTTTACAAGAGATGGAGAATATGGGAGATGATACAGGACGCTATTATGCTTCAAAAGATGCCTGGTTCAAATCCAAACGCAAATAGAAAGGCACATGAGTCTACGTAAATGAATACTTAGGAGATTTCACGCCCTCACCTCCCGTTGCCTCCGAAAAGAAAAAAGATTACTCATACTCTTAGCAATCCTTATTAATGATTATGTTGGATCTCCCTTTGTTACCATATGCAAATGACAATAGAAAGGAAGTATGATAATTATAAGACAATCAATCACTTTTAGTCCTCTTAATCAATCGACCCAAATATTAAGGTCAACTCCATTTAGTATGTTGTCAAATGATGGTGAAATAACTCGAACTGAATGACACATCTTGAGGAATAGCGTTTGATGATCCACAAGAGCTATTATTGGGGATGGGAGGGATAGATAACGTAAGCCAACGGCAGGGTGGAATGATCTATCTAATAAATCTGGCGGGCCTTATGTAAATAGTAATAGATCCTTGTCCTATAGACTATAATTCTTATAAGCAGCTTTGGGATTAGCTCGTTTTCTTTTTCTTTTGGTAGATAGATAAGATATATAATGTGTGCTGTTCTCGAACAGCCAAAAATTTTCGGACAAAGGATTGCATATCCGATTCTATAACATACTGTCAAAGAATAAATTACCGGTTCCATGATTCTTTCCCCTAGGATATCAAGTTCGCATTCTTAATTAAAGAGTCTTCATCCTACCAGCCTTCACATTATTAACAAATAGAATGGAATCAGTTCTCTAACAGTTTTAATTTTTAAAATAGATGGTTGCAGATTCAATTCCAACACTTATGTAATAGATAAGCGAGTTGATTATCAATAGAGAAGCACGTAATACATGTCTCCATTTCATTTTGTTATTCGGATTTCCTCTCACTCCTATCAACCTCATCAGTGAATTCCAAATTTCAAGTTGCATTTGGTAACAACCAAAGAAAGGGCAAATATTAACTTCAAGATGGTTGATCAAAAATCAAGAAAAGAGTGTGAATCTTGATGCAACCCACGCACAGGCGCATCCTCAACAATATATGATAGAAAAGGCCTTTAAATCAGGATGGGTCATGGGTAAAAATCTGAACATGTTCCTTAAATTCGTCTGTAATGTTTTATTACATTATAAAATATAGGGAAACAAAGAAATATATAGAATTCTAGTAAACACTGTTTCATCTGGGGCGAACATCATTAATATTAACAGAGTAACTAGAAAATAAGGATATTCATGCGTTGGAGAAAATATTAGATTGTCTAACCACTACACATCTGTAATGTTTTATAACATTACAAAATCATTTTTATGCCAAAAGAGCAGTTGGCCCCACTCATTGTTGTGGGTCCAAGCGTCATTTCTTGATTGGCTCAGGAACATTGACATAGAGTGCTAGAATATCCAATATTTTCTCAGTTGATACATAGTAACTACTTGAAGAAAACAGCAATTTAAAATGAATTTGTCGACAGCTTGATTTGACTTTTTCCGGTTTTTAAGCTTGCATATGCAATGAAGCCCCAAGTTTTCTCTATATGTGCGCTTCTAGGGTTTTCATTGGGCATCGGACAAAAGAAAGAGCAGCCTTTTCTCTGCCATTGCAATTATGTTGAACTTAACAGCCCAAGTGAAGTTGTTTAGTGAGACTAAGAGGAAAAGGTATGTGAAGTATTGCAGATATATTTACTGGAGAAACATCGATCTTGAAATGAATTTTGATGGTGATTGTTAGAGGAATTTACAGGGAGAAAATATCATACACGATGCTACTGAAAGAAACCCTTTGAGAGGCTGATCATCAATCCTGAAAACGCTTTCCATGAGCACAAATGAGATAAAATAAAATCATAGGAAGAAAAAAAAGCAAGAAAAGGAAAAACAAGGAGAGTTGCGATCTGAATGTAATCTTTACTGGACCGAAGAAGAACCCTTTTCTTGAGAGCTTTGCGTTGTTTAAATTTCTTTTCTGAGAAGATCAAAGACCCCGAAAACCCAAAAAGGCTAACAAAAGTTTGATAGGTGCTCAGAGTTTTAAAAGCCAAGATCCAACACCAAGAAATCTAAACCCTCCTGATAAAACTGAAAAACCCTTGCAAGAATAAATCTAGAAAAAAAAATTGTTTCTTGATTATGAGGTGCTCATGTTGAAGAGCATCCAAAGTAACAAAAAGAAAGCAATGATCTGATTCGAAGAGTTTAAGAAAGAGATCAGAGCTAGAGCAGGGAGACAAGAATACCTAGAGCTGCTACAGTACTCAAAAAGCTTGCCTCGGCTGGAGAAGATGATGAGAGCGACCTCGGCATCACAGAGGACCGAGAGCTCATAAGCCTTCTTGAGAAGGCCATTCCTTCTCTTGGCAAAGGTCACTTGCCTGTTGATTTTGTTCTCTATCCTCTTCAGCTCAACCCTCCCTCTTCCCATTTTTAACACCCTCACACACTATTAAACTCTCTCTCCCTCTGTCTCTCTGTCTCTCTCTCTCTTACCAGTCTTGGTTAAGAGATGAGGAAACTTTATGAAGGACTATGAGAGCAGAGAGCACCCAAAAAGAGATAAGAAAGGAACAGTCCATTCTATGAAGGAAATGGAAATGGAAACCTGGGAAGGCTTGCACATGTCTCTGGATGTCTTTGTGTTTGGGTTTGTATGGTTTTATACATGTGCCATGTACTACACAACACACAACCACTAGCTTGTATTATCAGTATATAAATGCCTCTGCTGGTGGCGTGGACAGATATCTGTCTTACATTGCAATTGAGATGTAATCTTTGTTCTTGTTCAGTCCACCACTAACACACGGAAATCTGGAAGCCTAGGGTTTTCCACTGTGCAAACATAAATTCTGTACCATCTGAATTTCCGCTTCGGTTCCCTTCTCTCTCCTCGTGGACCTGTTCAATTATATTCATGCGCACTGGCCCGAAAATTTATCTACCTAAGATGAGCTTTCCTCATCATGTTAATCACATTAGATCACTATTACTATGAACCAAAAACCAAAATCCGTATGTACTTCTACTGTTGCATTGTATATGACAAGGTACTATGGCAATGGCAATGCCGGAAGGTTACATTGTCGCTAGATTTACCTCAATGTACATAAAAACTTATGTATTTAAAAAATTAGATCATTGTAAGAACTAATAAGAAATTACGGTGAAATAATATTTTGAATTGAAGTCATAAAAATTCGACAATACATATAAATTGAAATGCGTGAGATCGATCAAGAAGCGCCATCAAGTTTCATCATAAAGATGTTCGACTTTCATAACAAGTTTGCTGCACACCCAGGAGACCATGATGGGCTGGAGAAATCAAGATTAGCAGCCACCACAACTGGTTCGGACAGTGATTTTAAATCTCTTTTGGGGGCTGAATCAAGATGAAGGAGGTGGGGGAGGAGACTTCATGTAAATCATTCGGACATCCCAGATCCCTATGCTGTCATTCGTCATGTCATGTCGTGCATTATCTTTTCAACGTACGATAGCACACAAAGCGGTACATGGGATTTGTTCAAGGTTTGCACCTTGTGTCCTTTGGATGAAAGCATCATCCTTAAGAAAGCAACTAAATAATTGACTGGACAGGTGTCAAAAATCCATTCGGCTTCTGCACCAAGAAATTTTGAATCCCTTTGCTCCTGCTTCTTTTTATTTATTTATTTATTTTGATTCAAGATTTTAGAATCATTCACTGCACATTCGACTTTAACTTTAATTTATGTCACAGACTTCTTTTTCATTTCGCAAATGCAATATACTAATTTATCTATTGACAAATCTTGACTAATGTAATTTACAACAATTTTAATCATCTACCTTAAGAATGACATAGTTTTGATCATATAGGTGCAATGTGCGGATCATTTTGATTAGTACATATAGGCACGTTTGATGAACTCCACATTTCACATCTAGCACGATAGGATAGAGCGTGCATTCATTTCGAGTGCATGATGTAATTAATGATATGGTAGGTGTGAGAAAAATATCATCACTTAACATGTTACCTTAGAATGACATACCCATCCACACAACAACTATAATCAAAGTCGGAGGAACGTTTGTCTCGGGGCGTTAACCCTAATCAATGCTCAAAGAAACACATAAAGTTCAAAGACTTTGCCAAAATCACGACACGAATCTCATCTTGTACTTACCTAACCTCAATCTTCATTACTTAATCATCTATTCTTGATTTAGCCTATAAAGATGTAGCTTTTTTCCCCCTTTGTTTCAACACTTGCCCAAAAATAAACCATTTGAGTTTTGTCAAGGAAAAATGACATAAACAACTCATGAACTTTAGCTCAACGTGTAATTTGGTCATGAACTTTGAATATGTTCAATTTGATCCATGAATTTTTTGTACATGTTCAATATAGTCATTGAACTGTATGAAAATATCCAATGCAGTCCATTTTCATTAATATAAGACCAGAGACTAAATTGAACATTTTTATATAAGGATTATATCAAATATGTATCAATAGTTCAAAGATTATATTTAACAAATTAAAAATTCATGGATCATATTACATATTAAGTTAAAATTCATGAATTACATTGAGCAATTTGAAAGTTCTTGAATGAAATTGCATATTGGATCAAAGTTCATATTATTACCTCTTTTGTCAATCCTTTGAAAATCAAATCAAATTGATTTTCTTTTTTTAAAATTTTGTTAAAGATAATATGATATGTGCTTCTACTAAGGTTCACAGAAGAGACCAAGGGACAAAAGGGTGACTCTCTTTCTGCTTTGTCTGTGAATTAGGCTTGCACGGTCATCGAAATCTGTCTCTGAATTAGATTGATCAATTGAAAATTGCAGTGGGCGCACACGTGTCGCCCCACGACTGGTTGGTCGCGCACTTCTTCTCCGACCTCGGGGTGAACGCAGGCCGTTCGGTGTCTGGAAAAAGTGCCGAAATTACGGCTACTCAATCTAACAGGGACACGTGTCAATATGGGCTTACGCTCTAATCCAGCGGTTAAAAAGGAGGTAAAGTAAAAAAAATTATTTTTTATTTTTCAATAACAAATGATGGTCGGTACCCTACCTAAAAGAAAAAAAAAAAAGGATTCTTCTTCCATGAAGTGTATCTTAGATTTTTTTTTTTTTGATGATTTTTATTTATCATAGACTTTATGATTCTCTTAACATGATCCTGGCTTAATCCGTCAAAGCTTTTAAAATTTAAGTATTGCAAGATTAAAACTTATGTAATTTTCTTATTTATTTTTGAAGTTCATAATATTCTTTTATGAAGTTTGAATTTTGAAGAAACCATACTAAGAATAAGTAGAAAGCAACTTTTTTGGCTTTAAAATCGCTAATTTGTTTGGCAAAAGTTACTATAGAACTTTTCCATCAAAACAAATGTACATGCACTATTTTTAAACACGTCTTGCAAAATAGCGAATAATTTTAAATATCATGTTCAGTATACTTGTAAACATTTGAGGTGCTCAATATTAATAAAATTTAAACACCAAAAGAGGAAAGGCGTAAAAAATTTTAAAAGTCAGACGCTTGCATTGGCTATTTGTAGCGTGATGATTCTTCACCCTATCACGAACTAGCTGAAATTAGTTGACTTTTTAGTTACTTTTTCGATGTCGCAACAGTGATTCGATGTCAATGTAGTAGTTATGTGAATGTTTTAATCAAGCTAAGAAGCCTTAAATGCATGAATTTATGTTTCGTAGGTGTTGCCTAATCTAGAATAGGACGTGAGTGTCTTTTTCTAATTCACACTTTTCGAAGTACAGATTTTTTTTTTTAGGTAACACAACTTGACTATAGAATTACCAATTATATAATTATACCTATGATGATTCCCCAAATGTTATTTTAGGATAAAAAAACCTTTCACTCGAGACAATCTTCACTAAATCTATCACAATATGTATTGCTATCGTCATCGCGATCAACTCATCCAATTGTAAAAAGGCAAGTGGATTCCAAATTCCTATTACATTTTGCAATTCACATACAATTTATAGTTCTTTTATTTGCCATATAAGGAGGAACTTTGGCTAGAATTCGATTAAATATTCCGAATCTCATGCATTTCAAATGCAACCCAAGTTAATAGTTCCATCTGAATTAGCTCCTATTAGCTAAAATCATTATCTAATTAGGGGAATAGGGCCCTCAATTCAGCTACATTAAATTTAAAGATATGATTTCAGATTCTCCTAATGGAGCTGGCACATGTCAATTGGAGGAATAGACATCTCTAAAACGACTTCAGCAATAGCTACTGGTCTTTGTGTATGTGTGGGTGGATCAAGGTCATTATCATGGCCATGTTTAGCTATTCCATTTGTATGGACACGAAAAAATTATAAAGAAAAAAGGATGAATTTGTCTTTTCTTTTGGAACCCTTTTAATTTTTAGAGTTCTAGGTATCTGTTAATATTCCTGAAAATTGTTTCTTCTTTCTTTCCGTGAAAAATATTTCAGGACCTTAGGACATTTTTTCTGGTGTATCACAATGTGGATCACTGTACACAATTGAATTGAGAGGTCTATTATGCAGATATGAACCATCTTATTGTCATTATAAATAACCTAGAAGGACGTGAACAACGTGATGATCTGCATTTACTCTCCTTCCCCAGTTGAAGAACTTCCTGATATGCCTCGCTGCATGGACTTGGAACATTGGTCCAACGCAAAATTAGAGCCTTTCTAGTAGGGGTGTGCAACCAGACCGGGTTTACTTGAGAACTGGATCGGACCACCCGAAATTAGAGCGGGAACCAAGAACCGGTTCTAGTTTTTGGGAACCGGTTGAAACCGGTCCAGAAACCGGGTCCAAGCAAGGACCCACATGGAATCGGACCGGTTTTGGAACCGGTTTTTTCCCTGTTAAAAAAATAAAATCGTCTTTCTATGTAGTGCCTTTGAGTCTCTCTATCTTCGAAGAATTGTTAAAAAAAGAAAGCCTCTTTCTAAATCAAACTAAGGGAACATTGTCTTCGAAAAACTGTTCTTATGCATTGTTTTTCTTTTTTAATGGTCTCACCTTTAACTATAGTAATAGTTGCGGGACAAGCGCTACCAAATGTTATGGCACTAATTAAAACATTCTTAGTCCAGCTCAGAAAATATGTCCTCTTAATAATAGTTTCGTTGCATACATATGAGCAGGTGTATTAGATTATATCAACAATATTTGTGGAAATGAGAATAATATTATACCTATTTATTGTTGCTAATGTTTATGCAATGTTAGGATTTTTGCTTTGTCTTATAATGTTAGGAGGATTACGTTATTATTTTTTTGCAAATTAATGTAAAATTCGAAGTGATATAGGATATCAGACAGTTGCAAAACAGGTTCCAATGAAAAAGGGTAGACCTTGTTTCTAGATCGGAAAATAGCGTCGGGTCCAAAATAGTATCTTATAAAAACAAGATAGGATACATGGTCTAAAAAAGGAGAATCGGTTCTAATAAGATTGGGTATAGGATCCCGGTCTAGACCCTAACCACCTTCGATCCGATTACCCCTACTTTCTAGCCGACTCTACATAGAACATATCAAGTTCACTTGAGGACACGAAAAGAAAGAGCACTTGCAAACTTTGCTAATGCTAAGTGAGATTTCAAACAAGTCCCCCAATTTGATTTGAATCTCTTAAACAAACTTCGAGAATAATCACAGATTTGGCTCAACAGGAAGACGCGGATCTTTCCAAAGGCGATTGGCACGGAGCATGATAGAAAAGTTTTAGTTCTCGGTCAAGTAGATTCAGGACAGACGGGGCTAGGCTCAAAGCCAGGGATTGCGTTGAACATCAGAGGAAGATTGACGGCAAGTGCTAACCTGGAGCATATAAGAACCCAAGGTCGCCGGGTGTGATGTCTTGTTCTCGTTAAAAATTAAACCAAATTCATAAATATCATTGATGCTGAGACTTTGTTAAACTATCGAGTTGCCGATATCAATTGGTGACCTTGATCCTAGAATTGATATCGAAGACTACTCGGTACTCGCGTTGAAAAAGAGTCATTATTGTAGCATTACTTTTAAGAAGTTTGTTCGTATTTCTATGTTCTGTCTATTTGTGTCTCTAGATCTTTTGTAAGTTCCTAGGAATTTATCTTCTTGGAACGCTAGCTATATTTATGAGGAAGAGTAAATGTCATGAAACAAGTCAATAAAAAGGCGAGCCTTGTAATTGTTTTCAATAAGGTAAAATAAGGTAAATTAAACATAAAGTCTATCTATCTCCTTCTCTTCTTTGTGTGAGTTTCACCTTCAAAATTTCTCCCAACAAATTGGTATCAGAGCTGCGCCAATGATGTTCAACAGTTCTTCCCCGCAAGTTGATTGTGAGGCCACCGAGGTTCTCTCCAGGTGCTTTCCACATCAGCATTCCCTCCTTTTGTTCGACCGTGATTAAGGATGCCCTCGAAGCTGTCCTATGCGAAATGCATTTGCCCGGTGCTCTAAAGGCCTTCGGATATGCAGGAAAGGATCCCCTGGAAGCGGTGATATGATGCCTTCACTACCATCATCAGCGCATAAAGTGAAGCCTAAATTTTTCAGGGAAGAATTTTTCAGGGAAGTCGAGGATGTAAAATTCCTCTTTGCATACATCGAACGATAGGATGCAGTCGGATTCGACCCTAAAGTTCATTTTCCTGTAGATGGCCTTTTTCCAGGACATCGGATCACTTGCATGGCGATTCCACATATTGTCTGTAACCGGCAATGTTCTCCACTTATATTCTCCGAGCGTAATCAACTCGAACCGCATTGTCTTGCCTTGGACATTGACAGTAGTTCGCAGGATTTTGTACTATCCTATAAAAGGGTCAAAGCCTATTCGGACATGATGGCAATAAACAAACCTTCTCTCGACGTTGGCAATTGCCGGTACTCCCTCGTTATAGGGTTGCACACAGAGACAGGATGGAGCAACCAGGGAGAAGCTAGAAAAAGCAATCCCCGGCAAGACCCCATAACCAAAAGTCCTTGAAGCAGAGATAAGAACCCGGCGAGAGTTGCATCCCTCGGGATCCTCACAATGGAGCTAACCCCTGAGTTCGTCATCTAGCATGCTGAGCGACGGGATGATGAGCCCTTGACGTATGTTAACAAGCCGCTCGATGAAGACAGGATCTTTCGTCAAGTGACACGAGGACTTAACACCCGCATTGGTTGCGAGCCTGACTAGTATATTGAATATGATATCAATAATGAAGTAGGGAGTACTCATGCTGTCACCATGGCGTTGTCTTTGGATTGCCATTGGAGGGAAGAAGACATCAAATTAGCTATTTCAGTTATGTTCCGATGGTGCACTTTTAAACAAGATAAAAGAACGGGGCTTTGCTAGCATATTGGTTTTTGGGTTATCATGAGAATAACGACATATCATGAGTCACAAATTCTTGAAGAAGTAGACCCGACAACAATTTATAATTATGTGTTATTTGATTTTCTGTAATCCAAAATAAACTATTATTCTCATAGTATATCAAAGATTGTCACATAATCATTTTTCAAAAAAATAGGTACCACAAGCACATAAATAGCAGAACAAAGGATACCATAAAGGAAAACCTAATAGGAATGTAAAGTGCAATCCATGTTTTTTCCATCTTTGTTTGGTGCTCTGTGGTTCAATTTCCTTTTTTCCAGTCGTTGTTCCACGGATAGATCTCCAGAAACCCAATAATTTCACGACAACATGTTGTTCCATAATCGGAAGTACAATTCGTTGCGCAAATAGTCTGATAACAATGAATTGCATTACATCTCTATTTCCTAGAACTCTTTTGTGGATTCTAATGTAGTATAGTCAACAAAAGTCCGTTTAGGATATCACCTATGAAGCATGAGACTGATGTATCACGGCAACTCAATGTGGTATGGTAACCATTTTACAGTCTCTTATTCCTGGATTGCCAAGATAAGTCGATTATTTTAGGACACCGACCTAACCTGACAGGTTGTGGAAATACAACTTCAATTATACCAATGATTTCAAAGCGATTGCTGGAACGGATATATCAACCTACATGAACACCCTTCAATGATATCAACCCACCTGGAAACCATCAATGATCATATCAGCCCTTCAATTAGTGTTGCAATCAGCATCGAGCAAAGTCACACACATTATTTGAAGTAGATTCTAAAATGAATCCTATTCTTATATAGTGCCTCCATAATGATATTGTCACTATCCACACTTCTCATTCTTCACACAGATGCAATGACGAGAGAAAAAAAATTTTGCTCTCAATCATGCACTCAACTCAATTGCTACAAACAACAAACAATTTCTAGATTCCAAGAAACAACGATCCGTGTTCCCGTTCAAGGGAAAGAAAACCAGAGATACTCATTTTTCAAATGCTGAGCATGAACTTCATCCAGCAAGTCCTTATCATCAGCCCTTGGGAGCTCAAATATCAGACAAGAACAACAGGAAAATGCCCAAATGAGTTCAGATCAAATCAAATGCAAGGTGCAGCAACACGATCAGCAAGATTTTTAGCTCGGGAAGCCATTATTTAAAGCCCCCAAAAGGAAAAAGAAAAAGAAAAAGAACAAGAGATAAAGTGAACAGTCATGTAAAGTATCAATCTTTTCCAATTCAAACAGAGAGATTCTCAGAGGGAAAGGAAGGGATCGACAATACTACCAGTCAAGAAACCGACTTTGCTTAACCGAGCTGTGTCCCAAGTGTGGGATGTCTGAATGGTTTCCGTTGCATAGTGGACATGACTAAACCTGCCATATGGTCAAAGCGATTTAGATGCGTTTCAGACCAAGATTTTGTGCCATCTAGGAACTCTGAATCTTAATGCTTCATTGTATATCTCTTGAACTCCTTTTAAGTAACTCATATCAATAATGTGTGTCGGGATGTGGCGAATTCCTATTTCGTTAAAAGTTTCGGGGTGTTCAATTCAACGTGTAACTCTTCACACATCCTTTTACATGTAGATATTATCAAACATGTAACTAAAACTGATAGTAGCCCCACTTTGATCCAGCCATGGATCGATTTGATTCACCTTTTTCCGGAAATTGTAGGCCGTAAGAAGTCCTTTTAGTCGCTCGTGACCCGAGAACAATGGCCAAAACAGTCCTTCCATACAATTTACTTAACGGTAGACTACATTGTCGGTCCTCAATCCACATCAATCTAGGCACTAATGGCACAGTAATTCCCGGTACATGCATTCCTACCCATGCACAGTGCAAATTATTGTTTCTTCTAACGACCGGAAGTTCACCTTAAGAAAGTAGACCGGGTAAACATGTTGTGTAGCAAATCTCGAGCGATCGTCGAAATAATGAAGCGTTCACATTTGGTGACGACGGAAAGGAATCGGATCATATCCTTGTGCCTTAATGTCTTTCTCTGAAAGTCATGAGCATACTAAGTATCTCAATATTACCCGATCAAGCATGATTAATTCGGTCATGATTCCCGACAATTTATTATATTTCTTTTTCAGTGTGATGGGCCAAAGATTTCTGCCTGCACAAGTGAATTCATTTATAGTATAGATTCGATCTTCCTCATCCTACAACTAAATTTCTTTTACTCTCTTTGTAAACGAAAGAACCTGCCGTAATCATCACTGCATGAAATTTCCATTGACGTTGGGAAGAACATAAGTGAATCCACAAAATAACACAAAAATCCTTCAGTACTTGCAATTGTTAATGTTGAACAAAAAGAGTTATTCCTAGACTACAAATACCATCCCTTGTAACATTTCTGCAAAGGAGCTGCTCAAATAATCACGGATATGGCCAAACGGGGGAGAAAACACAGTACTGACAAAGGGTCAGACTGAAGACAACAATAAGTTTAGCCCTAGGAGATAAGAAGAGCATCTCACAATCATGCAGTTTCAGGTGATACAAGGCTAGGCTCATAACCACGTACTGTAATGAACATCGAAGGGAGGCCAGGGATGTCAAGCGGCAGGTAATTCGCCCTTTCTGGGAGGAACTGAGTGAAGTGTTTTTTTGGGCTCCAAACGTCCCCATAACAATCACTTACCTCTAACAGATAACATTCTGGGCTCCACCAACCGATGACTTTATAAGTCATGTAGGGATTCCACTCCACGTTAGTATCGTGTTCATCCCAAAACTCGATGGAAAGGTCTTCGAGCTTGTCCCCCATCATTTCCCATAATCTCATCTGCTCGTTATCATGTTCTACTATAGTCAAGCGTCCTCCAAATCCTAGCAGCTCAAGTTCTGTGGGTTCAATCATTGTTGTGCCATGAGTATATCCATTAGGGACAAAACCTTGGGGAGGTAGGAGCAATTGACCATCATCATCACGGCGTACTCCAAGACCAAAGTGGCCAACATCTTCAGCACGTGGGCTGATGCCAAAGCTGGATATATCTTTGGGAAATGGAATCTTCCGAAACTTCTCATGACATACGTCAAATGATAAGAGGAAGTCAGATGCTGTTGCGGAGGCTTTCCAGTGAATGGCCCTGTTCCAAAAGACAGGTTCATATACAAAATAAGCCTCCCAATGATTGGGTACATCCAATTTCCTCCATGAACTCGCTCCTAGTGTAGTCACTTCGAAGCATCTTCTTCCTTCATGAACATATGTCCGCAGAACTTTGTACTTTCCTGTTGAAGGATCGAAACCGAGTCCAACTTGATGATCTTCAATATCTTTTTCACCTGATGTTGGCAATCTTCTGTACTCCCTTGTTACAGGATTGAAAACAAAAACAGGATCAAGAGCTGACAAAGAACCTACACATACCAATCCTCGGCAAGTGCCCATGGCCGAAAGTCCTTTTAGCGGATCAATGTGAACCTGTCTAACCCTGCGTCCCCCAATATCCACGAAAAGAAACGGTTGTGTGGAGTCATTCTCTACACAATTGGGTTCAAGGATAAGAGACGGTGGCTTGTCAACATTGCTACTCAAAAGCTGCTCGATGAAAGCAGGAGATTTTGTCAGGTAACACCAGGCCTTGCAGACACATCTGCAACGTAGGACTGAGTCGATAGGAAGCTTGCATAATATTTCTGTTGTAATCTCTGGAGACAAGTAGGGAATGCTCTCGTTGCCACTGCCGCTTCTTTTCTCTGATTTCTCCATTTTAGGCCAAAATATATCAATTTCTTCTTAGCTATGTTCCTGCAAGTTACACACAAATCAGTACCCCAAGCTTAAAAAAAAAAGCAGAACAAAGGGGTTATAAATGACCCTACAAGGAATCTTGAAAGGATCCTTGCTTTAATTTTCATCAATTGCAAAAATAACTGTTTTAGAAATGAGTTTTTCCTTTGTTTCTTTGTCGTGGTGTGGCCGTTGGATTTCAAGAAGCCTCAAATCCACACAACAATATGTTATTCTAATTTTAAGTACGTCCATGCACAAAGCAGTGGGTAAAATGCATCACACTTACTCAAGTTCTATTTATTAGAACTCTTGGGTAGCAACTTTTTATATTGCACTAGATAATAAAAGTTCACATGAAATGTAATTTATAATGACCACTCGGCATCACTGCCGGATATGGTAATGCTATTAACTTATCGATAACGGATTATCTCAGGACACCCACAAAGTAATAAAAAGTTATAATGACGGCCTTGATAATATCAATATTTCCAAAAACGATAAACTACTCGAATGACAATAGCTAATTATATGAGTGCCCTTCAGCGATATTAACACTTCCCAAAACCATGGATAGTCACATCGACTTGTTACCATGCAATTAAGACCTCTCCTCTCTAAAGATATCTCTAGAGCTATTATAAAATATATATCTCTAGTGTTTTCTCATACACCTAATTAGCTTCCCTCAAATTTCTACCAACTTCTCCACCATACTAGGTTACCAGCTTGTGGTTGCAAATGTCTAGAAGTCTCGAGCAGGTCGAGTCTACCATAAGCACCAACATTAAAATCCGGCCTCCCATTTTGAGCAAGTGTAAAATGGCTGACAGAGGGGAAGAGGTGGTGAACCAAGTGATCAGTGCATGCGAGAGGCGTGTGTGCAAGTGAGTGCACTGTGAAATGGTGATTGAATCAACAAGTTAAGGTCTTGCGAGTAAGTAACAAGAAAAATTGTGCAGACGAACTTTTGTTCCTTGTTGCGATAAAGTTTGAAATCCGCCTTCAGTGCTCATCTCCACCTACAACATCTTACACTTCCCTTAACCTCCATTTCTACTTGGTTTGAACCATTAGCCGGATCATGAACTAATTGTGAGTTTAAAGCGTGGGAATTGACATCACAAAAAAAACTTGATACTATCCTATTTTAAAGCGTGGGAATTGACATCACAAAAAATTTTGCTCTCATTTTCTGATTGGCTTGATCAAAAAGAAATCGGAAATCTCAAGAACCAAAGCCGAACTCCCCTTTGACGGAGACAACTGCAACGAAGCAAGGAAAAAGAACAGCAAAATACGCAACACAAACGAGAGAGACTAAATTACAGATATAGCCAGCAAGTGCAGATTCAGGGAAGGAAAAAGGACCACCCAAGAACAAGAGGAAAAAGCGAATTCAGATCGTACTCCACCGCAAGTGTGGGATGCATCAGCACGATCAGAGAGGATTCTCAACTTATACGAACATCAATGAACGAGCGACAAAAAGATTAGACAAAGAACGTCGAGAAACATAGAAGACAACTGTGAGAAGCATGGATATTTTCATTGCAACACGAAATTCAAACGAAAAAAGATAGAGAGGAGTCTACCATCAAGAAATCACCTTTGCTCGCTTGATCGTCGAAATGGATCGTTCAAGTGCTTCGATCTCAACTTCTTCTGATTCTTATTGGCAAATAAACCCTAAATTATTCCTACTACGACTTAAATACTAATTTTTTTTTTTATATATCACTAAAAACCTTAAAGTTACCCATTATCACATAAATACCCCTAATATTTTTTCTTTTATAATGAAAAACCCGAATTTATACCGTGTGATGCTATCTCCACCCTTATATGACTAAATGCACTCTATTTTCATTAAAAAGATAAAGTTGCTCTTAGTTAATCAATTGCAAGTTAAAGTGGTGCCCCCAATTTATTTACTTTCCTTCTTTTGTTACCTTTTGTTTTTTCTTTATTTCTTTGTGGGATTTAGTTGCCATAATTAAGAATATCACACATTTTTTCTTGTTTATTATGGATTTCCATATATATATAATGCATTATGCTTTCTCTTTATTTTTAGATTTACTTCCATAAAAATTATTTTTTCCAAAAGAGAAATTTTGAAGAAATCTAGTTATTTTCAATATTGTCAAGCAAATTTATGAATTAATTGTCCAGTAAAATCTAGAAAAGATTTAACATAGGTCACGTGTTTATAAACTTTGACTTTTTTGTTGTGCATATCACTATCAAATCTTTTTTCTAAGTACCATCAAAATCTCATTATTTTGGGTCGACAAAAATAAATATCGTTTGCAGGGTGTTTATGAACAATATCAAGGTGCCTCATTGCACATAGCTTTTTCATGCCAATGTTTTTAGTGTTTTTCTAAACACTCCTATAATGTCTTCTTGTCAATAGATGAAAAAAGACAAATTTTTTTATATAATAAATATAGAAACTTGAGCTATATTTTAGCCTAACGAAATTAAAAAAATAAAAAAGTCATCAAGAAAGTAAGTTTTTGAGAGATAACCTGTTATAAAAGTAATGATGCGGAGAAGGCTGGTCTTTATTTTCTACATAGCAATACGTTCAAATTTGACGAAAAATCATAAACAAAAACAGGCATGTTATTCTTAATTATGATAATTAGATCATACCCAAAATAACAAAAAAATTAAAAAAGAAAGGAAGTAAATAAATTTGAAGCCAACACTTTAGATTGCAAATAATATTGAGGACAATATTGTCTTTTTAATGAAAATGGGGGTGGATTTAGTTATATAGGGAGTGGAAATTGCGTCGCCCTTTATACCACCGTGACAAATATACCTCGGATGAAATTGAAATAGTGGGTATATATGTCACACATGTATAAATTTAGATTTTTTCGTGAAACAAAACAAGTTTGGGGTAGTTGTGACATAGTGTGCATGATTTTGGTTCTTTTTCTGTGATATTTGCCATTTTTACTTTTGTCTATCCTGCCTTCGTTTTCATTTTAGCTTTTCATTTCTATAATGTGTTGATTGTAGTTACCATATTAAGATTTTGTGATAAAAAATTAAAAGAGTATAAAAAATATTTATATGTATCTTCTATATATAAGTGAAACATGTCATTTGTCTTGTTTATTTAACCTTCCCTTAATATCCCTGCATTTTACAATAGAAAATCAATAAATAAGGGCATAAATATACTTAAGCACATCTTTAACACTAGCCACCACTTTAACAGATTATTATGAAGGGGTGTCGGAAGCCAAATGTAGGGCGGAAAAACTGTAAACCTAAATTTAGATAGGGATAATGATGTAAATTGTTCATGAACTTTTGTCCATTATGTAATGACGTTTTTGAATTTTTAATTTGTATAATGCGATCCTTAATCTTTGGCCTAATGCACAATGTTGTTCTTAAATTTTTAATTTTTCATTGTACTCCCCAAACCATTTGTAAATGGTTAATGTAGTCCCTAAATAAAATAAAATAAATTTAAAATTTTATGAACAAATTGAACATTAGACCAAAGTTAAATGACCATCAGTATCATTTTCCCACTTAAATATATCATTTCAAAATCTCCTACCGAAACTAACACCTATCAATTAGAGGAATAGACATCTCAAAAATGACATAAGTAAAAGCTCAATGTCATAGTAAAAAAATTAGCAATAGATGTGTCAAAATGGGTTGACGACCCATTTATTAACCCATATATGATGAGTTGGGTCATGCATGGATTAACTAAATCTTGATAAATGGATTGATAAGTGTTTGAGTAAAAAAGTCAAATAAAATATGGGTTTTTGATGGGTCTAAAGTTCAATCCACTAGCAATCCCCTTTCACTTGCCTTTAGGTTCAGGTGGGGGTTTTCCGGCAGGGCAACTTATTTTCTAGTTTTATCTTCTACTTATGACCTTCTTCTTTTTTCAAAATTGAAAAATAGTAAAAAATGTATTATCATTCATGCTTTAAAAAACTGTGAAAATTAATATATGATTATAAATGTCAATATTTATTGACTTATTAATTTTAAGAGATGTCGGATACTTCATTATAAAACTCGAAAATTTTGTAATAAAGAAAAGGTAGCTAACTTTTTTGGAATCTCATAAAGCTACTAAATTTTTTTTTATGCTTTACACACTACATGCATTGCATAAAAGTCATTGTTTTCACATATCTATGTGCTTTGATAATGTTGGTTGGGTTGAGTATGAGGTGAGTGTAGGTCAGGTTAGGTATGGGTATATGAATTTGTATTGCATATATATAGATTAAGAAGGGTTAAGTGGGTCGATTTGAGTTAGATCATTTTTTACCCAACTACCTATTTAACACAATTATTTTATTGAAATCCCCATTTGAAACCCCTTTCTCAAGTGGAGCTATTGGTTGGAGGAGTTACTCGGAATGCCGACAAGATATTAGCATTTGTCTTTGTCCTTGCGTGTGTGTGTGAAGGTATCAAAGTCATCGTCATGGCCATATTTAACTATTCCATTTGTACGGACAAGAAAATATTATACATAGACGGATGAAAAGAAACAACTCAACTCTTCTTTGTACCCTTTCGATTTTTAAAATTTTTGGGTATCTCTTTATATTCCTGAAAATTGTTTTTTCCCCATGAAAAATGTTTTCAGGGCGTTAGGTCATGCTTTACAAGGCAGAATTGGATTGAGAAATCTGTTATAGGGATATGTCTCATCTTGTTGTCATTGTGAATAAACTAGAAACACGAGAACTATATAAAGAACATATATATAGCCAGCAAGTACGAATTCAGGGGAGGAAAAAGACCACCCAAGAACAAGAGGAAAATGGTCGGGCAAATTCGGATCGTACTTCAATGCAAGTCCTAGATGCGTCAACACGATGAGACAGATTCTCAACTAAGACAAACATCAATGAACAAGCGACAAAAAGTTCAGAGAAAGAACATTGGGAAATGGAGAAGACAACAATGAGAAATGTAACGGCCGTGGGTTGGCGAGTGTAAGCTCGTCGGACCCGGTGGATCTTAAGTATCAAAAAAAAGTAAGAAACATAAATCTTTTCATTCCAACACAAAATTCAAATGAAAAAAGGATAGGGAGGAGGCGTCAATTCTACCATCAAGAAATCACCTTTGCTCACTTGATCATTGAAATGGATCGTGCAAGTGCTTCGAGCTCAACTTCATCACTTTCTTATTGGCAAAAAAACCCTAAACTATCCTCTAGCGAATCAATTATCCAAACTTTTTTTATGTCACTAAAACCCCAAAGTTGTCCATTGTTATATAAATACCCCAAAAAAATCATCTTAAAAAAGCCTGAATTTATATCAAGGGACCTAAATGCACCACATTTTCATGAAAAAGACAAAGTTGCCCTTAATTAGTCAATTGCAATATAAAGTGGTAGTCCTAATTTATTTACTTTCCTTCTTTTGTTAGTTTTTCTATTTCAATGTAGGATCTAGTTGCCATAACTAAGGATATCACATGTTTCATTCTTGTTTATTGTGGATATCCTATATATATTAAATGCATTATATTTTATCTTTAATTTTAGATTTTACTTCCATAAAAATTAGTTTTGTTGAAAAGAAAATTTTGAAGAAATCTTGTCATTTTCTACATTGTCAAGCAAATTAATGGATTAATTGTCTAGTGAAATCTAAAAAATATTTAACATAGATGACTTTTTAACACAGTCAGATTTTAGGGGAAATTCCAAAAAAGGGCCCCAAATACTTTCAGTTTCTCAAATAAGGGCTCGAAGTTGACCTTGTTTCAAATGAGGGCCTAACATTGTTGGTTACTGGCCGGCAACCGGCTGGCTAAATTTTCCGATTGATCAATGGCATTTTTGTCATTTGCCACTTTTCCTTTTTTTTTTCTTTCCTTTTTTCTTCTGTTTGGGCAAGGGTCGCCCTCGCCCTAGGGAGGCCGCCTTGCGGCCATCCGCAAGGTCGGCCCTCGATGGCCGCGGGCGAGGTCAACCTCGCCAAATCTGGCGAGGGTCGGCCACCCTCGCAGACCCCAGGCGAGGGATGGGCGAGGCCGTCTCTCGCCCTGAGGGAGGCCATCCGCAAGGTAAGCTCTCGTTGACCGTGGGCTCATTGGCCCTCATCGGCCGTGAGGGGCGGCCTCCCCTAGGACAAGGGTCGCCTGGCCTAGCCCTGTGTGTGCTTCACCAGTGGCCAGCCCGGCCATCGGTGATGGAGAAGAAGATGATCAGAAAAAAGGAAAGAAAAAAAAAAATAGTAAATGATGAAAATACCTTTGATCGCTGAAAAGTCAGGCATTTATTTGAAACAGATATAACCACTTTAGGCCCTTATTTGAAACAAGATTCACTTCAGGCTTTTATTTGAAAAAGTGATGACACTTCATACCATTATTTGAAACAAAGTCAACTTCGAGCCCTTACTTGAGAAATTGAGGGCACTTGAAACCCTTTTTTGGAATTTTCCCGATATTTTATAAACTCACTTTTTTGTTGTACATATCATCATCAAATCTTTTTAATTAGTTGTCTTTTGTATACATATACATTTTATGGGATGATTGGATGAGATCACAAAAAAATAAAAATAAACTCTTTAAAGCTTTTCCATGACAAAATCATATTGACATTCCCATTCATGAAACTTCAAAAGATGGAATCTAATTATATCAAAGCTTTGCATAAAATAAGAAATTTTTTAAAGTACCATTGAAATTTTATTATTTTGGATCGACAAAAATGAATATCATTCGCGGGGTGTTTACGAACATTGTCAAGATAGCTCATTGCGCATAACTTTTACATGCCAATGTTTTTAGTGTTTTTCTAAACACTCTTATAACATCTTACATGCTGCATGTCAAAGCATCTCATCAATATAATGAAAAAATCAAATTCTTTGATACAGTAAATATAGGGACTTCATATATATTTTAGACTAAAAAAATTTAAAAATAAAAAGTCACCAAGAAAGTAAGCTTTTGAGAGATAAACCGTTAAAAGAGCAATGATGCAGTAGAGACTAGTTTTTATTTTTAAAATAGCAATAAGTTCAAATTTGAGAAAAAAAAATCATAAACAAAAACAAGCATGTGACATTCTTAATTATGACAATCTACCCAAAATAATAAAAACTAGAAAAAGAAAGAAAGTGAATAAATTTGGAGCCACCATTTTAGACTGCAAATGAAATTGGGGACAATATTTTCTTTTTAATGAAAATGGGGGTGGATTCATTTATATAGGGAGTGGAAATAATATCGTCATTTATACCAGTGTGATAAATATACCATGAATAGAACTGAAATAGAGAGTATATATGTCACATATGTATAATTTGGGTTTTTTAGCGAAACAAAAATAGTTTTGGGTATTTGTGTCATAGTGGGCATAATTTTGGATTTTTCGTAATATTTGCCATTTTTTCTTTTGTCTATCCTACTTGGTCATTATTTTAGCTTTTCATTTCTATAATGTGTTGATTGTAATTACCATTTTAAGCTTTTGTCATAAAGATTAAAAACTACAAATTCTAAAAGAGTATAAAAAATATTTACATCTACTTTTTATATTTAAGCGAAACATTTAACCTATCTCGCTTATTTAACCTTTCCTTATTATTCCTGCATTAAACAATGGATTAAGCACATCTTTAACACTACCCACCATTTTAACATATAATTATTAAGTGGTGTCAAAAGCCGAAGGTGGAGAGGAAAATGTGTAAACCTAAATTTAAATAGGGATAATAGTCTAAATGGTCCATAAACTTTGATTCATTATGCAACGTTATAGCTAAATTTTTAATTTGTATAATGTAGTCATTGAGCTTTGGCCCAGTGTAAAATGTCACTACTAGATTTTCAATTGTTCAATATGCTCCTCGAACCATTTGTAAATAGTCAATGTAGTCCCTTAATTAAATGAAAATATTTAAAAGTTCATGGACAACATTAAATAAATTAAAACGATATTACACTTTGGACCAAAGTTGAAGCACCATTAGTGTCATTTTCCCACTTAAATATATTGTTTCAGATTCTCCTACTGAAACTAACACCTATCAATTAAAGGAATAGACATCTCAAAAGCGACATAAGTAAACTCTCCATGTACCAGTAGAAAATTTGGGAGCCAAAAAAAAAAAGGGACTCCCAAGAACTAAAGATGAACTCCCCTTTGATGAAGATAAAAGCAACGAAGCAAGGAAAAAGAGCAGCAATGTACGAATTATCATCAGTCACCCAAGCGAGAGAGAGAAAATTATAGATTTAGCCAACAAGTAAGGATTTGGAGAAGGAAAAAGGACCATCCGAGAACAAGAGGAAAATGGTCGAGCAAATTTGGATCGTACTTCACTGCAAGTGCAAGATGCATCGGCACGATCAGATAGGTTCTCAACAAATGTGAACATGAACGATTGACAGAAGGATAAGACAAAGAACATCGAAAAACAGAGAAGACAGTCGTGTGAACCATGAATCTTTTCATTCCCACATCAAATTTAAACGAAAAAACAAAGAGGAGTCGACGGTTCTACCGTCAGGAAATCAACTTTGCTCACTTGATTGTCGAAATAGATCGTTCAAGTGCTTCAAGCTCAACTTCTTCTCTTTCTTATTGGCTTAAAAAACCCTAAACTATTCCTACTGCAACATAAATACCCAAACTTTTTTTGTATCACTAAAAATCCTAAGATTGCCCATTGTGACATATATACTCCAAACTTTTTTATCATAAAAAATCTCAAATTTTACTAATATGATAAATATACTCTAGATAGAATCGAAACACATGTATAAACTTGGATTTTTTCATGAATTGAAAATTTTTTAGGTATTTGTGTCCTAGTGGGCATCATTTTGGGGTTTTTGTGATATTTGCCACTTTTTCTTTTGCCTATTCTACCTTGGTCTTTATTTTAGCATTTCATTTCTATAAGGAAAATTTTCAAAAAATGGCCCTAAATACTTTCATTTTCTCGAATAAAGGCCTAAAATGAGCATTGTTTCAAATAAGGGTCTGAAGTAGCCATGATTGTTTCAAATAAGGATCTGACATCACCGATCGCTAGCCAGCTAAATTTTCTAACAAGTCAATGGCATTTTTGTCATTTACTATTTTTTTTCTTTTTTCTTTCCTTTTTCCTTTTCTTTTCCTTTTTTCTTTCTAGTTGTTCTTCTTCATTGCCAACGACCAGCCATTGGCGAAGCCCACAAAGGGTTGGACGAGGGTCGCCCTCACCGACCATAAGCAAATGACGACCTCGCCTGGGTGAGGCGACCCTTGCCCTAGAGGAGGCCGCCCCTCGCGGCCATCCACGAGGTCGGCTCTCACCTGGGGTCAACGAGGGCTTGACGACCCTTGCCGATGGCAAGGGATGGCTGAAGATTGAGGAGCTGAAACTCACATGTTTGATTTCTCCCACTACGATCAAGCCGAAAACTCCCTTCGATCGACAAAGGTGGAGAACGACGGGAACGTGATTCAATTGAAGGTGGGTTCTTCAGGTGAGACTCCGAAGCAAGGGTGGTCAAGCCCTTGCTGGCCCCAAGCAAGGCCAACCCTTGCCAAATCTAGTGAGGTTGGCCTCACTTGTAGCAAGCGAGGATCGACCTCACGAATGGCTGTAAGGGGCGGCCTCCCCCAGGGCAAGGCAACCCTTGCCCAAGTGAGGCCATCCCTCACCTGTGTTTAGTAAGGGTGGCCCTAGCCGGGTTGAGCAAGGGCAACCCTCACCTAGCCCTCTGTGGGCTTCGTCGATGGCCGGCTGATCAGGCACTGACAACGATGAAGAAGAAGATCTAGAAAAATAAAAGGAAAAAGGAAAAAAAGAAATAAATGATAAATGACGAAAATACCCTTGATTGCCAGAATGTCGTGCCCTTATTTAAAACAAGATCCACTTTAGGCCCTTTTTTTAAGAAAGTGATGGCACTTTGAGCCCTTATTTAAAATAAAGTACACTTCAAACTCTTATTTGAGGACATTTGGAGCCCTTTTTTGAAATTTTTCCCATTCTATAATGTGTTGATTATAATTACCATATTAAGCTTTTGCCATAAGGATTAAAAACTACAATTTCTAAAAGAGTATAAAAAATATTTATATCTATTTTATAAATTTAAGCGAAACATGTGATTGGTCTCGCTTATTTAACCTCCCTTAATATTCCTGCATTAAATAATAGAAAGTCAATAAATAAGGGCATAAAAATAGTTAAGCGCATCTTTAACGCTACCCACCACTTCAACGGACTATTATTAAGGGGTGTTAGAAGCCGAAGGTGGAGTGAAAAAAGTGTAAACCTAAATTTAAAGAGGGATAATAGCATAAATGGCCCTTGAACTTTGATTCATTATACAATATTGTCTTTGAATTTTTAATTTGTATAATGTAGTCCTTAAGCTTTGGCCCAATGTATAATATCATTCCTAGATTTTTGATTTTCAATATGCTCCCTAAACCATCTTAAATGGTCAATGTAGTACCTAAATTAAATAAAAATGTTTAAAAGTTTATGAATGACATTAAACAAATTAAAAGTTTATGATTGACATTAAACATTAGACCAAACTTTAATGAACATATTAAATAAATTAAATGATATTGCACTTTGGACCAAAGCTAAAAGACCGTTAGTGTCATTTTCCCATTTAAATATATCACTTTAGATTCTCCTACTAAAACTAACACCTATCAATTAGAGAGATGAACATCTCAAAAATGACATTAGTAAAAGCTCCATTTACCAATTGAAAATTCAGCTGTAGATGTCTCAAAATGGGTTGAAGACCATTTATTATCTTATACATGATGAGTTGAGTCATGCATAAATTAGCTTAATCTTGATAAATGGGTTTATAAGTGTTTGTGTAATAAAGTTTAATGAAATATAAGTTTTTTTATGGGCCTAAAGCTCCATTCACTTGTTGTCCCTCTTCATTTATCTTTAGGTTCAATTTGAGGTTTTCGGATGAAGCGACTTATGAAATCATTTCTACTTCTCTACTTCTCTATTTTTCTATTCCGGGAAATCGGTTTGGAAAAGAAATCCATTTGGTAATGCAATTTCATTTTTCTATGTCTAGTACAAATTTGTACTCCAAAAATATATTTGGAATAGAAATCAAAAGTTAAAATTTTTTACTTCTCTATTTTTGGAACAAAAGTGAGAAACAATTTCTAGAACAAAAGTGAAAAACAAAAACTCATATTATTACTCACTCTCGTTATCGCTTTCCAATTACCCACCCGTCGCCCGACCGCCACTAACCACCATCAGTCACCAATCACCCCCACCGGTCGTCGCCATCGCCAGTCGCTAGTCACCACTGCTACCACCAGTTGCTGCCGCTCGAGAAGGAGAAATTTTATAATATTGTCAAACAAATTTTTATTCCAAAAACATAAATTTTATATCATTATCACACGCCTATTTTGTCTTAGAAATTCATTTGGGGAATAAAAATATAAAAATTGATTTCTAGCCAGAAATTGATTTTTGGGATAAAAATTTTATCATGCGCGCCCTTATTTTCTAATTTTATCTTCTACTTATGACCTTCTTCTAGTTTCAAAATTGTAAAATAGTAAAAAAAATTATTATCTTTCATGCTCTAAAAAATAGTGAAAATTAATATGTGATTATAAATTTCAATATTTATTGACTTATTGATTTTAAGAATTGTCTGTTACTTCATTGAAAAACTCGAAAATTTTGTAATAAAGAAAAAGTAGCAAACTTTTTTCAGGACCTCATAAAACTACTAAAATATTTTATCTTTTATACACTACATGCATAACATAAAAGTTATTATTTTCCAAATATCTATCTGTTTAGCTAATGTTGGTCGGGCCAGTGTGGAGTGAGTGTGGGTCGGATTAGACATGAGTCGTTTTAATTTGTATTGCATATATATATGGATTAAAACTGATTAATTTGATCGATCTGGATTGAATCACTTCCGACCTAACTTTCTCATTTGACAGCACTATTTTTCCAGGTGAAGCTCCAGGTTTGAGGAGTTACTCGGAATGCTGCCAAAATGTCAATGGTAGCCTTTGTTCGTGCGTGTGTGGAGGTATCAAGGTCATCGTCATGGCCATGTTCAGCTCTTCCATTCGTATGGAGACGAAAAATATTATACCTAAATGGATGAAAAGAAACAACTCAACTCTTTCTTGTACCCTTTCGTTTTTCATTATGAATAACGTAGAAACTCATGAATTGTATAAAGAGTTCATCTTACAAGTACTTCTTGATATGCCTCTTTGCATGAACTTGGAACATCGATTCAAACACGAAACTAGAGCCTTTTCTAGTTGACACTACAAAGAACATTTCACTTGATACCACAATGGAACTTTTGGAGCGCTTGCAAACTTTGGTTATACTAAGTGAAAGTCCAAACAAGTGTCTTTGATTGAATTTCTTAAACATACTTCCAAAATGGAGTTTGGTTAAACAGGAAGGAATGAATGTTTAGAATAGGCGATTGGTACCGACGATGACAGAAAAGTCGTATTTCTCAGTCAAGCAGTTTCACGAGAGACCGGGCTAGACTCAAAGCCAGGGATTGTGTTGAACGTCCAAAGAAGGTTCACAGCAAGTGCGAAACTCGAGCAAATGAGCACCCAGGTCATAGCCCATCGCTGTCATGTTCTTCCCGCAAGTTGATCATGAGGCTTCCGAGATCCTCTCCCGTCGCTTTCCACATCAGCATTTGCTCCTTTTGTTCGACCATGATCAAGGATGCCCTCGAAGCTGACCTATTCAAAGTGCATTGTTAGGTGCTCTAGAGGCCGAACGGATCAGAGGAAAGGATCCCCTGGAGGCAACGATATGACGCCTCCAACGCATAAAGTGACATGCCCAAATTTTCCAGGGAAGTCGAGGATGTAAAATTCCTCTTTGCATACATTGAACGACAAGATGCAGTCGGATTCGATGAAGTTCGTCTTCCAAAAAATGGCCTTGTTCCAGGACATCGGATCCCTTGCATGGTGGTTCCACATATTGTCCATAGTCGGCAATGTTCTCCACTTATATTCTCCATGCGTAACCACTTCGAACCACACTGTCTTGCCTTTGACCTTGACAACGGTTCGTAGGATTTTGTACTGTCCTGTAGAAGGGTCAAAGCCTATTCGGAACATGATGGCAATAAACGAACCTTCTACTCGACGTTGGCAACTGCTGGTAGTCCCTCATTATAGGGTCACACACAGACAGGATCAAGCAACTAGGGAGAGCTAGACAACGCAATCCCCAGCAAGACCCCCGACCAAAAGTCCTTGAAGTAGCTCAATTTGAACCTAGCGAAACTTGCATCCCTCGGGATCCACCCAGTGGAGCAAACACCCAAGTTCATCATCCGGCACACTAAGCAACTGGATGATGAGCGCTGGGCGTATGTTAACAAGCCGCTCAATGAGGACGGGATCTTTCGTCAAGAGACACGAAGACTAACAACTGCGTTGGTTGCGAGCCTGAGTAATATTTCAATTATGATATCAAGAATTAACTAGGGGACCCCCATGTTGTCGCCGCAGCTCTGCTTTCTTTGGATTTGCCATTGGAGGAAGAATATATCGAATTACCATTTTTTTAGTTATGTTCCCACAATGTACCTGCAAACGCAATAAATGGATTAGGTACCAGACGCACAATAAATGGAATATAGAGGATATCGTAAAGGAAAACCTACTAAGAATGTCAAGTGCGATCCATATTTTCCATCTTTGTTTGGTGTTCCATGGTTCAATTTCCTTTTTTCTGGTCGTTGTTCCACAGTTAGATCTCAACAAGCCCAATAATTTCACAACGACATGTTCCGAAATCGGAAGTACGATTCAACATGCAGATGGTTCTGTAACAATCAATTGCATCAGACCTCTAATTCCTAGAATTCTTCTGTGGATTCTAATACAGTGTAGTTTGTGAAAGTCCGTTTAGGATATCACCTATGAAGCATGGAATGATGCACCACGGCAAGCTGATGTAGTATGGCAACCCCTTTCGGTATCTTATTCCATTTTAGCTTTTGGATCGTAAAGACATCAATCGAATATATCAACCTACATGAACGCCCTTCAATAATATCAACACAACTAGACGCCGTCAATGATCAAATCAGTTCTTCAATTAGTGCTGCATTCAGCATCGAGAAAAGGTGCACACATTATTCGAAGTAGATTCTAAAATAAATCCTGCTCTTACATAGTGGCTTTACAATGATACTGTCACCATCGACACTTACTCATTCTTCACACAGATGCAATGAGACTGCGAAAAAAATTTGCTCTCGATTATGCACTCTTCTCCATTACTAGAAATGCGATGCAATTTCTAGAATCCATAAGAAGGGGAACTTCCAAGAAACAAAGATTGGTGTTCCTATACAAGGAAAAGAAAATCACAGGACTCATTTTTCAAATGCTGAACATGAACTTTAGCCAGCAACTCCTTCTCATCAGCCCTTGGGAACATGTTTATTAGACAACAACAAAAGGAAAATACCCAAATGAGTTCAGATCAGATCAAATGCAAGGTGCATCGATGCGATCAGAAAGATTCTTGGTTAGGGAAGCCATTGTTTAAAGCAACCAAAAGGAAGAAGAACAAGAACAAGAGATAAAGTGAACCAGTAATGTAAAGCATCGATCTTTTCTAGGCAGAGATTCTTAGCTAGGAAAGCCTTTGTTTAAAGCACCCCAAAGGAAAAAGGATAAGAACAAGGGATAAAGTGAAACAGTCATGTAAAGCATCAAATTTTTTCTTATTCAAACAGTGAGATTCTCAGAGGGAAAGCAAAGTATCGACAATTCTACCAGTCAAGAGACCGATTTTGCTCAACTAAGCTGTGTTAAGTGTGTGATGCCTGAAAGTTATTCATTGTAAAGTGGACATGACTACAAGTTTGCGATGCATGAAAGTTATTAATTGTACGATGGACATGACTAGACTTGCCATATGGTCAAAGCGCAATTTAGATCCGTTTTGGAGCTAAGATTTTGTGCCATCTAGGAACTTTGTTTGAATCTTAATCCTTCATTGTATATATCTTGGACTCCTTCTAATTAACTTGGATCGATAATATGTGTCGCAATGTAGTGAATTGCTGTTTACTTCAACGTGGAACTCTCTTCACATCCTTTCACACATGGATATCATACACGCAACTAAAGGTGATAGTAGCCCTACTTTGATCCAACGATTGATCGGTCTGATTCACTTTTTTGCCGAATTGCAGACCGTAAGAAGTTTTTTTAGTCGCTCGCGACCCTAGAACAGTGGCCAAAACAGTCCTTCCATACAATATATTTGACGGTAGGCGACAATGTCGGCACTGAATCCACGTCAATCTAGTTTTTGGCACCAATGGGATGGCAATTCCCCGTACGTGCATGCCTACCCATGCATAGTGCAGACTATTGAATCTTCTTAAGACAGGAAGTTCGCCTTAAGAAAGTAGACCAGGTAGACATGTCGTGGAGCAAATCTCAAGCGAGTGTCGAAATAATAATATAGGGCAAACATACTGCACAAATGCCAAAATTTAGCACAAAAATACTTAAGTACCAAAAATTCCGAAAAACACATTTTAAGTGCCACTTTTTTAGAAAATTAGGACATTTAAGTATCAAATCCAGTAAAAAGTGCTAGAAATCCAACATAACTTATTTTAATAATATAAGTTGTTTACGTGGCTCACCGGAAAGCTTAACTAGCGACAAAGAGCCAAAACGATGCCGTTTTAGCGCTAACGTGACACTTAATATAGCTATTAAGTTATATTAAAAACTAAATTTATTTAAAAACAAAAAACAAAGGGAAGGGGAGAGGGTACGACGAGGGCTTTGCAGCCCTTGCCGCTGCTACCCCACCATCGCTAAGAAGGGTTGGCAATAGTGGGGTGAAAGTCAACTGAGGCCGCCAGCCCCTAACCGACAGCAATGGCCCGCCCAGATCTAGGGCAAGGGTCGCAATCCTGCCCTATATCTGGCAAGAGTCACCCTCATCAGATCTAAGAGAGGACCACGACTCTCACCCCAACGTCGCCGACCCTTCCTGGCGATGGTGGGGAGGTAGCAATGAAGGATGCACAGCCCTTGCTAAACCCCCTCCCATTCCCTTTTCTTTTTAAATTTTTTAATTGATTTTGGGGCTTATTGCTAACGTGGCAATTTTTCTATAAAATGCCACGCAAACAATTCTTTTTCAAAAAAAAATGCCGCGTGGATATATATATATATATTTTTATAAGAATTGCCACGTCAGCAAAAAAAAAAAAAAAAAAGGCGTCGGAAAATGCCATGTATGCAATTTAACCGAAATTTCTGACCACTAACACTTAAGTAATCCATTTTTCTCTGATTTTAACCCTTAAATATATCTTTCAAAGCTTTTGACACTTAAGTATCCCTGTGCCAAATTCTGGCACCCGGAGGTGCCCACCACTCAATAATATAGTGATTGCATTTGGTGATGACACAAAGGTATCAAATCATATTCTTGTGCCTTGATGTTTTTCTCCGAAAGTTATTGAGCATTCCAAGGATCTCAATATTACCCCATCAAGCATGATCAATTTGGTCATGATTCCCAGAAATTTCTCATATTTCTTTTTAACTTGATGGGCTAAAAATTTATGCCAGGATAAGTGAATTCATTTATAGTATAGATTTGATCTCCCTCATCCTACGACTTATTTTCGTTTACTCTCCTTCTAAACCGAAGAACCCACCATAATCCTCTCCGCATGGAATTTCCATTATCTACGGGAAAAACATAAGTGAATTCACAACATAACACAAACAAGCCTTCAGTACTTACAATTATAAATGTTAAACAAAAAGAGTTATTCCTAGACTACAAGCTCTTATCCCTTGTAACATTTCTGCAAAGGAGCTTGAATAATCACAGATTTGGCTAAACGGGGGAGAAAACACAGTACTCAAAAAGGGTCAGACTGAAGATAACAAAAAGTTTAGCCCCAGGAGATAAGAAGAGCAACTCTCACTCATAGAGTTACAGGTGATACAAGGCTAGGCTCATAACTGCGTACCGTAGTGAACAACGGAGGGAGGCCAGGAATGTCCAGCGGCAGGTAAATTGCCCTTTCCGGAAGAAACTTTTTGAAGTGCATTTTTCGGTTCCGAACGGTACCATAGCAAGCACTTACCTCTAACAGATAACATTCCGGGCTCAACCAACCAATGACTTTATAAGTCATGTAGGGATTCCATAGCACGTGAGTATCATGTTCATCCCAACAGCAGATGGAAAGGTCTTCAAGCTTCTCCCCCGTCACTTCCCATAATCTCATCAGCTCGTTATCATGTTCTACTATAGTCAAGCGTCCTCTAAATCCTAGCAGCTCAAGTTCCTTGGGTTTGATCCTTGTCATGAGACGGGCATTTCCATAAGGGACAAAACCTTGGGGGGGTGCGAGCAATGGACCATCATTATCACGGCGTACTCCGGGGCCAAATTGGCCAACATCTTCGGCATGTGGCCTGATGCCAAAGTCATATACATCTCTGGGAAATGAAATCTTTCGAAACTTTTCATGACATATATCAAATGATAAGATGAAGTCACATCCTTCTTTAGAGGCTTTCCAGTGAATGGCCCCATTCCAAAATACAGGTTCATATACAAAATAAGCCCGCCAACAATCAGGTACATCCAATTTCCTCCATAATTTCGCTCCTAGTGTAGTCACTTCGAAGTACCTTATTCCTTCTTTAACATATGTCCGCAGAACTTTGTACTTTCTTGTTGAAGATTCGAAACCGAGTCCAACTAGATGACTGCAAATTTTTTTCCTTCCTGATGTTGGCAATCTTCTGTACTCCCTTGTTATGGGATTGAAAACAAAAACAGGATCAAGAGCTGACGGAGAGCCTACACATAGCAATCCTCGGCAAGTGCCCATGGCCGAAAGTTTTTTTAGCGGATCAATGAGAATCTTTCTAACCCTGTGTCCCTCGATATCAACCAAAAGAAACGGTTGTGTGGAGTCATTCTCTGCACAAATCTGTTCAAGGATAAGAGCCGGTTGCTTGTCAACATTGCTACTCAAAAGCTGCTCGATGAAAGTGTGAGATTTTGTCAGGTCACGCCAGGCCTTGCAGACACATCTACAGCATAGGACTGAGTCGATAGGAAGCTTGCAGAATATTTCTGATAGAATCTCTGGAGACAAGTAGGGAATGCTCTCGTTACCACTGCTGCTTCTTTTCTCTGATTTCTCCATTTTAGGCCCAAATATATCAATTTCTTCTTAGCTATGTTCCTGCAAGTTACCCACAAATCAATACCCCAATCTTAAAAAAGAAGCAGAACATAGGATTTATAGATGACCCTACAAGGAATCTTAAAAGGATCCATGCTTTAATTTTCATCAATTGCAAAAAGAACTGTTTTACAAATGGGCTTTTCTTTAGTTTCTTTGTTGTGGTGTCGCCGCTGGATTTCTATGTCGATGCACAAAGCAATGGGTAAAATGCATCTCACTTACTCAAGCTCTATTTATTAGAACTCTTTTGCAGCAACTTTCTATAGTGTGCTAGATTATGAAAGTTCACAAGAGATGTAATTTATAAAGGACCACTCTGCATCGCTACCAGATATGGTAAAACTTTTAAGTTGTCAATAAAAGACTATCTTAGGACACCCACATAGTAAAACAAATTATAAGGACAACCTCAATTACATCAATGTTTCCAAAAAAGATAAACACTTGAATGACAATAGCAAATTATATAATACCCTTACAGTGATAGTAACACTCCCAATAACCGTGGATAGTCACATCGACTTGTTATGATACAATTAACATCTCTCTCTCTCTCTCTCTCTCTCTCTCTCTCTCTCTGTGCAGATATCTCTAGGAATATCATAACATACATCTCTCTAGTATTCTCTCAGACACCTAATTAACTTCCCTCAGATTTCTACCTAGTTCACCACCATACCAGGCTTACCAGCTTGTGGCTGCAAATGTCTAGAACTCTCAAGCAGGTTGAGATCAGCATATGCACCAACATTAGGATCCGGTCTGCCACTTTGAGCAAGTGTAAAACCACTGACAGAGGGTAAGAGGGAGTGAACTTAGTGATCAGCACATGCGAGAGGCGTGTGTGCAATAAGTACGCTGTGCAATGGTGACTCAAACAATAGAGTAAGGTCTTACGAGTAAGCAACAATAAAAAAAATTGTACAATCGAACTTGAGTTTCTTGTTGCTGTAAAGTTGGAAATCCTCCTTCAGTGCTCATCGCACTTTCTGAACTGAATTTGGGTATTCAAAAGGTTCCCCTTCTCCACCCACAACGGCTTACACTTCCCTTAACCTCCATTTCTTCTTGATTTGAACTATTAGCCAAAGATCATGAACTAATTGTGAGTTTAAAGCGTGGGATCACAAAAAACCCTGATACTATCACATTCTTTTCGCTCTCATATTCTAGACTCTGCCCGATCAATAACAAGAACAAGATGCGATTTTTCCGGAGCGAAAAGAAATCGGAACTCCCAAGAACCAAAGATGAATTCCCCGCGATAACTGCAACGGACCGAGGAAAAAAGAACGGCAAAACACACCCATCCAGACCATCAATCACACGAGCGAGACAGAGAAAAGAATATACAGAATTAACCAGCAAGAAAAGATTCAGAGGAAGAAAAAAAGGACCCCCCAAGAACAAGAGGAACATGGTCGAGAGAATTAGGATCTTACGAGGCGCATCCGGCACGATCAGACGGATTCTCAAACGATGCCGACATCAACGAACAAGCAACCAAAAAGAAAATGGAAAGAACGTCGAGAAACAGAGAACACGCGACCGATTGGGCAATCATGAATGGAAAATTTAAACGAAAAATCGAGGCAGAAATGGGTCGACAGGCTTACCGTCAAGAAACCAACTTTGCTCGCGTTCTTGAGTTGAATCCTGGAAATGGGTTTGTCCAATTGCTTCGTTCTTAAGGTCTCCTCTTCCTTATCGTCCACTGCTTGTCTTTTCTGTCTGTCGGGAAAATGACACGTAATTGATCCTGAATATTTTATTTATTCGACGTGACGTGTGAACTTTAATTCAAATATATAATATGTTTTTAAATTTTAAATTTACTCAATATAATTCCGAATTTTTTTATATATGTTCAATATAATTCTTAAATTATATAAAAATATTCATATATATTTTGAATTAATTAAAAGAAATGATTATATGAAATTGAGATTATATTGAATATATGTTAAAATCTCAAGGACTATATTAAATAAAATAAAAAGTTAAAAATTATATTGCACATTAGGCTAAGATATAAGGATTACATTAAACAAATCAAAAGTTTTGAGATTAAATTTTACATTGGGGCAAAGTTCAATGACTGTTTATGTCATTATCCTACGTCTATCCTACCACATATTTATGATATTTACACAAATGATCCCAATCTTTGATTCAATTTATGATATAGTCCATGAACTTTTAATTTATTCAATGTGATCTCCTAACTGTAATTCAATTTGCAATTTTAGTCTTTAAACTCTTAATTACATTTCAACCCAAAATAAACTCTTAGTTACATGTTCAATTTATTCACTCGACTATAATTTTCATAAAATTCAAGTACTAAGTTAAACATGTGTCAAAAGCCTAATAATCATATTGAACAAATTAAAAATTTAGATATCACATTACTCATTTGGCAAAGTTTAGGGACTATTTATGTCATATTTTCTTTCTATTAATGTGTTGATTGTGGTTACTATATTATCCTCCAGCGATAAAGATAAAAAAAATTTAAATTTTAAATCGATAAAAAAATATATCTATGTTTATATTTAAGTCAAACACATCTTTAAGCACGTACTTGACACCTCCCACCACTTCAAAATGTGATAATTCGAAGGTGTAATTGGCCTCGCTTATTCGGCCTTCTCTTATTACCCTAAATTAGATAATAGAAAGCCAAAAAAAAAGGGCATAAATATTGTTAAGCACGTCTAGAAGAAAAAACCCGTTATGTTAAGTTTTAAAATTTATAATGACTATTAATTAGGAACATTCAAAATTAGTCGCACATTCGGTTGAGGTATAGTTAAGCACATCTAGAAGAATAAACCTGTCATGTTAAGTTTTTAAAATTTATAATGATTAAAAATTAGGAACACTCAAAATTAATCGCAAATTCGGTTGAGATAGTCCAATTCAAAGCGACATCTTTTTGACCAATGGGCCATCCATTCATGCCCCTCGTAGTTGGGCTTTTGACATGGCCATGAGCTGACCCAACTTCATCATCCAAACCCGCCCAAAGAAAAGAAAAAAATCGATGATGATCTTCGCGGAAAACACTAGAGTTGTTCGAACATGATGCAGGATTAGCTTCGCGTCTCGATGCTCAATGATTGCGGGGAAAGCCGGACGGAAAAGCCTTGTGAATCCGACATGCGTCGGTGAAAGAACTCGCCGGGACTTAAAACACACATGCACACACGAGTAACCCATTCATGGATGGATACCGTCCTAGAGCAGGATGCACGACCGTTATCTCCCAAAAAAAAATTCAAACCAAAACAAGAAAAAGAAGGAAGAAAAGAAAACAAAGTTAATTGACTGAAGTTTTAGGCACTATTTAGAGGCGAGGCATGGAAATGAACGAAAACCCTTTTGATGTGATGTTGCCTTTTTGACACTTTGTATGTGTCTGAGTCAGAAAGTACCCAAACCTGGGTGTCACTCGCTTGTATTCTTCTTGGGTACCTGCGATCGGGAGAGAGAGAGAGAGAGAGAGAGAGAGAGAGAGACGTTTCCCAAGTCAATTTTTACTGCATTGATGGAAAGTTCTTGCAAAAGCAAACAAAAGAGGGACATTGTTTTCCCAAATGGGGACCCTCTCCACACTCTCCACACGGCTTCAACACCCCCTCCCCCTCCATCTCCATCTCCCCTCCTCCATGAATTCAATGCTTCATTGCATGTGACAGCTGTTGGACCATCTGGACACCTAGCCAGCTACATGAGCCCTAGTCTGCTTCCGACATGATAGGCTACATTTTGTCAAGTATTGCAAAGGCAATCATTTGAGGTTTTTCCGAGGGGAGGGTGGTACTACATTTTGATGTTTCATCATGAGTATAGAAACATCTTAAAAGGCAGCGAACCCTTTTTTCGTGTTTAATGAGGCTTTGCGAACTGAGCATTGAGCATATCGTAGAACATTATAGACTATGGAAAGTCTGGCAATAGTTGAATGATCTCTTAATTACCTACATCAACTGTGTTTCTTTTTAGTAGTTAGGTGGTGTGTGAGCCGATTTTCGTATATTTCGACTGGTCCACCTCTCCAAATAATCTCAAGAGCACAATTCTTCATATTGGCATGGTGCACTTTGAACGATTTTCAATCAACTTTCACAACAATCATTCTCCTCATGTGGTGAATGGTGATCTAGCCATGTTTGTGGTGAAGCGGACTTGTGAAATGGTCAGTATTAGAGTATATGCTCATTGACAAATCCATCCACGTGTGACAACTATTTTTTTCAGCAAATGATGGGTGAAATAAATTTACTTCATAAATAATGCCAAAAGGACTACAAAAGAAGGTCAACTTAGATCCGCTTTTTGAGTACTCGTCGGCCTATGTTGCATTTTAAAAGCACATGGAGCCTCCATAATTCATGCACATTGCTCACTTTATTCACCAAGTTAAAGATAACAATACTCAAGCATGCACAAATCCTTGTTAGACAACAAAGGGCCAAATTTGCAACCATCACCCATTTGGCCTTGGGACTTAAATGGTGTGGGGTCTTCTTCAACATGGGCTCATTGCCTCCTCCCCATCAAACCCCTTCATCTGCCCCATCACATCCCTTTCTTGAGAGGGACAAATGAGTTGGGTTTTCCTTGAGGAGTCACTTTTCTCTTTTCTCTCTCTTTTTTTCTTTTTTAAATTTAAGCTTTGATTGATTGAAAGGAGGGGTAGTGACAGTGGATCTGCCATTGGGCCCTTTTCTTGGAACAGTGGGTGGTTGTTTGTGTCAATTTCTCTCTCTCTCACTCACTCACGCACAGCTTCAATAGTAGGTGGCATCCACATCTTTTGTTCCCTCTTCACCCATCAAACCCCACATGGGGGGGAAGGATTTCCAGTTACAAAACAAGAGTTACTGCAACTTGGGGTTTTCACCCTTCTGCAAATAGTTCAAAACTCAACACATCCACCATCACCTCACATTCATGTCATCCTCATACGCATTGGCTAGTTTTTCAGTGCCCATTCATCTCTTTTCTTCCTTCGCCCTCAGCCATACAAGCATCACTTCACCTTTTTCCCTCTCTATTTTGCCTAATGCATGCCTCGAACCTAGTGATCATTCCCTCCCTAATGTTAGTTTTCACTGGAGTGGATCATCTATTGCTCCTTGGACACACTACACCTCTAGGATTAATTATTCCTTACAGAGCAATTAACTTTTATGATGGTCAACCCAAGGAGCAATGGCTTTTCAAATATATGATATTAGCAGACCCTAATGGCACATTTACGTGCAATGAATCTAATAAATCTTGTTGGATACAAACAATATTTCAAAAATACACATGTTGAGTTCTAGATCTTGCTTGTGGAAATTAATGTACATCTCTAATGACGGTGCACAAAACATGAATTCCACGTGACCAGGGGTATGACTTCTCATAACTCTCACAGTAGAGAGAACTTAATGGCAACATTGATCATTGCAACGTACTTGTCTTTTGTTATAATTTTCCGCTAAAACCAGGTGGGGGTTGTGTTGTCCAATTATTTTTAAGAGCATTGGTGCTTCGATCTTACCAGACTATAGATTACTTATTGCTCTGGCATTTCTTGGGGATGAAGGGACCCAACACACAAAGAAGGGACAAGTTTCCTTAATTGCCATCCCCGTCTGCTTTATTGAATCTAATGCAATAATTACATTTGTCAATGAGTCTCCTTGAAACACTTGCTTGATAGCAACAAATTCAAAGGATTTTATATCTTTTAATACGCTAATATTTTTCGTATCATTTATTATCAATGCATTCTAATCAAAGTCTTATTGACGAGTGCCCACTTCTCAAGTTCTTGCTAAACATCCTCCATGAGGAAAGTCTCCATATTGAAAACACCAACAACACGCATTGCAAGAATAGTTAATGCATGGCAAAAAAATTATATTTTTTCAATAAATTATTCGGAAGTGTCCGAAAATACTCATTAACAAATTTCTTTTCATTTTTTTTTTATATTAAGTGCCTGTAAGTAACATGGTCCGAGTATTTATATATTTCATACGCTGACCTCTTGACCAGTCTTTTGAACTGATCCAAAGCTCTTGGATCTCTTTTCTACCACACAATCCAGCAGTACAATCTCTCAGCAGTCACCCACTTCACTCTGAGCCATAATAAATGAAATCAGGGAAAGGGGTTGCACTGGTGAAGACGGATAATGCTGACCCATTTTTTTACTCTTGAGACTGAGATTGAGAACAATAATTTATGAAATTAGGTTAGAAATACCTAATTTCAGTCATTTGAGTGTTCATGAGATTGGGTAGACCAACACCAACCCCAACCCCAACCCCCACTGGAATATGGGGTTTAAATGTTGAGCATGCGTGTGATTCAGAGCCATGATGTAAGAGGGGAGAAACCAAAGTTCATCCACAATTTCTATGCTACACAGGTGGCAAGACATGATTTAGTGACTTTGTTTTCAACGGGATGTCATAATCTGTCCCTTTATGATGCTTATAGAACCAATTCATGAGGTCACTACAGATGAACTACTGTAGTTAACTAGAAATTTGCTTTCTAAATATCTAATTAAAAAATCATCATCACTAAATGAAACTAAACCATTTTGAATCGACAACCGCATTTAGACCATATGCATATCTTAGACTAAACTATAATGCACAATAAATTTTTCCCGTTTCTCTTACAATGGATAGCTGTTAATCCTATTCAAGGTCGTCGGCATAGATCAACCTAATAAATCGAGAGATACCTAAATTGTGGGGTCTGAACTGAAATGACTCCCTATATGAAGGTATAGTTTCTCCTTTTTTCTTCTATTTTTGAGAAGAGATAGAGCAGTGGAGAAAGAAGGGCGGTTCACTTGAATGAATGAAAGGCGTGAAGTTGTAGGGGGACCAAGCTACGACCCCATGGGTGGTTGGCTAGAAGACAGCTTTCTAATTGGGAGGGTGGCTGAGCATGATTTGGTGTCGATCTATTGACCAAGAAAGATTGTTGTGGTGGGGCTTCCAATTGCTCCCTCCCATCCATTGTGTAGTATGATTCCATTGTTAAGGAGAAACCACAATTCACTTGATTGGTCTATTGAGTTGGAGAAAATTATGCGAAGCGTATCGCTCTCACCCCACTCTAACTACCGGATGATATTGAGAAGGTGTTGTGAAAGGAGTTGAACTAAGGGTGGCTAACAAAGCATGTCGGCCTGAGTATGGGACCGTTTCAAACAAGGTCGTGCCCGAGCTATGGCCCATTTTTGGTTGGGCTTGGTCATGCCCTAATGAGCTAATCCATACGTGACATTTTCTTCTATTTAGCTTTGAAGGTCGAATCTAATGATTCCGCTCAATTATATTATTTTATCATTTTCAATATTTGAAAAAATAGTTTAATTTTTTGAAATTTTTAATATATAAAAATTAAAATTAATCTTCTTAAGAAAACGACACTTGTTGATGTATGGTCGGTGCCCAACCCTAGTCAAACCTGACATTTGACGATTACCAGAGCGATCACAACGCCGTCGGGCCAATACCCTATTATGCCATCCATGATGAAGGGTTTAATTAGTTGGTGTGCCCCACCTTTTCTTTAATCTTTCTTTTTCATTTTTCTAGAAAAAAGTCATAAAAATTTTCAAACTGTGGCGTGTATACTCTATGTGACGTCAAAAATCCAAAATTATATCCATTTTGACATTTTTCTCTATAATTTTTTCTTAATTTATTAAAATTTCAAAATTTGTATCCGTATTTGCTCCCCGTCAAGATTCCTTTATATTATTTTCAAGCTAAAACAACATCAATCTTACTTTACTTAAGTGATGTGATTTCAAAATTACTCATTAATGGAACATTTACGGATGGTAAATAAGTTTGTAATTTTTGATATCACTAAAAGAAATATTTAGTATAAATGTATCACAATGAATATAATTTAAGAGTTTTTTTGACGACTTTTCCCCTTTTATCTTTCACACTTTTTTGCCACGTGGTCTCATAATTGTTCCTTAGTGACTTTTTAAAAGTGTTTGGCCTGTGTTATGTTCTTTATTGAGTGTTAAAATAGCGGCCAATCTATAGCTCGTTCTTTACCACCAAAGAAAAGCAACATTGGCCTTTCGTTGTGGTTTCTTTTTAACCGGTTTCATCATGCAAAGTTTATACCCTCCGCTTTAGCCTTTAATTCCACTAGTGTTAAAGTAATCGACCAACAATCGTGCACAACCTTATAAAGGTTCATCTCGGGAAGATTGGACCTTACCGAACGATTAATGCAAAATTTGCTTTGAGGCTGAGTCCAGTTCTGCTGGCATTTTGAGAGGATCCAATTCTTTTGCTTTTTTCACGAAGATTTTGTACTCCAGTCAGGTCCCATTTGTGTGGCTGGAAAGCCCTACGTGTCTAGCTTTAATCGTGACAAGCGTCGTGCGATTTGAGGTTTTCCAGAAAAAGTCATGGTCAAATTAATAAGTGCTGCACGATTTTATTCCACAATGAGTCTTTTAGTACTTCTAAGTGTTTGTTTGAGTCCTATGCATTGTTTTCTGTTTCTAAAGTCATTTGAGTCGATGGCCAATGTTCTTATTTACATCTTGGCTAATTTCTAGTCTTTATCTTGGAAAATTGAAGGTTAGGAGTGTTGGAATTTGCCAATGCTTGGAGGGTTGTTCTAAGTCGAAACTATTCAAACCTTTAAGGCTTCCTCAAGGGCGAGACTGTTTTGATCGATGAATTTTATTATTGAACTCTTGAATTATTTGTAACTTTGTATCTCTTTGGTGATTTCATTGAGTGTAGATATGTATCCTAAATTGAATTTTTCATGTGGTAAGCATGTTTCGTTTTGCATTTGGGTTTCCTTCTCAATCTCACATCCCTCCAATATCACACACGCTACATGATAAAATGAAAGTAATAGGTAGTTTTAATATTTGATGAAAGGGTAAATTTCATAGATAATAGAAAGTTAGATAACAGCAAGTTCTTGCTTCGATATATAAATATCTCTATCGGACAATATTCTCCTCCAATCCTAATTGAAAGGAAACTCTCTCCAACTATATTTCTAATTGATTGGTTACAAGTTATGGACACCCCCCACACGTAAATTCAATCAGAATTAAATACATATAATGTCTATACTTGTATCTCACTAACCGAAAATATGATTAAATGGGGTTTCCCCAACCAAGTTCGCAGGAAAGCATGGCTTTTCTCCATATTACTTCTTTCCTTAGCCGTGATCCCCATGCAATACATAAAATTTAATTTATATGTACCATATTTTGTTTAGTATCTCTTTTTTTATTCTAAAAGTCAAGACATCAATGAGCACGCGGGTACAAAAAGAGCATGAGGGTGTAAAGTCCAATTCCAAAAAAAAATAGATGCCACACCTGAATTTTCTCACTTTGTTTTAATAAAGTGTCATTTACTTTAACAAAGCTACACTAATCTATGTTTTTTTTTTATCAGTTTCATGTACTTGTTTCAATATCTCAATTGAGTACTAAGCTAGTGAAGAGAGTCAAACGTTTGTTTTCTTTGGCATGGACATATTAATGATTTTTCCATTCTTTTTAATTTGAATGTTTTAATATCTCATCACAATAAGAACTTATTTTCTGAATTCTTGTTTGTGATTGTATTTTTGGCAAGTCCTCACCTGGATGAATGTGACACTTGCACTTCAATCCAATGAGAAGCATAAGAGCTTTTAAATCAATATATTCAGATTGCCCAATCTTTTTTTTTGGGGGGGTTCCTTTTTTCTAGTTTTAGGAACCTTTGACCGTACAGAACATCTAGATTAAGACTTTACTGGGAAAAGATATTAAAGATCGCATGTTAATCATCTTGATTACTTCACCAAATGTAGTTGAGAGCTGATCTCAGGCAGGCGTGCAGTACGCGATCTCCAAAGTGGAAACAGATGGCTGTCTTTAATCAAGATTTGTGTACTTCCCTTTAGCCAAAGTAGACATTATGTCCATGGATTGCATTTGTTCACAAGGTCAACTTTTTCTTTAATATTTGGATTCTCTTGGTTGTAATGATTGCAATTGCATGGGAAAAGCAAAAGTGCAGCATCCAATTCCAACTTAATTTGTTCCCTTGATTTAATTTGACCATTCAAAGTCCCTATTCCCATGATATTTAAGATTCTGTCTTGACATTTTCTTCTTTTTAATTGGCCTAATTTTTAATCGGGGCATATTTTCTTCCTCTACCCAATTTTTTTATGGGCAAAATTAAAAAAATAATTAACTATGCTAACTGTAAGACATTTACATTAAAAAAAATTTATGACATAAAAAATCTCAAACTGGCACTTCTATGATACATTTACCTTATGTCAAAATTCTATCCATGACAAATGTTAAAAATCTGCCTACATGAATGTCAGTTGCTAGACACCAAACAATATTGAGATGGCGTTCACGTTACTTAAGTGAAAGAAAAATGACTTTATTTTGGCAAAAAAACATTTAAAAGAACCTTGATAGAGAGTAAATATATCACATAAGTACAAGTTTTGGGTTTTTTATGTTACAAGAAAAATAGTAGGGAAAATGTATCATAGTAGGCATAATTTGAGGTTTTTAATATTACAAAAAAAAATAGGGTAAATGTGTCATAATGGGTGTAATTTGATATTTTTTTATGACTTTTCCCTTTTTGTTGGGTTAGGTTTTTGTATAGGATTAATACTTTGAAAAATCCTAAATTGGTAAACATGTAACAAATTTACCAAAACTAATTTTTTGATCATTAGAATCCTAAATTGGTACACCTATGATAAATTTATCCCAAATGATCACAAAAAAAAATCCAAACTGGTACATTTGTGATAAATTTACCCCAAACTAATTTTTTGTGACAAATATACCCTCCGTTAAATTGAATTAATACCATAAAAAAAATCACAAAACTAATACAACTGTGACAAATGGATAGTATAATCCCAAATTAGTATACCATTTGATAATAAAATTTAACAAAAACTAATCGAAGGTAAAATTGTTACAAATACACCGGTTTGGGATTTATTAGTTATAGATGTATCAATTTGAGATTTTTCAGGATATTAACTCTTTTGTATGCTATGCGCAAGGTCCTTGTATTCCATTTGTTAAACAACCTACTTCCGTTACTATCAACATGGATAGCTATAATTTAGAAAATAGACTAATTATCAAACTGTATATATCTCATTTCTTACGCAGACAATAAATTCAATAAGAATTAAAACGTTAATTTATTATTTAAATGTGGTCCCCATGAAAGTTTGAGTTGCAGAAGCCACCATACACGTAGGGGGGAAAAGATAAAAGGCAAAACTATTTTCTACCTCTTCTTTTCTCTCTCCAACCAGTCCTGAAGCCATCAACACCACACTCCCTTCACCTCGTCTACACCATGCCATCATGTTCAATCCCCATCCTCGAAGCTCGGCTCGGTCACCACCTATAGCAATGTCAAACCTCATAGTCCTCTCCAACCACCCCTCTCATCCCCTACGTGGGTGTTTAACATGAGGTTGCAAAACACCTAACGCCCTTAGACTAGTCTTGATATGAGGTTGCGCACGAGAAGCTTCATCTCATCATCTTAAAATTGATAAGGTACAAATTATGGGATCACCTGTACTTGTATTTGATTAAATTTGCATATGGGTGATGGTCCAGTTTATAACCTACCGTTCTAAAATATGGTCATACTGAATCATGTAGACAAACACACGGTCCTAATTACATAGTCTAAAATTTCCAAAAAAAGACTTCCATTCAGTCACCCAGAAAAGGAAAATTTCCTTGGAAAGAAAGCACAATCGTTCTTATTTAATTATTACTTTTTAAGACATTCCTTTTTTTTATCACTTCTTTTTTGGGTTTTTTTGTGAGTTTCAAGTTGTATTTTCCTCGCCATTTCAAATAGTAAATTAAAAAATATATTTACATATACGCATATATGCTCACTCGGTGAGGAAAATGTGATGAGAGGGATTGAAACTTAAGAAAGCAGCATAAAATCATATAAAAAGAAGATTCCAATCCTTGACTCGCTTTAAGGATATGTGCTCTTTTTCCTCCAATTGAACCCTGTCCACCCATCCCACGTTTTCTCAAAAAAAGTGGAGACATGTTCACACTTTGATTATGAATTGGGTGGAGATAATCATTCCTGCAGTCTCTCTCTCTCTCTCTCTCTCTCTCTCTCATCTCTCTCTCTCACACATCCAAATCAAAAAAAAAAAAAAAAAAGTGTTCCCACGCATGCACTGATTACATATTTTGTCAAAGATATTGTATTAGGCAAATTTTCCCTTTGACTTGTCTACCTTGGGTGATCCATGATTGATGTCTCTTTCTTTGCTGATTTGGCAAGAGCTTATTAGATGTGCGGACCGGGCAGGCATCCACCAAGAATCATTTGCATGATTTTGGCTTAGTCATGCCTTAACCGTCGGTAGATGAAGTTGGACTCCATGCAGCTTCATATAGTAACTGACTTGTCAAACCACAGAACCATCGGTAAATTGATTGTTCCGCTAATACCTCGTCGTAGGTTATCTAAGCCCGACATCCTGGATATCAATCTTTTGGATTTGTTAGTATCGTGACTCTAGAGAGGCGAGCAGTTATGTGAGTTGTTGACCCATCTATAGGACTGTAGCGATGAATCCTTTATAAGATTCCAGCGGACCCAAATCATAATTTCTGACTCACTTCTGTTGATTTAGTCGAAATATCACCAAAAGCCCTTCTCTTGTGGAACCAATAGTGTCCACTAGGAACAAACACTTGTGAAACATGCTGTGAATTGTGATGTGGACACACGCACATATTTCAATTTCCACAGAAGATGGAAGGGGAAGGGGAAGGGGAGGGGGGACTGTTAGGTGAAGTTAGAAGTGAGGGTAATTATGACTGTGGGGGCCTGTCTTCTTGATCCCAACATAATTGAGAGGTTGGAGTCGAGATTGGCACTGCATAGAGATCCCCTGTGCATCACTCTCACCCTATAATTCCCCTTCTCTCCCTCTTGGGAGCAAGGAAAAAGAAAAAAACATACACAAGGCTCCATGCAAATTAGAGAAAGAGAAGGGGGGAATATTCTTTCTTTATGGTTTTCAAGAAGGATTTTTCTACTAATAGTATGGACCTTTTCCCATAAATCATCATTTAGCGCCATGCCCTTGTGCCCTCTTTTTGCACCCCTAAGGGATCTAAAAATCCAGCAGTGGATGATAGCTTATGCTGCTGCTGCTGCCCTTCTTTTCCGCTTCATTCCAACACGAAACCACTCTGCTTGCCGCCACCTGTTCCTTAAAGAAAAGCAATACTACCTATTCAATTTTCCTCGGATTGTTTAGTACAGCGATTTTTGTCTCCACACGGCATTTACTTAAGTTATTCGCCAGCTTCGCCTCCAAAATTAAGAACTTGATGTGTCTTTTTTTCCTAATTTGGCTAGTTAATCATTTCATTGAAGCGTCACGAGAAGTAAGATGATAATCTGTACCTATGACTCGGAGACTCATTACATGATTTGTTGTGCCATGTTTGATATCGATTTTTATTTTAGAGAGAACAAAAAAAAAAACAATGGTCTTAACGAGAAGTTGCTGTTTAGGATTTAAGATAACTGTCATTTAGGATTGTCTTTTAGTGAGAATATTGCAAAGGAACCACTACTAAGGTTTAAGGGGGAAAAGAAAACAGAGGGTTCCAGCATATATTGTTATCAAACCAAGCGTGGGAGAGAAGTGATCAAGATCCGTACTTTGTCTAAACGAGGCAAAAAGGAAGCTTAACTTCCAGCATTTCGATTTGTTTACTCTCTCTCTCTCTCTAGAAATAGCAACCACCGGACTGGTTTTCCCATGAAGTTTGGGGGACATCAAGTATCTTTTCCCTGATATGCTCTCCCCAGTCCCTCAACCCTATTCCTTCTCTCCCAGTCGTTCTCACTCCTACTGTTCCCTCCACAGTGCTAAAGTTCTCATCTTTTTCTCTGATTTCTCTCCCCCCCACCACCACCACCACCATTCCCTTTCTTGCCGCTTTTGATAGCCTTCCTCTCTCCCCGCAATTACCTTTCTCGTTTTGTTTTCTTGAACAGCAACAGCCACCCCTTCTCTTGTTTTCTTTTTCTTTTTCTTTTCCTGGATTAATCTACCGTTCTTGGACTGAGCAGATACGCTTTCTTGGGTCTGTTTCTTGATTAGATACAGCTTCGAGCTTTTCGGGGAGCTTCTGTGCTCGATCTTTCTGACATGGGATTCTCTTTTCAATTCAATTTGATGCTTAGTCTTTGTCTTTTCCAGTCCATTTCTGCTTAAGGCTCAAGTATTCTTTACCGGGATGGTTAATTTGTCTGCTTTTGTTGTAGCCACTTTCTGTGCACGAGTAGCCACTTGACTGTTTCGTTATTTGGCAAAAGGGGATTTCGAGGGCTATATTAGTGTGTGCCATAGGCAGCCTTCCTTGGTGGAGGCTGATGTGGGTCAGTATGCATTAATTCAACTGATCTCAACTCTGTTCTCTCTCACTCACTCAGTCTCTCTCTCTCTCTCTCTCTCTCTCCCTCCCCCTCTCTCTCTCGTTCTCTTATGGAATCCTGGAGTTTCAATTCTGGGGAGAAGGGGGTTCAGACAGATGGGACAATGTCATCCTCTGATGCTCTTGCAAGAAGCAAAAATTCTTTCTTGGGTTGGGAGTTGAGAACTCCTTCTGGTTTTAGTAATAACGCCATGCTGGTCTCTGCCCAGCAGGCCAACAATAGCATTGGTCCAGGTTTCGGTGAACTGGGATTTCAAGACATGACCAAGCAAGTACCAAGGGATCCAATCCGGGATGTCTGGTGTCACAGAGTTGGAGGAGGAGGACGAGATATGAACTCAATCACGGCCTCTCCAATCACTTTCCTGTCCGATGTCGAGTCCTCAAAATTCACAAGCTTTATGATGGACTCCACTAGTAGAGACTCCTCACTTATTGATTTGAAACTCGGGAGGTTCTCCGATAACCGGGATACCCCGAAATCCAGGTTCCCGGTTTTGTCGTCATCCGAGCCGGCCACGCCACTGAAGAGAGTCCGAACGTCTGGGGCGAATTTCCAGAACGCATGTTGCCAAGTCTTTGGCTGCAACAAGGACCTTAGCTCCTCCAAAGACTACCACAAGAGGCATAAAGTTTGTGAGGCTCACTCAAAGACTTCAAAAGTGATAGTGAACGGCATTGAACAGAGGTTTTGCCAGCAGTGCAGTAGGTTGGTCTTATTCATCAATCCTTACTTTCTTGCTTGGTTTCCTACAATCATTAGCATGCCTTTTTCATTTATGGCACCGCATCCGTAAATTCAACCGTCTGGCCAGTGTTTTGGTCTTTTGTGTTTATTTTTGCCTGATCTAGTTCTTGTCAGTGATCAAATAGTGCATTCATAACTCTGTACTCGTCTCTTTTTAACTCTTTAACAGTTTGCTCTTTGCAGCATGAGCATGAAATGGACTTCTCTCGCCTTTGAAATTGATTCCTCTTTCCTTGATCTAACTATTTAGCGTCAAATCCTTGCACATGAGCTAAAAGAATGAAAGAGAGACAAAATTTGACATTCAAATTCCTAATTTTATTAGATGCCTCTCATTTGTGCAGTTGGAGGTCTTGTTTCTCACTAAAACTATCTGTTAGCTTTCTCTTCACTGAGATTCAGCAAAAGATATTTTCTACCACAAAACTAAGCCAATCGTTCGAAAATGCAATTATATGAAATATTCCTTCGGTCATCTCCTGTTTGATTTAAATCTCTATGACTTCCCCTTGTCCAATTGCTTCTGTACTTGTTGCTAGTATAATGTGTTCAAGCTTTTGACTATCCAGGTTTCATTTGCTGGCTGAATTTGACGATGGTAAGCGCAGCTGTCGTAAACGTCTTGCAGGCCACAATGAACGCCGTAGGAAGCCCCAAATTGGCGTTCACTCTGCAAAGGCTGGAAAACTCTTGCCGCCATATGGTGGTATGAGCATAACTTCTGCACTTGAGAATCTCAACTCTCTCTCTCTCTCTAGGACAAGTACTGCATGTTCATGTCTTTTGCCTGCACAAATCCTCGTCACATCATCCTTTGTCTGACTGTATTATCCTTTCCTTACTCATGGAGCTTTTCTGCACTGGAGTCATACTGAGAGCACTCTTACAAGTCTGAATTCCACTGAATGTTGACCTGAGCTGATGTTGTTTGCTTCGTAATTCATCGATAAATAATGATTTCTCCTACACTTGTTTGCTTTGGAATTCATCAGAAAACATTGAATTCCACTGATTGTAAAGTGCCGTTGATAGCTTTTGTTTGGATTATGTTGTAACGCCAGTAAATGGAAGGTGGCAAAAGTGACAGCTGATAGCTGCAATTGAACAACTTATCCACTCTGCTATTCTGAGAAATTGATCCTAAAAATTGATTAATTTATTCCTATTTGAGAATAGATTACTTTTAGGAGTAAAATATCTATGAACGACTCATTTTCCGAGGGGACCATGGATTCCTCTAAACACTCCTCCTATGAAGCCGGCAAAATTTCACAAGAGCAATCCATCCTTTTGATCTCGCACTCATCTCATTCCCTTGTCAGGATCAACCTGCAGGGTACCCTTATAAAGTAGTGAAATACAGAAGTCTTTCAGGCAATGCAGTAATGATTGTCCTTGCCATGTATTATAACACTTGTTCATTTCTGCTACTATATTGGTAGTTTGATTGTCCCGTGATTCTGTGTAATGACACTTAATTAATGTTTTGTGCATGGTTTCCAGGAAACAGGTTTCAAGGGAATGTGTTCACGACGGCGTCCTTTATTTGCCAGGACATACTTCCTAGTGGCAGCCGTCCGCATCCTGAGAAGTTCAAAGCCAATGATTGGGGCAACCGTGTTAAGGCGGAACATGGAACTGATTATGGTACACTATCTGTAGTGCATCCACGATCGCCTTTCCCCTCTTATGGCTTTGGAAAACAGCTGTCTCCATACCTTGATAATAGAGGTAATTCCACCTCACTGGGCATTTTCGGCGAAGGAAGCCGATTTCAGCATGATGTTGAAGGACCAAATTCTGGTTCACGTTCCTTGTTTCCAGACCCCTTGGGGAGTGACGACTATGGCATTTTCGACACCGAATCAACGGTTCAAGGATTGCCGGGAGCTTCCGAATCTGGTTGTGCTCTCTCTCTTCTGTCATCTCACTCTCAGAATTCTTCCAGCCAAACATCTGGAATTCCCATGGAGCAGTCCCTGATCATGCATGGCGGCCAGTCGCGGTATGGCATGGGCCCGGTGTCTGAAAACCTAATGGGGGTGAGCTTGCTCACTCTGGAAAATGGAGCGTCAAGCAAGTTTTCTTCATCAGGAATCCATTCTGCAGAAGCAAATCAAGGCTCAATCCTAATCTGTGACAACGAAAATTCCAACTACGCAATCTCGGGTGGGTTCGTCCATGGATCAGGTCTTTTAGATGCAAAAGACCATCTTCCTTGCGGAGATGCTGGACCTACAATCAATTTGCTTCAGCTGTCTTCACAACTCCAGCGTGTGGAGCATCAAAGACAATCCATGCACGTGAAGCAGGAAAACAACGCTTTCTCTTGCCTTCAGACTACTTAAATCTTCCAAAATGAACCTTCACGAAGTGGCAAGGCAGTACTCCAATGTCCCGGTTTTTTCCCCTGCTTCGCCAGGTTCCTCAAAGTCTGTTTAGAATGCAAAAGGATGAGGCGAAATGTAGATAGAGCTCTTTCCATGCAGCTCAAGTTTCTTCAAACGACAGTGCCATACAACTGTTCTTTGAGTGCCATAATCTGGCGCATAACTCAACCAGTTTGACTCCGCTCGTATGAATTTTCAGATTTCGATTTCAGGGTCGAAGATTTTTGGATGGAACGTGTTCAGCTTCCATGCATGCAGACAATTTCGTCCCCATGTTTATCTGTTTTACTTACCAATGTTGCTTATATTATCTAATGGAAGTCAGCATACCAGGCATCAGTTGTTTTCTCTGTTAGATAGAAATTGTCTATGCAAATTTACCAGTTCATACTGTGGTGGACCGTCTTCATTTCTTGTTTCCTCATTGCATAGTCCTTTTACGTACGAACATTTAGCAAAGACCTCACTCCCGGTGATACGGGCTTCTCAAGAGTTGGACTCTCCATGACTAAAAGCCGTCAAAGTTCTGAAACAAGAAGAAGCACTGCCCCATCTGAGCACACCCCTTTTGATCTCTCGAGTTTGCAGATTGAAATTTGTCATACTGCACCTTCCCAAGCTCGATTTTGGACGTTACGCAGCTTCATTCTTTCTTAACATACGAACGGTCCTGAGAAATGTCCAAGCCATATCGGTGCAAGAAAAGCTTTGGATTGGGAATGCGACTCTCTTGCCTGATGATGCAATGTCATCACATTTCTTCCAGCCCTGCTCTGATATAGCATCCCATGCTGCCAACTCTGTTGCCCTTTTGCTTCCGAGATGCTGGATGATTTATGCTGCCACAAGAAAGCCATTTCCCGACTAACTTCCCTATCGTGATTGATTGTGGCTTCAACTTCACACCATATATGTTCGGTTAGAAGCAAGATGCTGGCAAAAATGAGAGGGTCAGTGAGGTCACATTTCCGGGAGTAGCCTCTCAAGTGTAGTTTGCTCTAGAGTGAAAGTGGAAACGACTGAGCAAACAGAATAAATAAATAAATAATTTCGCAGTGAGGAAACATCAAGGTCGTTGTAGTATAGTGGTGAGTATTCCCGCCTGTCACGCGGGTGACCCGGGTTCGATCCCCGGCAACGGCGATTTTAGTCTCCTTTTTTTTTTGGTTCCCCCTATTTCCGTTGTGACAATTTGAAATTGCACTCGCTAACTTGTGAATCGAGTTTGGTGATGATTATATTTCGAATTCGAATCTTTTGTCGACCGGTACCATCCTTATATCTTCGGCCGACCAATGCCTTGGTTACACAGTCAACATCAACAAAGGAAGAAGAGGGAGATCAGGCTACACTTGTTCAATTGAGCCTAGCACAAGAAAATTGATTTCCACAAGACATGGAAATTGCATTCAACGCCAATGCGAGTACAATTTCTTAGTGATCACCAATTTGCGTATATAAAAAGGCAATTGGTTGCGAGGACCGGATTGATCACGACCGTTGATTGGGTGCAAAAGCTGAGGAATCGTTGTGTGCTTTGGGATGTGTGTAGTTACGCAGCCATAGACTAGACCATGAACATCTCAATTGTTAAAAGAGTCCTGTCCTTCAGCATAGCAATCTCAATCCACGTTTCACCACATACAATAATGTGCATAAATCCCCCTTGAATTTTTCTGAATTGATGACCATGCCAAAAGGCAGACCTGAGAATTCCAAACTTCAAAAAATTCATGAGGATAACACTTCTATAATAGCAACTCACCAAACTCTAAAGCAAGAGCTTTGTATCATTATTAGGTAATTTATGACTCAAATTGGATATTCTAACCATGTGGGCAGAGCTCATATGATAACAGTGAGGGTGTTGTATGCGCTAATTTTTACCTATAAAAAAGAAAAATTAACTACGAGAGTGATCTCCGGCTGAATAACCATTGGAACTCCTATTTCGCTGCTCCATCTGGTAATGCTGCAGATGCCGTTCCAGATGGGTTGAGCTCATCCCACACTTCAATCCATGTCGCCATGGCATCGGCCAACTTGACGAAGTATCCATCGACCTTGCCGAGTTTTACCTTAACCTGCTTGGCGAGTTCGAGGTAGCACTTCTGGACGGTGGTGCAGTCCTTAGGAAGGATGACAGATTGGAAGAAAGGGATCAGCTCTTCTTGCCAGTAGATTGATTTGTACTCTTTCCTGAGGTTGACGAAGGGATTGCTCGCTTTGCTGTGCCAGATGTAAGGCAATCCGGTCTTCACTCCCAAGCCCAGATGGTCGCAGATAACCTGCGATGCCAACGGAAATAAGGACTGCTACAGGCTTTTGGATGATATTGCAAGTGAAAATTAGGTCTGTTAAAGAGTGATGCAAAGATGCACCAGAATGGCATACCAACTTGAACTTTTGGAAGTACTCTTTGAATTGTGTTCTCAAGCTAGTTAGGGGGAAGAAAACACATATAATGCCTGCCATTTGAGCATGTCAAGCAGATTGTGATAGCCTAGACATTTCCGTTTAAGTATAGTAATTCTATATGGGTTGTCCGAATTGACTGTTAATACTAACCGGCCAGCTTAGATTCAGAGATCAGTTTTAAAAGACTGTCGAAGAAAAGATTGAAATAAATCTCCTTTTAGAACACATTCAAAACAGGCCCTCCAGTACCTTTGTGCACCAGCCAGCCCACTTGTCGTCGTACCGCCCAATTGGCTGACCGTCACCCATGAGTCCAAAGTACATTGCCGGGCCGATCAATTCTCTGTTGAATGCTAGATTCATGCCACACATGGGGAAAAGCGTTGCTTTTGGAATTGTCATAACTGCATCTACATACCTGGGATTCAAAAAGCGCATGCATCAGGCATCCAGCAGATATGCAATGAATTGAACTGCGCTGCTTCACTATGTGAAGAAGGGTGTAGATGTGCCTTGAGTTTCTTTCAAGAGGCTTAACCAGCTGGGTCGGGGCATCATAGTCTGGAATGTTCAACCAAAGGCCATGAGACACTGCAGTCAGGATACCCACCCGGAGACTAAACGGGTATCCATGAACAAAGTCGGCACCATCTCTGCAGGGATCATACAATGAGTTGAAGAAAAACGGCGTCGAAGGAGTCAGAAGGTTCTTAATATGCTGCTGGAGTGCATTGATGTCTTTTCCACTCGGATCTTCGGCAACCTGAAAGAGACCAACAGAATTAAATCCAAACTTGGGCCAGAAGAACTAGTTCAATAACAAGATCCGAAAGTCTGATTAAGCAGATGTTTAGCGAGGAGAATCCGGAAGCAATTACTTCACAGACCGACAGGACTCAAACCGTGTGATTGCTTGCACGCCCGATTGTCAAAAGGGTCCTAAGGCATATTCATAAGTCAGTATCACACAGCTACATCTTCCTTGGGGATGGCGAAATCAAGCCGCGAAAACGATCAGTCAACAACCAAATTCAATTCAGCCTGTAAAGCAAGAAGACAGGAGAGGTCCAAAGTGTCTTCCTTCTCATAACTAGCCAAAGTCATACTAATTTGTCTAATCGTGAGCTCCGACAAAGACAAATCCAGCGTCTTAATTCTCTCAAGAAGATGTCGGCAGCCTTTCTAGAGAAGGAAACAGATCGACCAAAACCCCGTCAAGCAAAACAGTCCCGCCACAAAATCCGCCGACCAAACTACATGACGCCACATGCAAAAGCTCAACCTTGGCCCGAACGCCGACCGAATTCGCGAGAATTGAGGCTATCCGGTTACACTTACGAAGCAATCGTCGTCGATGGTGAAGATTACAAGAAGAGGAAAAATGAGAAATTTCATAAAATTTTGAATAAGTAATTGGCCTAGTTCCCTAAAAAATTCAAAAATTTATGTTCGATTTCAATGTTGTCCCGAACTTTTTTCATCTTACAGAAATCCTTCACTTTCACTTTAGTTTTAAATCTGCCCACGCATACAAAAATCAAATCACCACTAATTATTTTTCAAAATGATCAACTTCAAGACTAGTTTAAGTTCATCATCTAAGCTCACGTCTCCATTAATACAGTCATATTGGCATGAATCAATAGTAACTTCCTTATACTGGTAATCTTTAAAAATAAAAAAAAAAAATAGCAATTTTTTGGGTAGTGGGTAGATTTGAGATTAGAGTAAAAATTTGAGGGTCTTTTTAAGATTAAAAAAAAGTGTGGAAAAGAGTTAAATTGAATCTAAATTTTGAGATTTTTTTGGGAAATTAACCCTAAATAATGAAAAGGTATCGCGAGGTTGGCCGAAGATTCAGTGTGATGGTGGGAAGCTCTGATGCTTTTGGAGGTTTGTGCTCGTTCAAATCAAGATCCTGAATCTCTTAATTTTTCATGTGCAATGACTTTTGGGTATTGGTCCTCGCAAACAAGGACATCCTTTTGGGTGACAATGGATCTAAATCATGGATCCCAATGTCGGATTTTAAATTATCACTAGATTTTCACGATATTATTAAGCAATGACGCTATGTGAAGAATCCAATCCCAGTGAGATTGGCCTTTCTTTGCTATAGAATTAGGCTTGAACCCAAAATGTCTATCCATTTCCCTAGAACTGAGGGCATAATCTTTACAGGTTCATATATTATCGATTGTCATTCACAGGTTTGAACACACTTCATAGTGATGCGAAATAACCCTTATTGGATTCAAATTTGAATAACAAATCCAAGGTTTGAGATGGATTGGTAAAATGAAAGATAATGTTTAGCATGGTCTTTATCTTTTGTGAATTATTAAATTTGATCTATATCTAGTGTAAAGCGCATCAAACATATTGAATGCATATAAACAGTGATATATATAGCTATATCTTTATATAATCGCCCTTTTCATTTTGTGGAGGAGAAGAAGAATATTCATCTTCTTAGGCTAAAACAAAGAAATTTACCCCTCACAAAAAATTTAAGACCACTCCATATTTTTCACCTCACTTCCGTCCTCTCCTGTTTCCTTCATGTTATCACGTAATAGATATTTACAGAAAATTTCTATCTATCCTATCCCAGAGCACTTACTGAGATATTTCTCAATATCTCTAAGATCTTATGATTTTAAGATGCGATCTTATCATACAATTTTATGAACGGTCTATCTTAATATCTTTCCTGTCCTACAGTACTTCATCATTTTCTTTACTGCTGTTCTGAGAGGGACAGTTGGGACGATGGGCTTTGGGCTCTTTGGGCCTCATCCTATCACTGTGGATCTGTTGAGCCACCCCCTTTTTTCCTTCTCAATGTGCAAGATGAGGCCCAGTTAAACCAGAGTGGGCTTCAAAAATGGCCCATCAAAGCTTTACCAGTTAGCATGGCTCAAGAGGAGGACCAGGTCCTGGAGGTTCACATGTCACTTTTGCAAATTGGCCAGATCAAAGATTCTCCCTAAACAGGAAGTTTTAATAAAGATAATGATAACAATAATAGGGTCAGACATGTGTTTCTTGCAATTAGCATGAGATCTGCATAACCCGTCTAGAACTTGTGCATCATTGCATCTGAACACCCAAGGTGGTCAACTTGAAGACAAAATTCTTGTTTTGATGACTAAACCAATGACATCTAATCAGTGCTAAAGTCCACATCAACCTAAAGTTGGTGGAGTTTCTATGCTTGAGCCATCTTTTGTGGAATTCTAGACAGCTGATGAGTCTTCATCACAAGGGGAGTTGACGACCTGTTCCAGTTCTCACCTCTCACCCATCAACCAGCTCAAAAAAGTCTAACTTGATACCAGAAGTCAGAAGACCACTGGTTAATCATTGCTAGAATATGCCTGAGGAAAGTGAGGAGCAGCTTTCATTCTGTTGCTGACTATTTTAATTAAGGAGGGTCTCGAGTGATTACACCCATTTTGGGTACTTTGTGCTAATACTATTCACGTGTTACAGTCACATGTCATGAGAAATTCGCATCGCATTATAAGCATCGGATGGTATGTGTTTAGGTAAAGTTATGCAAACTTGAGTATATACATGTCATATATTTTCTTTTTCTTCTTCGTCCTACGGCAATGTACAATCAACTTAGGTTATACTGATGCGGTTCTTGAGTAGGCCAATATGACAGCTGCAAATAAAGAATTAGATTTGGCACTTTGCACTTTGCATCTGTCAAGAGTCTGTGAGAAGCCTACATCAAAGGGAGTTGACCAAAGGGGCGATTATGATTCCAGACATTCTGATTTTAATATCTGCCGTGTGTTTTGAGCCGTTGATCAGCTGAGATTGGCTTCAGAAACTCTTAATCAATTGCAACAGACATATCATATGCAGATTACACAGTATTAGACAAAAAAACGACATTAATATTTCACACAAAGTGCAACAACGCAGTAGGTGAGCCATCTTTTAATAAATCTCCAGTTTAAACAGCATAATCTGCATAAATAGTCAAATACTGAATATTGGACCTGACAAATCTTCACTATTGGCATTCTGTGGAAGCCAGGAACATTGGTGAACCTGAAGAATGGCTTGCAGAAGCAAACTCCATCACATTCTTCTGGCCATTATATGTGCAATTCTCCTTTCCTATGCAGGTGAGCAGCTAATTACACGTGCTTCTCATGTTACAAAATGTTGATCTTCTTCTTGCTCGATTACCGGGATTTTGCTGACTTTTGTTTTGGCATTGCCTGATTGTAGGGGCGTATGATCCCCTGGATCCGAACGGGAACATAACCATGAAATGGGACGTCATGTCCTGGACTCCCGATGGTTACGTTGTAAGTAATCATCTCCACCAGATCATACATAAGATATACTGATAAAGTTGCAGGACACAACAAGCCCAAATATAGGGAAACTAGAAAGATAGTAAAAGATTGTGACACATTGATCAAGTAACAGACTCTGGACTAATACGTGCAAGCATTCTGGTTTTTTGTCAATGTTATCAGGCGGTGGTGACAATGAGCAATTTCCAAATGTACCGACACATAATGAGCCCCGGATGGAGAGTGGGGTGGGTCTGGGCTAAGAAAGAAGTGATCTGGTCCATGGTGGGAGCTCAAGCCACTGAACAAGGAGACTGTTCCAAGTTCAAGGGGAACATACCACATTGCTGCAAGAGAAACCCCACTGTAATCGACTTGCTTCCGGGGGTCCCTTACAACCAACAGATTGCTAATTGCTGTAAGGGCGGAGTCGTGGCGTCATGGGGACAAGACCCCTCATCTGCCGTCTCATCATTTCAGATCAGTGTCGGGCTTTCTGGTTCTTCGAATAAGACAGTGAAACTGCCCAAGAACATCACGCTGACGGCACCTGGAGGGGGCTATTCTTGCAGCCAAGCAAAGACTGTTCCATCTTCGATTTTTATGTCGTCAGACGGTCGCAGGAAGACTCAAGCGCTAAGTAAGTCTAGTATTCATTTTCTTACAGCTAAATTAAATCATTCCATCAACTAAGGAGAGAAGAAAGCAATGAAATCAGAAGAACGCATCAAAACTTACGGCTTGATTGCTTAAAAGGGGAAACGTGAAGCGCTTGCTGATGTTTGAAAGAGCTTACATGAATTAGGCCAGTCACTTTATCTAAAATTGTAGCATCAGCCTTCTGAAATTTCCCGCGGATGGCGGACTGTCTAATATTTTGCCGGGATTTGCAGTGACATGGAACATCACGTGTACATACTCGCAGCTGGTGGCATCTCAGCACCCAAGATGTTGCGTCTCCATGTCATCTTTCTACAACTCCACGATTACTCCTTGTCCAGCTTGTGCTTGTGGCTGCCATAACAAAAACTCATGTGTCGAGTGAGCTCATTCACATCTCAGCACGCGATCGTGCATTTATATATGTTTAAATTACATTCTAGTCCGGGAGATACAGACTCTCACTCATCTCTTGATGCAGGAGCCTCCAACTATACAAAGCGCCGTTACACCAACAGTCGACAATCCGATACTGAAGTGCACAGAGCACATGTGCCCCATCAGGGTCCATTGGCACGTCAAGACCAACTACAAAGAGTATTGGCGCGTAAAGATGTCCATCATCAACTTCAACTACTTCGTTAACTATACTCAGTGGACACTTGTTGCTCAGCATCCAAATCTGAACAACGTCACCCAAGTTTTCAGCTTCGTCTACAAGCCGCTCGTCCCGTATGAATCCATGAGTAAGTCTCACAGAAGAAAATTTTGCTTCTGTCCTAGCAATTTTCCTTGGCAAAACAATCTTCAGCAAATATCATTTGACTGTAATTTCTTCTGCAGATGACACTGGCATGTTCTATGGAATTAAGTTCTTCAATGACCTCATCGCAGAAGCAGGGCCGGATGGTAACGTGCAGTCCGAGATCCTTCTGCAGAAAGATGCTTACACGTTCACACTCAAGGAGGGTTGGGCTTTTCCACGGAAAATTTATTTCAATGGGGAAGAATGCATGATGCCGTCTCCAGATCAGTACCCGCATTTACCGAATTCTGCCCCCACAAAGCTATTTCCAGTGTCATCACGAGCTGCCCTCTTGGCCATTTGCCTTCTAGTCTTTTGGTGATGTCTCGATAATTTTAACGATTACAGTGGAAGTATGAAGAGAGTCTAGTGCTTGGTTTCAAGCGCGTCTGATTGAGAGAATTCAAACGGATGAAGATCCGCACAAATTGTTAGGGACATGTATGAAATTGATCTGGCTATTGTTTGAAGTATAAATGAAAGATTGGGAGGCGGTTGTACACTTGTACACGTACTATTCTGACCTTTTCGACATAGCATTAGGTCATCAGCAGATGAGCTTGCTCCGAATGTTTAAGAATGGGCTTGTCTTTCTATCATTCCTCGTCCTTGATGGAATGAGTTTCAGACACGTTACGTCGCCTTCAGTACCCGACTAAGTCTTTCCACGAAACTCGGGGGATAAGTTCATTGGTTTTCAAGTGTACTCATACTATCACGAGCCAATATCAGTGACCTCATCAACTTGAGTTGAACCGGTGGACTTTAGCACATACCACTTTAACCCTCGACCATTGCATCTCTGCAGGATGCAGAGATTCGCATAGCACAATCGGTGGAGCAAAACATATAGATGCTATTTCTTCATTGAATCTGTATTACAAAGCTTGATCCACTGATACTATGATGTCATGTACTCGAGAACACTGAGTTGACATAATCTTTAAGGTGCAAAAACATTTACAGAGAAATTGGCAACTGATCCTAATCTCATCTGCATACCACACCAGACTAAATGCACCCAAATTTTGGTTTTGACCCCCTGATCTACTGGCAAAAGAAATAGCAATAGTTCTCTCAGTATAGAACAGAACCCCATAGGACTTTTAGAAAATTTCACCACAATAGTGTATAGTTCCTAATCTGAAACTCATCGATAAGCCCATAATAGTGAACCTGATGCCAAGATCATTGCCACTGAATATAGAGTCAAGATAACTGATCGTTGACCGGAATTTGGCAACCATGGGTAAGCGTCTGGAGGTGGCATGACACAGTCATCACCATTGAAGTATATTCTACGAGGGAATGCCCATCCTTTCTCGAACGTGAATCTGGACTTGTCCTTCTGGAATAAGAGCTCCGATTGCACATTCCCAGAAGGACCGGCTTCCATGAGCAGATCATTGTAGTATCTCACTCCCCATAACATGGCAGTATCATCTGCAAAAACAGAAGCTCAACTCCAAATCTGTTCATCAACTTAGCGAAATTGACAAGGTCTTTAGAGGAGGGACATACTCAACCCGGCATAAGGAGTCAGCGGCTTGTAGTTGAAGCTAAAGATCTGGGTAAGGTTATCGAAGTTGGGATGCTGCACGACCAGGTTCCACTGGGTGAAGTTCATCCTGTAGTTGAAATTTGTGATGGTGATCTTCACTCGCCAGTACTCCTTGTAATTGAGCTTGACGTGCCAATGGATGCGGACCGGGCACATATGGCTGGTGCATTGTAGTAGAGGAGTGTTGACGGATTTGCTCGGATGAGAAACAGCAGAAGAAAAGTGCGGCGAATCAGACCTGTAAGAATGTATACCGGAAAGCAGATCAATGAGTCAAAGCATGTTGGTACAAGATCCTGAATGGAAGTCTCAATATGACTCGATTCAAAGCACGAAAGTACGAGAGCTTACTGGATGCAGCTCCCAGAATCCGTCGCATTGTTTCGGCAGCCACAAGTACACGGTGGACAGTTCACGACTGTATCATTGTAAAACGATGAAAGGGAGACACAACAGGTAGGCATCTTTCGCGCAAGAAACTGAGAATACGTGCAGGTGACGTTCCAAGTCACTGCCAAAAACAAGCGATTCAAACGTCAGATAAATTCAGAATGAAGCGTTGTGCTTCATTTAATATGAGAATTGGCTTACTCATTGCCTGCGTCGCTCTTCTATTATCAGGCATCACGAATCTGGTCGGCCGCACGAGCTTCGGATACCCGCAAGTGTACCCCGGCCCCGGGGCTTTGAGGGTGAAGTTTTTGGGCAATCGCACAGTCTTGTTAGTAGTCCCGGCGAGGCCCACGGTGATCTGAAATGTGCTCACAGCATTTAGCGGGTCCTGAACCCATGAACTTAGCACTCCTCCTCTGCAGCAATTCGCTGTCTGCTGGTTGTACGGAGTCCCGGGAAGCAAATCGACGACCGTCGGATCTCTTTTGCAGCAATGCGGGATCGACCCGTGGAACCTCGAACAATCGCCTTGCTCCATGGTTTGGCCTCCCGACATGCTCCAGATCACTTCTTTCTTGGCCCATGTCCACCCCAATTGCCATCCCGGAGCTTGAATATGGCGATATTGCTGGAAGTTATGTATTGAAACCACGGCCTGTTTAAAACAGTGAAGAACACATTAGAAAACCCAGGAACAGAAGGTACATGAAATCATCCTTGAACTCACCACATAACCATCCGAAGTCCAGCTCATTATGTCCCATTTGATCGTGATATTTCCGATAGGATCGAGCGGATCATACGCTTCTGCACGACAATTGATCCAAGAAAACATGAATATTAATCCCGAAGAGCAAAAAACTCAGTCACATCTCGATGGTCCAGTATTCTTTCAACATAAACCATTATAATAGCCTGTTCAGGGACTGCACCTTTTCTTGTCGATATCATGCCGAATGCACTCTAGGACTAAGTCATGTAAAATGTAAATAATGTACATCCCCTCCTGCACCAATCATCCAAATATCGTGGTATTTTTGACTTCTTTAATTTTGCATGCAATTTTTATGTCAAACATCTCTTAATCATCAAAAGTATGTTTACGAGTGATCATGGCAAATGGAATGGATCGAATTTTTGGTTTAAATCCAGAGAAAATGTTTCCTTAAGCGGAATGCATCTCTGCTTTTTCCTTGGCTAATTGCACAAGCACATGGGAAACTTTTTCTCAGACACAATTCCTCCAAAAGTCAGCTTCTCTGGGAAAGAAAAAAATGCATCCTGAAAATCATTCTCAGCTCTGTCCAAGAATCGCATAACGCAGAAACGAACCGAAACCTCATGAAAATAGGGTTGCATCGCTAAATGAACAAACACATCAAGAAACGGGTCGGGATCAACGAGAGAATTGCATGAGAAACAGAAGAATATCATCAAGAACTGCCCCGACCTGTAGAAGAAATGCCGAAACAGGAAAGCAGAAACAGAGAAACGATGGCTGAAGCCACGGAGAGGAGCGACCCCATCCTCGACCTACGTTCTGCTCTCTGCAAGTTCATAACGTTCACGTAGCCGTTTACCCGCAAAAGCCTTCACGGAGAATAGACAGAAGAGAGAGAGATGTGACTGGTGCAAGTTATTGTACAGACTTCATTGCTTATGCCTAGTCACTGGCTGTTGAGGGGCATGCTGATATACTTCCCTCTTGAATCATTAGCTTCTCTTTGAGGCAATGCTATGCAAATGCTAGTGAGGGAGGGAGGGAGAGAAAGAGAGCATTAATGAGAAACCATTATCACTTCTTGATACTTTACGTAAGGTGGTCAGTAGTCACGACATATGAGTGTACCACCAATTTTCGCCATAGCTAAGACATCCCACGGCACTTTCTATGCATATACTTTTTCCTTTTGGGGCCAAATCTTTACTCACCAGGTTCGGCCGACCCTGGATTTCCTTTTTTTCTTATATATCCTACTCTAACTTTAACATTACTTTCAAACTTTTACTCTACCTCTTTGCAGAACATAAAAATTAATTTTTCTATAAAGATCTGAACTTAGATCTCTTCATAAAAAATGTTTACATGTGTCTTGATTACCTCATATAATTTTTTCAGATTTTTTGGAGTTCATTATATAGGTACCTTATACCTGAAACTAAATATTCTCACCCTCAGCCGCCGAGAAAGTGGGGAATCGAATTCTTACCTCTCCCCCCTCAAATGGGAAGAGTGGTTACTAAGACAAACCCTAGTGACTCGCTAATTTCTAGGATCGATTGTGGGTTTAAGCCGAGGGGATTCAATCCTAGAAAAAGGGGAAAAGGAGGGAAAAAGATAGAAGATTAAAAGGCTGAGGCTTTCTAATTAGCCCTATGACTCACGATTCGGCAAAATTACCGAAAAAGTTATGAATCTATACGAATGTTAATATAGTAATAAAATTTTCAAATTCAACAATTTTAACTTAAACATTTCGATGATTTATTGATATAATCCTTCTGGTCAATTTTGAAGAGAAATTGTCGACGTGGACAAATTTTTGCATTTTATAAAAAGAAAAAAATCATTTTTTTGTAAAAAAGTGCAAAAAAGTCAACATCAGCACTTATTATCCTACAAAAATCATGCTATATAGGGTGTGACCAATGTCTATGTCAGCAATTTCCAACTAAAATTTTCCACAAAGACCATATTGACAAATCGTTAAAAGGTTTAGGATTGAATTAGTCAAATTGAAAAGTTTAGAATTGAATTAGCATCCGTACAATTAAGTTTAAGACTTTTTCTTTGGTGATTATACCTTCGACAATTTGATTCATAAGGGAGAAAGCGAAAGAATGCCTAATGCAGTGTATCAATCAATGTTAGTGTCAACCAAGATAATAAGTCAGTGCAGTGCAGTCCATGTGGCAGGCCTATTCTTGGTCGTTAGCAGACTGCCTTGCACAGCCTTTCATGTGATTTTTTATTTGGTTGGTGGTGCAGGGCTTTAATGCTGAATTTTCCCTTTTGAGGCAGGAATAATTTTGCTTGCTAAACAAGGGATTCACTCTTTCTTTTGCATCATCTTCTCCCCTTTTTCCCCCATTGGCGTGGTGGCTAGAGAGAGTTCAATTATTCTTTCCCTAGGACCGTGAAGCATCATCTCCCTACTTTACTGCTGCACAGATAATATGGGGAAATCTTGATTGGGTTTTGTGGTCCATGCAATGCCATTTTAGGTTCCCCAATGAGCTTTCTTTGCTTAAATAAAAAGTTCAGAAGCTCAGTAGCCAACTGGCGGACTGTCGATCATGTGAGCTCCATGTGATCAATGACTATAATGAACCCAAATCCACGAGGACCCGGATCCATACTAAAATTTGTCTCTTTAGGGGCCTGTTATGTTGATTATCTCTAGTTCATGGTGGGGCTGGAGATTTTGCCTCGACAAGATTAACTCAACCGGGTTTTTCTTTTATTGAAGTGCGTTGTTGGAAAAAGGATTGCATTTTTATGCGGTAAGAATAAAAAATTCTCAAATGCCACGACCAAGAAAAAATTGGAAATCAGTAAATGAATTTATCATTTTGCCTGTTTTTTTCCACATTAATCACCCCTTTTGCGATTGATCTCCATGTGTGACTTCTCCATTTGATGTCTGAGCTCTCCATACAAGAATTACTTCGGTGACACACTTGACCACAAACATGATTACGCTTGTTACCCAAGTTTACTACAGTAAAACCTTCCAACTGTCAAAACTGCGTCCGATTCGACCATAGGAATCATCATTAAGTGAAGATGCCCACAATTGATGTCAATGTCAAGTCATATTATGCACGGCCAATCTCGAAAATGATGCTTTCCCACACATTAAAAGTCACTGGATGTATCTTGTGTTATAAGGCTTGTTCTGGGCCACGTTCCTCGGTGATGAGAATTAGATGGGCTTATGAGTACAAGGACATAACAAAAGAGCTCGATCTGTTGCTCTTGAAAAATGGGCCTGAGCTTGTTGCAATTAATACTTGGACTGGCTAGCATAGGCCAACGGGCCTTGCTCGGGCCCAATAAAATTAATGGGCCTCATAGGCCTCAACCGTCAGCCGGCCCCACTAAAGAAGAAAATCAGAAAATTTTCTATGACTTAGAGGTCTGTCACTCTCTTTTTCACCTTAATCACTTTCTCATAAATTCTCGGAAATCCGACTCTCTAACATATTCCCACTTTATATATACAGTTCCCATACTATCCACTTTGGGTAGATCAACCAAAAAGAAGAGTGAAAATTCTTCAAGATTATCGGCCATCATATAGTACGCAAAAGTGTCCAAAGAGTTTTCACTATGATCATTGATTGGAATTGGACACTTGTTGCCATCGATAGGGCCCAAATTCAAACTACTAATAAAATATGGGCTCAGACTATAAAAGTGTTACCCCGTGATCCCTGTTGGAGCACTCTCCCAGACCCTCACTTGCTCATTGGGAAGTAAAACCCCCGTGCTTTCCTATCGATGGGGAGTATGAATCACACTCCAACATGCATCTTGTGCACCATATATTCATACTTTGTCTTTGATATTGGAAAATCTTATCGTGTTGAATTGGTGTGATTCTCAAGTGAAATTTATGACAAGTTGGTATAATTAAAATTTAGAAAGTTTCATTCTTTAAATTATTGAGAATGTCTAAATCAAAGAAAACAAGCTTTTAAAAAGAAAATAAAACAAAGCCCAGGCATAATATGTCAGGGTCAAGCATGGGGGTTGGCAATAACTAGGACTAGTCTAACGTTGTCAACTTAGGTTCCGTTTGTTTCGTAAAAAATGATTTGAAAAAACATATTCTAAGAACGATAGCTTTTATTACTTGAAATAATCAACCAATTAAAAATATTTTTGTTATGAACATCAGTTTTTGTCAACTAATTTTTGGGGTCAATGAATATGTTCGTTTCATTAATTTTTGTGAGTGATGCAAATAATCATTTCTAGGAAAATATTTTTCAATCATTCATTTTCTATCAAATAAATGGAGACTTAATTTATTCTTTCTTTTTCTTTCTTTTTTACCAGCTAAATGATTTTCCCTTCTATGCATCTAAATCCACCTAATTATACGTAATGATGAAAGGTACGTCGGTAAATTATGCTAAATCATGCTCTTGAGGCCATAGCAATGTAGCTTATATAGTACTGAGAATTTCTTTGAAGGGATAAGGCTGTTGTAAAAATTTTAGAAAAGCAAAATCTTTCTCGTTTATTAGAGTTGATTCAAGAGACATAATGCTAGACAAACTTATTAATCAATATGTACTTTAGTAGGTAACAAAAACAATATTCTATGAAAGAAGCCCCACTTTTAGAATCAAATAGTGAAAAAAATTATTAGATAGTCTCGAAACATGCGAATTCTTACATGCACCCACGTAAGAATTGTACCCGCCAGGACCTAAGATGCTTTAAGGTTGTGATGAATCTTAATCGGGATTCATGTGATTGCTAGAGCCATCATCGTCATGGTCAAAAAAACAAATGCTGGTAGAGAGAATATAATTAGGGCATGCGGGTGGATCCAATTTTGAAAGTAAGAAGGGTTTCTATCTCATGGATATGAACATGAGTATTGAATTTTTTTTATTTTTCTTTAGGACGCCGCAATATTTATAAATTATTATTTTTGCTATATCATACGATTGTTAAATAATGAGACCTATCCAAGACCACAGTGACCTGGTCTTTCTGCTCCAATCTCAGATGGCAAAGACCAGCTAGTGCTTAGGGCTTATAAATCAACATCAAGCATCTCATAATTAGACCCAAAAGGAAGCAAGTGCTCACATGTTCTCTCCTCTTTCTCGTCCATACGAGAATATTAGAACCAGGGCAAAAATGAGAAAAAGAATAAAAAAATAAAAGAAGAGTTTTCGTTTAGGATAAAAACCACCAAAAACTCTAAACTATATCTACTATGACACATTTATCTTAAACTTTTTTGTGATATCAAAATCTCCATACATGTATTCATGTATCACATTTACCTCAAATTTTGTCAATTGTGACACAATTATCCCATGCTTTTTTTTGTGACACCAAAATCTCTAAATTCGTATGTATGTGATATGTTTATCCCAAAAATTAGTGTACCATGGGAAAGGGCTACTCTTGGTCATTAGCAGACTCCTTGCCCAGCCTTGGATGTGATTTTTGATTTGGTTGGTGACGCGGGTTTAATGGTGGATTCGCCCTTTTAAGGCAGGAATAATTTTGCTTCCTAAACAAGGGATTCACTCTTTCTTCTGCGTCACCTTCTTCCTTTTTTCCGCCATTGGAAATGGTGGTTAGAGAGAGGCTTGCTTTTGTTGGGGAACAGTACGATTATTCTTTCCCTTGGACCGTGAATTATCATCCCCCAACTTTACTGCTGCACAAATAATTTGGGAAATCTTGATTGGGTTTGTGATCCGTGTAAAGCCATTTTAGGTTCCCCAATGAGCTTCCTTTGCTTAAATAAAAAGTTCAGAAGCTTAGTAGAGAATGGGCGACTTACTTGGACCCAAACAAATCATAGCCATTAGTCAGGTGAGGTATGTAATCAATGACTCTGATGAATCCTGGTCCTTGAGGACCCGAATCCTGACAAGAAGTTGCCTCTTTAAAGCCCTTCTATCTTGATAATCTCTCAATTACAATGGGATTGGAGAATGTGCCTCGACGAGATTAAGTTAACTAGGTTTTTGTTTTCTAATCCGCGTTGTTGAAAGGACTGCATTTTTTTGCAGTAGTAATAAAAAATCCTCAAATGTCACCATCAAAAGAAAATCAATAATCAATAAACAGATTAATTATTTTGCATATTTTTCCACATCAATCACCCCTTTTGCTATTGGTCTTCCTATGTGGCTTCTCCAGTTGATGTCGGAGCTCTCGATACAAGAATTACTTCTAATACACCTGATCGCATATATGATTACACTTGCTACCCAAGTTTACTACAGGAAAACCTTCTTCGAATTGTCATAACTGTGGTGGGATTCGATCATGGGTATCTTCACCAAGAGAAGATGTCCACGTTTATGTCAATGTCAAATCATATTATGCACGTCTAATCTCAAAAATGATGTTTTCACACATATGAAAAGTCATGGGACGTATCTTGTGTTATAAAACTTGTCCTGGGCCACGTTCCTCGGTGATCAGAACCAGATGGGCTTTTTAAAGGCCTCGGTTGTTGGGCTTATCAGTATAAGGACATAAGAAAAGAGCTCAAACTGATGCTCTTGACAAATGGCCCTGAGCTTGTTGCAGTTAGTACTTGGACTAGCTAGAAAAGGCCGAGGAACAGCAAGATTGGGCCCTAAAAAATTAATGGGTCTCAAAGGCCTCAACGGTCGGCCTGCCAACTAAAAAAAAAAATCAGAAAATTTTCTATGACGTAGAGATCTGTCACTCTCTCTTTTTACCTTGGTCACTTTCTCAAAAATTCTCAAAAATTCCAACTTTCTAACATATTCCCACTTCATATATACAGTTCCCTCGCTATTTACAACACGTGGCCACTTCTAAATTCGGGCAAAACTAACCCAATTTGGGTAAACTAATCAAAAAGAAGGATGTATGAGAATTCTTCGAGATTCTAGGCTATCGTATAATTCACAAAAGCGTCTAAAGAGTTTTCACTATAATCCATAGGCCAGAACTAGGCACTTGTTTCCGCACAAATAACATTGTTGCCATTGATTGGAAGGTGACCACGTACAACAAGAGAGGGATGTGCATAGACCCAAACCATCGAACCAAGTATAGTCATGGAGTATCATATTTCACTTTTATTTTATTTTATTAATATACATATTCTAAGGAATTAGAATAAAAAAGCGAGAAAAAGAAATCAATATATAAGGTTTTTATCCCGGTTCACTCTTAAACTGGTGAACTAGTAGAGGATTCTATCATAATTAACACCTCACGCATCTATATCACATCAATCAATTACAGGAGAAAAATGCACACATATATATATATAGTCCAAACTACCAATAAGATATGGGCTGAAACTATAAAAGCCCTCTAACGGCTTGAGGGTGCTACCCTTGCGACCCGTACTGGAGTGGCCCCCACTCCCCTGGACCTTTGCTTGCTCATCGAAAAGCAATACCCTCGTGCCTTCCTATCGATAGACAGTATGAACAACACTCCAACATGCATCTTATACACTATATGATACTTTGTCTGATATTGGAAAATCTTATCATGTTGAATTGGTACAATTCTCATTGTGAAAATTATGATTGAGTTAAGTATAATGAAAATTTAGAAAGTCTATTGAGAATTTCTAAATCAAGGAAAAAAATTTTAAATAGACAAGAACGCCAAGCCCTAGCATAATGTGTCGAGGTCAAGCATGTGGATCAGCAAGGCCTATCGACTATAACTAGGATTAGCCTAAAGTGGTCAACTTAGACTCCGTTTGTTTCACGAAAACAATTTGAAAAATATTTATATTAATTGAAATAGTTAGTCAATTAAAAATATTTTCATTATTAACAATAGTTTATGTCTGGGACATTTTTGTGGACAACGAAAATATTTTCCATTTATTCGTTCTTATAAATAATCATTTTAAAAAAAAAATTCCAATCATTCATTTTCCTTAAAACAAACAAAGCTTTAATTTATTCTCTCTTTTTTACCAGCTAAATGATTTTCCCTTATATGCATATGAATCCATCCAATTCTACTTAATGATGAAAGGTATGTGAATAAATTCCTCTTAGTCAAGCCTTGAGGCCATTGCAATGTAGCTTATATCTTTAGGGGATAAGGTTGTCCTACGAACACTAAAAAATTTAGAAAAGCCACATCTTTTTCATTCTTCAGAATTGATTCAGGAGACATAATCCTAAACAAACTTATTGATTGAACGTACTTTAGTAGGTAACGAAAACGATATTCGATAAAAGAAGCCCCACTTTTAGAATCAAATAGTGAAGAAAATTATTAGATAGTCTCGAAGCATGCGAGTTCTTACGCGTGCCCACATAAGAACTAAGGATTTATAAATGTGCCCATTAGTACCTAAGATGCTTTAAGGTTGTACTAATGAATCGTGCTTTGCGAGCACCTATTCCTGATTCATGTGATTGCTAGAGCCATCATCATGGTCAAAAAAACAAATGCTAGTAGAGAGCATATAATTAGGGCATGCGGGTGGATCCCATTTTCAAAGTAAGAAGGGGGTCCTCTCTTAAGGACATGAATATGAGAAATTGAATTTTTTTTTTAAATTATTTCTTTTGGGACGTCGCAAAACTTATAAATTATTATTTTTGCTACATCATATGATTGTTAAATAATGAGACCTATCCAAGACCACAGTGACCTGGTCTTTCTGCTCCAATCTCAGATGGCAAAGACCAGCTAGTGGTTAGGGCTCATAAATCAACGTCAAGCATCTCATAATTAGACCCAAAAGGAAGCAAGTGCTAATAAGTTCTCTCCTCTTTCTGGTCCGTCTGAGAACATCAGAACTAGGGCAAGAATGAGAAAAAAGAATAGAAAAAGAAAATAAGGGTCTTTTATTTTAATGTTTCTTTAACGTGCTTAAAGGCTGGTGTTGGAGAAGCATCCAACAGGAGAATATATGTATGATTACGATCCTTGAATCATCATCTTCATCATCATTATCATTCATATGAAGCAGCTTTGCTACGCATGCAAGTGTGGAGGAACGTCCCTTTCCTCTGGCCGAGAATCGATTCATCTCTCCCTTTCGAGTTCTTTAATGAAACCGATTCGTGGCACCGAATAGGGGGTTTTTGTAATAATTGGTGATGATGACGACGACAGGGTTGATAAGGAATTGCTTTGCTTCCCATCTCTAACGCTCTCTTGAGCCTCAAGCCGTTCATGCATCGAGTTTGCGCAATTATCGCTAGTCGGATTTGCTCCATATAATTAACAGAATTCGAATGGCATGACTTCTTTAACAAAACCGATTTGTGGTACCAAATGGGGTTTTGTAATAATTGATGACGACAAAGACAGGGATGACGAGGAATTATTTCTTTTCTCATCTCTAAAGTTCTTGAGCCTTAAACCACTCATGTATCGAGTTTACACGATTATAGCAAGTCTTATTTGTTCCATAATTAACAGAATTCGAATGCACAACAGGGACTTTTCTTCTATGACTCCATTTATTTCACGATACAAATCAGAATTCGATTAAGATAACTTCTCAAATGATTGTAAAAAATGAAACTATCACGGCCTTGTGATGAATTGATAAAGTAGATATGCTCTTATTTTCTTTGGTTAACTATATTTGCCAAAGACAATAATATCAAAGAGAATGGCCTCACAAGTAGGACAGATTCAATATTTAAATGGGGCTGCAGGCAGTATATAATCTTGTTAAATGTGGGGCTATGCTTGTTTTGTACCGAGCAAGTTAGGATGTGACGAAATTAATTAAGCACGAAATATTCCTTAGGCATCTAAAGAATCAAGCTCCCTTTCTTTGGGCCACCTCCGATCACTTTATAGCTAAAGCTCAAAAGTAGGGCATATTTTACACATAAGCCAGGTTTTATAATGTGAGACGAGAACTAATTGCAAGGCCGTGATAGTTTCATTTTTCACAATCATTTGACTAAGCGAGCAAAACAACTTTGGTGCTTCCAGAGCACGACATCTCTCGTTCCAAGAAAACCATCGAATGGATGGACTCATGAGGGTTAAATTTGATGGATGAGAATAGTATGGAGTGACTAAAATTGTTGTCCTATGATTGTCGAAATTTTAGAGATTGTGTCTAAGACCCAAATGAAGTGATGAAATGCTTAGATATCATAATAGCCAAAATTAATCATCGGACTAGGATTTTAACCTCGGCACAGCTTTCGTACGGCTAGATGCTCTTGGCTTCAAGAAGACACTTGAGACCACCACTTGGATTCTTGCTTATGTGTAAATAATTGGAGGTGTTGCGAGAGAGACAAGGGGGGGCGCTAAAGGAAAGGGAATAAGAGGAAGATATGAGTGTGAATAGGAATATAAAAAAATGAAAGGACCCAAGAACCAAAAAATAATAATAATAATAATAACTGAAGAATAATGATGGTATAAATATCATAACTATTCTATAACATCCACTTTATTGTCATAACTTTAAAAGAGCAATTGCTTTAATGACTCCAATGATAGAAAATCTCAAATGGATGCTTTTAAAATGTTTTTGCACTGATTTGATCGTAATTTATGTATAGACAATATTAAATATATTCACAAACTGAGAAACTGGGATTCCCAAGCGTTCTCAAGCATTGATCCTCGTAGGCGATCAAAGACAAGTACTCCATTCTCATAAGGCTCCAAACTTTGTCAATCGATCTCAAAACAAAGCAAGGTCAGAGAAAAAATAAATGCGAAGTTATGATAGATGAAGACGATTTTACTTTCTTCCTTTTTTCTAGGAAAGCAAGTAGATCTTTGTGATTTTAAATGAAACTATTTTGGACCAGAATGTTTCTCCATGATTTTTCTTTTGAGTCAGAAAAACAAAGAAAAATAGTGACAGAGTTAGAATATTTGCTTTTGATTGACGTCATCGTATCATCAAATTTCTAAGTTAAAAATTTAAGAGCAATATTCTCACAATTGATAAACTCAGTGTCTACGAACCATCACACCTTGATTTTATTTTCTCCTAAAACTTTCAATTAAGTAACTTTAACAAGTCACGTCAGATTTTTCAACAAACTAAGTCGCCATGGCCACTAAAGTGAGTGATTTCAAAAGCCGGCGGTACAAAAATGACCATTCAAAAAGTCTCAGCATCAAAATGGGCATTGTACGAAAATCATGGTATCGATGCCAATCTTTTTTCTCTCGTAGGGTTCGATGTTGAGATATAAATGATGATAAAAATAGGGATGGTTCGCGTGAATATTCAAATCCCGTATGCATCAATCTTTTCATCCTTTTGTGATGGCCAAAAAGGGGCAAAGCTTTTTTTCCCCAGCACACCTTCCCTCAGATCATTATTCTCTGGGAAGGATTTGCATCTTGCCAGAGCCCTCAAAAAGAAAGAGAAAAGATGTGAGGGTGTGTGACATGATATGAAGGAGCCATATCATCAAAATGATTTTGTGTTTAGGTTCTTATTCCTCAATCATTCAAAAGTCCCCATTCAAGTGATGATATAATAAAGCGGGGAGCTAGGAAAATTCCCCCCCCCCCTAAAAAAAGAAAAAAAAGGCATCTTTAAATGTCACGATATCGCCTTAATTAAGGAATCATTGTGTAGGAACAAGCTCTTTTGTACCTATTATATTTGGTGTTATAAAAAAAAAAAAAAAAGGCCTTTGGCAAGAGATAAAGATGCACAAAGTGAAAAAAGGGCAGAACATATGAAGAGAGTGGCATTGAAAGAGAAAGGGGAACATAATTATTTATTTTTAATTTTTAATTTGTTGTTATTTAAGATGTTGGAATTGTTTCCATATGGGAATTTGATTGTTTGAGCCGTCGCCTTGTATAGAGGATGTGTGCCCATTTAGGAATTTGGTTGAGTTATTGCCTTCTACGTAGGTCGGTTCATATGGGAATTCGGTAGATCGAATATGGAAGAATTGGGCCACTTGGGTTGCCGCTTATCAGAAGGGGTAATGGCACGAATGGAGATGAAAAATTATTGGGTGATGGTTATTAATTTACCCTGAAAACAATAGTATGGTATGGACCATAAAATATCAAATACCAAATAATTATAAACTATTATAAAGTCGATTCATTCAAAAATTTATAATTCATAATAAGTTATTATTCTCATGGTAATCTAAACGCCGTTACACTAACAAAGCTTTTATTATTATATATGTTGGGATTGAATGAATGAGTAGGAGAATGACCAAACACTCCCTAACCCTAAAGTCTAAACAACCTAATTAAAGCCCTAGTGCTTGTTGCATGCACACACATGCACAATATTATTAACCCTAGCTCTCGAGCAGAGAATAACACGGGCACGAGATGACATATCGATGTCCATACCCTCGTTTCGGAAAGGTCTCTTCGGCATCATCGCTTCCGAAGTGACGGGGGGACAGATTAGCTCCGGTAGGCATATTGGATACTCACGGAATATATACACATTCCAAGCTTCTAAAACACAAATGTGAATCAGCCACCTTGTAGCCCAAGAGACGAGTATGGATCTTCTGCGAATGCGCTCGACAACGATTAGGAACCGGACAAGAAACCTCAATGGAAATGACAATGGTTTGGGCGCCATTAAACTTCCTGGAGACAGAAACATGCGAAAACGCTGCAACATGGGCAACACCACCTGTAAGTGGGGCTCGAACGCTGAATATTTACACATTTCACAGAAGGTTTGTGTACAGGAAGGGTTTTTCAAGGGCTTAGAAAAGAGGCAAAAGAACAAGCACCAAAAAGCACATTTCCTTACACCGACCCGCTCCGTAGATTTCTTGCACACCATCCAAGCAGCCACCAGCAACCAGAAAAAGAGAAGGAAAGAAAAGAGAGCTGAGAGTCTTATGGTGCTAGAACATTTAAAGAAAAAGCTAGGGCTGAAAATCTTTTTATTGACCTCCCCATAGATGAGTTTAACAAAATCATGGAGAAACCCCCCTTCCCCAAATCCATTGATCGCTCGCTCGCTTGCTCGCTCGACACGCTCAGCTCGGCCCGGATCAAACCCGAACCCGAGGGATGGCCTTGCAGACCAGGGACTGCTTCATCTCCATCGACAGCTTCAGGCGCTCCGACAGGTCCACCCCTCGGTCGGAGCCGACCCACTTGTAGCTCTGCAGCAGCTGGGCCAGCCAGAGCTCCACCGTGGCCAGCCCCATGGCCTTCCCGGGGCAGACCCTCCTCCCGGCGCCGAACGGGGCGAGCCTCAGATCCGAGCCCATGATCGGGAACTCACCGCCGCCCCCCTCATCCACCATGAACCTCTCCGGCTTGAACTCTTCCGGGTCGGCCCAGACCGCCCCGTCGTGGGTTATGGCCCACATGTTCACCATGGCGGTGGTCCCGGCGGGGACGAAGTGGCCGCCGACGTGGGTGTCGTGGATGGCGAGCCGGGCCCAGGACAGGAGCGGGCCGGGCGGATGCATCCTCAGGGTCTCCTTGACGACGGCCCGGAGGTACGGGAGCCTCGGGAGGTCGGAGTCCTCGACGGGCCGGGCCGAGCCGAGGGCGGCGTCGATCTCGGACTGGGCTTTCGCTTGGATGTCGGGGTGCAGGACCATCCTGGCGAGGATCCACTCCAGGAGGATGGCCACCGTGTCCGTGCCTCTGAAGATAATCTCCTGCTCAAAAAACAAAACCAGAAACCGCAAAAAGATTTCAACTTTTCGCCTACCCTCTAACAAAGAACAGCTCGCAAAAATCCGTCCTTCCAATGCCCACCATAACAACCATCACCAACAGGAAATAACGAGACAAAGCAAAAGGAACAAACATGCCCCAGCAGATAAACAAACAAGACGGATAAGGAATGAGAATAAGGATAAAAAAGGAGGGGTAAAATATTCAGATTCTCGACATCTTGGGACGTCCCCAAAAAAGCAGAGGGAAATGCAAATATGCAGCATCGATGTATACTCGGAGCATCCATCCGTTCACAATGGAAACCTCACCGGTACAAACTACAAAGCATTCCGCATGAAAAAAGGCAAAGCAAAGGAAAGAAAGAAGAAAACAACCTAGGAAACGCATCCGACGCCGGAAATATCCCCACCACAAAGTTTTCAGCCGCATGTTTACTCAAAGACATGACCCGAGACCAAAAAAAAAAAAAAAGACACTGTAAAACCATGGTTTCTTCCTGGTAGAAAAATGGAGCAAAAGCTGGCCATGTATGATGGCTAAGAACTTGGTAAGCAGTCGGAAAAGAGAGGACTTACCCAGAGAACAGCGACCATGTCGGAGTCGGTGAGACAGTTCTCCTTCTCCAGGTGAGCAAGACGTCGACGAAATCTCCGGAGCTCGTCCTCGTCCTCCTCGTCGTTCTTCTCGCCCCTCAGCCTCCTCTTCGTCCTGTGATCCTCGATGATCGCACCCACGAAGACGTTCACCTTCTCGCAGAGGTTGCGGCACCTCCTCCTCACGCCCTGCAAGTCCAGGGAGCGCAGGAGCGCGAAGTGGTCGCCCCAGTTGAACGCGCCGAGCAGCTCGTACCCTTCGCTCACCAGGTGCTCGAGCTCGAGCCCGCCGCCATTGCGAGCGCCGAAGTCGTAGGACCTCCCGAACACGCTCAGCATGACGTTGTTGAGGGAGCCGAAGTGCAGCACCTTCCTCACCCCGACCTCGCCGCGCTCCTCCATCAGGCCCCTGATCTCCCCCACCATTTGAAGCCCTATCTGGGCTCGGAGCTTCCCGAAAGCGGCGATCCTCCTGGGGCTGAACAGGTGGGTCGCGGAGATCCTCCTCAGGTTGCGCCAGTACTCGCCGTAGGGAGCGAAACCCATCGCCCTGTGGAACAGGAGCTCGTACGCCGACTCCTTCATGGGGCGGTCGGCGAAGGCCGAGCTGTTCAGCATCTCCCTGGCGGTCTCGGGTTCGCTCGAGATGATGAAGCGGGTGAACCCCACCGAGAAAGCCATCAGCCTCTTGGCCCCGTAGCTCCTCGACAGCCCGTCGAGGACCCGGTGAGTGAGGGCCCCGGTGAAGGCGAAGACGAGGCCGAGGACGGGGACGCCGGACGGGCCCGGCACGGACACGCCGGCCGCCACGGCGCCGCTCCTCCCGGCGGGGCGGGCCTTCGAGAGGGCCCACGCGAGGCCGCCGGGGAAAAGCCAGAAGGCGAAAATGGCGGCGAAGAGGACGAAGCAGATGGAAAGCTGGAGGCTGAGGACGGCGTGGGAAGGGCCGGCCTCGGGCCCCAAGACGGTGAAGAGCTCGTCTACTGACATGGCCATGGTGGAGAGAGCCTTCAAGGGGAAGCTAGGAGACTGCAAAAGGTGGTGGCAACGGGCGGAGGACAACAGCGGAGGAGGGAGGAGGAGGAGAGGAGGTAGAGGTTGAGGTGAAGGTGGTGAAGAGAGAGAGGGAGAGGAGGGTGGTTTATATAGGAAAATGGCCTAGCCAGTGACCAGGGACAATTTACCCCCGTTGCTTTCCCTCTCTAACCATAGGTAGAGAGCCTGAATTGACCAATTTGCCCTATTTATTTCCCCTTTTTTTTTTTTGAATTTGGCAAAATGTGACACCCCTTCGCTTTTGTAATTCATGGACCTGCATGCCATAAAGCTACTATTGCCCTCTCTATAGAGGATGTGTGCCTATATGGAAATCTGGCTTGGCAGGAGGCTGCTGCCCTATAGGGGGCATTGGCGCTTGATAGGCAAATTCGGTCGCTCCGACGTGGAAATACACTCCTAATTTGATTTGATACGATTCGATTCGATTCGATTCGATTGAGCATTCGGGCCAATTCGAGCTGCCGCATATTGAAATAAGGGGAGATATGGCACGAATGGAGAATGTACATCATATGGAGGATGTGTGTTCACATTTGGAAATTGGTTGTTTAAGCTGCTGTTGGAATTGTGTCCGTATGGGAATTTGATTGTTTGAGCCGTTGCCTTTGTACAGAGGATGTGTGTCCATATGGAATATGTGCCCATATAGGAATTCGGTTGGGTTATTGCCTTCCATGTAGGATGTGTGTTTCATATATGGGAATTTGGCTTGAGTGAATATAGAGGTACACCCCTGTTCCGATTTGATTGACTAATTGGGCCACTCAAGTTGTCGTTTTTTTTTTTTTTATCAATCATATTTTACTCCAACTCTAACTCTCACCCTCAGATTTTTATCTATCTCTTTAGAAGACATGAAAACTGAAACCCACACTTAAAGCTAAATCGTTCACATCCTAACCCTCCACTCGAGAAGAAGGGATAATAGCACAAATGGAGAATAAAAATAATTGGGTGATAATCTTTAATTCACACTAGAAGTACACTTATGATCCGGTACGACTAACTAATCAGGCCACTCGAGTTGCCATTTATTAGATGAAGGGATAATGGCATGAATAGACCTTGAATTTTATTTTGATATGCAATGTTGTCTCCGAATTTTAATATGTCCAATATGATCATTGAATTTTGGTTAGATGTATAATGCCGTCCCTAGACTTTTGAATCATTCATGTGGTCCATAAAGCTATAAATAAATGTTCAATGTATCCCATTGAATATATGAAAATCTTTAAAAATTCAATAATTATATTGAACATTCAACCAAAGTTTAGAAAATGTATTGAACAAATTAACAATTTAGGGATAATTTTGCATATCGGACCAAAAGTCAAGGACTATGTCAAACAAATCACAAGTTCAAAGATTGTACTACATATTAGACAAAAGTTGAAAGGCCATTTGTGTTGTCTTCTCTTTGAAGAACTATTAATTAAGGCCAAAAGTTGAATAGTTTTCTTTTTTGGGTCCTTTTTACTCTTACTTTAATTCTCTGAAAATTTTCAGATTTTTTTCCTCCCTTCTTACAAGACGTGAGAGTCGAAATTCATACCTGAAATTAAATCATTTCTACTCCAACCTTCCGAGAAAATGGGGATTGGAACCCCTCACCATCCCCTTCCCACTATTAAAGTAAACCGCAATGGTTAAAAGTTGAATAGTTGATGAGCCCAACTTTGGCAATTTTCGACATATCAAGAGATCGATAGGATGCATGGATGTCGCATTTGCCGCCTATTTGAATGCCAGGTTTGATCATATTTGGGCAACCCGTGGCCCTGGTGTTTGAAACATCTCGTGCCACCATCTTCTTATTTCATTATTTGGTCGTTGTTCTTGAATTCTTCCTCACTAGTTTTTTCGAATCTGACTTTGAGCATGAGGAAACAAAATCTCATGAAAATTCATATTAACACCCGACTAGGCTTAATTTGATTATGTATTGTGTGAATTGGAAATCATTTTAATCTTTTGAGAAATTATTCTATTCACTAGCCCTAAACATAATAAAATTGAGTGTCGAACACCCTAATTGCCAAATTTGGCATAGAGGGACATTTGAGTACTAAAAGTTTAAAAATATATACTTAAATGTAAAATCGGAGAAAAATAGATCACTTAAGTGTCAACGGTGAGAAATTCCAGTCAAATGGCCGACTAGCATTTTTCAACAAGTTGAGCTCAAAATGATGTCATTTTAAGCATTTATGTGGTTAGATAAGTCTAAAACGATATCGTTTTGGTGCTAGCATAGTTTTAAATATGAATATCAATTAAATTAAATAAAGAACTAAATTTGAAAAAAAAAAATATTGTAGCACACATTTGGTGAGGGCTTTCACAAACCTTGTCACTGCCATCCATCATCACCAGGAAGGGTCAACGCAAGTTGGGTGAGGGTCATCCAAGGTGGCCAAGACCTTGGCTGACCAGCGGCAAGGGCCTAGTCTACACCCTAGATACAAGCGAGGGCTTGCAGGCTCTCGCCAACCCTTGCCCAACCAACGTCGGCCCTTCCTAGTGATGGTGGGGCAACGGCAAAGAGCCCTCGCCGAACGCGTGCTACAATCTCTGCATTTATTTATTTCATATAATTAATATTTGTATTACAATTCAAATCCGAGATAAAAACAAAGTTGTTTTGGCTTCTTCTTTTTTGTTGACTTAGCTTTCCGACAAGCTTTGTAAGCAACTTATACTATTAGAAATAAGCTATGTCGGATTTTCAGCACTCTTCACTGGACTTTACATTTAAATGTCCCAATTTCTTTTTAAAAAATAACACTTAAATGTACATTTCAAAATTTTTTACACTAATTTGTCCTCCATGCCTCATTTTGCACTGTATTTCTGCCTAATAAAATTTATCTTTTTTTATTTTACATTTTCAAGATTCAATAATATAATAATTCAATTCTCAATTTATTAACTGAATTGTATAGATACGTAGTTTGGACCTGAATATGTCCTTAAATTGTTTCGTTTGTGGCCTCATGCAAATCTCGACATCTCTTGAACGTAAAACACTTAAAGGGTATTCTCTCATGTTGGGGAAGAAAAAAGATTCAAGGGGAACTAGGGCCTGAAGTGTGTGGATACTAATATGTTAAAATAAAGAACGCAGTTCTATCAGTTCATTAATAGAATTTGCGTTGATAGGCGGGGCGGCCCTAGAGGTTTCCTTCTCTCTTGCTGATAGGGAAAAAAGGCAAAAAAAGGCCGGTACTCCCAATCTTAACGTTCTATCTTCTTTTTTTTGTTTTCTATTTTTGAGATTTGATAATTTAATAATTCAATTTTTCAATATATTAATTTAGTGTAGTATATAATTGTAGTTTGAACTTTGAAGAAAGTTTTGAGCCCATCTGCTCTCCCTAAACTCCATCTTTTGAACAGATTTCGTTAAATCCTACTAAAAATGCATTTTGTAGTGGGATTAAAAACATATAGACACCCATCTTTTATAACTGCATTTGGAAACATATCATGATCGCGCGGCCCCTCTGCCATCAAAGCCATAATCGCACCACCATCGTCAACCATTGGCCATTGTGTTATGGCCGTTCAGTCATTAAGTCTATTGTTGTTGGCCCACTTAAATATCATATGGAAAAAGGTACCAAAAAAGTTCCTAAATATATTATATTGGTACCGATTTAGTCATAAAACCTTTAATTTTATTGATTTTGTCATAAGTCTTTTGACCTAGTGCCATTTAATCCCAAACCTTTTGACCTATTATCAAATTAGTCATTCCAACTAATCTTGCCCAAATATTGCTAACGTGGATGTCGATTAGCCTACGTAACACAGTTGATATTGACGTGGATAACTTTTAATAATACATTTTTCAATTTTCAATTTTCTTTTTCCTTTTTCCTTTTCTTTTTTTTCCTCACCAACCTTCTTTCTCCAACTGATTGCCAGACCTCAGTGACAGCCTAGAGGTGAGGGCCAATGAGGGACCTTGCCAGTCACTGGCATGGTTCGCCCAATCGCTAGCGAGGTCGCTAGGGGTTGCGAGGGCGGCCTTACGTTGGGCTAACAAGGCTTGCCCTCACTAATGGGCGGCAAGGTCAACTCATCTCTGGTTTGGTCGCCGATTGGTGACTAGCTTAAGAAGGAAGAAAGGGAAGGAGAAAAAAAGAGAGAGGAAAATGGAAAAAAAATTAAAAAATATTAAAAAATTGTTGATATTAGCATTGGTCGTGTCATGTAAGTGGAACGGCATCTACATCGATAAATTTTGACCAAAGTTAGTCGGAAGGACTAAGGTGACATCGAATAAAAAAATTTAGAAATAAATTGGCACCGTTAAAATGTTTAGAACTAAATTGGCACATATGCAATACGTCTGAGACTTTTTCCGACACTTTTTCCTCCAAATTTTACAGCCATGACACTGGACATAACTGTCACCACATTAACTCTCATTAGTGATACCCCGATGCCTAGATGGAACGTGCACAGTCGATGCAATATCAAATCTGAAATGTGGATTTAGAGAGAGCAAGGACTGAGGGAGGGAGATTGTGTCTTCTAATTGGTGTAGGGGTGGCGGCGTCGAGATTGAAGGCCTTTGAATGGTGGCAGTGATGTATTTTAAGCGACAAGAGAATCATCTTCTTTCTAAGCAACTCCAACATTAGGTAAATAAATTGTCACACTACAAATTGTTCTTCAGAAAAGTTTTTGGAGGAAGGTACAATGAATATTAGCGAGGAAGAAAATCTAGGATCGCTCCCCACCATCACCCTTCTTGTCGTCTTCCTTGCAAAGATACAGTTCTTGTCTTCTTCTTTTAAACTCCCGGGCCTATTAAAGAATCATGGGCATGCAGTAAAGAATAGTTGAAAGTCACTCCACCGACCAATCCTTTTTCAAGAGCTGCCTGTGATAGTTTTTTAAATGAGAGTGTCTAATCAAATTGTATTCTTTATTTTGATATGCTAATATCTGAACACCTTATATTCTTTATTAATAAAAGAATTTTTTTCTCCTCTAATATGAGATTACTTTCAAATTTTATATTTCAAAATGCATATTCAGATAGGATCTTAGAATATTAACGAGGAAGAAAATCTAGGATCGCTCCCCACCGTCATCCTTCTCTGCTTCTTCCTTGCAAAGACACAGTTCGCATGACTGTTGTTATTTATTATGGGAGGTTTGACCAGGGCCGCGGGAGAAAGCATGTCAGAGAGATTTTCCGAAATCAAGCGAGCAAGAGAGAGACAGAGAATATCTGGCAGTCCTTTTTTCGTCTTGGCTTGCCTTGCGAGAGTAGCTAAAAGATCTTCCGCAGCTGCTGCACCCCCACCAGGTTGGACTAGAGATAGAGAGAGAAAGGGGGACCGAGGGCACGGACCTATGAACATCGCCGTCTCGTCATCATCACCACCACCTCCTCCGCCGCTGCTCGTCGGCCTGGCCGCCGTGGCCGAGAGCGGCGCGTCAGACGTTGTCATGATTAGCCGCGCAAGATAGAGAGAGAGAGAGAGGGAGGGAGGGAAGGGAGATTCAAGTTTGGTTTTTGGGTCAGGTCTGCTGATTCTTGACTGCTGCAGGGAGATTCAACTTCCCATCTTGGGCCCCGCTGAACTCCACACCGACACCTCTCGCTCTCTCTCTCTCTCTCGGCCAGCTCTGTACTGTGAATCACTGCTGAGCTGAGGGAGGAGTGCGGACGCAAACGCCAGCCAGCCTCCTCAGTCCTTTCCAACATTGATGGGCGCAGCTGGTTTCAGGCCTAGGACGTACCTTTTTTCCTCTTTCCTTCCCCATTTTGAATAATGCTCATGATACAAAATAACATTCACTAGAAAAGTTTAAATATAAAAAATATAGTGTAACAGATATGTATAGTGATGTTCAAATGGGTCTATTGATATGATAACCCTATAGTGTTTTCTAGGTCCTTTAGTGAATTCATTTGGGACGAGAATCTTTTAAATGAATCATGATGACTTGATGTGACTTACAACTCGGAAGTTGGAGTTTTGCAACCGGGAAGTTATCACATGAGGTTTACTGGCAACGTACCATAATGTTTTTGGAAGTTTGCTCAGACTAGACTTGAACTCATGGTTTGTTTGGAAGACTGGTCAATTATGTTGATAGGCTTTTGTAATCTTACATCATAATGACATAGTATAACATTCTAGCGTACCCTCTTGTGTGCATGCCGGACTAAAATCTACGTGGAAGAGTGCATGTAAATTTAAAGAAGTTGAAGTGTCATTCCACGTGAAATACGTATGAGATTTCAACGAGTCTTATGCATCTGCATTCCTTTAAACAATAATTTAAAGTTTTGGATTGAACATTATTATTAGAGCTAGGCTTTGTACACTTCATTTCTTGAGTTTATTTCGTGTTTGTAACTCTTTGCTCTTCAATTTAATGTGCATGGATGTTGGAGTTTTATTTTATCCCTTGAATACAGACTTTAAAAAGTCCACACAATCTTAACTAGATCTAGAACACAAAAAAAACAACAGCAAAACTTGCCCAACATCATTAATATCTGCAAACAAATAGAGAGAGAGAGTCATGGATTTTCACATGGATTTGTCACGTTAATTGAATTATTGTCATATGTCATCTAGCTAGTAATTTTATGATAAAATTGATTGAAAATTCACAAAGTGTAAATGTATCATGCCTGTACTAATTTGGTATTTTTGGTGACTCAAAAATTAATTTATGATAAATTTGAGGAGTTTTTGATGATTTAAAAATTAGTTTGTGATAAATTTGTTATAAATGTGTTGATATAACATTTTTCATGGTATTAACCTTAATTATTATCTTGAAAAGTTGATTTTTTTGTCATTATAAAGAATGTATAATGCCCATCCTTTCAAACTACCATTTTATTTATAAAAAAATTATAGCAAGGATTTACCATGACCCTTTTGAGGATTTTCGCTGATTAAATGACGCTTCATTATAAATTTATTTGAGAAAATTCTAGCTACGGGTCTAAAATACCCTTATTTGAAATAAGGGCTTGAAATTGTCATAGCAATTTCAAACTCTTCATGTTAATTTCAAATAAAGATTTGACCTTGACAATTGCTAGCCGGTTAAATATTCTGGTTGATCAAAAGTATTTTGTCAAAAGACAATTTTAATTTTAAATTATTTTTTTCATTTTTTTTCTCTCTTTTTTTCCTTCCCGATGAGCGTTAATGAGGGCTCGACAATCCTTGCTGGCCACTGGGTGAGGGCTTGCAAGCTCTCGCTGGCCATGACCCTTGCCTGCGACCGATGAGGGTGGCCTAGAGAGGGCAACCCTTGCCCAGCTCTCTCCTAGCTTTGTTGGTGTCTAGTCCTAGCCATCGACAAAAGTTGCTCGTTCTAGTCATTGACGAAGAAGAAAGACAAAACTTGAAAAAGAAAAGAAAAAAGAAGGAAAAAATTCAAAAAATGATAAAAGACGAAAATGTCTTTAACTAATTGGAAAATCATTTTATTCTTTAAAACTAAACCTAATCGTTTCAAGTCCTTATTTGAGATAAAATCCATTCAAAAGGCCCTATTGAAAAATGGCGACATTTCATGTTTTGAAAATTTTCAATATCTTCGAAAAGGAAATGTATTTTTTGGTTCTTATATTAAAAATCCTCGAAAGGAGAAACTGGGATTTAGTATATTTTTCCCCAAATCCCATGAGGAGAAGTAGGGACAGGTCCAAAGGTTTGTCTTTTGCGGCGGACGAGGATTTGGTTTCGCAACAAACGAACCGAAAGACACAGATCCTATAGTTCCCACACAACCATCTAGTTACCGCTACGCCCCACCTCCTCCACCTGTCCTATCCCTGTGGCAACATAGCAATTCTCTCTCCAAAGTTTGTCAAAATAGAAAAGAACTCCAGGGGCAAATTCGTCATTTCACGTCCAGGTGGGGGACAAATCGACTTTCGACCACCAAAGTTACTTCTTTTTATTAGCTCGACAAAAGTTACATCCTGTTTGGATTTGTATGCTTGAGAAGATTTCACTTTTACTTTTTACAATTTTTGAAAACGAAAAGGTCGTTTTTTGAAATATTATAAAAAACTTAGATGCCAATTTAAGGTAAATAGTTATGCCTGTCGGACGATTTTAAATAATTCGCATTAAAAGAAATAGCCCAATTCTAGAGTATTTTTATTATTATTTTGAATCGTGATCCCATAAACTCAGTACATTATAAAACACGACATCATCAGAAAAGCATGCTCAATTGAGCTAAATGATGGGTTTGATTTGTTGATAAAAACGAAAGAAGTAACCACATTAGGGTAAAATAGTTTTGTATGAGATGAGTGTTTCCTTTCGGTCCGTCGTTAGCCAAAGGGGTCAGTGAAGGAATGGCATGAAATGATGAGATGCTTGTTATTTTCAAGGCATAGAGTGATTCTTCTCTCATTCTTCCTTTTTCTTTTATCTTTTTTTCATGAGTCGAAGGGTAAGATTAGCTCTTCTGTGTAGTGGGGTCCTATACTCTCTATAAAACGTTCGGTTTGAGTTATACCTACTTAGTTTACCTTAGGTGTATGAATCCATCATTACAACCCTCCAACGTGCCAGAAGTCAAGAAAGCTCTTCTTTTAAAATGGCAAATATCTAAGACACGAGTTGGTCAAAAGTTTACTCACACATGATTCGAACTTATAAAAGTGTGATCCTTTTAACTCATGATAGTGTGAACCTTTTGCTATTAGATCCATCACGCTAGGTGATCACCATTTCTCTCTTCTGAACCGTTTCAACATTTTGCAAATCGAAGAGATAATGTTCATGTTCAAGTAGATCAATTTGTGTTAATACACATGGAGGACTAAGATGAAAAGAGAGAGCATGCCGAAAATCACAAGATGTTTACAATTAGCTACATAACAAATGCCTTTGGGGCATCGCAAATGGCGGTCAATCGAGGGGGTACTAGCTCAGGTGAATCTCGATTTCAGACTCCCCCACATATATCGTTGAATGAGTCAATTTTTTCTGTTAATGTGTTTTTCACGTGTTGGTAGTTTGTTGAGCAATTTCTATGGTGTTATTGCTGCACATGTTAAATGAGTGGGGGTGTCGCAGTTGCTTTTTAACGTACAGCTTATATAAAAGCTGTGATCTCAGTTTACTAGGGATGTATGCAGACAGTTTTTTCTTCCCTTGCCTGTATCTCTCATCCTATATTTTCAACAGAGATCACGGCGGGCACAGCAGCGATGAACTCGCAAATGGGCAGTGGTGCGCGGGCGAATCTGGAACCTTAAAACGTCGTATTCTCCTCGTACCCAAGGCTAAGGATTCACCACCATCATGGAACTCAAAAATAGTTCTTTCCCCGAATTCATCACTACGAGACACTGGCTTTTTCTGGAGAATTCCCCGTCTCTCTTCTCGGTTCCTTTCTTCTCTTATTCTGCCGGTTTCCTGTTCTTCCACCATACGCGGCATCTTGATATATATTTTTTCCCCATCTTGAAAGGAATTTCTTCCGGACCCTGTTCGCCCTTGGCAAGGGAAATCTTCGATATAATGCGCTTGGTTTCTTTTCCCTTTGTCCTTTGGCTTTGTCTCTCTCGTGACGATAGATCTGATTCTGTTTGGCGCGCACCCAATGTGTAACTCCTCGAATCTGAATACATGCATGGGTATGTCTGCCATTAGTCTTTCCTTCCCATGTTGACCGATATTCTCCACTGTCCGTGTCCTATGCTGCAATTTTCCCTTATATTTAACTCCAGGCTGTGTTTGATTGTTAAGATAGTTTTACCTGTTGGTTTGAGGTCGGATGGAATAGGAATGAAATAATGAGATTTTCCATATTCTTAGTAAATGTCTGTATACAACATAGAAATGGGCATGGCACCGTTTTGCCTAAACGTAAATTCTTCTCTCTACACCCCCTCTACCTCTACTCTGTGCCATCATCGTCAATCCTCGGTCGATGTTGCCGTCACCTTCCGCAAGCTCTTTTTAAGCCGCCTTGACACCAAACATTGTCACCCCATCGCCTCTCCCTCCCTCCCTCTCTCCCTCTCTCCGGCTGTCAAGTTGAGCTCAAACAAGGAGTAACTCCACAGCTCTTTATGGCTAAGGTCGATCAAGCTCCGTCATGGAAGAGCCTAAGGACGAGCATGGTTCTAAAGTAGAATCTGGAATCTATGAACTGAATTGATAAGAATTTGTAAGGTTTCAGATTTCAAGGTATGCAGCGTAGGTTCTATATTCCTAAAATTAGAGAACCTATTTCGATACGTGGATTTTAGATTCTAAGTTGATGGAACCTTAAACTTGAAACTTAAATCTTGGAACAAGTTTTTGTGTATGACATTCAATGATAAATGTATAATAAAAAATTACTAGTGTGAGCTTTCATTTAATGATTAAGATCATCAAATTGAGCTTAAATAAGGAGATGGCCAAGGTGAATCAAGCTCTGTCATGGAAGAGCAGGAGCCTTATGAATGTCCATTAAGATCCACCACGTCTTAACTTATCAGTGAACTCCAGATCTCGGCAAGATCCTAATTGCACCTACTAGATTTGGGCTGAGATCTTGACATCATCCTCTAAAGCTTGACGCCGTGACTAGCCTTGTTGGTAGCAATGAGATGGAGCTCGGGCTCATCATCGAGCTCGGCACTGGGGCGACCTCCCATCACTGCCGTGCTCTCATGGAGACGGAGCTAGAGCCCATCCAGGACACGGGAGTAATGTCGTCTAGACCGTTGGCAATGGGGAGGTCAAAATCATCGAGACAATGGTAGCTGCATGGTCGTTGCTTCCCCCACTTCTGATAAGTCGAGAAATGGTGTTCCCTCGAGCCTGCGAGCTCGCTCATTCTCTAGAGTTTATTCTTAACTTATCAATTGTCAGAAGAGAAAAGTTTTTGCAGCTACAGAAAGGAAATTATCTGCGGGTGAGGCGTTGGGCTGGACATGGAGGTCAACTGATGACTGGTGGTCGCCGGGAATACACACGCCTTAAGTGGTTGCTAGGATTGGATCCTCAATGGGTTCGGCCGAACAGTTATTCAGTACGGATCTTCGGAAGGATGCTCGGCCTAGGCCCGATTCTTACTCGGGCTTGGCTTGGTGGCGCCACCTCCTTCCTGCCAGTAGACAGTGACGTCGGCTGTGTGGTACCCGCAATGGGACGGCTTGCCGGGTGTGAACAAGTTTAAGGCCAGAGAAGTTCACAAATTGATCGGCAAATGGAGGGTCGGATCCGCCATGGTAAGCCCATGAACTTGATCAGCAGCTTCAGAATTTGTTCTTTGCTGTGGTAACTGGACTCCAAATCAAACCGCATCCTCCTGAAAACCAGCATTTTTTCTTGCTGCATTACATGCGGACAGTGGCTCAATAATTGATACCTCCCCTGCATGTCTCATGACAGATCCATCCTGTGGAGTGGTCAACACGTATGTTGTATGTAATCTTGGCAAAGATCAATCCTCGCCGTATTGTCAAAGCCGCAAGATCAATGAAATCCGTGTACACAGACACAGTTATCCAACTTCATGACCAACTACGGAGAAAGATTATGTACGGACCATGAGCTAGAAACTCTAGCCTTCATTTACTCAAAAACAAGAAACAGGCATTGGGACACTGGCAAAATCCATGTTTAAAATTAGAGAAAAAGCCATAAAAAGACCACAAACCATACCCGCTGTGATACATTTACCCTGAATGCGCCAGAAATAAGAATATGGTCATCCGATGTTGGCAAGAAGCGCCGGTCAATGTTCGTTTGAGCCCAAGTGATGTCAGAGTGATTGGCCAATTCACTTCATGACGCCGCTCATTTGTTCGATTACCAAGTCAGATTCAACTGCATTTCAGACAGATCTAGTCCGGGAAATCTGAATATATTTCCCTTTTGTTTTATGGGATTTTTAACACTACCTGGTCAATCTGGTATGGGTTTCTCCCCACACCCACACTGAACAGAGTACTTCTACAGATTTCCCTAACCCTGAAACTGAATTTTCTGACCGGACTCTGTGAACCAAAATTACCAGTCCGAGTCACAGCCAGGTAAGATCAGAATTCCTAGCCATGCTAGTAAATTTGACACCACAAGTTACAACAGCATTTACAGGTGACTCCATTTGAGTATTCGTTTGTTTTTTCTCTGTCACATAGTATTCAATAGATCAAACAAATTCATCTGCTTTATATTAGTAAATAAATCTGCAAATGACAATAAACAATATAAAGAAAAATCCTGCCCTGTTATCACGCTCACATTGTCACTTGCAAGAATTATACAATCAGTCTATTCTGCTTGGAGAAAGGACTTAACACTTTAAGAAGCCTTGAAATGATAAGATCACTTGCGAAGCTGCTCCATAATTATTACCTGTCATCAATAATGCACCAGCTGAACAGTAATAAATACGTCGCATTTGCATAATTTGTACATACTTCGTTAGTTGTTTTCTTGATATGGGATCCTAACTTGATAATTAATGCAACTGCAAGTAAAACATCAAGGAAATAGTGAACTTAGAAACAATAATAACAAGCAAGTTTGTCCACTGAATACTGTTCCATAGAAGAAATGATACAGATATAAATGCAGCGACAGAGATATATATCACAAATACCTCCATTAGAAATGTAGTAAAGCTAACGTACAAATACCTCCATTAGAAATGTAGTAAAACTAACGTATCTAGTTTATAAGTTCCCACTAAAGCCACAGATTTGGGATGGCGGCATGTTTAAAATTTTTCTGGAAGGCCCTCATACCTACAAGAATTAACAGCCTCACCCACAGATTTTACAACAATAAGCTTCACTCCAGAAGCAATGCCAGCTTATAAGAATTGATAAGGTAAAGTAAAAAAGGATTAACTGCATGAGACAAAATTTGACAAAGTAATAAAGTACAGAACAAAGGACAAGAATTTAGGGCTAAACATATCTATAAAATTAGTGCCACGGATTTAAACTAGAAGATCAAAATGTTTTTCACAATCCACCTGCATAAATATTGTTAATATTATGTTGAATAATGACTTTAACTCATTTTATCAGTTTCACATAGTTTTGAAGAAAGCAGTCCATTAGCAACTTGACCAGAATGAGGAAGAGCAGAATGAGTCTTGTTTGACTTCTCCACCGTATCAAGAACAAACTGATACATGCTAGTGATGCGCTTCCTACAGATGCAACAATTGAGTGTCCAACCCCGATTAGAAAGCATTTCTGTGAATCAACACTTCAAAAGCATTTCTGTGAACCAACAATACCTTTAAAAGCAGTCGAGTCTCAATTTCACTTCGAACCCAGCTGTGAATTCACCTCCCCTGAAAATCTTCTCTTTAATCGGCTCTCGGCGTTTTAAAGTCCATGGCAATTCCAAGCAACGTGAGAGTTCGTCAAGTTCCATGCCAAGAACTCCAGGCTCTCTAAGAATCTCGTCCCAAGCCATGCTGTTATCAAAACCCAAATGCCTAAACTCAAGAATCAGCGGCTTCAATTTATCTTCCACGCTCAATCCCAAAATTCCAGGCAAAGCGCAAAACACGCCGTCCATTGCAGCTTTCGCTATGCCGATTCCCTCCAAAAACTCGATTCACTCTCCCCCATTGCAATAAATCCAGGAAAGTCCTCGAATATCCTGCAATAAGTACGATCTTCAACTCCTAAACCCTTCAAAACCTGGAAAGTTCTACCGAACCTTTCCGGACCAACGTTAAATTTCCTAGAAACCTGGAGGGTACTTATAATGCCAGCAGAGGAAACACCAAGAAAGCCGAACTCCCGAAAGACCACCTCCCATTTCCTCAGGAACTCATGTTCCGAATACTGACCCATCACGGAGACCACCAATTCGTTGGGTTATCTCGAGCCAGAACAAATTGCTTAGTGATCTTTCAGTGTCGTGCAAGCTAGCATCGAGCAAGAACCGATTCTTTGCCAGGAAATCCGGCGACTGGGACGGAGAAAGACCGCACCTTTGAAAGAGATTCGCGAGCAAGACGTGCTTCCTGTGCTGGGACGGGCTCAAGAAATCGTGGGTTCGGGCTCGATAACGACGTCCCGTCTCGCAAGATGGCAGCAATTTTCAGTCGCAACCTCATCTGGTCAAAGAGGATGATGGGGCTCCGTCTTCTTCTCGCCTGAGCTCGCTGGCGCGACAATGGCCTCCCTTCAAATTCAGCCGTACGTACTCATTGGGTTCTGAGCTGACGATCGGCCTTTTCCCGGCGGCACTCGCGCCGCGAACCGCCGCCTCAGCTTCTTCGTCGCCGCTCAAGATGCGCAGAGAGATCAACCGACAAACTCCACTGTTTCACTTCTTTTCTTATTTTACCAAAAAAAATTTCTACCTTTCATCGCTATTCTTCTGTTTTATCTTCTTCTTTTTTTTTTTTTTTTTTTTTTCATAATTCAAATTAAACCCTTGTATTAATACAAAAAGCCTAATCGAATTCCTTCTTAGATAAAATCCGGCTAAATACAAGTGGCGTGGCCACTCGAGAGTGTGACCTAGGTGGATATTAGCAATGAACATATGAATTGGTGAAAGCATAAAAAAATAGAATTGAAAAAAATCCATCCGTTCATTGTCTACAGCTCGCGACGGGTGTCCATGTAGGCAACATTTAATTCACGTCACAGTCGAGTGTCCTCTCACGCTCACATGGATTGAATTTTGGCAAGATTTTGTTTTGAACGGACTTAATTAGATATTTTATTTAAGTCAAAGAGAGAAATTAGAAAAATTGAAAATATATGGACTTAATTAGAAAAATAGCAAAAAAGTCTCGACACGCTGGTCGTTGGTCCGGTGTCCTTTGTTAAGCCCATTTTTTGTGCTTGAATCCTAAGACCTCGCATTTCCTTGGCCCAATTTGCATTTCTAATGATAAACAAGAAATTCATATAATTTCAATGCGTTGGTTTCGCATAAGATGAATGATTTAGAAAAAAATATCACTTATATTGCTTAACAAAATGAATAAATGAAAAAAATCTTTATCGCCTATGAAAATACTTAGACATGGTTAAGGTGGGAATGATAAAATTTCTAGTCAGAAATTGATTTTTGGAATAAAAATAAAATTTTCAATTTTTATTATCGAATGAGTTTCTGAACAAAAATACGCGTTTAATAAAGATACAAAATTTCTATTCCTGAAATAGAAATTCGTTTGATAATGACACAAAATTTCTTCTTCTCGACTGGCGGCGATGGGGGAGGGGCCAGCGGCCACGACGGTAGACGATTGGCAACTAGCAACCTGAGCGGCGGCAGTAGCAGTGGACAGCCGGTGACCAGCAACTGGTTAGGGAGAGACTCTTTCGAGTGAGAAGTAGAAAAGAAAGAAATAATTTTTTATCTCTATTCCGAAATTGAAAAATACAAAAAATTTTACGTCGATTTCTATTCCAAACATATATCCGAAAAGAAATCTATTTTAGAAATAAAAAAAAATGAAATTATTTTACTAAACGAATTTTTATTTCGAAACAAGTTTAGAATAAAAAAATAATTTTAAAACAAAAACATAATGATTATCATGCGCGCCTTTAGTTTTAGTTGTAGGTTTTGACACTCATGTCTTGCAAAATTAGCAAAGTTAGCTGTATACGAGAATTAATTAGCAAAACAACAAATAGGAAAATTGTTGGAGCTGGGGATCGCCTGCCACAAATTACTTAGCACGGTCTCCAATTATGGAGATGTTAAAAGCTGAGTGCGCCTTCGTGAAGGAGTGCAATAGACAATGACGACCATGAGGAAGCCGATCAAGGGGCCGACGGACGGGATGGTCAGATTCACAGCACCAGGGAAAGTGTTGGAAGTGGCCAGGTGGAGGCAGAGCAGCTTGACACAGAGGATTTTCAGAGATTTTCGATACTATCTTAAATACACTAAACATATGATGAGATATTTTGCAATCATTTCTAATCTTATTTTATATTATTGTTTCCCAATTCAAATCCCAATTGCCAAACGAACCCTAGTTATCGCCTTGAATGCAGGATGTGGGTTCTTTGGTGAACTTGGTTGTTGACCATATTTTTGCCATACTCGAGGAATTTGCTTGGGTCTCCAATTGAGATCATAGGCCGGGGGTTGCTGGATTTTGATCTTAAGGCAAGTCACTGAATATAGAAATACACCATAATCTGATTCGATTGATTAATTAGGCTAAGGAACAAACAATCTCTGAATTTTGATCATATATACAATATTATTTTTGAATTTTGAATTTTTTTTTAAGTGTAACCTTCGAACTTTGGTCAAATATGCAATGTCATTCATGAATTTTAATTTGTTTGATTTAATTCCTAAACTATGGGTAAATGTTCAATGTATACCCTAAATTATATAAGAATATTTAAAAGCTCAAGAATCACATTGAACATTACGCCAAAATTTATAGACCACATTGAACAAACGAAAAATTCAAAAATGATATTGCATATTGGACCAAAATGCAAAGATGACATTACACATTGGATCATTTGAAAATTATTTATATCGTTTTTCCTTAGAAGAATTGTTTATCAAGGAAAACTTGAATAGTTGACGAGGCCAACCACGATTTATTTTCGAAATATCAAGAGGCCAAGTTCGATCGTATTTGGCCAACCCATGGGCATAGCGTTCGAAACATCTCGTGCTATCATCTACTAATTTCATTATTTGGTCGTTGTTCTTGCACTCATCCACATTAGTTTTCTCAAATCTGGTCTTTGAGCATGAGGAAACAAAATCTCATAAAAAAACCGTATTGAACGCCCGACCAGAAATTTCATGACTAACTACCAAGAAAGATAGATTATATACAGACAATAAGCTAGAAACTATCTGCCTTCATTTACTCAATCCCAAGAACCAGGCAATGGGACATTGGCAAATCCCCATGTTTGAATTATTAGAGGCATCTTTAGAAACAAAATCTTGGATGCGAGACCAATCATCGACGGAGATGATGAATTCGATAAGTCCCAGCAATACTATCGACTCCTAACTCTGTGCAAGTTAACCTCCGTATGAGCTGCTGTTCCCATTTCCACCGGAGAACTAAACGAATAGGAATAACCTCGAGATGCACGGCACTATCTAGTGCTCTTGTACCACGAGGTTATCGCAACCTTCAGCCGCCAAGGGCACTCTAGATTCAAGATCTCCGTGGCAGAATCCCTGGGATCTGCATTCTGGGATCTGCAGTGTATGACAGGATGATGTCAAGCAAATAAATGCTGAAATTTATAAATGAGTGCACCAGAAATAAGAATGTGGTCATCCCAGGTCTGCAAAAAGTGGCCGTCGATGGTTGCCTGAGCCCTTGGATCTTTGGCAGTTACAGGTGTGGAACCACTAGGGGCTGCCCCACCTATCCAATGGATAGACCGTTGACAAGCTTAAAGGACTGCACTCCTTATTTTAATACACCGGTGCTCATATGCCCTAACCCCCCAATTTTCCCTTCAATCTTTTTTTCTTCCCCAAGAGGAGGGAATACTCTCTAATTGCTTAACGTTGGAGGGATGTTGAGGTCTGCACAAGACCTCTCACAAAGCAGGTTAAGGTATACTCAGGACCGGTATAATAGGATAATGTAAAGCAAATAACTGCTGCAATTTATAACTGAGTGCACCAGAAACAAGAACACGGTCATCCCAGGTCGGCAAAAAGTGGCCGTCAATGGTCGCTTGAACACAAGTGATGTCAGAGCAATTGGCCGATTCACTTCACCATGTCTCTCATTTGTTCAATAACCAAGTCAGATTTAACTGTATTTCAGATAGATCTAGCCCAGGAAAATCCGAATATTTTTCCCTTTTGTTTTGCCTAAAATTGGGATTTTTAACATTACCCGGTCAAAAATCTAGGATGAGTTTCTCCTGACACCCAAACCGAAAAGAGTGTTTCTACAGGTTTTCTGATCCTGAGAAAACTGAATTTTCTGGCCTGATCTGAACCAAATTTACTGGTTTGAGCCGCGGCTAGGTAAGTTCAGATTTCCTAGCCAGGCTAGTAAATTTGACATGAGTTACAACAGCATTTACAGGTGACTCCATTTGAGTATTCATTTGTTTCTTTTTTTTGTCACAGAGTATCTAGTAGATTAAACAAATTCATCTGCTTCATATTAGTTCCAAATTTGCTTTTAAATGCATTAATTCATTATATTCTACATCATTCAGGCAGCGCCTCCATAATATTGAGTAAAGAGATTGCATTAACAATGCCTCAATGCAAAATGCTAAAAGCTCTGAATAGTTTGACCTTCACTCCATGAGTGCTATTCTGTCGTGAGAAATAAAATTAACCATCAGACTAGCATATTATTTAGGTAGATCTTTCTGTATATGATCCACAATAAAAATTTTAGTATTGTTAAGACAAATCTAGGCTAAAAAGCAATATAACATTAAGGAGTCATGTAAACCTGAATGGCACAGCCAGGATGCCTGACGACCACCATTTGAAACTTCCCTTGCATCTGTTGTAATAAGTCTGTCATGACAACAATTGAAACCTAATCAACATATACCATAATGGGATTAAGCAGACTGGACAACCGGAACGGATTTCTCAGTTCTAAACAGAGAGAATATGCACCAAATCATCTTTCCTTGAGGAAAAAGCCTACATGGTCCAGTCCAATTATGTTGTAGATTAATACATTCCTGTCTCTAAAGTGGGTTGCACCTATTGACATTTTATCAGGCTGACGGCACAGCTATAGGTGTATATGGGCTATTAAAAGTTAGTAAATAAAGCTGCAAATGATAAAAAGCAATATAAAGAAAAATTCTGCCCTGTTACTAAGATCACATTGTCACTTGCAAGAATTATCCCATCAGTCTATCCTGCTTGGAGAAAGGACTTAACACTCTAAGAAGCCTTGAAATGATAAGAAGTACATGCAAAGCTGCTCCTACATGAGTCTCAGGAGCTGCGTCACCACATTGTTATCATCACATCAATAATACACTTGCTGAACAGTAATAAATTAGTCACATTTGCATGATTTGTATATACTTGGATGGTTATTTTCTTAATATGGGACCATACCTCGATAATTAATACAATTGCATGTAAAACATCAAGAATATAGTGAACTTAGAAACATTAATAACAAGAGAGTTTGTCCACTGAATACTGTTTTATAGTAGTAAAGATACAGATATATAGCCTTTATAGACATAAATATTACAAACAACTTCATTAGAAATGTATTAAAATTAACATATCTAGTCTATTAGTTCCCACTAAAGCAACGGTTTTAAGACCCGGCATGTTAAATTTTTTTTCTGAAATGCTTCATAACTGCAATAGAATTGACAGCCTCACCAACAGATTTTACAGGAATAAAATTTGCTACAGGAGAAATGCCAGCTTATGAAAATTGATAAGGTAAAGTAAACAAGGAGCAACTCCATGAGACAAAATTCGACAGGGTAATAAAGTACAAAACTAAGGATAAGAGTCTTGGGCTAAACACATCTATGAAATTAGTGCCACGGATTTGAAATAGAAAATCAAAATGGTTTTTACAATCCACCTGCATAAATATTGTCAATATTGTGTTACATAATGACTTTTGACTCATTTTATCGGTTTCACATAGTTTTGCAGAAAGCAGTCTATAAGCAACTTGACCAGAATGATGAAGGGCAGAATGTGTCTTGTTCGACGTCTCCTCCGCATCAGCAAGAACTCTGATACATGCTGATGATATATTTCCTAGGGATGCAACAATTGAGTGTCAAACCCTGATTAGAAATGACCATGCTCATGTGGTACCTAGAGATGTAACATCCACATGCCAATTCCTACTCTGGTTAGATCAAGGTTCTAAATTACTGATCCCGATGTCAGAAAATGCCAAATACACTGTGTCCTGTGTAAAGTTGATTTACATACCTGTAGATGTTTCAAATAGATGTGAAGCACTCACGATCCTCAGTTTGAAGTACAATAATGGCCAAGAGGCTACAAATTTCCCATCCTAACCACCCAACTCCATAAAGGACCTCATGTTTTCTGCATCATCCTTGGACTGGGGATACTTTTGTGGTTTGAAGAGCTTCCACAGTCCCACCGGATGCTGCTTCTTAGCTTCGTCTGCTTCACATCTTCCAAAAATCTTTTCGCACTCTGGATATGGTTTGACATATAAGTTGTAAAATTTTAGCCTGCTGGGCTTTATCAAATTTTTCAAGCCTACTGGATCACCCAGTCCCCCGACGGATCTTAAGTACTCGATCACATTGTATCGAGGAAGGATCTGTTTTTCAAAATTCACGCCTAAATACTCAGGCACCTCGACTAGACACTCGACATCGTAGTTCATATCGTTCAACAAGAAATCAATCTTCCTCTCAATCTCCTCTATCTGATATACAATCAACCTCGGCTCTTTCCACAACACTTTGAAGGCATCTCTGCGAATCAAACCATGCCTGCACAAGCAGTCGAGTCTCAATTTCACTTCAAACCCAGCTCTGAATTCACCTCCCTTTAAAATCTTCTCTTTAATTGGCTCTCGGCATTTTAAAGTCCGTAGCAATTCCAAGCAGCGTGAGAATTCCCCAAGTTCCATGCTGAGAACTCTAGGCTCTCTAAGAATCTCATCCCGAGCCATGCCCTTATTAAAACCCAAATGCCTAAACTCACATATTAGCGGCTTCAATCGATCCTCGACACTCAATCCCAAAATGCCAGGAAAAGCATGAAACACACGGTCCACCGCAGCTTTCGGTATGCCGATTCCCTCTAAGGACTCGACTTTCCCAGAAATTTCACTGTCTCCCATTGCAATAACTCCAGGAAACTCCTCCAATATCCTGCAATAAGTACAAGCCTCAACTCCCAAACCCTTCAAAACCTGGAAAGTTCTACCGAACCTTTCCGGACCAACATTAAATTTCCTAGAAACCTGGAGGGTACCTATAATGCCAGCAGAGGAAACACCCAGAAAGCCAAACTCCCGAAAGACCACCTCCCATTTCCTCAGGAACTCATGTTCCAAAACCCCAGGACACTGACCCATCGCGGAGACCACCGATTCGCTGGGTATCTTGAGCGAGGACAAAATGCTCAGTGATTTTTCAGTGTCGTGCAAGCTAGCATCAAGCAAGAACCGATTCTTCGCGAGGAATTCCGGCGACTGGGACTGAGAGAAACCGTACCTTTGGAAGAGATTCGCGAGGGAGGCCTGCTTCCTGTTCTGGGACTGCGAAAGGAATAGCGGGTTCGGGCCCGAGGAGTCGCCGATTCCGCCGGAGAAATAGCGACGCCCCGTTCCGCGAAACGCCAGCAATTTCAGTCGCGGCCTCATCTGGTCAAAGAGGATGACGAGCCTCTGTTTTCTTCTCCCCTGAGCTCGCTGGCGCGATGATGGCCTGTTGCAGGTTCAGCTGTACGTGGTACCGAGCCCCCGGTCAGCCTTTTCCCGGCGGCGCTCCCGCCGCCTCAACTTCTCCGTCGTCGCCTATGATGCGCAGCAGAGAGCTCAATCGAGAAACCAGTGCTTTTTTTTTTTTTTTTTTTTTTAACAAAAAATTCTACATTTTATTACTATTCTAAACGAGTCCCTGTATTTTTAAATTTTTATAATTAAATCCTCTTATTTGTACAAAATGTCTAATCAAATCCATTTTACATAAAATCCATCAAAATCCAACTCTAACAGAAGAGACGTTGAAATCAATTAGGTGATTGATTTTGGATGTTTTTAGATTCCAAAATCGAAACTTGGAATCTATTACATTAAAATCAGTTCTTAGATTTTTGAATTTGGAACCTATTCTCTTTTCCCGGTCTAGTTTTGGGATTTATTCAAGAATTGGTTTTTCTTTTCTTTTGTTTTCTACAGCAAAATAAATTAGCAACAAAATGGTTCAAAGTAAAAAAATAAATGAGGGTGAGCTGCAAGCAAGCGATGAGGATATTTAGTAGTGGGAGAGAGAAAGAGTCATAAAATATTTGAATAAAATTGAAGAGTACAAAGAAATAAAGAGAAAGAATAAAAGATGTCAAGAGAAAAGTTATGATTTTTAAGTTTTAAGAAATCAATAATTAATTCCAAGTGACTTTTCATTTGAAATCAAGAATCGATATGGTTTTTACTAGTCCAAAAAATTTGGAACTAAAACTTGGACTAATTCCCAATGAGAACCTGGGATCGATTTTCAAGGTAATTTGATTTGGTTACATAGCCCTAAGATCAATCATGAATAATGAAACAATGGAAGCATTAAAGACAAATTAAACATGGTTAATCCGTTCATTGTTTACAACTTGTGTTGTTGCTCTTGAAGGCACTATTTAATTTACCTCACACTTCAAGGATATCCCAATCTAATTTGACTAGATTGATTTAAAGTAAGAAACATTTTATTTAACTACGGATTTTTTATTTAACCACGGATATTTGATAAGAAAAGTAAAATGCACAAAAACCTAATTGAGGAAATAACAAAGATATTTTTAATGATTTTTTCCACTAGAAATCTGACCCATTCATCTAAGGTCCAATATCCTTCGTTAAGCCAATTGTTCATGCTTGAGTATCGAGCCCTCGTGTTTTCGTGGCTCAATCTACGAACTTTCTTCTAATGATGTACTAGAATTTCCGGAAGATGTTCGATGTCAATTTGTTATAACATTACAATATGATTTATTTCTTTAATCTTTTGCATTCTTGATTGATTTATCAAGCTGGCATTGCCCAATGCTTTACATTCAAGAACCAAAAAAAAAGTTCATTCAAACCTTAATTTCGGTCGTGCCCAAAATCTGTGACCCTGGAAAAACCAAAACTTTCAGTGAAATGACTGTGTTCTCTGAATTGAGTTCTTGATTCAAAAAGAGACGCACTTTCGATCCCAAGGGAACGATGCAGAGGCTCGTCTCTCTCAAGCTCGCTTCAAGCCTCTCGAGAAAGCTCTCGGCCACCGCCGCCGCCGCCGCCGCCGCCCCCTCGGCGTCGTCGTCTCTTCGCCATTCTCGCCTCTGCGCCTCCTCCGCCGTCGCCAGGCCGAGCCGCGCCGAGCTCGGCGTTTCTTTGCCCCGTTCCTTCTTCTCCGACAACGCATCATGGCGGTTCCAGGCGAGAAAAGCCCCAGCGTCGGCTTATTCGAGTGCCCTTCTCGGGTCACCGCTCAAGAGCCTCATGAATTCCAGAGCTGGGTTTTACAGGGCGCCTTCGCCTTTCAACTCGCGTTCGGGATTCGGCGGCAGTTTCGACTCCTATAGACGCGGCTGGTCAGTGTTCCACGGTGTTCTTTGTTTTGTCATTCTTGGTTTTGGGGGATTCTTGATCTTTGTTAGGTTATGTATCTCTTATGGCGAGATAATGGTGATTGCATAGAGATTTGGTAATGGGATTCTACGCTGGTTGTTCAATTTTTCAGTTCAGATCATGTCTAACACAAGTTCGGATTTGTTTGATGGGAATTTGGTAATGGATCCTCTGCATTTTCTTTTTGCTTGGGATTTCAGGGGCTTCCATTACCGAACTGACCTTTTTCCTTTACTCCCCATAGTGGATCTATGAAGATAGATAACTGTGTTTGTCCCTGTCTTGCTACTGAAAACTGCTATGAGCTAAACCCACTCTCAAACTAACTATATTCATTGGATTCTAGTTCTTATGTAAGGGGAAAATAAACTGAAAGGGTGTATATCGGTTCCCTTATCTTTGTTTAGTTCTGCTTCTTGATATTAGAATGTCATCTTTATGTTCCAGAATTAGCCAAAGCAGAAAAGAGAGTTATATCTGTCCAAGGAAATATTCAACTTGCAAAGTATGGAAAGGAAATTTGCAACTTTGAATTGTTTCGGAATATGAATTTACCATTTGCCATTCAAGTTCAGTCTCATGTTCTAATTGGATCATGGTTTGCCTGTTGCACTGTTAGGACTCAAACCAAATATAGTAGTCAGGGGGTCAGTTTTGACATTAGGCATGAGGATAGGCCAAGTGGATTTCTCAATGCCCGCAATGAAAAAATCAATTAATCAATTGCTTTTACCTGTCCTCTTTGTGATCTTGCATGCAGCATATGGTATTGTTGAGGCATGCTCAACAATCAGAGAGTGAATGCTATAGTGCAAGAAAAAGAAAAGGAAGATCATAGCAAACTCATAAATTCTATTGTTTCTTAGCCTAGGTGACAGACAGAGAAAGGGAAGGCTAGTCAGATAAAGCATTTTAGGTGATTGCTTCGTCTGGTGCCATTTATTGATGAGAAATTAAATGGCCACTTTAAAACAATGCTTTGTAAGTGTTTCTGTTAACCCTCATAGCAAACCTAACTAAAGGTGCGCTACCACTTAAGCTGCTTTCAAGGGCTGTACAACTAAGCATTCATCGACTTTCCTGGGTTAGGATTTGTGGTTTCGACCATCCGGTGAAAACATATTATTATAAATCAAGTTCATTGATTGTAGGTTCGTGTAGCTAAAACATAATTTTCCAAGCTTTTTTTGTCTTCCCATCTGCAGGAAATCATGGTTTAGAAGGCTAACAGTTGACAATGTGGTTCTGGGGCTGATAATTACAAATGTTGCTGTTTTTATGCTATGGCAGATTGCTAATCGTAGTTTTATGATGAAAAACTTCACTGTAAGATCTCTGTCCTAGAATAAAGGTCAACAATGAGATCAGAGCTGAAGGCACTGATCTAAATTACATTTCTCAATCTAACTTAATCTGTGATTCTTCGGTGCAGATTTCCTTAGACAATGTTAAGAGTGGTCGTCTGCACACACTGATAACTTCTGCTTTCAGCCATATGACTATGGAGCATTTAATCTACAACATGATTGGACTTTACTTTTTCGGGTACAATGTATGACTTACCTTTTCATCTTCTTATTTCCTTTCAGATAAGACGCCTTTTTCCCTTAAAAGTCTTATTTTTTCTGACTATACAATGCTCGTTAGATTCTGAAGCTTTCATGATAGAAAGCTTTCATGGAAGCTGGCAAGCTTTCTGGAGGGAGGGGGAGAGAGGCAGATAGAAATTTCTTTCTCTTCAGTTTATGGTTTTGATGGGGACCTTTTTTTTCGAAATACATTAAGTAGAACTGTACCGTTTGTGGTCTTGTGCCTCAGCATAAGTAGATACCTTCCTTTTGTTGTTCAATTTTTCTATTTGATGGATAATATCTTGTGTTTTTTAATTTTCTCTGATTTATTATGTACCTTTCAAATGGTTGTATGGTTAGATTGGGAGAAATTTTGGACCAGAATTCTTGTTAAAGTTGTATCTAGCTGGGGCTTTTGGTGGTTCAATATTCTATTTGGTGCACCATGCTTTCATGCATTCACAGTCAAAGGTAAACTGAATTTATAGAAATATGTGCAGAATTATTTTGTGGACTTGTATTTAATGCAAATTTTGATTACCTCAAACTTTGCAGGGTCAAGGAATGTTCAGCATAGACCCTTCAAGAATGCCTGGATTGGTATGTGTAAATAGAGCAACTAATATAGAGCTTGACAGTAATTTATGTAAATCCACCAGTCACATCCCATCCACTTTAAGTTTATTTGAAGTCTTTGAATGTGAGTACGTCGACAATGTGAATAGGTCTAGAAAAGTCATGTTTTACTCTGAAATAGGTGATTGCAGTTTCCAGTCCTAAAACATGAAATAGCGCTTCTTATATGGGATAATGACATAAATGGTCCTCGACCTTTGGCCCAATGGGTAAAGTGGTCTTTGAACTTTCAATTTGTTCAATGTTGTCCCTGAACGTTTAATTTGTTCAATGTGATCCTTGTATATTTTGTACACGTTCAAACTATTCCTTGGACTATATGAAATTGTTTAATTTGCTCCCTGGACTTAAATCAGTGGAAGGACAACATTGAACATTTGTATAGAGTTTAGGGACTATCCAAAGTTCAGGGACTACATTGCACAATTTAAAAGTTTAGGGACCCCATTGAACATTGGACTAATGTTCAAGGACCACATTGACTAAATTGAAAGTTGAGCCAAAGTTTAGGGATCATTTGTGTCACATTCCCTTCTTATATTCCACACATCATGTTGAGGTACATTAGCTTTAATCTGAAATAATGCTCATATACATGATCAGAAGTAAAGCATACTTCTTGGTGCTGCAAGTATGTGGTATTATTTTCTGGAAGATCCTGGGCTCAGTTTAGGGAGCCTCTAAACCTGCAACTTTTCTGTAATTCAACTAGCATGTTGAATACTTGAATTTTATCTGACTTGTGATATCCTTGTAGGGGGCTAGTGGAGCTGTTAATGCTATCATGCTGCTTGATATATTTCTCTTTCCAAAAGCCACACTCTACTTCGACTTTTTCATTCCAGTTCCTGCCATCTTACTGGTAATTCTTCCGTAGTTTTGATAAGAATGTTGTTTATTGAGAGGGGGGTGTTAGTTTCAATATCTCTCTGAATCAAATATTAATTACTTGTTAGGGAATTTTTCTGGTCGGCAAAGATGTGTTGAGGATAATCCAGGTATGCATCAACTCTTTTTTATTTTTATTATTTATTTTTTACTTTCTATAGGTTCGCTGAATTACCTATGTCTTTCTATGATGATCAACATTTTGGTCAGTTAAACCCTTGATTGGATCTAGATGAACAGTTTTATGCTGTAGTGTCTTCAAGATTGATGTATGGTGATAGGATAACTATAGTACAACTAGTGTAAAGCATGATGATTCCATCAAATATTATAAAGAAGTATCTCCTGCAATGATGATATCGAGTGTGCTGATTTCTTTGTATTACTTAACAATTGCGAACATTAAGATATGTGAGTCAATGTGACATTACATCATCAATGACGTGGTATATCAGCGATATACATTCTCCTAATTTAGAACTCAGAATAATTTGTAAAGAGATGCCCTTGGCAATGGTCGGGAATGAGCAGTCTTGCTAGTATAGGAGCATGAGCATACTAATTCTGAATTTAGAATAGCTTGCAACTTGTGAATATAGAGATTGCAAATTGTGGCTCTGTAACTTGCCAAATTGCCAACAAAGTGTCAGCTTTTTTATCAAAGAAAAAGAGAGACTGTGTTAGTGCTCGAGTGTCAGTAACTATCCTTTGCCATCTGAGGAAATTTTCTGAACCTGTCATGTATGAAGTGCCTGTAAAGTTGTATAATTGTTTTGAATCAACAAGTCTGAAGTTAATCCTATATTTTTGGTTGGTTCAGGGAGACAGTGAGATATCGGGATCGGCTCACCTGGGAGGAGCTGCAGTTGCAGCACTCACATGGGCCCGACTCAGGAAAGGGCGGTTTTAGCTCTTCGGTTTCTCATGTTGATTTCAGCATGGGTAACTAATTTCTTTTTCCCGTTCTGCTTCTTCATTTTTATGAAGGGGGTGTCAAGGTGATTACCTCCAAGGTGTTTCTGAAAACTTTTATAGCAGAAGCGGCTCCAGAGAATTTGTTAAATGCTGAGAGATGACATAACAATGGATGACGAGCTCTTTAATTTGTGCAAAAAGGCATGTGCAACATGACTGCTATGGGGGGAGCATTACTGACGTATGCAATTAGACAATCTTTGCACAATTCAAAGTTCACAATAGCTCTTAGAGGATGCTGGTATATGTTTGCTGCATGCAAGGCCCAAAATACTTGCGGAGATCTTTTGTTGTTTCTGCACAGGGGAAGTATGAGGTTAATAGTCGTTGTTATTCACTCTGTGAGCAGAGAGAACTTTGATGTGAAAGTATCTGTGAAGATGCCCAATAGTGCGGGTTGTATAAAGATATGCAAAGAATATTTATTTAGTAATAAGCTTCTCCAGCAACTGTCATATTTCTTGGAAGTTCTTCCCAAGGCATAGCGAGTTTTTTACATGGGTCTGTTTACTTGAAACGTATAAACCTTCTCAGAAAAGCTATAGTCACTTTTTTTTCATAGAAAAAATTAATGTTTTCCTTTGCTTACAGATGATTATTATTCATCTATGCGTCAGATTCTTACCGGGTTGGGAAACACAGGATTCAGGTTCTGTAATTGGTCTTCCTATAGTCCTTGTGCTTTAACCTAGTTATTTCTGTTTATGCAAAACCATATTAATGTCTACAACGAATTGTAATATGATAAAAACGTTAAAAGCTAGCGAATCATGTATGTGTTTTAGCTGAAAGAAAATGGCTGATGACAGTAATTATTGGACTGTATTTCCGGAGGTTTTCTTCAACTATTAGTCATTTGATTGGTGGGTTATAGCTGCGGATGTCACCTATATTTATATTTGTTCAATTTTGCACGTGGACTATGTTCGTAATTTGTAATCCACTAATCACAAGAATAATTGAAGGAAGTGTCATTAAATTCCTTAGTCGTGGTCGTACAAAAATATAGCTCATCAACTTGGTAGATGACTATTTAGCGTCAATTGCACTATAGTTTTGTCTACATATTAATCTACAAGATGATGCGGAGAGCAGTGCATTGAACCATGAGAATGGTAAAAGTATAGGATCGTGCATTGTTATATCCTATCAATTTGAGAAATAAATATTAACCGGGCATTATAATAGTATTTTCAAAAACTTTCTTCCTTTAATAAATGTTGCAACTATCGTGACAATTCACTCGAAATTCTAACCCTTTTAAGAATTAGCAATAGTCGGTCATATCTTATATTCAACATATTCATTTTTTGAACATATTAAAAAAATTATGAGATTCATATAGACAAGCATACCGCCATTCCTTAAGAGAATTTTCATTGAAAATCTCGTGACAAGCCTTCCTCATTTAACCTCTTGATAGAATCCACTAATCTTGATGATGGCGGCGGATGTATGGGTGGCAAAGTGGTGTTGGGATATTGATGGAATATGATGGTCAGATAGCTACGCTTGCTTTCTCTCTCTCACCCCTCTCCTGACATGTCAATATATTTTTCATTCTCATTTGTGTTTCTCTTATCTTATGTTAAATTGAGTGTTATAATTTAAAGCGATTTCTTTACTTTTAATTGCCACGTTAGGCGTTAATGGTAAAGCAAATCGTGAAAGGTAGTGTATTTAATTAACACACATACAAAATTTGAGCGCTTAATATGACAATTTACATAGATCAAGTTAAGAGGATGGAAATGAAAATTGTCTCAAGACTTTCGAGCGTCTAACTCCAAAAGAGAGTGAATTTGCATCGGTCGGTGCATGTCAATTTGAGAAGAGAAAGATTTTAGTAATTTTCACAGTATGATATAATGCCCTCAATTTGACTCTAGGAGTGTGGCCTTTCTTAGTTGCCAAAGTCACCTGTCTGCTGTATGTGCCCAATCAAAATTATGGGCAAGTTTGGGTCACACTAGAGGAAAGTGGTTGCCCTTTTGACTTTCTAGTTTCCACTAACAACGCGTGATATTTTAAGAAGTTTAGTACCTGTCTTAGGTTAATCAATTGGCTCGACAAAATTTCCCTCCTAAATCGGATGATTTTTTTATACTTCAAATGCGGTATACAGATGATATATTTAATTGTGCCGGTTTAGTTATAAATATGAAAAAAAAGGTTAGGATTCGGTTGGCACAATTATGAAGTGCATAATTGAATCGATAAAAGTGCACTATTAAATTTTGGTAATTTCCCCAATTATAGTGTTAAAGATGAAAAGAAAAGGATGGTAACACCCGAGTGTTATGAAAATACAAAAACAAAGAAATGTGCAAAAGCAGCTTTGAAGTTGTATTTCGTGGGGTTCGAAATTTACAAAATGAACACAATAGAGGGATGATCAATTAATTCCCTTACGCCTGACAAAGAACTTGCATAGATCATCATAACTAGCTTTTTTCCTCCGGATGCTTCATGTTCCAGGGCTGTGATATTCCTTTCCGGAGGAATGGTGATCCTCCAAAATTGGGCTTTGTTTTCTTTTTGGCATTCGGACAAGCCAATAATCGACGTTGAGCAGTCAATATCAATGGCAATGGCAATCTCTCTCTCTCTCTCTCTCTCTCTCTCGCTCTCTCCCCTCCTTCTTATCTTCTATTAGATTGAATTTTATGATTCAATGCAATTCTTTACTTTTATCTACCTGTATCGGATATCGATGGAAAAATGAATTGATTTGGGTGACATACCAATTTCACACATCATGAAAAAAGGCGGCGTATTTAATTAACACGAGTGAAAAGTTTGAGCACCCGATTGGACCATCTACATAAATCAAAGTTGGAAAGATGAAGTACTAGAAATGCGTAATTTTCGGATGTCCAACTTTAGAATTTGGCAATGAATTTGATGATTTGTAATAAGAGGCAAGCCATGAGTGGTGAGCTCTCATGAAATAAAATAATAATAATAGAAAATAAAAGAGTCAAGAGAGGGCACGTGAGTGGAAAGCGACGACTTCCAAATTCGGAGGATTCGTAACAGTACCATAGTGATCTGGTCCCGATTGAGCAAAGGAGGAGAGACGACTTTTATGTACAAAGGATTGGAAAAATAGTTTGTCATCTTCCCAAATTGGAGGACAACACGAGCAATATTCTCATAATCGATAAACTCAGTGTCTACGAACCATCACACCTTGATTTTATTTTCTCCTAAAACTTTCAATTAAGTAACTTTAACAAGTCACGTCAGATTTTTCAACAAACTAAGTCCCCATGGCCACTAAAGCGAGTGATTTCAAAAGCCGGCAGTACAAAAACGACCATTCAATAAGTCTCGGCATCAAAATGGGCATTGTATGAAAATCATGGTATCGATGCCAATCTTTTTTCTCTCGTAGGGTTTGATGTTGAGATATAAATGATGATAAAAATAGGGATGGTTCGCGTGAATATTCAAATCCCATATGCATCAATCTTTTCATCCTTTTGTGATGGCCAAAAAGGGGCAAAGCTTTTTTTCCCCAGCACACCTTCCCTCAGATCATTATTCTCTGGGAAGGATTTGCATCTTGCCAGAGCCCTCAAAAAGAAAGAGAAAAGATGTGAGGGTGTGTGACATGATATGAAGGAGCCATATCATCAAAATGATTTTGTGTTTAGGTTCTTATTCCTCAATCATTCCCCCCCAAAATCAAAAAAAAAAAAAAAGGCATCTTTAAATGTCACGATATTGCCTTAATTAAGGAATCATTGTCTAGGAACAAGCTCTTTTGTACCTATTATATTTGGTGTTATAAAAAAAAAAGGCCTTTGGCAAGAGATAAAGATGCACAAAGTGAAAAAAGTGGAGAACATATGAAGAGAGTGGCATTGAAAGAGAAAGGGGAACATAATTTATAATTATTTATTTTTAATTTTTAATTTGTTGTTATTTAAGATGTTGGAATTGTTTCCATATGGGAATTTGATTGTTTGAGCCGTCGCCTTGTATAGAGGATGTGTGCCCAATTAGGAATTTGGTTGAGTTATTGCCTTCTACATAGGTCGTGTTCATATGGGAATTCGGTAGATCGAATATGGAAGAATTGGGCCACTTGGGTTGCTGCTTATCAGAAGGGGTAATGGCATGAATGGAGATGAAAAATTATTGGGTGATGGTTATTAATTTACCCTGCAAAAAAAAGTATGGTATGAACCATAAAATATCAAATACCAAATAATTATAAACTATCATCGACCAAAAAAAATTATAAACTATTATAAAGTCGATTCATTCAAAAATTTATAATTCATAATAAGTTATTATTCTCATGGTATTCTCATATTCGAATTGGATCATGATTTTCCTGTTGCACTATCACAAGTCAAACCAAATATAGTTGTCAGAGGGGGCTCAGTTTTGACATTAGGCGTAAGGATAGGCCAAGTGGATTTCTCAAAGCTTGCAATGAAAATATCAATGAATCAATTGCTTTTAGCTGCCCTCTTTGTGATCTTGCGTGCAGCATATGGTAGCTTTGGGGGCATGCTCAACAATCAGAGAGTGAATGGTATAGTGCAAGAAAAAGAAAAGGAAGATCATGGCAAACTCATAAATTCTGTTGTTTCTTAGCCTAGGTGACAGAGAGAAATGGAAGACTAGTTGGATACAGTATTTTAGGTGATCGCTTTGTCCGGTTCCACTTATTGATGAGAAATCAAATGGCCACTTTAAAAGAATGCTTTGTAAGTGTTTCTATTAGCCCTCATAACAAACCTAACTAAAGGTGAGGTCTACTGCTTAAGCTGCTTTCTAGGGCCGTACAACCAAGCATTCATCGACTTTCCTGGGTTAGGATTTGTGGTTTCGGCCATCCGTGAAAACATACTATTGTAATTCAAGTTCATTGATTGTACGTTTGTGTAGCTAAAGCATAATTTTCCAGGGTTTTTTTGTCTTTCCATCTGCAGGAAATCATGGTTTAGAAGGCTAACAGTCGACAATGTGGTTCTGGGGCTGATAATTACAAATGTTGCTGTTTTGATGCTATGGCAGATTGCTAATCGTAGTTTTATGATGAAAAACTTCACTGTAAGATCTCTGTCCCAGAATTAAAGGTCTCCAATGAGATCAGAGCTGGAGGTGCTGATCTAAATTACATTTCTCAATCTAACTTAATCTTTCTTCAGTGCAGATTTCCTTAGACAATGTTAAGAGTGGTCATCTGCACCCGCTGATAACTTCTGCATTCAGCCATATGACTATGGAGCATTTAATCCATAACATGATTGGACTTTACTTTTTTGGGTACAATGTATGACTTAACACCTTTTCATCTTCTGATTTCCTTTCAGATAAGATGCCCTTTCCCTTAAAAGTCTTATTTTTGTGACTATACAATGCTCGTGTTAATTTAGATTCTGAAGCTTTCATGATAGAAAAACTGTCACTTTTATGCAATTTTCATGGAAGGCTGTTAAGTTTTCTGGAGGGAGGGGGAGAGAGGCAGATAGAAATTTCTTTCTCTGCTGTTTATGATTACGATGGGGATCTTTTTCTGGGAAATATGGGGGGTAGAATTGTACTGTTTATGGTCTTGTGCCTCAGCATAAGTAGATACCTTACTTTTGTTGTTTAATTTTTCTATTTGATGGATAATTTCTTGTGTTTTTTATTTTTCTCTGATTAATTATGTACCTTTCAAATGGTTGTATGGTTAGATTGGGAGAAATTTCGGACCAGAATTCTTGTTAAAGTTGTATCTGGCGGGGGCTTTCGGTGGTTCAATATTCTATTTGGTGCACCATGCTTTCATGCATTCACAGTTGAAGGTAAACTGAATTTAAAGAAATATGTGCAGAATTATTTTGTGGACTTGTAGTTAATGCAAATTTTTATTGCCTCAAACTTTGCAGGGTCAAGGAATATTCAGCATAGACCCTTCAAGAATGCCAGGATTGGTATGTGTAAATAGAGCAACTATTATAGAGATTGACATTAATTTATGTAATTCCACCGGTCACATCCCATGCACTTTTAAGTTTATTCGAAGTCTTTGAATGTGAGTATGTCAACAATGTGAATAGGTCTAGAAAACTCGTGCTTTACTGTGAGATAGTTGATTGCAGTTTCCAGTCCCAAAACATGAAATAACACTTCTTATATGGGATAATGACACAAATGGTCCTAGACCTTTGGCCCTATGGGCAAAGTGGTCTTTGAACTTTCAATTTATTCAATGTGATCCTTGAACGTTTAATTTGTTAAATGTAATCCGTGAAATTTTTGCACATGTTCAAACTAGTCCTTGGACTATATGAAAATGTTTTTGGTCGCTGAAATTAAATTAGTGGAAGAACAACATTGAACATTTTTATAGAGTCTAGGGACTAGTTTGAATATGTACTCAAAGTTTAGGGATTATATTAGACAAATTAAAAGTTTAAGAATCACGTTCAACATTGAACTAATGTTCAAGGACCACATTGACCAAATTGAAAGTTGAGACCATATTGTACATTGAGCTAAAGTTTAGGAACTATTTGTGTCACTTTCCCTTCTTATATTCCACACATCATATTGAGGTGCATTAGCTATAATCCAAAATAATGCTGGTATGCATGATCAGAAGTAAAGCATACTTCTTGGTGCTGCATGTGTGTGACATTGTTTTCTAGAAGATCGTGGGCTCAGTTTAGGGAGCCTCTAAGCCTGCAACTTTTTTGTAATTCAATTGGCAAGTTGATTACTTGAGTTTTATCTGGCTTGTGATATCCCTTTAGGGGGCTAGCGGAGCTGTTAATGCTATCATGCTGCGTGATATATTTCTCTTTCCAAAAGCTACACTCTACTTCGACTTCATTATTCCAGTTCCTGCCATCTTACTGGTAATTCTTCCGTGGTTTTGATAAGAATGTTGTTTATTCGGGGGTTAGTTTCAAGATCTTTCATGTTAGGGAATTTTTCTGGTTGGCAAAGATGTGTTGAGGATAATCCAGGTATGCATCGACTCTTTTTTTATTTTTATTATTTATTTTTTACTTTCTATAGGTTGGCTGAATTACCTATCTCTTTCTATGATGATCAACATTTTGGTTAGTTAATCCCTTGATTGGATCTAGATGAACAGTTGATATGCTGCAGTGTTGTCAAGATTGATGTATAGTGATAGGATAACTAGTGTAAAGCATGATTCCGTCAAATATTATAAAGAAGTATCTCTTGCAACGATGATATCGAGTGTGCTGATTTCTTTGTATTATTTAACAATTGTGAACATTAAGATATTTGAGTCAATGTGACACTGCATCATTAATGATGCAGTATATCACCGATATGTTAGCTGGGTTCACTCCTATGTGGAGGAAGCCCAAAAGGGCTTGAGCCCATATAATGAGTTATATGGAGAAATGTGGTTTCTCACTATCGTTGAAGTGGTAGCCGCAAAACATAGTAAGAAGAAAAGAAAAAGAGAAAATGCGGGGTTTGGGGCAAAGTCTGATTTACATCAAGCTGGCATCGGAGCTCAATTCGAGGTCCGATTGAGCTGAAATTTTGTCAGCATGTTCATGGTGTAATCTCCTCAAATCTGAACGGTTTGATTTTCGTTTGAAGCTCCCTATATCAGGTTTTTCGTGGATTGATCAAAACTTGCGTTTTTGGTCAGATTTATCCTTGATCTCTTGTGAAGTTTATGTATATTACCAAGAATTATGTTCTTGAGATCTTTGCTGCTATGTACCTCTAGTATTTGCTAGAGAAGAACATTGTTCACCCAATTTTGTTGATAGTGAAGATTTTCGGGTAGACTCCGGTCCCATGGTTTTTGATCTCCTCACACTGAGGGAGTTTTCCACGTAAAAATCGTCTTGTGTTTGCGTACTTGGTATTTATTTTGCTCTACTATATCGGTTCCTAATATGTTTACATAAGAGGGGAGATTATTTTATTCCGCTGCGTTAATTCGATATTGTTCGAATTGTTACCGTTCTCCCATCACGATATACATTCTCCTAATTTAGAACTTAGAATAGTTTGTAAAGAGATGCCCTTGGCAATGGTCGGGAATGAGCAGTCTTGTTAGTATAGCGGCATGAGCATACTAATTCTGAATTTAGAATAGCTGGCAACTTGTGAATATAGAGATTGCAAATTATGGCTCTGTAACTTACCAAGTTACCAACAAAGTGTCGGCTTTTTTATCAAAGAAAAAGAGAGACTGTGTTAGTGCTCGAGTGTCAGTAACTGTCCTTTGCCATTTGAGGTAATTTTCTGAATCTGTCGCATATGAAGTGCCTGTAAACTTGTATAATTGTTTTGAACCAACGAGTCTGAAGTTGTAATATTATATTTTTGGTTGGTTCAGGGAGACAGTGAGATATCGGGATCGGCTCACTTGGGAGGAGCTGCAGTTGCAGCTCTCACATGGGCCCGACTCAGGAAAGGGCGGTTTTAAATCTTCGGCTTCTCATGTTGATTTCGGCATGGATAACTAATTCTTTCTTCCCATTCTGCTTCTTCATTTTTTATGAAGGGGGTGTCAAGGTGATCGCCTCCAAGGTGTTGCTGAAAACTTTATAGCAGAAACGGCTCCAGAGAATTTGTCAAATGCTGAAAGAGATGACATAACAATAGATGACGGGCTCTTTAATTTGTGTGAAAGGGCATGTGCACCATGACTGCTATGGCTAGAGCATTACTGACGTATGCGATTAGACAATCTTTGCACAATTCAAAGTTCACAATAGCTCTTAGACAGCGCTGGTATATGTTTTGCTGATTGCAAGGCCCAAAATACTTGCGGAGATCTTTTGTTGATTCTGCACTTGGAAGTCTACATATAAATTTACGAGATCATGCCTAGAGAAGTACATTCAACCACTAGAATGGTGAAATTATAAGAAAAATTAATAACCGGGTATTAAGATTTTATTTTGAAAACTTTTATTCCCGTAATCAAATGTTGCAATTATCATAACTATTTTACATGAGATATTGACCTCTCATGAAATTACAATGTAACTGGTCATATATTTTATTCAAAGTTCCATATTCAATTCTTGAAGTGTGTATAAAGAAAAAAGTTCATACAATTAATGTAGATAAATATACTAATATTCTTTTAAAGAATTTCGAATAAGAATCTTATGATGAACTTCCCTCGTTTAACCTCTCATGGTGTCACTACCGCACCCTGACATAGTCCATAAAAGGACATTCGACATATATACTTGCATGAACTCTTGAACTGCATTTATAGCATCTTGCAAGTTTCTAATGTGGTAAGAGATGCAGGCTAAGAGTTTAGACATCTCTTTTTGTACATCAGAGTGGCGGCAACTACTTTTCAGAAAATTTCTTAACCAAGCACGACAAACACGCCTCTCTCTATCTCTCTCTCTCTCTACCTCGCGATGAGTTAACAATGATGGTCTATACTCTTCCCGACCCCCTTCTCTACCCTCCCCACGTGTTACTTTAATTTTTTTTTCTTATGTTATATTAAATTCAACTTCATAATTTAAAACGATTTCTTTACTTTCAGCTAACCGTAGTGGGTGTTAATGGAAAAGGGAACCGATTGGGCAAATTAGTGATTCTACAAATCAGGAAAGGCAGAGTGTTTAATTAACACGAGTAAAAAGTTCAAAACCCTAATTTGGCCATCTATGTGAATCAAGGTGGAAGGACGAAAAATTAAAATTGCGTAATCCAAAAACTCCACCGGCACTAACGTTGACCGATGTATCTAGCTTGACGGATTTTCCTCCAAATTGGATGATATTTTATTCTTGAAATGCATCGTATTTGTGATATATTAGGTTGTCTCAGTATCTCTTTTAGCTTTATGTTTAATACTTAGTGAATTTGAAACAACTGAATCTCATAACTAAAGTAGCATAAACGAAAAGAAAGAAAAGGATAGTAACACCTGCGTACTGGAAAATACAAAAGAGAAAAGAAGACAAAACTCTAAAACGCGTTGCAAAAGTAATTGTTGTGCCAGCATTCAGTATTTTACCCTAGACGGATCTTATCAATTGGTCAATGTTATCACCCTTTTTAGCTCCAAAAGTTAAAAAAGAGTCTGACTCCAGCATCGGGAGTGCTGAAGAGATCTTGAAGACGGCCTTACGTGTCACGCCTATTTGAGAACATCACATGCCGCTTGACTGGATCGTCGATCATGGCAATTTCCTTATAATATTATTGTTCACATATGATCGAATGGGCTGAGGGGTTAGGTTAGCCATGATTCCCTACCGAAGGAATACGAACATGTAGGATGGAAAATAAAAAAATAAGCAAAGGCAATCGGAGACTAAAACGCTGAAGAGTCGCTTAGGAAGACGAAGACTTTAACAGTCACTTTATTATCCTTTCCTCTCTATTTCACCTCTTTTTTGTCGTGTATTCATCATATTCTTCGTTTGTGCGCTTTGATCATGGCCATGGTCGGGATCTAACCAAAGATCCGTCTGAACGGAACCTCGGAAGGGAGCATTGGGTAATGAAAATTTCGAACGGGACAAATACCACTTCGAAGCCGCCGTTAGATTTCGGGGTATACATTTTTTTTTTTTTTTTTTTTGTATATTCCGGTATTCATGTGTTACTAAATAATATCATCTGATTTGGAGGAAAATTTGTTGAGCTAGAAAAATAATCCAAAAAAATAATAAACTTCTTAAGATGTCACATATTGTTAGGAAGCCATAAGAGTAGAGATTGTTCAATTTTTATTAAGAATTCCGATTCGGGACGGTTAACCGAACCGAAAAGGTTAACAGTTATTTTTCGGTTAACCGAACCGAAACCGAACGGAACCGAAAACATACGAAATTTTGGTTCGGTTCAATTCAATTTTCTATTTTGGTTCGATTTTCGGTTCGGTTCTTGACACCCCTAGGAGTCAGCATGTATCAAAAGCGATCATTTTTTTTTATTTGGGTCTTTTCCATCCGAGGTCTGCCACGAAAGCTACACTTGCCTAGCGTTCTCTGTCCAGCACGGGGGCAAGCTGGACAGCGTACGTTGGTGCCTTTCATGGACTCACAAAAGATGCCAAAACGCTTACCAATCGCCCCGACGCATCCACGAGACATGACGACCCCCTTGAGGATCGATCAACTCGGGACGCATAGAGCGGTCAAAAAACACAGCTGAATTCCTACTATCCATAGATCAGAGGGAGGCATTCAGCTCGTAATCGCAAAAACAAACATGTGTTTCGAGCCAATACGGTGAAGAATCGACGTGGATTAATGGAAACACACAACAACACCAATTACTAACTTTTGTACGATGGAAATGGTAAACGAGCAAAGGCCGATAGGAGACTAAAACGCTCGGGCGAAAGACGGGGCAACCACTCGGATTGGACCGATGATAGCGAACCGTTTATTTCTCCCGCTTCATGCATGTATATTCCATCGAACACACATAATTCCGATGGACAGCAAACAGGAAATATTGAATTCACTGTCGATCGAAGCTTCCTTTAAGTTTTTTCCCTCTGAATTGGGTCATTGTGTGGGTGAATGCGCGGTGAATTTGAGAGGGAATATATAGTGTGTAGGTCATTGTGTGCGTCATTCATTTATTTCCTTCGTGCCTTGACCTAGTCCCACCGAATCTTGCAGAGAGGATGAATCCACAATGGAGGACAGGCGACTGGTAGATGATCTGCCAAAATAGGAAATCGCATTGAGCGTTGACGGTCAGCGAGGGCATCGCGCCGGTAGCGTCTTAAGTCCCCTGTTAATTTCCTTCTTCGTCTCGTTCGATTGTCTAATGAAACCAAGGTTGATTTTCCCCTTATGCTCGAAGATATAGTATTATGAGAATCAGATGTGTTTCAAAACAAGAAGAAGACGAACCAGATTCCATCCATGTTTGGTTTTCCCATGACTTGCCCTTTAAATACATGAATTGTTTTCATCAAAGGGTAAAAAGTACCAAAAGGAGGCGTTAGACACACTTAGTTTAATTAAGTCCCCGTAATAATGAATCTCTGTTTCATTCCTTGCTCCTAGTAGGTCCATGATTGATTAGTGGTGACTCATAGAGCAAAAACAAAAATCGAATGATTGATTGAGAAACGAAGATGCAATTTACAGAGTTTAGGAGGTTCCACCGGATGGTTCAGCGTTTATTCCACTCTTCTTAGGGTTTGATTAGTATGACTTTCATAAAATAGACAGACGACAAGAATTAAAGAATAATAATAATTAAAAGCAAAAGATTAAAAGAAGAAAAAAAAAGAATTTAGAATTGCATCTAAATAGGAAACCATGCACGTATTAAGCTGCCTTCAGAAGGTTCATAACTTCATCGGATGGCTTGCTTAGCTGTAATTAGTAATTGCATTTTTTTAATACAATTGTGCGTCATCACGACAAATACATATAGATGCTTTGCACTTAGCATTTCGATTCGTTTTCACTTCACAACACTTAACTCTTTGCATCACAGAAGAGTCTGTTTAGGTTTTATAAATCACTTTATGATACATGTCATGTCATGAAGTAAAAAACAGTCAGTCATGTTTAATTCTTCTAATGCGTTTGGATCGTAAGTTCATGTTTAAGACATCCGTGGTTTAGATGTCTTGTTGATTGTGCTTTCCATTAACTTCCTAGGGGACTCCTATCCCAGGACGTAAAACAAGACCTCGTTTAATTTTGCTTGATACAGCACGGGGCTTGATTTGATCTTTTATTTGAGCGAATGTCTATGCACGAATGCTAGATACATGTTTTAAGAATGATAAAATAAAAAAGGTTGCGTGAACTTTTTTAGTGAAGGAGAAAAAGGTAGCAAAAGGTATGTGTAATCATTAGGTCAGAAAAGGCAACCAAAGCAGGAAATGACACGGGAGCGATTGGGAGGGGAAGATCAAACGAAGAACCAGCCACGAAGGAAAGAAAACACGGACCACCGTCACCAGCGCAGCCGTGGAGAGTCCGGTAGTTCCCTAAGCATGTTATGCAAACCCGTCACGCTTAGATTGACATTCCTAGCGCATATCATGCAAACCAAGTTTGATTCAATGTAATGGTCGGAATATATATGCATGAAAGCAGGAGAAATAAATGGTTCAAATCATCAAATTCTTTCCATGTCGTTATCCCGTCTCTTGTTGAGCATCTCAAGTCTCCTATTGGCCTTCACTTATTTGCTATTCCCATCTTGAATGCCACAACTGGGCGAGGTAGACCTCGCCATGCCATCGCCAGGTGGGCCTCACCTTGGCTAGGCGAGCTTGGTCCGGCCGGATCTGGGCAAGGCTTAAGCCGACGAGCCTCGCTATGGCTTGACGTCACCAGGGGCCGACGACGATTCGGCAAGGTCACCGGCCCTCATTTGGCCGATTGCTGCCCATGGCCAAGGCTAGCGATCGACCAAATGGAAGAAAAAGAAGAATAAAAAAGGCAAAGAGAAGAAAAGATAGAGAAAAAAAAGATTTGGGCTTGATTATGGAATTGTTCCCATGAGCAAGGAAGTAACTTATTATTATTATAATTATTGATTATGTTCCAAATCTATTCTTGAGAACAAAAAAATTACCTAACAAATTTTTGTTCTCGGGAACAAAATAATAGAATCGGGAATTGTTTGGTTTGGTCGGTTACCAAACATGCCCAAATTGGTGAGATTGTTCTTGTGCTTAGTTGATAACTATAGCTCCTAAATTATCAAGCACGCTTTTTTGAGTTCTTCAAGGAAGAAAGAGCAACCATTGGGGTTTAACCCAATGGTCGAGGTGGGGAGTTCAATTCGCTATCTTCTTGGGGATTTGAGTAGAGATGCATGAGTGAGAGAGTAGGGTTTCTCAATCTGCATACAGTATATAATCCATACAATGACTTGTAAAATAGACATAGGATATTTCGACCAACAATAAAAAGATATGGGATATGAAAAAAAGAGAGAGAAAGAAAGAGCTTCTCCTTTGTCATAGGTGATTACAGTATTCTGGATTTGTATTATTCATCTATGCCTCAATATCCTATTGGGTTTGAAACATAAAATTCAAATTTTATAAGTTGGTCTTACTATTGTCCTATGCTTTGTGAGAGTGCTTTTTTTCTACATAGAACAACTGCGAGAAAGTCAAATGCTAACGAATCATGTATAGGAGATAATTTTTAATGTATGTTTTGCTTGAAGGGAATGGCCGAAGTTTCCTCCCACCATCCTTTTTATTTGTGGGTTATAATAATGGACATCACCTACATTTATATATGATCAATTTTGCGTATGGGTGATGTTCACAGTTTATATCCATGATCAGAAGAATGATTTTGAAAAAGTTTTCTCCAACGATCACCTGTTATGGTTGGAGGAATATATAGTGCATAAACCAGATATATGACTACTTAGTGTTGATTGTGTTTTACATGATATTTGGAAATATAGGTGGGTTTTGTCTACATATAATTTTACAAGATGATGCCTAGCATAGAATATTAAACCATAGTACTTTGCATATATTTGAGTAAAATTTTTAATCGGGTATTATATTTTTATGTAGGGTGTCTTTTATCATCAAAACTTTTATTCCTTTAATCAAATGTTGCAAATAACTTTTTTACACAAAATACTGACCCTCTGATTGACATCTAAATTTTCATCAAAAGTACTTCACATGCATTTCATGAGATATGTAGGGATTGAGGAGACTTGCCGCTCTCAACTTGATTCTCTTATTATGTTTTATGTCAATCTTGTGCAGAATCAAGGGTCCTGTGATGATCTAAGTTAAAGTAGGAGAATAATGAAAATGGAATGAAACCGAGTATTTCGTGTAGGGATAAAAAGGAAAGAAAAGGAGGAGGCTCTGACGAGAGCGTCAAGGACGGAAAGAGTTACCCAAGGGGGCAGGCGGGGCAATCAAAGGCTAGAAAGGGAGAGATTTCATAGGCCAAACATGATTAGAGGACTTATGGGGATATGTGACGACTTCGAGAAAAAAGAGGGGAAACAATATGCATATAGAAAGGAAATGAAAAAAAGGTGACCTAAGGAGGAATTTCCAAAACAGAAAACGGAACAAGAGCTTGGCAGACAAAGATGAACACACAAACAAAATCCCGTGACACTAGGTCAAGGCACGAAGGAAATTTAAAAAAGACTTTGCTCGTTTACCATTTCCCCTGTAAAAGTTAGCAATTCTCCAAATCCTCCTTGCGCACACGATCATGAACGGCCATGTACTTCACGATCAAGGACTCGACCGCAACGTCCTCCTCTGTCGTGACGGAAGATGGACCTTAGAAATTTGTTTCGGGATTTATTGATGGAGAATTTAATAAACCTTGTTATTCTTTGGCCAATGAAATAAGTAAACCTCGCTCGGAACGTGGGAGGTTTACTTAGCAACACGTGATATATTAAGCAGTTTACTTTTAATTTTAGGGTGTGTTTGTTTTATGAGAGAATAGTTTGAACCGAAATTTATTTTCAAGAAAAGCGATTAATTTCCCCTTGTTTGATTGTGAGGATGAAAATAAAATTCGACATTCAGTGTTTGGATTTATTTCTAATAATATTTTCCTTAAAGCTAAAATATATAATGCACCATAACAAGGTTCCGTTTGTTAAGCAGAAAATGAATGATTTGAATTTTTTTTAAATAACCAATTGTATCGCTTGAAATAATTAATCAATGAAAAATGTTTTTATCATTGACAACTATTCATGTTTAAAACATTTTTGTGGATGATGAAAGTATGTTTCTTCATTCATTTCTATAAACGATACAAATTATTGTTTTAGGAAAAATGTTTTCCAAATCATTTATTTTCCATGTAACAAATGAAGCCTAAGAATTCACAACTGTTGGAATAGAATACTTGGAGTGATTGATAACAGATTGTTAATGAAGAAAAAAAGTAATTTTAGAAAGCAAATATGGAAAAAGGAAGCTGTAAAACCTAGTTATTGTAAACATGAGCATATATCAAAAGTACTCAATTTCTTCCTTCTGTTTTCTTGGTTTCCAAATCGATGTTTGCACGTAATACTAGCGGCTTCGATGTCCTCTCTCTCTCTCTTGGTGTTATCTAGGGAATATGCAAATTCAAATTGTATTGCGTGCATGAATGTTAAGAAATTGAAGTCAAGGTGGAGACTAGAGGTGTGCATGATCTAGGTGAGCGATTCCCACCTTAGAACCGGGAACCGCCCACTAAGGACCGGTTCCAAAAAATTTGATCCGGGAATCGCCCGTTGGTTTCATGGATCCACCCGAGAACCAGAGCGTTGGTCCGATTCGATTTCCGGGTGGATCCATGGAACCGGGAACCAGACCGGTCCCTTTAGGAACCATTGGTTCTAAGTTAGTCCGGATGGTTCGGACGGGTCCTGATTCTTTTGCATACCCCTAGTGGAGACAAGTACGGATGAGTACAATCCGAGTGACATGGACGATAAAAGAAGAGAAGAAAAGAGACGGTTTTCTTTATGTGTTCGAAATTTCCATGTAACTGCTTGCGTGCACCACTGACCAAACATGAAAGATAGAGACACCTTTGACACATAAGATCAACAAAATTCCATCTCCCCTCGAATATAAACAAAAAAGATAAAAAAAAAAAACAAGAGAGATGAAAAAAAGGGCGTGCGTTCGGTCCAACTATTTATTTGACGAAAAATGAACAATTTAGCAAACATTTTTAAAAAAAAATAGTTACTTGTACCGTTTGAAATAATTAATAAATTGAAAATGCTGTCACTATCAATAATAATTTATATCAAGACAATTTCATGGATAATAGAAAATAATTTTTCTTATTCTTTTTAGCAAGTGATAAAAGTGATCATTTTTATAAAAATATTTTTTAAATAATTCATTTTTCGTGATATCCTCTTTTTATTTTTCAGGCAGGTCTTGCCCGCTTGATGCATGCGTAGTCGATCCTCATGTCTAGGAGAAAATATTAGGTGAGTTTAATAGTCCACGTAGGATGGTGCAGCGCACCATTCAGCTATGGACACGTGTCCATCCGGTCCACGCTGTCTCCCTCCTCTCTCTCTCTCTGTCAGATCCGGGCCCACAACAGCAGCAGCAGACCCTCCCTCTCCTCTCTCCTCTAGTTTCGACTTCTCTCGAGTCATTCGACTTCTCTCTCTACAAGTCCCAAGCGCCGAGCTACGCCCAGCCAGAAGCCCACCACGACGAATGTCCATCGGAGCCGGAGTACGCGGACCGAGCTGAGCCGCCCTGCCTCGCGCGAGCCCCATCTCTCCTTGAGCGTGTCAAGTCCATCAACTTCTCTTCCTTGTACAGATCGAGCGATCCCGACCCGGATGAAGACGCGCTTCACCACCTCGGAGTCGACTCCGATTCCGAAGACGACGACTCAGTTCTCTACACCGACGCGGGTCGGGTCCATCAAGACCATCAAGTAAGGAGGGTCAGGTCAGACCCGAAGGCGGCTGCCCACGGCGAGTCTTCGGCATGGAGGAGGAGGACGAGCCCATCGTGGAGCGTCGGAGGCCCCGGACGGCGAGAGAGGGCAGGAAAAAGAGCGGCCCGGCGTCGGCGCCGTCTGTGGAAGGAGGGGACGAGATCGACGCGAAAGCCGATGCCTTCATCAACCGGTACAAGCGGGACCTGAAGCTGCAGAGGCTTGACTCGATCGTGCACTTCAAGGAGATGCTCGGTCCGATTTTTTTTCCTCCATGACTTCTTCGCGGAGGAGAGAAAGAGCGGAGCGTTGAAACCAGAAGAAAGAGAGGAGAGAGGAGAGGGAGGGTCTGCTGCTGCTGCTGTGGGCCTGGATCTGACAGAGAGAGAGAGAGGAGGGAGACAGCGTGGACTAGATGGACACGTGTCCATAGGTGAATGGTGCGCTGCACGTGGAGTATTGAACTCACCTAATATTTTCTCCCACTTTTCTCCTCGATCGTCTACATGAAACGGGAGAAAACGGTGGAAACAAACAAAATTGACTCCCTACGCTTTCCCCGACGAAAAAAGAATAAAATTAGGGACCAAGATATTAACACGTCAAACTCCTACTAATCCATTAAAAAATCGACACGTGTCAACTTACATCCACTTGTTTTCTTCTTCTTCCCCACTAGTCCGAGAAAATATTATGTGAGTTTAATAGTCCACGTAGGATGGTGCAGCGCACCATTCAGCTATGGACACGTGTCCATCCGGTCCATGCTGTCTCCCTCCTCTCTCTCTCTCTGTCAGATCCGGGCCCACAGCAGCAGCAGCAGACCCTCCCTCTCCTCTCTCCTCTCCTCTGGTTTCGACTTCTCTCGAGTCATTCGACTTCTCTCTCTACAAGTCCCAAGCGCCGAGCTACGCCCAGCCAGAAGTCCACCACGACGAACGTCCATCGGAGCCGGAGTACGCGGTCCGAGCCAAGCCGCCCTGCCTCGCATGAGCCCCGTCTCTCCTCGAGCGTGTCAAGTCCATCAACTTCTCTTCCTTGTACAGATCGAGCAATCCCGACCCGGATGAAGACGCGCTTCACCACCTCGGAGTCGACTTTGATTCCGAAGACGACGACTCAATTCTCTACACCGACGCGACTCGGGTCCATCAAGACCATCAAGTAAGGAGGGTTAGGTCAGACCCGAAGGCGGCTGCCCACGGCGAGTCTTCGGCATGGAGGAGGAGGACGAGCCCATCGTGGAGCATCGGAGGCCCCAGACGGCGAGAGAGGGCAGGAAAAAGAGCGGCCCGGCGTCGGCGCCGTCTGTGGAAGGAGGGGACGAGATTGACGCGAAAGCCGACGCCTTCATCAACCGGTACAATCGGGACCTGAAGCTGCAGAGGCTTGACTCGATCGTGCGCTTCAAGGAGATGCTCGGTCCGATTTTTTTTCCTCCATGACTTCTTCGCGGAGGAGAGAAAGAGCGGAGCGTTGAAACCAGAAGAAAGAGAGGAGAGAGGAGAGAGGAGAGGGAGGGTCTGCTGCTGCTGCTGTGGGCCCGGATCTAATAGAGAGAGAGAGAGGAGGGAGACAGCGTGGACTGGATGGACACGTGTCCATAGGTGAATGGTGCGTTGCACCATCCTATGTGGAGTATTGAACTCACCTAATATTTTCTCGAAAAGTGGAGCCAAGAGAAGAAGAGGGAATATTTTCTAAATACCTGACACGTGTCGAGGTGTAAATTACTGGTCCACCAATATATTCTCGTCTCTTGACCAAAAAAAATATATTCTCGTCCTAAATGAGAGAGTAAACCAATGTAAAAGACACTTGTCAATTCAGACTAGCTCCATCCCTATATAACCATGGCTCGCTTCCTCTGCTCACCACCTCCTCGTCCACCACCTCGATCCTCCTCTTCCTCCCTCCGCCGTCGCCGCCACCTCCTTCTGCAGTCTCCTCGCTTCCCCTTAAAGGCTCTTTCCACCGTAGCCACGTTAGGTGACGAGCTCCTCACCCTCTCGGGGCCCGAGGCCAGCCCTTCGCCCGCCGTCCTCAGCCTCCAGCTCTCCAGCTGGTTCGTCCTCACCATCCAGCTCTCCATCTGCTCCGTCCTCTTCGCCGCCATTTTCGCCATCTGGCAATATCCCGGCGGCCTCGCGTGGGCCCTCTCGAAGGCCCGCCTCGCCAGGAGCGGCGGCGCCGTGGCCGGCGTGTTCATGCCGGGCCCGTCCGGCATCCCCGTGCTCGGCCTCGTCTTCGCCTTCAGCGGGGCCCGCACTCACCGGGTCCTCGACGGGCTGTCGAGGAGCTACGGGACCAAGAAGCTGATGGCTTTCTCGGTGGGGTTCCGCCGCTTCGTCATCTCGAGCGAACCCGGGACCGCCAAGGAGATGCTGAACAGCTCCGCCTTCGCGGACCGCCCCGTGAAGGAGTCGGCGTACGAGCTCCTGTTCCACCGGGCGATGGGTTTCGCTCCCTACGGCGAGTACTGGCGCAACCTGAGGAGCATCTCGGAGGCCCACCTTTTCGGGCCCAGGAGGATCGCCGCTTTCGGGGAGTTTCGAGCCCAGATAGGGCTTCAAATGGTGGGGGAGATCAGGGGCCTGATGGAGGAGCGTGGCGAGGTCGGGGTGAGGAAGGTTCTGCACTTCGGGTCCCTCAACAACGTCATGCTGAGCGTGTTCGGGAGGTCATACGACTTCGGCGCTCGCAATGGCGGCGGCGGCAGCCCCGGTGGAGGCGACGGGCTCGAGCTCGAGCACCTGGTGAGCGAAGGCTACGAGCTGCTCGGCGCGTTCAACTGGGGCGACCACTTCCCTCTCCTGCGCTCCCTGGACTTGCAGGGCATGAGGAGGAGGTGCCGCAACCTCTGCGAGAAGGTGAACGTCTTCCTCGGGGCGATCATCGAGGATCACGGGATGAGGAGGAGGCTGAGGGGCGAGAGGAACGAGGAGGACGAGAGCTCTGGAGATTTTGTCGACGTCTTGCTCGACCTGGAGAGGGAGAACCGTCTCAGCCACTACGACATGATTGCTGTTCTCTGGGTACGTCCCTCTCTTTTCGAATGCTTACCAAGTTTTCAGCCATCATACATGGCATGTTTTTCCAGAATAGTGTTCGTTTTTTCATGGTCTCGGGTCATGTCATTGAGTAAACATTTGATAAACTTTGTGGTCGGGATATTTTTGGCGTCGGATGCGTTTCCTAGGTTGTTGTTTTTTTTTCTTTTCCTTTGCTTTTTTCATGCTGAATGCTTTGGAGTTTGTACTTGTGAGATTTCCATTGTGGATGGATGGATGCTTCGAGTATACATCGATGCTGCATATTTGCATTTGCTGTGCTTTTTCGGCGTCAGATTCATTTGTTGTTTTTTGATCAGGAGATGATCTTCAGAGGCACCGACACGGTGGCCATCCTCCTGGAGTGGATCCTCGCCAGGATGGTCCTCCACCCCGACATCCAAGCGACAGCCCAGTCCGAGATTGACGCCGCTCTCGGCTCCGCCCGGCCCGTCGAGGACTCTGACCTCTCGAGGCTCCCATACCTCCGGGCCGTCGTCAAGGAGACCCTGAGGATGCACCCGCCCGGCCCGATTCTGTCCTGGGCCAGGCTCGCCATCCACGACACCCACATCGGCGACCACTTCATCCCTGCCGGGACCACAGCCATGGTGAACATGTGGGCCATAACCCACGACGAGGCGGTCTGGGCCGACCCGGAAGAGTTCAACCCGGAGAGGTTCATGGTGGAGGAGGACCGCGGCGAGTTCCCGATCATGGGCTCGGACCTGAGGCTCGCCCCGTTCGGTGCCGGGAGGAGGGTCTGCCCCGGGACGGCCATGGGGCTGGCCACGGTGGAGCTCTGGCTGGCCCAGCTGCTGCAGAGCTACGAGTGGGTCGGCTCCGACCGAGGGGTGGACCTGTCAGAGCGCCTGAAGCTGTCGATGGAGATGAAGCAGTCCCTGGTCTGCAAGGCCATCCCTCGGGTTTGGGTTTGATTCTGGCTGAGCAGAGTGTGTCGAGCGAAAGATGGATTTGGGGGATGGGGTCCTCCTCCATGATTTTGTTAACTCTTTTGTGGGGAGGTCAATAAAAAGAATTACGCTTGTAGTTTTCTTTAATGTTCTAGCACCATAAGACTCTCAGCCCTCTTTCTTTCTGTCTCTTTTTCTGCTGCTGGTGGTTGGCTGGATTGTGCAAGAATTCTCCGAAGCGGTCGGCGTAAGGAAATGTGCTTTTTAGTGCTTTGTTCTTTTGCCTCTTCTTTAGCCCTTGAAAACCTTCTGTACACAAACCACCTGTTAAATTTATAAATATTCAGCGTTCGAGCCTTGCCTTGTATGAAGGATATGTATCTAAATGGGAATTTGGTTGTTTAAGTTGTTGCCTTCCATGGAGGATGGGTGTCTATAAGGGAATGTGGTTGTTCGAATATGGAAGTACACCCCCTATTCGATTCAATTGACTAATTGGGCCACTTGGGTTGCTGTTTATTAGAAGGGATAATGGGCTGGATGGAGAATGTGTATATGCTTGGAAATGCTCTCATGTGTACTTTAGCAACATACTAAAAGCTATTGCCTTGTATGGAGGATGTGTGTCCAAATGAGAATTTGGTTGTTTAATGGCATGGATGGAGGATGTGTGTCCATAAGAGAATTTGGTTGTCCACATACGAAAGCACAACCCTGATCCAATTCGATTGACTAATCATGCCACTCCAGTTGCCCTTTTCAGAAGAAGGGATAATGACACGGATGAAGAATGTGTATGCACTTGGAATTACTCTCATAAGTACTTTGGGAACGTACTTTAAAACTGCATTTGATAGTACGATTTTGAACTTGGATAGGATAACAAATTATCATACATTGCATTTGGCGACGTCCTTCGGATTGGATTAACCTGAATAAAATGCCGAATAAGAAACTTAGGATATGGTTTTGAATAAATCTGGATTGGATAAAAAAAATTGTAAAAAAATACCCATCATCGTCTCTACTGACCATGCGGGATGATTGTCATTCTGCAACCTCTCTTCTCAGAAGCAAAATATAGCATCCCTTGGTGCTTCGGCCAATCCGGACCTAACTAGAACCGATAACACAACGCATTTTTTTTTTCCATATCTTACCCAAGTACCAATCAATTGCAATTTGACTGTGTTTGACGTGAACCCATGTAACCAAAATTCCAGAAGGCAACCTATTTCTTGGCTTACCAAAACTATTTCCAGAACCCTTTTAACAATCTGAATCACACTTATGCTATTTTTGCAGCAGAATGATCGAAGCATATCACTCAGCTCTACAAGAGAAACATCACAATAATTAACGAGAATCTACTCCTTAACCAAATGGAAAATATCCTAATGGTCATTCTTTTCATATGAGAAGGAAGAGGTGGGGTTCGAATCCATATTTTCTTAGCAGGGTTGGGATAGGGATGTTTAAGGTGGTAATAATAAAATTTCTAGTCAGAAATTGATTTCTGGAATAAAAATAAAAATTTTCAATTTTTATTATTGAATGAGTTTCTGAGAAAAATACGCGTTTGATAAAAATACAAAATTTCTATTTCCGAAATAGAAATTCATTTGATAATGACACAAAATTTCTCCTTCCCGACCGGCGGTGGTGGGGGAGGGGCCGTTGGCCACGACGGGCGGCGGCGGTAGTAGTGGACGGTGGTGACAAGAAGCGGAGGGCGAGCGGACGCCAAGGGGTTAGGGAGAAACTCTTTTGGGTGAGAAGTAGAAAAGAAAATTAATTTTTATCTCTATTCTAGAAATTGAAAAATACAAAAAGATTTATTTCTGATTTTTATTTCAAACCTATATATGGAATAGAAATCTATTTTAGAAAAGAAAAATGAAATTATTTTACTAAATGAGTTTATGTTTCAGAAACAAGTTTAGAATAAAAGAATAATTTTACAACAAAAACAAAATGATTATCATGCGCTCTTTGCTATAATTGTAGATTTTGATCCTGCAAAATCAACAAAGTTAGCCATACACAAGAATCAATTACCAAAACAACAAATAGGAAAATTGTTGGAGTTGGGGATCGGAATTGGAGGGGGTCGGCGCGAGATGCAGTCCTCGCCTGCCACGAATTACTTAGCACGGTCTCCAATCATGGAGATGTTAAAAGCTGAGTGCGCCTTCGTGAAGGAGTGCAATAGACAATGACGACCATGAGGAAGCCGATCAAGGGGCCGACGGACGGGATGGCCAGATTCACAGCACCAGGGGAAGTGTTGGAAGTGGCCAGGTGGAGGCAGAGCAGCTTGGCACAGAGGATTTTCAGAGATTTTCGATACCATCATCTTAAGTGCACTAAACATATGATGAGATATTTCGCAATCATTTTTAATCTTATTTTGTATTATTGCTTCCCAATTCAAATCCCAACCGCCAAACGAGCCTTAGTTGTTGCCTTGAATGCAGGATGTGGGTTCTTTGGTGAACTTGGTTGTTGACCATATTTGCCATACTAGAGGAATTTGCTTGGGTCTCCAATTGAGATAATAGGCCGGGGGTTGCTGGATTTTGATCTTAAGGCAAGTCACTGGATATAGAAATACACCCTAATCTGATTCGATTGATTAATTAGGCTAAGGAACAAACAATCTCTGAATTTTGATAATATATACAATGTTATTTTTGAATTTTGAATTTTTTTTTAAGTATAATCTTCGAACTTTGGTCAAATATGCAATGTTGTTCGTGAATTTCAATTTGTTTGATGTGATTCCTGAACTATGGGTAAATGTTCAATGTATGCCGTAAGTTATATAAGAATATTTAAAAGCTCAAGAATCACATTGAACATTATGTCAAAATTTATGGACCACATTGAACAAATAAAAAATTCAAAAATAATAATACATATTAGACCAAAATTCAAAGATGACATTACCCATTGGACCATTTGAAAATTATTTATATCGTTTTTCCTTAGAAGAATTGTTTATGAAGGAAAACTTGAATAGTTGACGAGGCCAACCGCGAGTTATTTTCGAAATATCAAGAGGCCAAGTTTGATCGTATTTGGGCAACCCATGGGCATAGGGTTTGAAGCATCTCGTGCAATCATCCACTAATTTCATTATTTGGTCGTTTTTCTTGCACTAATCCACATTAGTTTTCTCAAATCTGGTCTTTGAGCATGAGGAAACAAAATCTCATAAAAAAACCGTATTGAACGCCCGACTAGAATCTTCATGACTAACTACCAAGAAAGATAGATTATATACAATGAGCTGGAAACTGTCTGCCTTCATTTACCCAATCCCAAGAACCAGGCCATGGGACATTGGCAAATCCCCATGTTTGAATTGTTAGAAGCATCTTTAGAAACAAAATCTTGGATGTGAGACCAATCATCGACGGAGATGATGAATTCGATAAGTCCAGCAATACTATGGACTCCTAACTCTGTGCAAGTTAACCTCCGTATGAGCTGTTGTTCCCATTTCCACCGGAGAACTAAGCGAATAGGAATAACCTCGAGATGCAAGGCAATATCTAGTGCTCTTGTACCATGAGGTTATCGCAACCTTCAGCCGCCAAGGGCACTCTAGATTCAAGATCTCTGTGGCAGAATCCCTGGGATCTGCAGTGTATGACAGGATGATGTTAAGCAAATAAATGCTGCAATTTATAACTGAGTGCACCAGAAATAAGAATGTGGTCATCCCAGGTTGGCAAAAAGTGGCCGTCGATGGTTGCTTGAGCCCTTGGATCTTTGGCGGTTACAGGTATCCTCACCAAGATGCAGGCTCCTTGAGAAACCACTAGGGGCTGCCCCGCCTGTCCAATGAATATACCATTGACAAGCTTAAAGGACTGCATTCCTTATTTTAATACGCCGGTGCTCATATGCCCTAACCCCCCAATTTTCCCTTGAATCTTTTTTTCTTCCCCAAGAGGAGGGAATACCCTCTAATTGCTTAATGTTAGAGGGATGTTGAGGTCTGCACAAGACCTCTCACAAAGCAGGTTAAGGTTATACTCAGGACCGGTTTAACAGGATAATGTAAAGCAAATAACTGCTGCAATTTATAACTGAGTGCACCAGAAATAAGAATACGGTCATCCCAGGTCGGCAAAAAGTGGCCATCAACAGTCACTTGAACACAAGTGATGTCAAAGCAATTGGCCAACTCACTTCACCATGTCTCTCATTTGTTCAATAACCAAGTCAGATTTAACTGCATTTCAGATAGATCTAGCCGGGGAAAATCCAAATACTTTTCCCTTTTGTTCTGCCTAAAATTGGGATTTTTAACATTACCTGGTCAAAAATCTAGGATGAGTTTCTCCCGACACCCAAACCGAACAGAGTACTTCTACAGGTTTTCTGATCCTGAGAAAACTGAATTTTCTGGCCTGATCTGAACCAAAATTACCCATTCGAGCTGCGGCTAGGTAAGTTCAGATTTCCTAGCCAGGCTAGTAAATTTGACATGAGTTACAACAGCATTTACAGGTGACTCCATTTGAGTATTCATTTGTTTTTTCTTTTCGTCACAGAGTATTTAGTAGATTAAACAAATTCATCTGCTTCATATTAGTTCCCAATTTGCTTTTTAATGCATTAATTCATTATTTTCTACATCATTCAGGCAGCGCCTCCATAATAGTCAGTAAAGAGATTGCAGTAACAATGCCTCAATGCAAAATGCTAAAAGCTCTGAATAGTTTTACCTTCACTCCATGAGGGCTATTCTGTTGCGAGAAATAAACTTAACCATCAGACTAGCATATTATTTAGGTAGATATTTCCGTATATGATCCACAATAAAATTTTTAGTATTGTAAAGACAAATCTAGGCTAAAAAGCAATATAACATTAAGGAGTCATGTAAACCTGAATGGCACGGCCAGGATGCCTGACAACCACCATTTGAAACTTCCCTTGCATCTGTTGTAATAAGTCTGTCATGACAACAATTGAAACCTAATCAACATATACCATAATGGGATTAAGCAGACTGGACAACTGGAACGGATTTCTCAGTTCTAAACAGAGAGAATATGCACCAAATCATCTTTCCTCGAGGAAAAAGCCTACATGGTCCAGTCCAATTATGTTGTAGATTAATACATTCCTGTCTCTAAAGTGGGTTGCACTTATTGACATTTTATCAGGCTGATGGCACAGCTACAGGTGTATGTGGGCTATCAAAAGTTAGTAAATAAAGCTGCAAATGATAAAAAGCAATATAAAGAAAAATTCTGCCCTGTTACTAGGATCACATTGTCACTTGCAAGAATTATCCCATCAGTCTATCCTGCTTGGAGAAAGGACTTAACACTCTAAGAAGCCTTGAAATGATAAGAGTACATGCAAAGCTGCTCCTACATGAGTCTCAGGAGCTGCGCCTATTGTTATCTACATCAATAATACACTTGCTGAACAGTAATAAATTAGTCACATTTACATGATTTGTATATACTTCGATGGTTATTTTCTTAATATGGGACCATACCTCGATAATTAATACAATTGCATGTAAAACATCAAGAATATAGTGAACTTAGAAACATTAATAACAAGAGAGTTTGTCCACTGGATACTGTTTTATAGTAGTAAAGATACAGATATATAGCCTTTATAGACATAAATATCACAAACAACTTCATTAGAAATGTATTAAAGTTAACATATCTAGTCTATTAGTTCCCACTAAAGCAACGGTTTTAGGATCAGGCATGTTAAATTTTTTTTCTGAAATGCTTCATAACTGCAATAGAATTGACAGCCTCGCCAACAGATTTTACAAGAAAAAACTTTGCTACAGGAGAAATGCCAGCTTATGAAAATTGATAAGGTAAAGTAAACAAGGAGCAACTCCACGAGACAAAATTCAACAGGGTAATAAAGTACAAAACTAAGGATAAGAGTCTTGGGCTAAACACATCTATGAAATTAGTGCCACGGATTTGAAATAGAAAATCAAAATGGTTTTTACAATCCACCTGCATAAATATTGTCAATATTGTGTTACATAATGACTTTTGACTCATTTTATCGGTTTCACATAGTTTTGCAGAAAGCAGTCTATAAGCAACTTGACCAGAATGATGAAGGGCAGAATGTGTCTTGTTCGACATCTCCTCCGCATCGGCAAGAACTCTGATACATGCTGATGATATATTTCCTAGAGATGCAACAATTGAGTGTCAAACCCTGATTAGAAATGACCATGCTCATGTGGTACCTAGAGATGTAACATCCACATGCCAATTCCTACTCTGGTTAGATCAAGGTTCTAAATTACTGATCCCAATTTCAGAAAATGCCAAATACACTGTGTCCTGTGTAAAGTTGATTTACATACCTGTAGATGTTTCAAATAGATGTGAACCACTCACAATCCTCAGTTTGAAGTACAATAATGGCTAAGAGGCTACAAATTTCCCATCCTAACCACCCAACTCCATAAAGGACCTCATGTTTTCTGCATCATCCTTGGACTGGGGATACTTTTGTGGTTTGAAGAGCTTCCACAGTCCCACCGGATGCTGCTTCTTAGCTTCGTCTGCTTCACATCTTCCAAAAATCTTTTTGCACTCTGGATATGGCTTGACATATAAGTTGTAAAATTTTAGCCTGCTGGGCTTTATCAAATTTTTCAAGCCTACTGGATCACCCAGTCCCCCGACAGATCTTAAGTACTCGATCACATTGTATCGAGGAAGGATCTGTTTTTCAAAATTCACACCTAAATACTCAGGCACCTCGACTAGACACTCGACATCGTAGTTCATATCGTTCAACAAGAAATCAATCTTCCTCTCAATCTCCTCTATTTGATATACAATCAACCTCGGCTCTTTCCACAACACTTTGAAAGCATCTCTGCGAATCAAACCATGCCTGCACAAGCAGTTGAGTCTCAATTTCCCTTCAAACCCAGCTCTGAATTCACCTCCCTTTAAAATCTTCTCTTTTATCGGCTCTCGGCATTTTAAAGTCCGTAGCAATTCCAAGCAGTGTGAGAGTTCCCCAAGTTCCATGCTGAGAACTCTAGGCTCTCTAAGAATCTCATGCCAAGCCATGCCTTTATCAAAACCCAAATGCCTAAACTCACATATTAGCGGCTTCAATCGATCCTCCACACTCAATCCCAAAATGCCAGGAAAAGCATGAAACACACGGTCAACTGCAGCTTTTGGTATGCCGATTCCCTCCAAGAACTCGACTTTCCCAGAAATTTCACTCTCTCCCACTGCAATAACTCCAGGAAACTCCTCCAATATCCTGCAATAAGTACAAGCCTCAACTCCCAAACCCTTCAAAACCTGGAAAGTTCTACCGAACCTTTCCGGACCAACATTAAATTTCCTAGAAACCTGGAGGGTACCTATAATGCCAGCAGAGGAAACACCCAGAAAGCCAAACTCCCGAAAGACCACCTCCCATTTCCTCAGGAACTCATGTTCCAAAACCCCAGGACACTGACCCATCACGGAGACCACCGATTCGCTGGGTATCTTGAGCGAGGACAAAATGGTCAGTGATTTTTCAGTGTCGTGCAAGCTAGCATCAAGCAAGAACCGATTCTTCGCGAGGAATTCCGGCGACTGGGACGGAGAGAAACCGTACCTTTGGAAGAGATTCGCGAGGGAGGCCTGCTTCCTGTTCTGGGACTGCGAAAGGAATAGTGGGTTCGGGCCCGAGGAGTCGCCGATTCCGCCGGAGAAATAGCGACGCCCCGTTTCGCGAAACGCCAGCAATTTCAGCCGCGGCCTCATCTGGTCAAAGAGAATGACGAGACCCTGTTTTCTTCTCCCCTGAGCTCGCTGGCGCGATGATGGCTTGTTGCAGTTTCAGCTGTACGTGGGTACCGAGCTCCCGGTCAGCCTTTTCCCGGCGGCGCTCCCGCCGCGAACCGCCGCCTCAACTTCTTCGTCGTCGCCTAGGATGCGCAGCAGAGAGCTCAATCGAGAAACTACAGTGCTTTTTATTTTTTTTCTTTTAACAAAAAATTCTACCTTTTATTACTATTCTAAACGAGTCCCTGTATTTTAAAATTTTTATAATTAAATCCTCTTATTTGTACAAAATGTCTAATCAAATCCATTTTACATAAAATCCATCCAAATCCAACTTCAATGTAAGAGATTCAGGATATCAATTAGAATGATCGATTTTAGAACGGATAGATTTCAAAATCAAAACGTGAAATCTATTACATTAAAATCAGTTCTTAGATTTTTGAATTTGAAACCTATTCTTTTTTCTCGATCTAGTTTTGGGATTTATTCAAGAATCGGTTTTTCTTTTCTTTTGTTTTCTACAGCAAAATAAATTAGCAACAAAATGGTTCAAAGTAAAAAATGAATGAGGGTGAGCTGCAAGCGAGCCATGAGGAGAGCGAGTAGTGAGAGAGAGAAAGAGTCATAAAATATTTGAATAAAATTGAAGAGAACAAAGAAATAAAGAGAAATAATAAAAGATGTTAAGAGAGAAGTTATGGTTTTTATGTTTTAAGAAATCAATAATTAATTTCGAGTGACTTTTCATTTTGAATCAAGCATCGATATGGTTTTACTAGTTCAAAAAATTTGGAATTAAAAATTGGACCAATTCCCAATGAGAACATGGGATCGATTTTTAGAGCAATTTGATCTGGTTACATAGCCCTAAGATCAATAATGAATAATGAAACAATGGAAGCATTAAACACAAATTAAACAAAGTTAATTTGTTCATCATCTACAACTTGCGTTGGTGTTTGCGAAGGCACGATTTAATTTACATACTTAGAGGATACATCAATTTAATTTGGCTAGATTGATTTTGTGTTAGAAATATTCAATTATACATTTTATTTTACTTGATAAGAAAAGTAAAATGTACAAAAACCTAATTGAGGAAATAACAAAGATATTTTTAATGATTTTTTCCACTAGAAATCTGACCCATTCATCTAAGGTCTAGCATCCTTTGTTAAGCCAATTGTTCGTGCTTGAGTCCCGAGACCTCGTGTTTTTGTGGCCCAATTTGCAAACTTTCTTCTTCTAATGTACTATAAATTAAGATAATTTTTGGAAGACGTTCAATGTCAATTTGTTAGAACATTAGAATATGGTTTATATCTTTATTCTATTGCATTCTTGATTGATTTATCAAACCGGCATTGCCCAATGCTTTTACATTCAAGAACCAAAAAGAAGTTCATTCAAACCTTAATTTCGGTCGTGCCCAAAATATGTGACCCTGGAAAAACCAAAACTTTCACAGTGAAATGACTCTGTGTTTTCTCGAATTGAGGGTGTGTTTGTTTACGAAAATCAAACCGTTTTTGGAAAATATTTTACGCAAATCATTTTTAAATGGAAAATGATTAGTTTTCTTTGTGTTTGATGATATGTGATTGAAAATGTTTTGGTGTTTGGATCGTATTTGGAAAATAACATAACATTTTCAACTAACAAAAAAGGAAGACTGCAAAGCGCCATAAAAGAGGAAAGTGTTTTCCCTTCTCCGTGTAGAGAAATTCGTTTTCCTAAAATAATACGTAATATTTATGTTGACCGAAAAGTATTTTTATTAACCAAATCGTTTTTAAAAACAAACAAAGTAGAAAATTCAGAAAACATTTTTAAAAGAAACTACTTCCATTGAAACAAACACTTGATTAAAAAAGAGACGCAGTTTCGATCAACGATGCAGAGGCTCGTCTCTCTCAAGCTCGCTTCAAGTCTCTCGAGAAAGCTCTCGGCCGCCGCCGCCGCCCCCTTGGCGTCTTCGTCTCTTCGGCATTCTCGCCTCTGCGCCTCCTCCGCCGTCGCCGGGCCGAGACGCGCCGAGCTCGGCGTTTCTTTGCCCCGTTCCTTCTTCTCCGACAGCGCATCATGGCGGTTCCAGGCGAGAAAAGCCCCAGCGTCGGCTTATTCGAGTGCCCTTCTCGGGTCGCCGCTCAAGAGCCTCATGAATTCCAGAGCTGGGTTTTACAGGGCGCCTTCACCTTTCAACTCGCGTTCGGGATTCAGCGGCAGTTTCGACTCCTATAGACGCGGCTGGTCAGTGTTCCACAGTGTTCTTTGTTTCGTAATTCTTGGTTTTGGGGGATTCTTGATCTTTGTTAGGTTATGTATCTCTTGGGGCGAGATAATGATGATTACATAGAGATTTGGTCATGGGATTCTACGCTGGTTGTTCAATTTTTCAGTTCAGATCATGTCTAACACAAGTTCGGATTTGTTTGATAAGAATTTGGTAATGGATCCTCTGCATTTTCTTTTTGCTTGGGATTTCAGGGGCTTCCATTACCGAACTGACTTTTTCCTTTTCTTCCGAGAGTGGACCAACGAAGAGAGATGACTGTTTGTCCCTGTATTGCTACTGAAAACTGCTATGAACTAAACTCACTTTCACATAACTATATTCATTGGAATCTAATTCTTATGTAAGGGGGAAATAAACGAAAAGGGTGAATATCTGTTCCCTTATCTTTGTTCAGTTCTGCCTCTTGACATTCGAATGTCATCTTTATGTTCCAGAACTAGCCAAAGCAGAAAAGAGAGTTATATCTGGCCAAGGAAATATTCAACTTGCAAAGTATGAAAAGGAAATTTGCAACCTTGAATTGGCTTGGAATATAAATTTACCATATGCCATTCAAGTTTAGTCTCATATTCGAATTGGATCATGATTTTCCTGTTGCACTATTAGAAGTCAAACCAAATACGGTTGTCAGAGTGGGTCAGTTTCGACATTAGGTGTAAGGATAGGCGAAGTGGATTTCTCAACACTCGCGATGAAAATATCAATGAATCAATTGCTTTTAGCTGTCCTCTTTGTGATCTTGTGTGCAGCTTATGGTAGCTTTGGGGCATGCTCAACAATCAGAGAGTGAATGGTATAGTGCAAGAAAAAGAAAAGGAAGATCATAGCAAACTCATAAATTCTATTGTTTCTTAGCCTAGGTGACAGACAGAGAAAGGGACGGCTAGTTGGATACAGTATTTTAGGTAATCGCTTCGTCTGGTTCCACTTATTGATGAGAAATCAAATGGCCACTTTAAAAGAATGCTTTGTAAGTGTTTCTATTAGCCCTCATAACAAACCTAACTAAAGGTGAGGGCTACTGCTTAAGCTGCTTTCTAGGGCCGTACAACTAAGCATTCATTGACTTTCCTGGTTTAGGATTTGTGGTTTCGACCAACTGTGAAAACCTATTATTATAATTCAAGTTCATTGATTGTAGGTTTGTGTAGCTAAAGCATAATTTTCCAGGGTTTTTGTCTTCCCATCTGCAGGAAATCATGGTTTAGAAGGCTAACAGTTGACAATGTGGTTCTGGGGCTGATAATTACAAATGTTGCTGTTTTTATGCTGTGGCAGATTGCTAATCGTAGTTTTATGATGAAAAACTTCACTGTAAGATCTCTGTCCTAGAATTAAAGGTCTCCAATGAGGTCAGAGCTGAAGGTGCTGATCTAAATTACATTTCTCAATCTAACTTGATCTGTGATTCTTCGGTGCAGATTTCCTTAGACAATGTTAAGAGCGGTTGTCTGCACACGTTGATAACTTCTGCTTTCAGCCATATGACTACGGAGCATTTAATCTTCAACATGATTGGACTTTACTTTTTTGGGTACAATGTATGACTTAACACCTTTTCATCTTCTTATTTCCTTTAAGATAAGATGCCCTTTTCCCTTAAAAGTCTTATTTTTTGTTACTATACAATGCTCGTGTTAATTTAGATTCTGAAGCTTTCATGATAGAAAGACTGTAACTTTTATGCAATTTTCATGGAAGGCTGGCAAGTTTTCTGGATGGAGGGAGAGAGAGAGAGAGGCAGATAGAGATTTCTTTCTCTTCTGTTTATGATTACGATGGGGACCTTTTTTTTTCGAAATATGTTAGGTAGAATTGTACTGTTTGTGGTCTTGTGCCTCAGCATAAGTAGATACCTTACTTTTGTTTTTTGATTTTTCTATTTGACACATAATTTCTCGTGTTTCTTTATTTTTCTCTGATTAATTATGTACCTTTCAAATGGTTGTATGATTAGATTGGGAGAGATTTTGGACCAGAATTCTTGTTAAAGTTGTATCTGGCTGGGGCTTTTGGTGGTTCTATATTCTATTTGGTGCACCATGCTTTCATGCATTCACAGTCGAAGGTAAACTGAATTTAAAGAAATATATGCAGAATTATTTTGTGGACTTGTAGTTAATGCAAATTTTGATTACCTCAAACTTTGCAGGGTCAAGGAATGTTCAGCATAGACCCTTCAAGAATGCCAGGATTGGTATGTCTAAATAGAGCAACTATTATAGAGATTGACAGTAATTTATGTAAATCCACCGGTCACATCCTGTCCACTTTAAGTTTATTTGAAGTCTTTGAATGTGATACGTTGACAATGTGAATAGGTCTAGAAAAGTCGTGCTTTACTGTGAGATAGGTGATTGCAATTTCCATTCCCAAAACATGAAATAGCACTTCTTATATAGGATAATGACACAAATGGTCCTTGACCTTTGGCCCAATGGGCAAAGTGGTCTTTGAACTTTCAATTTATTCAATGTGGTTCGTGAACCTTTAATTTGTTCAATGTGATCCATGAATTTTTTGTACATGTTCAAACTAGTCCTTACATTATATGTGTCACTAAGCTGATTAAAGAACCCGCTGTGAAAATCAAGAGAGAAGAAATAGAGAGGAGAAGAGAAGAGGAGAAAAAGATCGTAAAGCCAAAAAGGGGCTCTAGGTTTCTGTGTGTCAAAAGCCTTACACCCATTGTGATATATTTATACTAAACATAAATTGTATATGACAATAATGCCCTTATTATGTAAAAGGAAATAAAGCTAAGAAAATAAAATAAGAACTAATCTATAAAAGGAATAATCTATAAAAGGAATGTAACACTCCCCCTCAAGCTGGAGCATATAGGTCACCAATGCCCAGCTTGGAACAACCAGCAACAAACGCAGGACGAAACAGTGCTTTAGTGAACATTTCAGCAAACTGATCTCTAGAGGCAACATAAGGAGTAGCAATCAACTTCTGCTTCATAGCACCACGAACAAAGTGACAATCAACTTCTATATACTTAGTTCGCTCTTGAAAAACAGGATTCCCAGCAATATAAATAGCCGCCTGATTATCACACATCATATCAATAGGTTGATTAATAGAAAATCCAAGCTCCTGGAGAAGAGACTTCAACTATAGCAATTCAGCCACAGTATGTGTCATAGCACGATATTCAGCCTCTGCACTAGACCTAGCAATGGTAGTTTGTTTCTTACTTGTCCAAGTAACCAGATTACCACCAAGAAAGGTGCAATACCCAGTTGTAGACCGCCGATCATACGTTGAACCAGCCCAATTAGCATCAGAATAGCCAATTAGTGTGGAAGAACTGTTCGGTTTATAAATCAATCCCTTACCAGGAGAGCTTTTTAGGTAGCGAAGGATGTGACAAACAGCATCCCAATGAGCCTTCTTGGGTGATTCCATAAACTAACTAACCACCCCAACAGCAAAAGAAATATCGGGACGTGTAACAGTAAGATAAATTAGTTTCCCAACTAGATGTCGATATTGATGCTTGTCTTCAATATCATCTTCATCATCAACTCCAAACTTCTGATTTGGATCCATAGGAGTATCAATTGGCTTGGAAGCTAGTGTACCAGTCTTAGACAAAAGATCAAGAACATACTTTCGCTGAGACAAATTGATGCCTTTTTTACTTCTTAAAACTTCAATACCAAGAAAATATCTAAGAGCTCCCAAGTCTTTAATTTGAATATGTTGTTGAAGAAAAGATTTAACCTCAGAAATGCCGGTTACATCACTGCTAGAAACAATGATATCATCCACATATACAACAAGAAGGACCACTCCTGACTTCTTGCGAACAAAAACAGAATGATCAGAATAACATTGGTGGAAACCACACTTAGATATCACTGTACTGAATTTTTGAAACCATGCTCTTGGAGACTGTTTCAACCCATAAATGGCTTTATGCAGTCGGCATACTTTATTACTATTCTCCCCCTGAGCAACATATCTAGGAGGTTGCTCCATATATACTTCTTCAGACAAATCATCATAAAGAAAAGCAATACCAACATATAATTAGGTGCGATTGGCTTCATCAATTAAACAAAGGGATGCTGAAATCTCATAAATATAGGCTGCTGTATAAAAGAAAATATCTGACCAGAAATCTCAATTCAATTAACCATAACTTCGATGGAAATCCAGCAATACCAATCAGCTACAATCGACGAAGTACTCTAATTCTTGAATCCGCAGATTAGTAAGTGTTGTAACCCATAGTCACAAATAGAACCTGAAGAATCTGATTTCTACTAATCTTATATGTACGAGATTTTGTGAGAAAATAGATAAAAATTGCAGCTTTAGGTGGCTGCGCACCAGAGAAGGAAAGGATTATTAAGGGACTCTCAAATCAGCAATTAGATCGAGGAATCAAGTAGTCAGAGCGCTCTGATACCATGTCACTAAGCTGATTAAAGAACCCGCTGTGAAAATCAAGAGAGAAGAAATAGAGAGGAGAAGAGAAGACAAAAAGATCGTAAAGCCAAAAAGGGGCTCTAGGTTTCTGTGTGTCAAAAGCCTTACACCCATTGTGATATATTTATACTAAACATAAATTGTATATGACAATAATGCCCTTATTATGTAAAAGGAAATAAAGCTAAGAAAATAAAATAAGAACTAATCTATAAAAGGAATAATCTATAAAAGGAATGTAACAATATGAAAATGTTCAATTTGGTCGCTGAACTTAAATTAGTGGAAGAACAACATTAAACATTTTTATAGAGTCTAGGGGCTAATTTGAATATGTATTCAAAGTTTAGGGATTACATTGGACAAATTAAAAGTTTAGGGGCCACATTGAACATTGGACTAATGTTCAAGGACCACATTGACCAAATTGAAAGTTGAGATCATATTGCATATTGAGCCAAAGTTCAGGAATCATTTGTGTCACTTACCCTTCTTATATTCCACACATCATATTGAGGTGCATTAGCAATAATCCAAAATAATGCTTGTATGCATGATCAGAAGTAAAGCATGCTTCTTGGTGCTGCATGTGTGTGACATTATTTTCCGGAAGATCCTGGGCTCAGTTTAGGGAGCCTCTAAACCTGCAACCTTTTTGTAATTCAACTGGCATGTTGAATACTTGAGTTTTATCTCACTAGTGATATCCTTTTTAGGGGGCTAGCGGAGCTGTTAATGCTATCATGCTGCTTGATATATTTCTCTTTCCAAAAGCTACACTCTACTTTGACTTTATCATTCCAGTTCCTGCCATCTTACTGGTAATTCTTCCGTGGTTTTGATAAGAATGTTGTTTATTCGGGGGGTTAGTTTCAATATCTCTCTGAATCAAATATTAATACTTGTTAGGGAATTTTTCTGGTCGACAGAGATATGTTGAGGATAATGCAGGTATGCATCGACTCTTTTTTTATTTTTATTATTTATTTTTACTTTCTACAGGTTGGCTGAATTACCTATCTCTTTCTATGGTTATCAACATTTTGGTCAGTTAATCCCTCGATTGGATCTAGATGAACAGTTGATATGCTGTAGTGTCATCAAGATTGATGTATAGTGATAGGATAATTAGTGTAAAGCATGATTCCGTCAAATACTATAAAGAAGTATCTCCTGCAACGATGATATCGAGTGTGCTGATTTCTTTGTATTACTTAACAATTGTGAACATTAAGATATGTGAGTCAATGTGACATTGCATCATCGATGATGCGGTACATCACTGATATACATTCTCCTAATTTAGAACTCAGAAAAGTTTATAAAGAGATGCCCTTGGCGATGGTCGGGAATGAGCAGTCTTGCTGGTATAGCAGCGTGAGCATACTAATTCTGAATTTAGAATAGCTTGCAACTTGTGAATATAGAGATTGCAAATTATGGCTCTGTAACTTACCAAGTTACCAACAAAGTGTCGGCTTTTTTATCAAAGAAAAAGAGAGACTGTGTTAGTGCTCGAGTGTCGGTAACTGTCCTTTGTATTTGAGGTAATTTTCTGAATCTGTCGTTTATGAAGTGCCTGTAAACTTGTATAATTGTTTTGAACCAACAATTCTGAAGTTGTAATCCTATGTTTTTGGTTGGTTCAGGGAGACAGTGAGATATCGGGATCAATTAACTTGGGAGGAGCTGCAGTTGCAGCTCTCACATGGGCCCGACTCAGGAAAGGGCGGTTTTAAATCTTCGGCTTCCCATGTTGAATTTTGGCATGGATAACTAATTCTTTTTTTCTGTTCTGCTCCTTCATTTTTGTGAAGGGGGTGTCAAGGTGATTGCCTCCAAGGTGTTGCTGAAAACTTTATAGCAGAAACGGCTCCAGAGAATTTGTCAAATGCTGAAAGAGATGACATAACAATGGATGATGAGCTCTTTAATTTGTGCGAAAGGGACCATGACTGCTATGGCTAGAGCGTTACTGACGTATGCAATTAGACAATCTTTGCACAATTCAAAGTTCACAATAGCTCTTAGACAGCGCTGGTATATGTTTGCTGATTGCAAGGCCCGAAATACTTGCGGAGATCTTTTGTTGATTCTGCACTGGGAAGTCTAAGCCTAATAATAGTCATTGTTGCTCATTGTTAGCAAAGCACTTTGAAGTGAAAGAATCTGTGAAAATGGCCATTGGTGCAGGTACTATAAGGATATGCAAAGAATATTTATTTATCTAGTAGTGAGCTTCTCCTGCAACTGTCATAATTCTTGGAAGTTCTTCCCAAAGCATAGCAAGTTATTCCCAGGGGTCTGTTTACTAGAAACATATAACCATTCTCAGAAAAGCTATAATCACAGTTTTTTATAGGAAAAATTATTATTTTCCTTTGCTTCCAGATGATCATTATTCATCTATGCGTCAAATTCCTACTGGGTTTGAAACATAGGATTCAGGTTCTGTAATTGGTCTTTCTATAGTCCTTGTGCTTTACCCTAGCTCTTTCTGTTTACGCAAAACCATATTAATGTCTACACCGAATTGTATTATGATAAAAATTTAAATGGTAGTGAATAATGTATGTGCGATGATCTTTGATTATTTTTAGCTAAAAGGGAATGGCTGATGACAATAATTATGGGATCATATTTTTCGAAGTTTTCTTCAACTATTAGTTTGATTGGTGGGGTATAGCCACGGACACCACCTATATTTATATTTATTAATTTGCACGTGGATGATGTTCGCAATTTATGATCCACTAATCACAGGAGTAATTGGAGGAAGCGTCATCCAATTGCCATTAGTTGTGGTTGGACCAAAATATAGCTCATAAAGTAGATATACCACTATTTAGTGTCAATTGCGCTTCACATGATATTTAGAATTTAGGTGGGTTTTGTCTATATATAAATTTCCAAGATGATGCCTAGAGAAGCACATTCAACCGCACGAATGGTGAAATTATAAGTAAAAATAATAACTGGGTGTAAAGATTTTATTTTAAGTTCCTTTTATTTGGAAAACTTTTATTCTTGTAATCAAACGTTGCAATTATTGTAACTATTTTGCACGAAACATTACCTCTTATGAAATTACAATGTAATTGATGATATATTTTAGTCAAAGTTCCATATTTAATTCTTGAAGAGTGTATAAAGGAAAATGAATTCATGCAATTAATGTAGACAGGCATACAAACGTTCTTTTAAAGAATTTCGATCGAAAATCTTTTGATGAGCTTCCTCGTTTAACCTTTTTCGTTTAACCTCAGATGGGTAACTATCGCACCCTCAACGTATTTGTGTTTTTAGAACACATAATTCCATCACCGACCCAAAAAAAGAAAAAAAAGAACACATAATTCTGTCAACTGATATTTTTGGTATTGAATTAAACGGTATCTTTTCCTAATATGATCCTTCATGAGATTATTCTAAAGGGCCAAAAAAGGTATTATGAAAATTCCTTATACTTGACGAAAAAATAAAAGAAAATAGAAGCTCTTGTATTCCCTTGCAAGAATCCATCTTTCAAAACGGTTGTCCACAAAAGACACGGTTCTTGCTCCTTCGCCCCCACTTGTGCAGGTGTCATGTGACCACAAAGAGAAAACCCCAGGATCCTTTGAGCCCCAGTCTTCTTCTCAGACTTTGGAATCCCCCTCTTTTCTTTGGAAGGGTTTGACTTTGCAAAACGCCCGGCAGCCTCCTGCCAATTTTGCTTGTACTTAGAAAACGAGGTGAGGCGACCTTTCCGTTGGGGGGAAAGGCTAAGGAAGACTTCTTCCAATATAGGTTCTGACCATTTCGGCCTACTTTAGCTGCTAAACCCGCCCGTAATAATAACATTTGGGTCGCCATTGAATTGCCTAGAAATTCGGGCGGGCCCGCTTTCATGTCAGTATTTACAGCATCTCTTTTACTAATTATGATACAGTCATTACGATATGAAAATATGACATTTTTCATTAATTCTCATTAATAAAAAGAATCAGTTACGTCACATAATATGGGGAGACACTCAAAATTACGCCCCCTTTTCAGGCTCTTTCGGTGCCAGCTCCTCCCGTCCACCCGATCTGTCGGCAGGAGAAATCGAGAATCTCATCCGTGCCTTCAAAAGAGAAAAAGACGGAAGCTCCAGTCCATTAGATATCGATGAAGACGCTCTCTTCGCGGAACAGATAGCTCATCATAGCTCTGATGATTCGGACTATGACTACAATGCTAGAGACGGAAGAGACAAATAAAAGCCGTCCTGAAAACATTGTACACCGATTCCATCGTACATTCGTTCACTTTGTTCATCTAGTCTACTTTCACTAGGGGTGAGCGCGGTTCCCGGGTAGAACCAAGAACCGGAGAATCGAACCGGAGGGTCCGGTTCGGTTCCCGGTTCTAGGGAGTCCGGTTTCGGTTCCCGGTTCCTAATAGAAACGGAACCGGAACCGTGAACCGGAACCGGAACCGGTCCACTTTACCTCCCTCTTTCCCAAAATATCTCCAATTTCTAACCCTAATTTTTCCCCCATTTCTCACTTCTCAGGTTTCTCTCTTCCCTCTCTCCCCGACACCTCGCTTCTTCTTTGTCCTCAACCCTTTCGCCACTCGCTACTTGCCGTCGACGCTCTTGGCTTCTCGCCGCCGACTTGCACACCTTTTCTTCTTCTTCTATCTCTTTCTTCAAGCCAAGTTTTCGAGAGCTCCGGTGAAAAAAACTTTGCTCGTCTTTGCTTTTGTTGCTTTCTGCTTAATGGAAGTTCCTTAATCTCTCTCTCTATGCAATTCGTGCATTTCTTCGTCTTGGGCTAGAAGGGTACTTCGTCTTCGCTCGTCTTTGGCCAGTTCGGGAGGTGTTCTCGAGGTATCTTGCTTCCTCCTTTTCTTGTCTCTCTGTTTTTTTCTTCTTTTGGGTTCGTGCTCCGTGTAAAAGTTGGTGTTTTGGCGAGCCCGGTTGGAGATCTTTGGGTGTGTGTTTGAATATGTTCGTGTCGATTTGAGAATCTTCCGTCAATTTCTTGGCTTGTCCAGGTTTTATGGGTTGAACCTCGTTTATTGTTTTTTTTTTCCTTTTGGGTTTTTGCTCTTGCCGAGCTTTGGTGTTGAAGTGAACAATTCCTTAGTGTCGTTAGGGAATCGGGTGGTGGCCTGTTGTGGTGTTAGATGCGAGGAAATGCTGTAGCTTGTCGTTTAGGAGGGCTCTTGTGTATGTCGAAGGCGCTTTGTGTCACCGAATCACGGGGTATATGGAGTTACGTAGTTGCTTTAAGTTGGTGGAAATTAGTAGGATTTTTTTAGCTTTGTGGACTTGCTGGTTTTTACTCCTACAGCGAAGAGATTGTAGCTCCATTTGATCTTACCATATCTGTAGGTACTGCGGGCTTCTTGTTCTTTTTCCTGTTTTCTTTAGGTTTCGCTGTTTTAGGAATATTATGCTTCATAACTTCTTTCCTTTCCTAGTGTAACATTCTTTTAGTGGGTATTTATTCTTTTGTCCAGGAGGCGTTTCTTTCCTTCAATTCTACTCAAATTTGGTCTCTCCGTGAGTCATCTTCGTGTAATTGTATGGCTTAAATGAAAGCGCCCTCTCCATCTCGCATCTATTTGTGCTTCTCGCTTCTTTCCCGTCTTTACACTTACTTGAGTTTATCCTTGTATAGGGAAAGCCTTGGCTTTGCATATTGAGATTGATGCTTGTGGTGATGATGCAGATAACTTCTTTGGAAATCGAGTATGTGTTGGAATGGTTGGACTTCAAAGACGGCGGAGAAGCAGGGGACGGAGCCTTCGCTCCCAATTCGTGACGTCCGAATGCTCATGGAGGACTTCACACGCGTGCCCGGTCGTCCACACTTCAATCGCTGTCCAATCAGAGCCAGAAAAACTCTCCAACCATATTCGCGCTTCCCCTTTAGAGGCCCTTGCTTGACTATCCTTGTAAGCATTTCATCTAACTAATTCACAATGCCTGTATGTAGTTTGTAGTTCAGAGGCATGCGTGATTCTTGTATGTTGCCAAATCCCTTGCGCCGCTCATATAGCTCGCCTGAGAATGAATTTTGATGTCTCCTTTCTCCTCTTGGGGATTAGAGATTTTTCGTTGATGAAGGTGATGATCTTCAATTTATGCTTGAACTTTGAAGCACATGGTTAGCACCCTAAATGAGCTGTGAAAACAAAATGGATATTTAGTATTGTTTGCGTTGGGAGATCACTGAAAGGGCTGCTTGAAGAACTTCTTGCAGATAAAAATCGAACACGGAGGAGGTTTTAGTATATACAAGGCTTGGCTTCTACTTTTAAGGGCTGTTCTCTTTGAAATGGCTGGAGACTCTAGTGATTTATGTAGTGTGACTTAAGCAATATGCTGCTCGGAATGGTTGCTTTCCTAGATTGTACAGTTTGGATCAATTAGCGAGAAGCTATGACTTCTTATTGAAGTCCTTAAATCCTGCCTTTAGTGCGACAAGAGGTTATCTATAGGCTTCACTAGCACTTTCTAGAATCGATGTATTGAGTGCCTATGCTTATCGTGTGGCAATGCTTGAAATATATACCTTAGGTGCACTTGGATCTAGTTGCAGAAAGCAGTTAGATAAACAACACTAGTAAAACTCCTTTTCACTATCTCCTGTTTCAACTATCTACACTTTCGAGTTTCACTGACTTCCAAAGTTGTGATAGAACTTCATTATTGGCTCACAGAGATAAGCTATTCTACATTTTGATAGTTTTTGTTTTATGGGGTCGGAACTTTTGACTTGAACAAGCATTTGTGGAATACTAGTACCGTGTCTACCACTTCCTTCTGCATCTAAACATGATATGTTGGAGACTGACATGTTCTCTAGCTTCTTAGTGGGTTGCCGAGTATTTAACTTGTTGAAATAATGGATTGGATAAATGAACACTGCAGGAGTGGGAGGGAAGGGTGAATGTTCCGTGTCCATCACGGTGACAGCTTCAATTCGAGAAAGTGGATGGGAGATAGCTATTGGCAAAATTGAAAGTAAAGAGAAAGCTGACCATGCATTTGTCAAGTAGGTAAAGTACATTTTCAACGAAAGATGGATCAAACTTTATATTAAGTGTTTGATAAAATGTTTCCATAAATTCTTCATGGTTCCATTGTAACAACAGCCACAATAAGGTCTCTTTATACTAAGTGTAATCTGCCGCTTGGATTTTTCTCAGATCAATACATCCCCTGTTCTAAAGACAGAATTTTTGTCAATTTCTTTATTGGCCTCCTTCATCTTGCTTTGCACCTATATCTCAGCTATAGATGCAGTGTTGCTTTGTGCCATTTTAGTGTCCTTGATCTTTAAGGGTAAAGCTACTAAAGCATTATTACTGTCTAAATTCTTTGCAACATGCCGGTTCTTGTCATTATTCTTCAGCTCGATTGTTGTCTATCATCATCTCTTGTACTTCTTAAACTGTTCACGTAATGCTCATCTTATTATTGCCAGTTGTAGCATTTAATCTCTCTCTCTTTTTTAAAGATATGGGTCACAACCTCACTAAGAAGTTGCTAATTTGTTCAGGCTCACGGAACATTTGTTTGTGGAAAAAATGATGGAGGAGTTGCAGAGAAGTTTGACTGTGAAAGAGATGTTGACATAAGTGTAGGCACTATGAGCAAAGCTACGAGGTTGTCATGGTGGATTCATTGCGGTCGAATTATAACTAGTCTGTTTTGAGTAACATATTTTTTGTGATTTTTATCATTATAAAGTCTATGTTGGAAGGGATGATCACGGTTCCTGGTTCTAGGGAAGGAGGTTCCGGTTCTCGGTTCCTCTTTTTTCGGAACCGGAACCGGTTCCACTTAAATGAAAAAAGAAGAAGAAGAACCTATTGGACCCTGGAACCGGAACCGGAACCTGTGAGAGGGTAGGTTCTAGGTTCCAGATTTCGACTGGTAGGTTCCAGGTTCCAAAAAATGAGGAACCTGTACCCGATGGTAGGTTCCAGGTTCCAAGCGAAACCTGGAACCGCTCACCCCTAACTTTCACTGTAGCATTAGGCGAAAATCACTGTTCATAACCTGTCACGGGATTTCTTTAGGACTCCCTATGCATGTAGCCCTTAAGTGGCTAGTTTGTTCCCATAATTATCTCTAAGCATGGCCAATCTGCCTACTTTTGTCGCTTGTATTCTCCTCTGCCTATATAAGAGCAATGAGCGCTCATTGTAAAAACCAGAGTGTGAAATAAGAAGTGTGTTGTGTACTCTACCTCCAGCATGATCTTCTAAAATACTCACATCCTCTTCTAGTCTAGAACGATGGTTCTGAACAAACACTATGATTGAGAAAAATCCTGGAGTATATTCTGCACTTGCCCTTAGGGGATCCTGTGCATCAGAATTTCCGATATTCTTGAGATTCCTATGTTCTAAGCTCATAGCTTGAGAAACAACTTGTTGGCCAACATGTAGTCCTTATTAAGGCCAGGAGAGCCGTGTGTGGGATAACATACTTACCAAAAATTTGCAACTTGAGTTTATGGATTAGCATCATAGAAACTTGATGGTATCAGAGCCATGGATTTATTTGAATCATTTTAGTTTGGTCATAATCTCGTTTTGGTACTAGAGGAGAACCTCTCATCTCATGGAAACATCAAATTCATCTCATTCTTCTCTTCCAATTTCCCTTACTTCAAACCTTTCTCTTCAGTCTCCTCCTGAACTTCGCAAGTCTTCATGTTCAAAGATAGACTATCTTTATGAGGTTGCATACCTTATAGAAGATAGTAAGATCTCAGACATCCAGCTTCCTATGATGAACCCCTACACTGCCTTTGCAAAACCACTTTCATTTTCTCCTCTTTGATCCATAAAACACCTCATCAAACATACTCCTCGAACTGTGAAAGAGTATGTTCAATCCTCACGCTTTGACCAACATCCCATCCAAGCAACTGAACAAGAACAGTTTGTCACTCTCTAGATACCTCCTAAATTTCCATCCCAATGGATCAAGCAAGGCTACACTCATCTTCACTTTGGAGCCATTCGTCTTGCTCTAACCTTTCATGGCCGTAAAGGCCTATCGGTTATTGCAAGAATAGCCCTTTTGGACACACGGTTTTTGGAATATCAGCAAGCTTGTGTTGGCACCATCCAGACAACAATGAATGCAGGAACTGTCTTTGTAACACTCTTTCCTAATTTTAACATTGCTCTTGCAGATCCCAATCTGCTTACTACCCTGAAGGTTCAACTACAAATTATTGGAGCCCCACAGACTCCTGGATCCATTGTTGCAACCTTACATTACCAAATGATTTATCGGGTTCAGAACCATGCTATTGATCTCAATATCCCAAGTTCTAAAGATGCTCTTGTTATTTCGGTCGATCATGACCAGACTTCTTGTATCCATGTTCCTCGCCAGATTCCAAGAAGTGAGCTTGTTAAACTCCTCCCGGATAGTTGGGTAACCAACTATGAAAAACTCCATCAAAGTTGCAAACCTGTCCAGTCCAGTGAACCTTAGTTCACTCGCAAGAAAGATGGCACTGTTACCATCAAGTTCGGCAAAACAAAAGAGGAGCCTTCCTCGATCTTTCCTACCATTCTTCACTTCACCCCTTGTCCTACTGATTCGGTTTCATCGGAACTAGACAACAAACATCATGTCCACTCTTTTGGCTCGCAAGGCCAATCGATCCATTTTTTCACAGATCCTACAGGACATTGTTACTGGGATCCTGATTGTGCTTGTTCTTCATGTACAAAGTTTGAAGATGAAGATGATCGACCTTCTTTCAAAAAGAAGAAGAAAAAAGACACCACCACCCAGACCCATGATCACATCACCTTTTTACAAACCTATCTAGAAATGGGTAAAGAAGAAGAACCCTTCTTGTCCCATCAATTTACCCAGACCAGGAACTTGTCTATCTCAGCCCAATCCACTTCCTGTCCTTCTCAGCATATGCATGTTTTCACCAGATGACTTTTCCCCACTTGAAGCTAAAGAACCTGAGCCTAGCAAGACTCGAAAGTTTCCTCCAATGGAAAAATTATCGGACCCTCACCAAAGGTACCAACATTCACCCAAGATACCTAATCCTACTGGCCTTGATGCCCAAGGACAACGCAAGCAGCCTTCGCTGTTGAAAGCGCCCTAAAGCGGCAAGGCGAGAATGCTTTAGCCCAAAACGAAGTCCTTGGCTGTTGCTACACGGCTGGAACGTGTAGATCAGAATACTGAGTTGTCTTACAAGATGTTGAAAGACTTCCAGAAAAGGCTTCATCTGCTAGAAACTAAGTAGATACCATCTAGTCATTATTTGGAGGACCAAAGACCAGAAATTAAAAAGCTCAGGCGACAGATCCACATCCTCAAGAGTCAACAGACATTCACTTCTATTGACCACTCTTTCTTCCCTTCTCCTTCCTTACCATCAAAACCTGAGTCTGCTCCACTTGGAGCATCCTCCTCCTTTGCTGCTGTTCTAAGCTCTGCTGCTCCCCCTCCTCAAAACAATTTTCTGATCCTTCGAGAAAAGCTTAGCAAGCTTAAGCAAAAGCAGAAGAAATCACCAACTCCCTCTGAGTCATTAGTAGAATCACCTCGTACTCCAGAACCAAAACACCCTTCTGGACATCCACCTCCTGGTATTCTGACTATATCCAATCCACTTGAAAGCTTTCTTCGACACCAAATTCCTTCGATTGCTGCTATCAAACCATCCAAAACAAGGCATGTGGAAACTTCTTCCGAATCTGAATCCGATCATTTTATCGGATCTTCTTCCTCGGAAGAAACCTTGTTTATGGCAACTAGTGTCAAGGATGAAGAAATACTTTCTGAGCCTGAACCTGAAATACATCACCATGATCAACCTGATGCAACCCAAACTTTTACTGCATCATCATCCAAAGTCTACTTCACCCTGGATGACATCCCATATTATAAGTGGCGATAGGCTCCAAGAATTCCATGCGGCTCACTACTAGGCACATTTCGAACCTAGTACTTATGATATTCTTTTGGAATTCACTAGCCGTTTTACAGGAGCACTTAAAGACGGTGGCACATTGCCTCAGAACAAGATCAGATGTATCTCTTAACTCAGCCTTTGGATAATGCAATCCAGATTATCCATATGTACTTCATTGACAAGCCTGAAGATTCTAAAGAACTCAAAAGGAAGGAGTTCTTCGAAAGAAAATGTTGTTCATTAAGGCGCAAAGACCTCGATCGTCACTTCCAAGTTATGATCAAGTTATTTTACCTACTTGGTGCAGATTGGAATCTCAAGCCTATTTTTTTGGCATCAATTCCTAGGGAACTCAGCCAAGTGGCTGAAAAAACCCTCCAACAGAAACAGAAAAGCCTAACAGAGGCTACTCTTGGCGAAATCCAGCAAGCTGTTCACATTGCCATAGAAGAACTTTGCCTCCGAAGAGAAACTTTCCGAAGCTATCTTAAAGAAAACAGACATCTTGACAAGGCGTGCTTCAAACCCGGTTTAAAGATCAAATATCCCAAGGATTGCTCAGATCCTTCTTGCACAGGATGCAAAAAGAAAATACACTTTAAACAGTTTTCTTTCGAGCAGACACGCAAAGGGAAAAGTAAAGGTAAATGGAAATTTTTGCGAAAGAATCATCATCGTTCTTCCAAGAAACGCAACAAAGACAGATGTTACATCTGCAACAAAAAAGGACATTTTGCAAAAAATTGTCCGGGACCATGAAAATCTCTTAAAATAAACACTTTGAAACACTGATGCCTACGGCACACGGGCATGAACTAACTTTCCTTTCTTATCATACGTCCCGTGTCTCCCTGGATATGATTAGAAATATTGGCCGAAGTTGAAGAGAGTCCGCACTCATGCAGCGTGCTCTAGAATCCCGTATTGCCCAATTCCAAAATTATCGGGATGGGACCCTTTACCCCAGCGAATAAAATATTGGAGATGAAATGATAGATTAAGGTTTGACATTTCTTCCCCGGGAGAGGGAGAGTAATTGCGCGAGAGAAACACGTGGTGCGCAAGAGAACAAAACCCCCGTTCCGTGCCTCTCTTGGAGCATCTTAAAGGCTTAAATCCAGAGAATAGAATCGATTTTTGCTTTTTAATCTAAACAAGCTATGGGGGATGAACTTGATAATTACTTCAAGGTCGGATCGGCCTCGCCCTTTTCTGGATTAGCGCGTTTGTGTCGCTGTCCGGGTCGATGGAGAAAAGCTCTCCGCTTTTTAGCCATCTTTCGGAATATGATAATATTCTCATTATTCTCTGTGTCTGTGAGAGAGAGAGAGAGAGACTTGTATTTCAAGTGACTCTGCCTATTTTGCTTGTATTTAACAATTAGTGAATTTATGATTCCAGCGGCGGACATGAAAAGAGAAGAATGCGACATCTTATGTGTGGGACAACTAAAGACGAGGTGGGGAGCCATCTTGCATGTGAGACTACTAAAGTGATTGATGGAAATCATGGCGCTATAATTTGGCAATCTACGTGTGTTAAGTAGAAAGAACGAAAAAAGACGCTATAACTACGACCAACGCCTAATGTGATCGATGGAATATTCTCAGCTTTCTTGCGCACGCAATCACGAATGGCCTCATACTTCACGACCAAAGACTCATCTTCCTCCTCCGTCTCGACGGAAGATGGACCCTTGGGCCTTTGTTTCAAGATTTTTTGATGGAGAATTTAGTAACCCTCATTTTTTCTTTGGCCAATGAAATAATTAAACCTCGCTTTGGAAGTCTCCTTTTCGCTTTCTACGAACAACCTGTGATATTTTAAAGAGTTCACTATCCATTTCAGACTGATTTTCTAGCTCAATAAAATTTCCTCCAAATTGGATGATCGTAATTAGCAAAAAAATGGAAGAAAAAAAATCCCGAAATGTGTAAAAGCGGCTTTGAAATTAAATTTGTAGCGTTCGAAAAATTCCATTACCCTTTAACTAGCCCTTCCAAGATTCCATTACCAGCACCTATTAACTAGTCGTTCTTTTAACTCCCACTCCAGCGCCTCTTAACCAGCGCTTAGAAAGAATGATTTCATTCACTTACAAATTTTCCTCCAAAAATGATAGCAATTAGTCCAAATTGAATAGTAGAAAATACAAAAAAAAAAAAAAAAATCCCGCAATGCATAAAAGCATTTGATGTTGTAATCACTTCCATAGAATAAGTGATTGATGGAAGATCTTCCAAAGAAGGAAACCTTAGCTTTCTACCATTTTGCAATCCGACACGTTAGCAATCGATTCCTCTCTCTCTCTCTCTACCTTGCGATGAGTTAACAATGATGGTCCATAATCTCTGCTATTTTTTCTTCTTCTAATGTTATATTAGATTCAACGTTATAATTTAAAATGATTTCTTTACTTTTAGCTACCCATAGTGGGGGTTAATGGAAAAAAGGAATTGATTGGGCGAATTATTGACTCTACTATTTAGGAAAGGTCGAGTATTTATTTAACACGAGTACAAAGTTCGAATGCCTAATTTAACCATCTAAAGATGGACCTTGGAAATTTTTTTCAAGATTTATTGATGTAGAACTTGATGTAGAACTTAGTAAGCCTTATTTTTCTTTGGCCTATGAAATGATGAAACCTCGCTCAGAAAGTGAGAATTTGCCGTCTATCTTTCCACTAGCTGACATGTAACCTTTCTGCTGTGGGGTGTGTTTGTTCCATGAAAACGCTGGTCCTTGGAGATAGAAACTTTTGGTTGCATGTGCCACTCTCCAAGGACCAGCGGTTTTTGATTTCACTAAATTCAAATGTTTTCTTGTATATGTATTGGCTTTCAATCGTACAAGTTAGTAATCGATGTTGTAACATGTTTCGATTAACCCAGATTGATTCTTCGTCACATTGGCTCGAATATGACAGCCGATAGCTACATCCTCTCTCATCTCCTAACATGTTATAATATTTTATGCATTTGCTTATCTTATATTCGATTGAATTTTGTAATTCAAAGCGATTTCTTTACTTGTAACAGCGGGTGTTCATGGCAAAAAGAAATCGATTGGGCGAATTACCGATTCCGTACATCGTGAAAGGCAAGAGTGTTCAATTAACATAGGTGAAAAGTTCGAGTGCCTAATTCAATGATCTATATAAATCAAGTTGAAAGTATGGAAAATTATAATCGTATTGAAATTTTCAACGTCGGATATGGATTGATTCTCTAGCTCGACAAGTTATCCTTTGATTATTTTGGGAAAATTTCAAAAAAAAGACTTATAGTGAGCCTATTTTTTCAAATAAGGACCCAAAGTAACTATTGTCTCAAATTAGGACCCGAAGTGACTAAACTAGTCTCAAATTAGGACCTCAAATCGCCGGTCAGCCAAATGTTCATTGGCCGACAAGCGTGTGGCATTTCCAATTGCCAGAATAAGGGTAATTTTGCCAAAAAAAAATTGATAAAAATTAACAAACCCTAAAAACAAAACCCCCGAACTCTTTACATTCTCACATTTTCTTCTTATGCTCTTCATTTTCTCCGTTCTCCGTCCTCTCTCGCTTGGAGCACCCACCCAAATTTTTTGTTAATGGAGCATGAATTGAAGCACAACAAGAAACCCTTATCTTCATTTTTTTCACATTTTCTTCCTCTTTTTTTTGTCTTCATTTCCTTCCAACGAAGAAAACAAATTTTGAGTAAAGCCATCTCTTCGTTATTCAGATACTCGTATGTAACACAATAGCCTCGATTCTTCATCATCTTTTCCCAACCGAGAGACAGAGAACATCTCGATGTCGAGGACCCATATCTCGGGCACAATTTGAATCCACTTCCATAGAGAGAGAAAGAGAGAGATGCTGGCATATCTGTTTGGAACTCAAAGAATCAGGGATCTTGCTCCATTAACAAAGAATTTGGGCTCTCCGAGCAAGAGGGGACAAGGAATCTAGAAGATGAAGTGTAGATGAAGAAGAACATGAAGAAGAGTTTGGGGGTTTTGTTTTTAGGGTTTGTTAATTTCTATCAATATTTTTTTTGACAAAATTGCCCTTATTCCGACCATCGGAAATGCCACACGCTCGCCAGTCGGTGAATATTTGGCTAGCTGGTGATTTGAGGTACTTATTTAAGACTGATTTAGCTACTTGGGATTCTCGTTTGAGACAACAGTCACTTGGGGTTCTTATTTGAGAAAATAGACTTACTTCGGATCCTTTTTTGAATTTTTCCCTCTGATATTTTGTGCACCCAATCACGAATGTCCTCGTACTTCACAATCAAGGATTCGACGTCCTCTGCCGTCGCCACGGAAAATGGGCCTTTGTTTCACCATTCGTTTTTTCTTTGGCCAATGAAATAATTAAACCTCTGCTAAGGAATTTTTCCTTTTGCTTTCCACTGACAACCCGTGACCTTTTAGTAAGTTCGCCATTCGTTTCAGACTGATTTTCTAACTCAATAAAATTTTCTCCAAATTGGATGATCGTAATTAGCAACACTTAAAAGCTGGAATATACAGAAAAGGAAAAAAAAAATCCTGAAAATGCGTAAAAGCGGCATTGAAGTTGAATTTGTAGCGATTGAAAATTCCATTGCCCTTTAACTAGTCCTTCCGAGATTCCATTACCAGCACCTTTTAACTAGTTCTTTTAAGTCCAACTCCAGCACCTCTTAACCAGAACTTAGAGAGAATGATTTCATTCACTTACAAATTTTCCTCCAAAAATGATAGCAATTAGTCCAAATTGAATAGTAGAAAATACAAACAAAAAAAATTCCCAAAATGCATAAAAGCATTTGATGTTGTAATCAGGAAAAGGGAACCGATTGGGCAAATTAGTGATTCTACAAATCAGGAAAGGCAGAGCGTTTAATTAACACGAGTAAAAAGTTCAAACCCCTAATTTGACCATCTATGTGAATCAAGGTGGAAGGACGAAAAATGAAAATTGCATAATCCAAAACTTCCACCGGCACTAACGTTGACCGATGTAGATTAATTATCTAGCTTGACGGATTTTCCTCCAAATTGGATGATATTTTATTCTTGAAATGCATCGTATTTGTGATATATTAGGTTGTCTCGGTATCTCTTTTAGCTTTATGTTTAATACTTAGTGAATTTAAAACAACTGAATCTCATGAATAAAGTGGCATAAACGGAAAGAAAAGAAAAGGATAGTAACACCTGTGTACTGGAAAATACAAAAGAGAAAAGAAAAGAAAAACTCTAAAATACGTTGCAAAAGTCATTACTAGACCAGCATTCAGTATTTTACCCTAGACGGATCTTATCAATTTGGTCAATGCCATCACCCTTTTTAGCATCGAGAGTGCTGAAGAGATCTTGAAGACGGCCTCACGCATCTCGCCTATTTGAGAACATCACACGCCGCTTGACTGGATCGTCGATCATGGTAATTTCCTTATAATATTATTGTTCACATCTGATCGAATGGGCTGAGGGTTTAGGTCGGCCACGATTCCTACCGAACAACATGGGATTACGAACATGTAGGATGGAAAATAAAAAAACATAAGCAAAGGCAATCGGAGACTAAAACGCTGAAGAGTCGCTTAGGAAGACGAAGACTTTAACAGTCACTTTATTCTCCTTTCCTGTCTATTTCACCTCGTTTTTTGTCGTGTATTCATCATATTCTTCGTTTGTGCGCTCTAATCATGGCCATGATCGGGATCTAACCAAAGATCCGTCTGAACGGAACCTCGGAAGGGAGCATTGGGTAAACAAGCAAAGGCCGATAGGAGACTAAAACATATCATAGGGTTTTTTTCATAATTATGTTTCGATCTATAAGCTGATTGTAATTAATCACTCTTCCAAATATATATCATGCAACGCTAATCGGAGTCGAGCCCCCATAAACACTATACCGTAATTTTCTCCCCAACCCTAAACATGAACTAAACTTGAAGATATTTTCCTATGTTATGGTCTAGTGTTCGGGCACGTGTTAGTGCATGTGCAGTTAGGTGATCGTGCGAGGAGTTGATCCTTGTGTCTGGTGGATGTGTTGGGAGGAGGTCAGTCCACGAAAAGGCATCGACGCACAGCGTCTAAGCTTTCATAGCCCTTCTTAGGTAGTCCCTTGGGTCTCTGTTCATGTTGTAGAGCTATAAACAGTTCAATTTAATTCGATTTTTCTGAAAAAAAAAAAATCGAATCAAATCAATAATGTGTAATTCCGAATTAAACCAAATCCGACCCTAGTTTGCCAATCTTCCTCGCGATGACTGTGACAATCATACTGTTCGGTCAAAGGTTGGAAAGGAAAAAATACATAAAAAAATAAATGTAGACAGGCGGATTGGACCGGCATCCTTCTAGAAAATCTCGAATGACAATTTTTTTAGTGAAGACGTCGTGAGGGAAAGATAAATCCAAAGATAAGATCCGGCGGGACTCGGGTGTCGTCACGAATAGGAAATAGGAGAAGACCGCCGACAGCACGTGCTCGAAACATTCGGAGCGAAGGGAGATTGGCGGGGACAGCATGCCTTTCCCTCGTCAATGGGAATATGACGGGTCCTCTATCCTTTTTTTACTTCTTCTCAACCCTGATGCCTTTCATCCCAAAAAATAAATAAAATAATAATAAATAATGCCGAAAAAAATGATTTATTGTGTAAACCCCCACAAGAATGAAATAATAATAGGAAATTTGCTCACTTAACATCACATCCCAGTCCTTCTCCAACCCCAGCACCGAAAACAAAACGGATTTTGTTAATATAATAATTTTTGGGATACCGTGAAAATAACCGTTTGTTGTAAATTATAAATTCTCGAAGGAGTATGCATAACAATAATTTTTTATTTATTTTAGTAGATCAAAAATCATTCATTTCTTATACCGTGATTTATTGAGCGAAACCCAAAAGAATAAATTTTATAATAGGAAAGTCTCTCCGTGCCTGGACATGGGGGACGTTGTCTTGTCTGGGCTCGTGGGATAACGAAAGGCACGAAATTTGACAAAATACGTCCACCACCAAACCAAATTCTTTTTTAATTCGTTTTTTTAATTATTATTTTGGCGCTATAAAGTAAGTACAGGCGCTTGCCTCGTGCTTGTTCGAGCATCGCAGGGCCCTACTATCTCCTTCCCAGAGAAAACCAAGAAAACGCCCAATCTCTCCCTCTCCAAGTAGACAACATTTGCAAACTCCACCGTTGACGGTTGAGCGCCGGTGAACAGGAATTGCCAAGATTGCCGACCTGACCAAGCAGCGCGTGATGTCCGGCCCGGCGATTGCAACAGTTTCTTGACATTGCCAATCAACTCGACCGCCGACGATGAAAAGTTTAGAAATGGAGTTAAATCCTGTGCGCTCCATTCCCGAGGGTCGTGCATATAATGCCGCCTATGGTGAAAGTTCGGGAGTGGAGTTTATTCCGACATGCTCCGATCTCGAGGGTTGTGAGTTCAATCTCGGATGACTTTTTTTATCTCTTCAAGAATTGCATCAGCAATGGCAATCGCGACAGTTTCTTGACTTTACCAGAGAACTTGATCGTCGACAGTGAAAGCTGACGAGAGGAGGCCACGCCCTCCTACCTTGAGGGCTATGGATATAATCCTAACGAGTTTGATGCACTTGAAGATTTGGATGTCTCTTTTGTGATATAAATATGTGTTGTTTTTTGAAGCAGGATTACGCATGTCACTACCTTTTTTTCCCCGCATGTTAAGCTTAATTTTATAATTTAGCAGGATTTCTCCATTTTCCTAATGTTAACCGTGCCACATAGGGTGTTAATAGCAAAAAGATCGATCTCACCAATAAAAAGTTGAAAACTACCTAATTCGGTGATCCAAGGAAAGCTGAAAAAGCCCATAAAAAGGGATCGAGATGGAATCTAGAGCCAGTTTCGAGGGAGACTACTTTTTCTATGGGCCTTTGTTGACCACTCCGCAACCGATTAGGCTTTCTGCTGCAAATGAACACCACTCATAAGCACACGGACGTCCCACAGCACCTGATAAACTTTTTCTTTGGGTGTATTCCTGACGACTTTCTTAGTCTCTTCGAGTACTGCACCGGCGACGGTGATCGTGATGGTTTCGTGACTTTGCCGGAAGCTCGGCAGTCGGTGGTGGAAGCTCGGGAGTGGAGTTCATGTGCTCCGATCTTGAGGACGATGGGTATAATCCCGATGACTTTCTTACACTTCAAGAGATTTCGGTGTCTCTCTGTGATGTATGTATGAATATCCGGGTTTTTTCATGCTGGATTGTAAAGGAGAGATTGGATAATGTGTTTCGACGCTGGTTATTCCATTTTTCAGTTCAGACTATATCCAACACATGTTCGGATTTGTTTGATGGTAATTTGGTAATGGATGGTCTACATTTCGACTTCGGCACAAAGCATGTACGTGGGAAGAAGCATGGGCCCGATTTTGAATTCCTTTCAAAATTGGCCCGATGAACGGCCCAACGTGCGAAATGAGCCTTAAACCCATTTGTGTTTCCAACTTGAGCCCACAAAATGCTGTGAACCATGGTCAAGGACCAAAAATGCTCTTAGGCATATTCGCCTCCACAAACGGGGAAGAAAACAGTGTATGGGGTTCTATATATTCCTTATACATTCAAAAGGATTCGAGATTTTTTTTTTTTGGTGACCCAAGGAACCCCGCATGGCCGGCAGCCGGAGGGTAAAATCCAGAAAAATTTATGCTGCCAACTGATTTTACAATGACTCTCATGAAATGTGAGAAAGATGCACCAATAAACTCAGCATACCTTATTATATTGATTGGGGTTGAGAGATGAGGTGTGTGATTTAAAGTAATTGAAGAACAAAATAACAAGGAGACAAAAGGGTATCGTTAGAAGTTTACTATTTCTCATTGGGAATTCTCAAATATATTTGTAAAGTTTCTTGTTTTTGAAAGACACCTATTAAGTTTGTTAGTATAATAGTATCTACTACTAAAAAAGTTCCCTTTAAATACCAAATTTTTTCTTTGAAAGGAGAAAGACCCTTGCACCAAATAAAGGAAAACCAAACATTGATAGAAATTGACAATTCTTACAATTTTTAAAAATTTCATGAACTTTCTTATTTTTTATTCTTTTTCTTTCTTTTCCTTTGTTTTTTCTTACTGAGTCCGGTGAGGGCTGACTGACCCTCACCCAAATATGACGAGAGCCTTGAAACTTTTGTCATCCATATCACGTAAGATAGTTGGCATCACATTGTGATTGTCTGTCAGAATTGGCTAAAAAGATTACATTGACAAACAATCAAAATGTTTAAGACCAAATTAAATGGTTTGCTACTGAACTGGTGTTTGTGCAATAAATTTAAGAATTTTTTGATAATTTGTCTCATGATTAGAAGACTTATAAGGATATGACGATGACTATGAAAAAAAGAGAGAGAGAAGCCGAAACAATCTACCAATAGAAAGGAAAGGGAAAGGGGTGATTTATGCCTTTTGGAGGTTTTCCCCAAACAGGAAACGAAACAAGGAGTGATTAAGAGAAAAGAAGACTGTCAAGGGCGGCACATGGAGACCGATGCACTCTATTCCCTCTCGAATTCACCACGCCTTCACACACACAATGACCTAATTCAGAGCGAAAACGATTTGGAGCAAAGGAAGCTTCCATTCTCTTGGATTGACAGCGACTCTTCCCCTTAGGAATTCTTTATAGATCAAGTTGTGTTGCACTCCGTCTTATAAGGTTGAAAAGAAAAATGGTCATGCGTAACTTCTTCTTTTTTTGTCAAACATGTTTAATTCTTCTAATGCATTTGGATTTTACGATTATGTTTAGGATATCTATGGGTTAGATTCCTTATAATTATGCTTTCCATTTACTACTTATGGAAGTCCTGTTTCAGGGCATAAAAGAAGGCCTTGTTTAATTTTGCCTAATATGGCTCGAGTTATTTATTTGATCTCTTATTTGAGTGAATATCTATGAACGGATATTATCTCTTGTTTGGCATGCAATCCGATTCATTATTGTCCTTTTTGCCATTCTAAAAGCCTATCATGAGCCGTTCCTTGTCCAAGCTCTCTAGCTTCGGTGACCACTTCCTGCGCTTGTTGGACTGGGCCATTACATAATATAAACCTCTCGAATCAATTTTAGTTATCATTATTGTTATTCAAAATGGGAAGAAAAGGTACGTCCTAGGCCTGTAATAAGCTATATCCATCTAAGTTGGAGGCTGAGAGGGAGGACTGAGGAGGCTGTGCCAACACTCCACAGTTGGCGAGCAGACCTGCGCTCTCGACTTGATTATCTTAATATGTTTTATGTCAATCTCGTGCATTATCAAGGTTCCTATAATGTTCTAAGTTGAAGAATGAGAATAACGAAAAGTGAATGAAAGTGAGAATATTTCGTGTGGGGAAAATCAAAAGGAAAGGAGAGGAGGAGCTTCTGGCCGAGAAAGTTAAGGGGAGCAAAGGAGGCTGGCGGCCTATCAAAACAGGAAACAAAACAAGAGTGACTGGGAGAAAAAGAAAACACAAAAACAAGGTCCGGTGACACTAGGTCAAGGCACGATTCCGGTGACAGGTCAAGGCACCAAACACAGTGACACTATTCATGAAAAATATTACGTTGAACGAAATGGTTTTAACTGAAATTCATTTTCAAGAAAAGTGATTGATCTTCCCTTATTTGGCTGTGAGGATGAAAGTAGAACTAGTTTTCTAGTTTTTGGATTTATTTCCGATAATATTTTCTACAAGGGTAGAATATGTAATGCACTATATAAAGGAAATTTAAGCTAAGAATTCACAATTGTTGGAATAGAATATATTAAGCGATTGATTAAAAAATTGAAAAAAAATCACTTTTAGAAAGCAAATATGGAAAAAAAGAATCTGTAAAGTCTAGTCATTGTGAACGTAGACATAATAAAAAGTATTCAATTTCGTCCTTCTTTTTCTCAAGTTTTCAAATCAGTGTTGAAAGGAAGTGAAGCGGCGCGGATAATTGAAACGGCTGTGCTTTCCTCTTCAACGCCATGAAATAAAGTTTTAAAAGGAAAAATCATGGATTGAAGGTATCATTTCATAATAAACTGGAACATTTTTTTTAATCTATCGTACTTGAACTCTCTCACACACATTTTTACTTGACTTTTTACAAAGTATCACCGACCGGAGTGACACAAGTATTCTCCTATACTCACTATCTTGCGAGTGTAGCTAGTGGCGTTGGGGTGAAGAGTGATTGATGCAAAAATGGTACAACTGGTTCGTGGGAATTAGCCCTTTGGCTTTCTCCTAACGACACGTGGTGTTTTGAGAGCTTTACTATCCATTTTAGAATAAATTCTTCCAGGTTTACATGTTTTCCTTTAATTCAAATTTTTTTTTTGTTACCCTGGAAATGCAACATATTTGTGATTTATTAGGTGGCCTCAATATCTACTTTGAGCTTTGTACTTAGTACTTAGCGAATTTTGAAACAATAAGACAAGGGGAACTACTAATGACTATCGAGAGAAAAAAACGAAAGACGAGAAAAGACGAGCAAATTTCCGATACAGGAAACTAGGACAAGAAGGCTCTTGCCAACAAAAATTATAAATTTAGAGTCGTAGACCACTTGAACCCAGCTCAACACTGTTTTCAGATCTCCTGCAACTCTCTCTCTCTCTCTCTCTCTCTCTCTCTCTCTCTCGCACGCACGCACGCACTCTCTCTCTCACACCCCACACACACTCCAAGGTTCAATGGCCCGGCGCCGGCAAAACGGAACCACCGTGATCGCCGACCTGAGCCAGCGGCGCGTAACTTTCTCAAAGAGGCGCCAAACCCTCTTCAAGAAGGCCTCAAAACTCTCCGTACTCACCGGCGCTCGCGTCACCATCATTGTCCATACCTCCCGAGGCAAGACCTACTATGGCAGCTACCCCTCGGGGAAGGAGATAGAACCCAAGAATACTCGTCGCAAGGGCGAGGTCATTTCGCCAAGGGGTCTGAGAGAGTGGAAAGAGCCCTTGGTCAAGGAAGAATGTGATTCTTGCACGACTAAGGAGGAACTCCAGTCTGTAATCGCGAAGCACGAGGCCTGTGTCCTCTATGCACGCGAGAGACTGGAGGACTGGCAAAACAAGACATCGGTTGAGGCCGGTCAATATGGAGTTGAAGTGGATTGTGATCCTGAAATTTTGCCAGACCAGGAGATGGATTCCCTTCTTGAAAGTCTCAAAGCTAATGCTCCTTCACCTTGGGCTCTCTGCAGGAACTCCGTCGGCCACGGTTTGCCATTCAACTCGTCCACCGGGGATCCGTCCAACTCTACATGCTTCGATGTCGAGTTCAATCCCGATGACTGTCTTATTCTCCCCGAAGATATCATCGGTGGCGACAGTGAATGCCTGGAAAACTTGGCCGTTCGCGGTGGAAGCTCAAGACAGGAGCCCATGCCCCCCCCATCTTTTTTGTCCTCCTGATACTGAAATTTTTCACAACAAGAATTTCGGTTCCCTTTCCGAGCGTTTCGAAGCTTCTGCTCCTTCACTTCGGGCTCCCTGCCAGGAGGCAGTTTCCGGACTTCGCTGGTCAACCCAGCCATCGGCTGTCGATATAATCCCGATGACGGTATTGGACTTGAAGAATTGTACGCCTCTCTTGAAATGGGTGAATATGATGAGCACATGCGTCTGTTCTAGTGAAAGTAGAATTGCACAGAATTCTCTTAGAAACAGCAGAGTGTAAAATACTTTTTTGTCCTCCCGATCCAGCGGTTACTACTAGAGGTGAGCGGTTTTAAATTCCTTACAGGTTCCGCTTGTAACCTAAAACCTATCCTTGGGCACAAGTTCATCATTTTTTGGAACCTGGAACTAGCATAAAGGGCACTATGAACGGCTTGTTGAATTTCACCAAGAGTAGCCTCAGTTATACTTTTCTCGTCTTTTTGGAGAGTTTTTCCGCACTTGGCTAAGTTCTCTTGGGATGGATGCTAAAAAATGGGCTTGAGGTTCCAATCGCACCAAGTAGATAGAACTGACTTGATCATAGCTTGGAAGTGTCGATCAAGATCTTTGCGTCTTAATGAACAACATTTGCGGTCAAAGAACTCCTTTCGTTTGAGTTCTTTGGAATCTTCGAGCTTGCCAATGAAATACATGTGGATGATCGGATAGCATTATCCAGGGGCCGAGTGAGAAGATACATCCGGTCTTGTTCGATGCGTATGCCACCAATCCTTAAGTGCTCCGTAAAACGATTTGGTGAATTCGGGAGAATATCATAAGTACTTGGTTGAGAAATATGCTGGCGGTGAGCCAAGCATGAAATTCTGGCCTATCGGGCCACTTATAATATGGAATGTCATCCAAAGTAAAGTAAACTTTGGAAGATGAGGTCAGAAAAGGACTGGGTGGCATCGGGTTGATCTGGTGAGGATTTCGGGTTCGAGAATATTTCTTCATCTTTGACACCGTCGGCCATGAAAAAGTTTTCGCGAAGAAGATGATTCGATAAAAATATCGAATCGATTCGACGAAGTTTCAACCCTTTGTGTTGTGGCGGATGGGTTGATAACAAACAATAGAAGGGATCCGGCGGCGGAGGAAGTTTTCGAGTGGGTTGGAAATGGTCAAGGTGGCGGAGGGTTGACTTGTAGGAGGGTGATTGCCGGGAGGATGTTCGGTGTGCTAGGGAGAGGGTGATGAAGGCTCGTGGGAGGAGAGGATCTCTTCTTCGCTTGAGTTTAAGCTACGAAGGTTTTCGCGAAGAGTCGAAAATTATTCGAGGAGGAGGGCAAAATGAGCTTAAAACAAGAGCTGACAAAAGAGGATGATGATCCAAATGATGATTGTCTTTTGTGGTAGGGAGGAGAGGTAAAAAGGGGCGGATCAAGGGAAGTGAATGACTCCGCCGACTTTTGAGGATTTGGATTTGTCTTTTGAGTTTCTCAATTTCGGTTTTTGATCTTCCAAATAATGGCTAGTAGGTGTCTGCTTGGTTTCTAGCAGGTGAAGCCGTTTCTGGAAGTCTTTCAAAGATGCGGCAAGATAAGTCGGTGGTCTTATCTACACGTTCGGCGTGTAGCAACGGTGCAAGGAGCTCATTTTGAGCAAGGGCATTCTCGGTTGCCAATTCAAAACGGTTTCGCGGGTGGGTGGTCGCCGTTGTCCTTGTGCATCAATACCAGTGGGGTTTGGTATTTTGGGCGAGTCTTGGTACCTTTCTTTGTGGGTCAGAGAATTTTTCCAGTGGAGGAAATTTTCGGGTACGAGTACTAGTTTCAGATGATGCTGTGGTCTCAAGTGGAGGGAAATCCTCAGGGTGGAACATGCATATATTGGATAAGACTGGAAGTGGTTCAGGTTGTGGTACACAAGTACCTGGTCGGGGTAAAGAGATGGGACAAGAGGGGTTCTTTCTGACCCATTTCTGGATTGGCTTATAAAAGGGTGAGGTAACCATAGGCTCGGGTGATGGTGAATTAGGAGAAAGGGTTGGCTTACAGGGAGATGGAGTGGGGACTACCTTAAAAGGTTTAGGTGGTCCATAAGAAACAATGAACTGGTATCTACCGCCAGCTTCTCCAAGAGGTCCAACAGTTGGATCTCCATCAAGATACCGTTGATAGAGTGCATCCTTTTTCTTCTTCTTCTTCTTAGAGGAGGAAGTATCTTCTTCATCTTCAGATCGTGTGCATGAAGTACACGCGCAGTCTGGATCCTAGAAACAGTGTCGGTGGGATCCTTGAAGAAATGGATCATTTGTCCTTGAGGTCCAAATGAGTGGACAAATTGTTTGTTGTGCAGTTCGACGAGACCGGATCGAGAGGGACGGGGAGTAAAGTAGAGAATGGTAGGGAAAATGGAGGAAGGTTCCTCTTTAGTCTTACTGAACTTGATGGCAACAGTGCCATCTTTTTTCCTAGTGAACTGGGGTTCACTGGATTTGACCGGTTTGCAATTCTGATGGAGCTTTTCGTAATTGGTGACCCAACTATCGGGAAGAAGTTTAACAAGTTCACTGCGAGGGATCTGCCTCGGGACGTGGATGCAAGAAGTTTGGTCATGGTCGACCGAAATAACAAGAGCATCTTGAGTCGGGATGTTAAGATCAATGGCATGGTTTTGGACACGGTAGATCATTTGGTAGTGCAAAGTGGCAGCAATAGATCCGGTATTTGTGGGGCTCCGGTAATTTGTAGCCGAACCTTAAGAGCGTAGCGAGGTTGGGATGCGAGAGCAATGTTAAAATTTGGAAAAAGTGTGACAAAAACGGTTCCTGCATTCATTGTGGTTTGAATGGTGCCAATACAAACTTGTTGGTATTCCAAGAACCTGGTGTCTAACAGGGCTATCCTTGCTGTAACAGGTAGGCCTTTATGACCATGAAAAGTTAAAGCAAGACGGATGGCTCCGAAGTGGAGATGAGAGTAGCCTTGTTGGATCCATTGAGATGGAAACTCTGGTGGGATCTGGAGAGTAACAAACTGTTCTTGTTCAGTGGCCTGGATGGGATGCTGATCAAAACGAGAAGACTGAACATACTCTTTGACAGTGCGAGGAGTATGTTTAATCAAATGTTTGATAGGCAAAGTGGGGGAAGGAAGGGGTTTTGTGAAAGCGGTGTATGGATTCATCATGGGAGCCGAGTTTCGAAATCTTACTATCCTCTCGTGAGGTAAGCAACCTCATAAAGGTAGTCTATCTTGGAACATGAAGATTTTCGAAGGTGCAGTGGAGGCTGCAGGGAAAGGTTAGAAGTAAGAGAAACGGGGAAGAGAAGGGGATGAAGAATCAGTAGTGTCCATGAGATGAGAAGATCTCTTCTAGTACCAAAACAAAGTTAATGACCAAACGAAAATGATTCAAACAAATCCATGGCTCGATACCATAAAGGGCACTATGAACCGATTTCAAAAGTTTGAGTAGCAAACTTGTGACAAGTATGCTATCCCACACACGGCCCTCTCGGGAACCTAGAACCTGGAACCTACCCTATTACAGGTTCCAGGTTCCAACAGGTTCTTTTTTTCTAAAACTAGTTTAAAAAATAATGTGCAAGTTTTACTTCGATGTTTAAACTAGTGAGATCATCATCAAAGTAATTGGTTTGTCTAAGCATCTGATTGATGAAGTATTGAGTAAACAAATTTTATAAAAGCTATTGATCTATTCAACATTCATTATCATTCGTGGTATGACAACACTCTTCACCGCATGATTACATGCATGAACACTGCATCAAGCACATGCCTTGCATAAAGGATGCAAGAGCCTTCTAACTTATTCATGGAAAACCTCAGAGTGACCTGATGCCGATGAGGTAATTGCTAAAGTGCCAAGTTCTTCTACATTTCTAGAATATCTACTCCATACTTCCAAGTGCAAACTGCCATGCTGGTTGAAGTACCCTAATAATCCAAAAAAAAGAACGAAGTCTTATATTTTCAGGTAAGAGTTAAAGTGTCTGACGCCATTTTGAGCATTGCATTTTAGCCTGCACGTAGGAAATTGTCATCGTTCATAAACAAACAATTCCTCTTATTAGCGTGTCATATGGTAGTAACCCCGATTGAGTTCAATCATTCTACGACACTGTTGGCAACGCCTCTATCTCTTGTTTGCTGCTAGATGATGCAAAGTGATGTCTTCAGCATCTCTTTCCTCTGCTAGAAGATCTTGGCACTCTTCATAGATCAATGAAAAGTGCTAGGGGACACCACACTCCAGACAAATAAACCTCTGACAAGTCGGGCACTTAATGTAGCTGTTTTCTAACTGACTAGAGGAACTTGCCTTGGCAAACAAACATTCTTGAGGATCAAGCAGGACAGAACAATTTGGAAAGGGGCAATAGATTTGATCAGAGTGAATATTTGCTTCCCCAAGGACTCTTTCCAGAGATTCATATGAACCAAGTGGAAGGAAAAACTTGCACTCTGGCATACAAAGCAAACAACATGAGAACAGATTAGCCAAGAGCACTTGAGCACTTGAATAGCCATGCAAACAACTGTACAGCTAAGAGCACTCAAACACTTGAACTGAACAGCCAAGCAAACAAGCCGAAAACATATTAGCAAAGAGCACTTGAACAGCCAATCAAACAACACGAGAATAGATTAGTCAATAGCATTTGAGCACTTGAATAGCAATGCAAAAATAATGGAGAGAAATGCTAACTTGAATGGCTCGTTGGTGAGAGGTAAGATTCCAATGAAGGGGTGTATGCATGACCGCCTCGAGCAGACAGAGAATACATCAACACAGCAAAATATGTAGAACGCAAGCAGGATTCGACAAAATATAAATGCAAATATGAATCGGGCTTCGAGCGTAAACGCTTAAACACGAAAATTCCTCAGTCTTCCTATCAGGCATTTTTGCAAACACATGATATGCGATTCAGAATCCGAGTTACAAATTCCGCTTCGATGCTTTCCTTAGTTTAAACATGACAGCAGATGTTCATATCAAACATTATTCGCTTAAAACAACTTCGATTTCACACAACTAAACTACAAATCTATCAATCGGACTCGGTGTTATAGATTCCTAAGGAACAAAACCATTACCTAGTTTGCGATGGATGGTGATGAACAGCTTTTTTTGAGAGATCCTCTTCTGTTCGTGAAGAACGGCTCGAAGGTTCTCACTGTGAAGGCAAGTAATATGAGATCCGAAACTCCCCTTGAAGGCAATGATGATACTAGCAATGGCGAATGGCCCCCGCGAGGAACTCCCAAGATCCTCTGGAGGCAGCAAGCTTGACGGCGAGAGTCAGTGGCATCATCAAACGGAGGAGTAGCAACTTGGGTAGCAACGTCGTGGGTCGTGACGGTGGCATCGAGGGCGACGAGCAACCTCAGGGGCGTCGCAGTGTCGCATAGAGGAGAGAGAAGACTTGAAGATTGAAAAAATTAGGTATTTGAGGCTTAGGAACCCCGGTTTCCAGTTCTGGTCCGGTTCTAGTTCCTATAGGAACCGGGAATCGAACCGAGAATAGCCGGTTCCAAAAAAGTGGAATCGAGAATCGAAACCTCTTTACCTAGAACCGAGAATTGAACCGGACCCATCGGTTCGGTTCTCCGGTTCCCAGTTCTACCTGAGAACCGTGCTCACCCCTAGTCACTACTTTCTTTTTCTTTTTCCCTTTACGTTGAGTCAGAATTTTACGATTTAATACGATTTGTCCACTTTTGAATTTTAACCGTGCCACATTGGATGCTGATATAAATCGGAATGGATTGCCCAAATCGTCGATTCCACGAAATCATAGGAATTAAACAATATTTTTGGTTTTTTCTTTTTCTTTTCTCTTTTTGGTCCAAGAGTTTTTTTAGTAAACGCGAATAAAAAAGTTGAAAAACACCTTATTTCTTAGGTAATCTAAACGAAAACTCGAATTGTGACGTTCTGGAATTTCTTGAACTATTTTGGGCTTTAATTATGAATTCACTATTAGTTGAATCTCACTCTGAACTGATCACTCATGAGATACTGATTGAAGTGAAAATGCTATCGCGCGTGCGAAGCATCTAAAAGTTCGCCCGTTAACTGGCACCACCACTAAAGTTGCGATTGATTGACTCGATTGTGATTTTTAATTCAAATTCAAATATCGGATTTTTTGGACGTCGGGATTAATTATTGGACCTTAGCCAAAATTTTCAGGTACTCGAAACGTCGGACATAAGACTGCCGAGCTGAAATTTGAACTCGAGACTCCGTGATTTTTCTTTCCCTCTTCCCTTTCTCTCTCTCCCATGTGCGCGTGCTTCTCCCTATCTCTCCTCTTTCTCTCTCCCCTTTCCCTCCCTTTCTCCTTCCCGTTCTGCACCGCCTGACCCCTTTCCCCCTCACGTCCCTTCTCCCTTTTCTCTTTCTCCTCTGCCGCCTGTCCTTTCCCCCGCCCCTTCTCCCTTGGTTTTTGACTTTTCAAACTTCTTCTCTCTCTCTCTCTCTCTCTCTCTCCCTGCTGCAACCGCACGGACGTGCGCTGCCCCTTCTTCCCCTTGCTTCTTTTTCTCCTGTTCATCTTCTCCTTTGGCTTCCTTATTGGCCAGAGCTGCTGCTGCTGCTGCTGCTACTGAGTCTGCACCGCCGCCTCACCGACCACCACCGCCGTCGTCACCGCAGCTCCGCCGCCACCCCTGCTTGCCGGTGAGTCGCCGTCCGCCGGTCACGAGCCCAGCCGTCCCGCCTCTCCTCTCTTTCCCCACCAGCTGTCTGCCTAACTGCAGTAGTTGCTGCGTCCCTCCGGCCGGCCGTCGCCCGTCACCGCAGCAGCTCATTCGGGCTGCCTGCTCGCCGCTGAATCGCCGTGAGCTGCGGTCGGGCCACCCCCGACGCCAATCTCTCCTCCCTCTGTTTTTCCTCCGTTTCCTCTAGTTTTCGCGTCGGGCAGCGCCACCGCTGCCCTTCTGTCGTCCCCTTCCCTCCTTGCCGTCCAGTCGCGTTGGTCGGCACCGGGAGCCGCCGCTCGACTGCCCATCCTAGCCCGAGCCGGCCGCCTGTCCTTCCCGCCGAGCTCGCCTCTTCCTCTCTCGGTTCTGCTTTCGGCCGAACCAGCCGTCGCTGCTGCTCCAACCACCGGCTGTCGCCCGAACCATCGTCCGCCGCCCCCAGCCGGACCCGAGCTGCTGGACGTCTCCTCCTCCCTCGGTTCCTCCTTTGGCCGCGTGGACAGCGGGCTTCCGGCCAAGCTCCTACCGCAGCATCGCCCGTCCCGACACCTCGGAGGTGCTCGTGCGTCCACCTCGTTGCTCCCGTCGCAGCCGCGCCTTCGCTGTTGTTAACGGTAAGTTTCGGCTCTAAATCCTGGTTTAGTGTATTAATCACGTTTATGATTAGTTTAGTTAGGTTAATCGGGATTAAGTGTTTAGTTATGGTTAATTTGGCAAATCGGGGTTAGTGGGGGTTAATTAGAGACTAATGATAATTTTAGTTAATTATGTGTTTATTTTATTATTTTTATTTATTTATTCCGAAAATAGTATAATATTGTTTTATTATTATTATTTTTAATAATAATAAATTATATTGTGTTTAATAATTATTAATTAGGATAATTCCCTGTGTTTGGATTAATTACTTTCTAATAAGTAATTGTGGTAAATAATGATTTACGGGAATTATCCGTCGTTGCATTATTGTGAGACGAATATTGTCTGAGGCAACAATTGACTAATTTGTCGATTGCTTGTTTATGCTTATTGATTGAAGCACGTGCATTTCGAGAATTATGCGATATTTCCTTACGAAATTGGTTGATTATTGGATAATTGCAATGTGGTGGTTCGTGTGTGGAATATTTATTGCTTCGTATGTGGACCTCATGCATGTCCTATGTAGATTATGATGTGTGCTTATGAGTCCACTTGTGCTCTAAGGCGTGTGTGACGCGGGGTGGAGGGCGGCCCTAATGTGTGTTTACACGGGGAAAAAGATAGAGCCTTGATGTGCGGTATGCGGGGAGGTAGTGGTGGTTGTGCCCTAAAGCGTGTTTATGCGGGGAAAATGATAGAGCCCTGATGCGTGGTATGCGGGGAGGTAGAGGCGATTGTGCCTGATGCGTGTGACGGGGGGAAAAATGGAGAGCCCTGAAGCACGTTGACGCATAAATGGGAATACGCCTGATTGCTATGTGCATGTAATGTTATATGTGCGGTGTTCTAATTATGTGATTATCAATTGGATCACAATTTTCCTGTTGCACTATTAGAAGTCAAACCAAAGATGGTTGTCGGAGGGGCGTCAGTTTTGACATTAGGCAAAAGGATAGGCCAAGTGGATTTCTCAAAGCTCGCAATGAAAATATCAATGAATCAATTGCTTTTAGCTGCCCTCTTTATGATCTTGCGTGCAGCATGTGGTAGCTTTGGGGCATGCTCAACAATCAGAGTGAATGGTATAGTGCAAGAAAAAGAAAAGGAAGATCATAGCAAACTCTTAAATTCTGTAGTTTCTTAGCCTAGGTGACAGAGAGAAAGGGAAGGCTAGTTGGATACTGTATTTTAGGTGATCGCTTCATCCGGTTCCACTTATTGATGAGAAATCAAATGGCCACTTTAAAAGAATGCTTTGTAAGTGTTTCTATTAGCCCTCATAACAAACCTAACTAAAGGTGAGGGCTACTGCTTAAGCTGCTTTCTAGGGCCGTACAACTAAGCATTCATCGACTATCCTGGGTTAGGATTTGTGGTTTCGACCATCCATGAAAACATATTATTATAATTCAAGTTCATTGATTGTAGGTTTGTGTAGCTAAAGCATAATTTTCCGGGGTTTTTTAGTCTTCCCATCTGCAGGAAATCATGGTTTAGAAGGCTAACAGTTGACAATGTGGTCCTGGGGCTGATAATTACAAATGATGCTGTTTTTATGCTATGGCAGATTGCTAATCATAGTTTTATGATGAAAAACTTCACTGTAAGATCTCTGTCCCAGAATTAAAGGTCTCCAATGAGATCAGAGCTGGAGGTGCTGATCTAAATTACATTTCTCAATCTAACTTAATCTTTCTTCGGTGCAGATTTCCTTAGACAATGTTAAAGAGTGGTCATCTGCACCTGCTGATAACTTCTGCATTCAGCCATATGACTATGGAGCATTTAATCCATAACATGATTGGACTTTACTTTTTTGGGTACAATGTATGACTTAACACCTTTTCATCTTCTGATTTCCTTTCAGATAAGATGCCCTTTCCCTTAAAAGTCTTATTTTTTGTGACTATACAATGCTCGTGTTAATTTAGATTCTGAAGCTTTCATGATAGAAAAACTGTCACTTTTATGCAATTTTCATGGAAGGCTATTAAGTTTTCTGGAGGGAGGGGGAGAGAGGCAGATAGAAATTTCTTTCTCTGCTGTTTATGATTACGATGGGGATCTTTTTCTGGGAAATATGGTGGGTAGAATTGTACTGTTTATGGTCTTGTGCCTCAGCATAAGTGAGATACCTTACTTTTGTTGTTTAATTTTTCTATTTGATGGATAATTTCTTGTGTTTTTTTATTCCTTTCAAATGGTTGTATGGTTAGATTGGGAGAAATTTCGGACCAGAATTCTTGTTAAAGTTGTATCTGGCGGGGGCTTTCGGTGGTTCAATATTCTATTTGGTGCACCGTGCTTTCATGCATTCACAGCTGAAGGTAAACTGAATTTAAAGAAATATGTGCAGAATTATTTTGTGGACTTGTAGTTAATGCAAATTTTTATTGCCTCAAACTTTGCAGGGTCAAGGAATATTCAGCATAGACCCTTCAAGAATGCCAGGATTGGTATGTGTAAATAGAGCAACTATTATAGAGATTGACATTAATTTATGTAATTCCACCGGTCACATCCCATGCACTTTTAAGTTTATTCGAAGTCTTTGAATGTGAGTATGTCGACAATGTGAATAGGTCTAGAAAACTCGTGCTTTACTGTGAGATAGTTGATTGCAGTTTCCAGTCCCAAAACATGAAATAACACTTCTTATATAGGATAATGACACAAATGGTCATTGACCTTTGGCTCAATGGGTAAAGTGATCTCTGAACTTTCAATTTATTCAATGTGCTCCTTGAACATTTAATTTGTTAAATGTGATCTGTGAATTTTTTTGTACATGTTCAAACTAGTCCTTGGACTATATGAAAATGTTTTTGGTTGCTGGAATTAAATTAGTGGAAGAACAACATCGAACATTTTTATAGAGTCTAGGGACTAGTTTGAATATGTACTCAAAGTTCAGGGATTATATTAGACAAATTAAAAGTTTAAGAATCACGTTCAACATTGAACTAATGTTCAAGGATCACATTGACCAAATTGAAAGTTGAGACCATATTGTACATTGAGCTAAAGTTTAGGAACTATTTGTGTCACTTTCCCTTCTTATATTCCACACATCATATTGAGGTGCATTAGCAATAATCCAAAATAATGCTGGTATGCATGATCAGAAGTAAAGCATACTTCTTGGTGCTGCATGTGTGTGACATTGTTTTCCAGAAGATCGTGGGCTCAGTTTAGGGAGCCTCTAAGCCTGCAACTTTTTTGTAATTCAATTGGCAAGTTGATTACTTGAGTTTTATCTGCCTTGTGATATCGTTTTAGGGGGCTAGCGGAGCTGTTAATGCTATCATGCTGCTTGATATATTTCTCTTTCCAAAAGCTACACTCTACTTCGACTTCATTATTCCAGTTCCTGCCATCTTACTGGTAATTCTTCCGTGGTTTTGATAAGAATGTTGTTTATTCGGGGGGTTAGTTTCAAGATCTTTCTGTTAGGGAATTTTTCTGGTTGGCAAAGATGTGTTGAGGATAATCCAGGTATGCATCGACTCTTTTTTTATTTTTATTATTTATTTTTTACTTTATATAGGTTGGCTGAATTACCTATCTCTTTCTATGATGATCAACATTTTGGTCAGTTAATCCCTTGATTGGATCTAGATGAACAGTTGATATGCTGCAGTGTTGTCAAGATTGATGTATAGTGATAGGATAACTAGTGTAAAGCATGATTCCGTCAAATATTATAAAGAAGTATCTCTTGCAACGATGATATCGAGTGTGCTGATTTCTTTGTATTATTTAACAATTGTGAACATTAAGATATTTGAGTCAATGTGACACTGCATCATTAATGATGCAGTATATCACTGATATGTTAGTTGGGTTCACTCCTATATGGAGGAAGTCCAATGAGTTGCAAGCTCAAAAGGGCTTGAGCTCATATAATGAGTTATATGGAGAAATAGGGTTTCTCACTATTGTTGAAGTGGTAGCCGCAAAGACATAGAATAGTAAAAAGAGAAAAAAGAAAGAGAAAATGCGGGGTTTGGGGCAAAAAGAAAGTCGATTTACATCAAGCTGGCATCGGAGGTCAATTCGAGGTCCGATTGAGCTGAAATTTTGTCAGCGTGTTCGTGGTGCAATCTCCTCAAATCTGAACGGTTTGATTTTCGTTTGAAGCTCCCTACATCAGGTTTTTCGTGGATTAATCAAAACTTGCGTTTTTTGTCAGATTTATCCTTGATCTTTTGTGAAGTTTATGTATATTACCAAGAATTATGTTCTTGAGATCTTTGCTGCTATGTACCTCTAGTATTTGCTAGAGAAGAATATTGTTCACCCAATTTTGTTGATAGTGAAGATTTTCGAGTAGACTCCGGTCCCGTGGTTTTTGATCTCCTCACACTGAGGGGGTTTTCCACGTAAAAATCGTCTTGTGTTTGCGTACTTGGTATTTATTTTGCTCTACTATATCGGTTCCTAATAGGTTTACACAAGAGGGGAGATTATTTTATTCCGCTGCGTTAATTCGATATTGTTCGAATTGTTACCGTTCTCCCATCACGATATACATTCTCCTAATTTAGAACTCAGAATAGTTTGTAAAGAGATGCCCTTGGCAATGGTTGGGAATGAGCAGTCTTGTTAGTATAGCGGCATGAGCATACTAATTCTGAATTTAGAATAGCTGGCAACTTGTGAATATAGAGATTGCAAATTATGGCTCTGTAACTTACCAAGTTACCAACAAAGTGTCGGCTTTTTTATCAAAGAAAAAGAGAGACTGTGTTAGTGCTCGAGTGTCAGTAACTGTCCTTTGCCATTTGAGGTAATTTTCTGAATCTGTCGTATATGAAGTGCCTGTAAACTTGTATAAATGTTTTGAACCAACGAGTCTGAAGTTGTAATATTATATTTTTGGTTGGTTCAGGGAGACAGTGAGATATCGGGATCGGCTCACTTGGGAGGAGCTGCAGTTGCAGCTCTCACATGGGCCCGACTCAGGAAATGGCGGTTTTAAATCTTCGGCTTCTCATGTTGATTTCGGCATGGATAACTAATTCTTTCTTCCCATTCCGCTTCTTCATTTTTTATGAAGGGGGTGTCAAGGTGATCGCCTCCAAGGTGTTGCTGAAAACTTTATAGCAGAAACGGCTCCAGAGAATTTGTCAAATGCTGAAAGAGATGACATAACAATGGATGACGGGCTCTTTAATTTGTGTGAAAGGGCATGTGCACCATGACTGCTATGGCTAGAGCATTACTGACATACGCGATTAGACAATCTTTGCACAATTCAAAGTTCACACTAGCTCTTAGACAGCGCTGGTATATGTTTGCTGATTGCAAGACCCAAAATACTTGCGGAGATCTTTTGTTGATTCTGCACTTGGAAGTCTGAGCCTAATAGTCATTGTTGCTCACTCTGTTAGCAAGCACTTTGATGTGAAAGTCTGTCAAAATGGCCAATGATGCAGGTAGTATAAGGATATGCAAAGAATATTTATTTGAGTTACCTAGGAGTGAGCTTCTCCTGCAACTGTCATATTTCTTGGAAGTCCTTCCCAAAGCATAGCAAGTTATTCACATAGGTCTGTTTACTAGAAACATATAACCATTCTCAGAAAAGCTATAATCACATTTTTTTTTATAGAAAAAATTGTTGTTTTCCTTTGTTTACAGATGATTATATTCATCTACACCTCAAATTCCTACTAGGTTTGAAACACAGGATTCAGGTTCTGTAATTGGTCTTCCCGTATTCCTTGCGCTTTACCCTAGTTCTTTCTGTTTACGCAAAACCATCTTATGGCCTACACTGAACCGTATTATGAGAAAAATGTTAAATGCTAGTGAATAATGTATGTGCGATAATCTTTGATTATTTTTAGCTAAAAGGGAATGGCTGATGACAATAATTGTGGGACCATATTTTTCGTAGTTTTCTTCAACTTTTTGTTTGATTGGTGGGGGTATAGCCATGGACATCACCTATATTTAAATTTATTTAATTTGCACGAGGACGATGTTCGGAATTTATAATGCACTGATCACTAGGGGTGAGCACGGTTCCGGTAGAACGGACCGGAGAACCGAACCGGAGGGTCCGGTTCGGTTCCCCGGTTCTAGAGAGACCGGTTCCGGTTCCCGGTTCCTCATTTCCGAACCGGCGGTTCCAGTTCCGGTTCCGGTTCCTCATAGAACCGGAACCGGAACCGACCCGGTCTGCTTTAGCCTTCAGCCACCTCCACCTCCCCCTTAGTCCTTCCCAAAACCCCCAATTCTAACCCTAATTTTTCCCCTTGCTAATTTTCTGGTCGTCTCTCTTCTCTCCTCCTAGTCCCCACGCCCGACTTCTTGCCTTGAATCCTCGACCGTCGTCCGCCGCTCGTGGCCGCTCGTCCGCCGCTCTGCTCGCCGCTAGCCCGCAGCTCCGCTTGCCCGCGGCTCCGCTCGCCCGCGGCTGCTCGTTGCTCGCCCGCGGCTCCGCTCGCCCGTGTCTCCGCTCGCCCGCCGCTCCGCTCCGCTCGTCCACGCTCTGCTCCGCTCGTCCGCGGCTCCGCTCCGCTCGCCGCGGCTCCGCTCCGCTCGCCGCGGCTCCGCTCCGCTCGCCGCGGCTCCGCTCCGCTCGCCGCGGCTCCGCTCCGCTCTCCGCGTCTCCGCTCGCCCGCGTCTCCGCTCGCCCGCGTCTCCGCTCGCCCACGGCTCCGCTCCGCCGCCCACGTCTCCGCCGCCCGCGCTCGCTCCCCGCGTCTCTGCTTGCTAGTGGCTCTGCTCCCCGTGTCTCTGCTCCCAGCGTCTCTGCTCGCCTCTGCTCGACCGCAGCTCTGCTCCCAGCGTCCCGCGTCTCTGCTCCCAGCGTCTCTCGCTCGCCGCGTCTCTTGTGATACTTGTGCGATCTCCCGTGCAAGTGATCGTTTCCTACAAGTTGATTGTTGTTGAGCCACGAGATGTGATAATTCATCATCTTTGACGACATGGATCATTTGCTTGACTGGTTCTTCAAGTACATCTTTGTTCGATGATAACCAATTGTTTCTTGTTTTTCCATTCTTTGCAGGGGTCGTGGATATCTTGTCCCCGATGATGTGTATGAGGTAAATGATGCTGCTTCCTATCACTTTAAAGTAGTGGATTTTCGTAAATCGTGGAGTTGTCTCTGTCACCAAGATTTCATTTCACTTAGTTTCTTGTCTCTTGACTTTTGAAACCGAACCGGTAAAACGCATTCATGTCCCGATTGTCTATTATCGGTCATGCTTTGGGAATCGAGTACGTGTTGGAATGGTTGGACTTCAAAGACGGCGGAGAAGGGGACGGAGCCTTCGCTCCCAATTCATGACGACCGAATGCTCATGGAGGACTTCACACGCATGCCCGGTCATCCACACTTCAACCGCTGTCCAAACGGAGAGAAAAACTCTCCAACCATATTCGCACTTCCCTTTGGAGGCCCTTGCTTGACTATCCTTGTAAGCATTTCATCTAACTAATTCACAATGCCCGTATGTAGTTTGTAGTTCGAGGCATGTGTGATTCTTGTATGTTGCCAAATCCCTTGCATCGCTCATATAGCTCGCCTGAGAATGAATTTTGATGTCTCCTTTCTCCTCTTGGGGATTAGAGATTTTTCGTTGATGAAGGTAATGATCTTCAATCTATGCTTGAACTTTGAAGCACATGGTTAGCACCCTAAATGAGCTGTGAAAACAGAATGGATATTTAGTATTGTTTGTGTTGGGAGATCACTGAAAGGGCTGCTTGAAGAACTTCTTGCAGATAAAAATTGAACACGGAGGAGGTTTTAGTATATACAAGGCTTGGCTTCTATTTTTAAGGGATGTTCTCTTTGAAATGGCTGGAGACTCTAGTGATTTATGTAGTGTGACTTAAGCAATATGCTGCTCAGAATGGTTGCTTTCCTAGATTGTACAGTTTCTAGGGAAGGAGGTTCCGGTTCCCGGTTCCTCTTTTTTCGGAATCGGAACCGGTTCCACTTAAATGAAAAAAAAAAAGGAACCTGTTGGACCCTGGAACCGGAACCGGAACCTGTGAGAGGGTAGGTTCTAGGTTCCGATTTCGACGGGTAGGTTTCGGGTTCCAAAAATGAGGAACCCGTACCCGAGGGTAGGTTCCAGGTTCCAAGCGGAACCTGTAAGGAACCTGGAACCGCTCACCCCTACTGATCACGAGTAATTGGAGAAAGTGTCATCCAATTGCCATAAGTTGTGGTTGGACCAAAATATAGCTCATAAAGTAGATATATCACTATTTAGTGTCAACGGCGCTTTACATGATATTTTGACTTTAAGTGGGTTTTGTCTACATATAAATTTACGAGATCATGCCTAGAGAAGTGCATTCAACCAAGAGAATGGTGAAATTATAAGAAAAAATAATAACCGAGTATTAAGATTTTATTTTGAATGCCTCTTATTTTGAAAGCTTTTATTCCCGTAATCAAATGTTGCAATTATCATAACTATTTTACATGAGATACTAACCTCTCATGAAATTACAATGTAACTAGTCATAAATTTTATTCAAAGTTCCATATTCAATTCCTGAAGTGTGTATAAAGAAAAAAATTCATACAATTAATGTAGACAAATATACTGATATTCTTTTAAAGAATTTCGATTGAAAATCTTATGATGAACTTCCCTCATTTAACCTCTCATGGTGTCACTACCGCAACCTGACATAGTCCATAAAAGCATGTTCGACATATATACTTGCATGAACTCTTGAATTGCATTTATAGCATCTTGCAAGTTTCTCATGTGGTACGAGACGCAGGCTAAGAGTTTAGACATCTCTTTTTGTACACCAGAGTGGCGGCAACTATTTTTTAGAAAATTTCTTATTCAAGCACAACAAACATGCTAGAGGCATCACAGTACTTGGCATCGAAATGCCTCTCTGAAAATAAGATGAGCTCAACTTCATACCAGTACTTCTCTGTTTCTTTCCTAATAGCTCAAGGAGATGATAACATGGTTTACCTTATACGAGAGACCTTGAAGGAGAAATCGTCCACTAGATAGATAAAATTTTGAAACTTTTATTTTTTTTTAGTGTTTTCTTAATTTTGTTAGTTAAATATTAAGTATCAACATCAATCCAATACAATAGATTATACTTTTACTACTATAGGGATCACAACCTAAAATATACTTAATGAAAATATCATAATACTCATGAAAAACAAAAGGTAAAAAGTGATAAAAAGACAGCATTTGCTGTTTTATTTATTTATTTATTTGTAGTTTAGGAACTAGATTGAAATGAAAAGATTATCTAAGATTTGGTTAATAGCATAATTATGAAACCTCATTAATATGATCGATGGAATATTCTCTGATTTCTTGCCATGCAATCACGAATGACCTCGGACTTCACGATCAAGGACTCGATGTTCTCCTCCGTCGCGGCAGAAGATGGACCCTTGGGCCTTTGTTTCAAGATTTTTTGATGGATAACTTAGTAATCCTCATTTTTTCTTTAGCCAATGAAATAATTAGACCTCCATTGGGAATTTCCCCTTTTGCTTTCCACTAACTACCCGTGACATTTTAATAAATTCACTATTCGTTTTGGACTGATTTTCTAGCTCAATAGAATTTCCTCCAAATTGGATGATCGTAATTAGCAAAACTTAAAAACTAGAAAATACAAAAAAGGAAAAAAAGATCTCGAAAATGAGCAAAAGCGGCATCAGAGTTAAATTTGCAGCGTTCGAAAATTCCATTACCCATCAACTAGCCCTTCCGAGATTCCATTACCGGCACGTTTTAACTAGTCGTTCTTTTAATTCCGACTCCAGCACCTCTTAACCAGAACTTAGAAAGAATGATTTCATTCACTTACAAATTTTCCTCCAAAAATGATAGCAATTAGTCCAAATTGAATAGTAGAAAATACAAACAAACAAAAAAAAGCAACTTCATAATTGATGCTCTCTCTCTCTCTCTCTCTCTCTCTCTCTCTCTCTCTACACCTTGCGAGGGCCAAGATCGTCCCCGTCGCCGAGCCGGCCCACTCCCTTGCCCACGAAAGGACCGCTTATTTACGACGGGGGCCGCGTGGCACGTCTCGTAAATAGAGGGGAAAAGGGGGGCCGATTCCTTCCGCCACCGAGGGGCTGCGGGGGGACGGGATGCTCCCGGCATCGCGAGCACGTCGCCACGCATCGGCAGGGCTTCCTTGTCTTTTCAAGCACACGTCATCTTACCTCGTTTTCCACAAAACGAAAGCATCTCAGAGAGAGAGAGAGAGGGAAGGAACAGTCCGAACGGCAACCGAAAAAGCCAAAAAAGAAAAAAAAAAAAAAAAAAAGATGGAGGAGGAGGAGGACGATGGAGTTCGTTGGCGAGCGAGGAGGAGGAGGAGGACGATGGAGGCGAGCGAGCAGGAGAGAGACGTCGACGTAAACCTCACAGACGTTAAGGCAGTAGATATGAGAAAAAAGGGACAAGTATCATCCGTCTTAAACACAATAAGTTATTCTACAGTTCTTAAAATTTTTAAATCTCATTATGTAAGTTAATGGAATCTATAAGACGTGTAAAGTGGATGCATATTTGATATGTCCTAATATCACAATCCCTTTTCATGGATTTCTAGTATCTACGAATGAATAATTTATCTCAACGTGTGCGGTAACACAACTTCGTCCATTAAACTATTATTTGGCGGATTCCTTCATTTGAAAAATATTAGAAAAGATTGGTTTAATCATCTTTATTTCAAGATGAAGCAAATATGTCGATAACTTACAACTAAAATTCTATGTTAGATACTTCTTATTTCTGTTGGAGAACATAAAGAGAGATTGGTTCTTTTTTTCTTTTAGAAAGAAAGATTGATTTGAATTTAATGTGTAAATCAAACAACTTTTGTTGTTGTGTATGTAAATACCCCCCCAAAAAAAAGAAAAAGAAGAAGAAGAAGTACCGAAAGTCCACAATCTACTGTCTTTGCAGAGCATAATTAGTTTCTATTTTCGATGAAATGCTGGTTGCCCTTTCCATCTAAATATATAAATGGATTATCAAAATTTATGTGTTAACATATGACAATCGATAGCTATGTTCACTCCCTCCCTTTTTGACACATCACTATATTTTTTTCCTTCTCTCTCTCACCATGTGTTGAATTGAATTGTATAACCTAAAATGGTTTCTTCACTTTTAGTGCCACATCGGGTACTAATGGTAAAACATATCATGAAAGGCAGAGTGTCTAATCGACACATTAGAAAGATCGAGCGCCTAATTTGTCGATCTATATGAATCAAATTGTTAGGACAAAAAATCATCCCGAAATTGTCGATGCCCAAGTCCAAAATTACCATCAACACCGATCTTGATCAATGGAATAGTCTCCAAATCCTCCGGTTGTCTCAAGATACTTAGGGGAAGTGACCAAAAGGAAGGAGAGAAGAGAGGAAAGGTTAGAAAAAGGTGATTTCCAAAACAGGAGATGACAGGAACGATTGGGAGAGGAAGATCAAACCATGAACAAGACTCGATTGGACCAGCCATGAAGGAAAGAAAATACGGATTACCGTCGAGAATCGAGCAGTTCCCTAAGCATATCGCTAATTCACTAGAACTCGACATTTTAGAAGCGAAAACCTATCATGCTTGGATTGACATTCCAAGTGGGATAGAAAAGCGCATATTATGCAAACGAAGTTTGATTTAATATAATGGACGGACTATACATGCTAAATCATCAAATCCTTTCCGTGTCACTACTCCATCTCTCTCATTGAGCAGTCTTGGTTAGATACTTCTTATTTCTGTTGGAGAACATAAAGAGAGATTGGTTCTTTTTTTCTTTTAGAAAGAAAGATTGATTTGAATTTAATGTGTAAATCAAACAACTTTTGTTGTTGTGTATGTAAATACCCCCCCCAAAAAGAGAAGAAAAAGAAGAAGAAGAAGTAGCGAAAGTCCACAATCTATTGTCTTTGCAGAGCATAATTAGTTGCTATTTTCGATGAAATGCTGGTTGCCCTTTCCATCTAAATATATAAATGGATTATCAAAATTTATGTGTTAACATATGACAATCGATATGACTATAAATGGATTATCAAAATTCGGTTAATGACTGCAAATCAACAAACAAAATAAAAAGTAAGTAGACCTAGCCCATTGAATCATATGACTATATCCACTATTCTGATATTCAAATCCGATAGAGAAAAAATTGTAATCCCCTAGTATATGAAGGGGTGAAAAAGAGTTTTTTGGGTTGGTAACTCAACTGTGAAAAAGTGTTTTTGGGGCATTAGAACGAAACCGATTTTACCACAAACTTTTAATAATATGACTTTTCTCCAGCCCCTCCCTCCCCTTCCTCTCGCTTTTGCCCAACATTTCCTAAAGAGGAAACTTCGACAGACGAAGATTAAAAGGAGAGAAAAAATCATTCGATTAAATTCGCTTATATAAAGCCGCCACCTTGAACATCAGCAACTTCCCATCAGAGCTCTCTTTCAGATCACCTGCGATTCTCTCTCTCCCCCTCTCTCCAGCAAGTTCATTTAATTTCAATGGCCAAGCCCCAGCGAAACCGCACAGGCCTGATCGACAACCCGGCACAGTGCTGCTCATCGTTCTCGAAGAGGCGCAAGACCTTCTTTAAGAAGGCCTCCCAAATCTCAGAACGCACCGCCGCTCGCGCCACCGCCATCGTCCACTCCTCCAAAGGCAAGACCTCCTACTGCAGCTACCCCTCGGGGAAGAAGATAAAGAACGAGAAAACTCGTGGCAAGGGTCTGAGAAAATGGGAAAAGCACTTGATCAAGGAAGAATGTGATTCTTGCACGACTAAGGAGGAACTCCAGTCGGTAATCGCGAAGTACAAGGCCTATGTCGTTCTTGCGCGCAAGAGATTGAAGGATTGGGAGAACAAGGCATCGGTTAAGGCCGGTGCCGCCGGCGGTGATTCTGGGGTCGGAATGCATTGGGATCCTGAGACTTTGCCTGACGAGGAGATGGAATCCCTTTTAGAGGGTTGGAGAGCTCATCCTCCTTCTCTTTTGGCTCCCCACGAGGACTCTGTTGGCCATGGTAATCGGAACAGATTCCGGACTTCCCCAGTCAACTCGGCCGCCGGCGGTGCGTCTAACCCCACGTGCTCCGGTCTTGATGGTCGTGAGTTCAATCTGGATGACCTTTCTAATTTCTTTGAGGATTGCATCGGCGACGGTGACCACCTGGAAAACTCGGCCGTCGGCGGTGGAATTGGGGATCGTGGATATAATCCTGACGACTTTGGTGGACTCGAAGATATCGCCGGTGACCACCTGGAAAACTCGGCCGTCGGCGGCGGAAGCTCAGGAGAGGAGCCCATGCCCTCCAATCTTGGGGATCGTGGATATAGGGTGCGTTTGGTTCGGCCAAAGATTCTCCAGCCAGTTTTCAGCCCGGAAAATCTGGGAAAATGCCGAAAGCCTCTAGGGGCCACAGGACAGCCTTGGGCTTTCAAAGATCCCCAAATGCCGAAACCATATTTTTTCTTTTCAAAACTACCCTCACCGATTTTTCATATTTCCACTTTTTACCCCTTAATTTTATTTTTTTTAATTAAAAATGGGGCAACCCTTCGCCGGTCCGGCGAAGGGCTACGGCCGCCGGCGAGCGGATCTCGGCGCGCGGCGGCGTCGGCGGAGGTCGCCCGACCTCGGGCGACCCTCGGCGAGGGCCGCGCGACCCGGCCGAGAGCCACCGGAGGTCGCCCGAGGTCGGGTGACCCGGGGGGCCACGCGACCCGGGCGGACCGCCGCTCGGGTCTCGCGGCCGCGGGCGGCCTCGCTTTGGGTCGGGTCTCACGAGGGTCGCGCGACGGCGGTCGGTGGTCGCGCGACCCTTGCGAGACCAGGGCAGGGCGCCCGCGCCGCGAGACCTGGCGGCGGCGGCCGCCCGGGTCGCGCGCCCCGGGTCGCGCGACCCTCGCCGAGGGTTGCCCGAGGTCGGGCGACCTCCGGCGGCCCTCGGCCGGGTCGCGCGACCCTCGCCGGCGGCCGTAGCCCTTCGCCGGTCCGGCGAAGGGTTTTAGGTCAATTTTTTTAAAAAAAATTATATATATATATATATATACATATATATTATACCCATTATACCCATCAAAGCCCATTGCGAAAGTTTTTTTTACCAAACGCACATTCAACTCAAAGTTCATTTGCAAAAATTTTTTACCAAACGCACAAGATTTCCCCAAGTAGCTTTGAGGGCTTTCAAGGTGATTGACTCAAAGCCCTCGCAAATGCTTTGAACCAAACGCACCTATAATCCTGAGGACGTTGATGGACTTGAAGATATCGCCAAATTGTAATATAAATTTTTTTGTCCTCTTACTACTGTGGTCGCTACTTGCTTTTTCGCCCCCCTTGTCTTGAGTCGAATTTTACAATTTAATATGATTTGTCTGCTTTGTAATTTTAACCGTGCCACATTAGATGTTAACAACAACCAGAATGGATCGCCCGAATCACATATCTGAAGGAAAATTCGAATAGCCTTTGAAAAAGGGCTTCACTGGGTGTTAACAACAATAAGAATGAATCGTCCGAGTCACATATCTGAAGGAAAATTCGAATAGCTTTTGAAAAAGGGCTTCGTTGAGTTTCAGAGACACAGAATCTTCTTGTTTCTTTCCTTGCATTCCTTTTTCCCCTTTTGTTACAGAGCATAGGAGATTAGATTGAGCCATACCCATAAATGTTGATATGTATCCATTTTGCATGCGATAATATTCAGATATTAAGGCTTCTGTTCGATTCAGTTCTTAATGCCTTTAGTTTGCCAAACTTCCTCACGATGACTGTGACAATCATATGGTTCGATCAAAGGTAGGAAGGGAAAAAATACATAAAAAAATAAATGTAGACAGACGGATCAGACCAGCATCCTTTTAGGAAATCTCGAATGACAATTTTTTTTTTTTGAATCCAGTCGAAAATCTCGAATGACAATTTTTTTTTGAATCCACTCGGCTCGACGGTAGACGTCGTGAGGGAAAGATAAACCCAAATCGTCACGAATAGGAAATAAGAGAAGACTGCCGACAGCGCGTGCTCGGAACATTCGGAGCGAAGGACAATTGGCGGCGACTCTTCCCCTGGATCCGATGTTTCCTCTTTGACTTTTAGGGGAACCTCGTTCGTCCGGTGGAGGAAATTTATTGCGTAAACCCCCCAAAAGAATGAAATAATAATAGGAAATTTGCTCACTTAAGATTACATCCCGATCCTTCTCCAACCCCAGCACCGAAAACAAAATGAGTTTTACTAGCATAATAATTTTTGAGGTACCGTGAAAATAATAGCTTACTATGAATTATAAATTCTTAAATGAGTATGCATCACAATAATTTATAATTATTTATTATTTAATTTATTATTTATTTTAGTAGATCAAAAATCATTCATTTATTGTGATACCGTGATTTATTGAGCGAAACCCAAAAGAATAAATTTTATAGTAGGAAAGTCTCCGTGCCTGGACATGGGGGACGTTGTCTTGTCTGGGCTCGTGGGATAACGAAAGGCACGAAATTTGACAAAATACGTCCACCACCAAACCAAATTCTTTTTTAATTCTTTTTTTAATTATTATTTTGGCGCTATAGGGTAAGTACAGGCGCTTGCCTCGTGCTTGTTTGAGCATCGCAGGGCCCTACTATCTCCTTCCCAGAGAAAACCAAGAAAACGCCCAATCTCTCCCTCTCCAAGTAGACAACATTTGCAAACTCCACCGTTGACGGTTGAGCGCCGGTGAACAGGAATTGCTAAGATTGCCGACCTGACCAAGCAGCGCGTGATGTCCGGCCCGGCGATTGCAACAGTTTCTTGACATTGCCAATCAACTCGACCGCTGACGATGAAAAGTTTAGAAGTGGAGTTAAATCCTGTGCGCTCCATTCCCGAGGGTTGTGCATAGAATGCCGCCTATGGTGAAAGTTCAGGAGTGGAGTTTATTCCGACATGCTCCGATCTCGAGGGTTGTGAGTTCAATCTCGGATGACTTTTTTTTATCTCTTCAAGAATTGCATCAGCAATGGCAATCGCGGTAGTTTCTTGACTTTACCAGAGAACTTGATTGTCGGCAGTGAAAGCTGACGAGAGGAGGCCACGCCCTCCTACCTTGAGGGCTATGGATATAATCCTAACGAGTTTGATGCACTTGAAGATTTGGATGTCTCTTTTGTGATATAAATATGTGTTGTATTTTGAAGCAGGATTGCGCATGTCACTACCTTTTTTTCCCCGCATGTTAAGCTTAATTTTATAATTTAGCAGGATTTCTCCATTTTCCTAATGTTAACCGTGCCACATAGGGTGTTAATAGCAAAAAGGATCGATCTCACCAATAAAAAGTTGAAAAATACCTAATTCGGTGATCCAAGGAAAGCTGAAAAAGCCCATAAAAAGGGATCGAGATGGAATCTAGAGCCAGTTTCGAGGGAGACTACTTTTTCTATGGGCCTTTGTTGACCACTCCGCAACCGATTAGGCTTTCTGCTGCAAAACTCATAAGCACACGGACGTCCCACAGCACCTGATAAATTTTTTCTTTGGGTTATTCCTGATGACTTTCTTAGTCTCTTCGAGTACTGCACCGGCGCTGGTGATCATGATGGTTTCTTGACTTTACCGGAGAGCTCGGCGGTCTGTGGTGGAAGCTCGGGAGTGGAGTTCATGTGCTCCGATCTCGAGGACGATGGGTATAATACCGATGACTTTCTTACACTTGAAGAGATTTGGGTGTCTCTGTGATGTATGTACGAATTTCTGGGTTTTCTCATACTGAATTGTAAAGGAGAGATTGGATAATGTGTTTCGACGCTGGTTATTCCATTTTTCAGTTCAGACTATATCCAACACATGTTCGGATTTGTTTGATGGTAATTTGGTAATGGATGGTCTACATTTCGACTTCGGCACAAAGCATGTACGTGGGAAGAAGCATGGGCCCGATTTTGAATTCCTTTCAAAATTGGCCCGATGAACGGCCCAACGTGCGAAATGAGCCTTAAACCCATTTGTGTTTCCAACTTGAGCCCACAAAATGCTGTGAACCATGGTCAAGGACCAAAAATGCTCTTAGGCATATTCGCCTCCACAAACGGGGAAGAAAACAGTGTATGGGGTTCTATATATTCCTTATACATTCGAAAGGATTCGAGATATTTTGTTTTGAGTAAATCCGAAAAAATTTATGAGTCCTGAAAATTTGGAGGGAAAATAGGGTTAAATGAAAATACCGACTGATTTTACAATGATTCTTATCGAATGTGAGATAAGATGCACTGATAAACTCAACATACCTTATTATATCGATTAGGGTTGAAAGATGAGGCGTGTGATTTAAAGGAATTGAAGAACAAAATATCAAGGAGACAATAGGCTACTATTAGAAGTTTACTATTTCTTGTTAGGAATTCTCAAATATATTTGTAGAGAGTTTCTTGTTTTTGAAAGACACCTATTAAGTTTGTTAGTATAATACTATCTACTAATAAAAAAGTTCCCTTTAAATTCCAAAATTTTTCTTTGAAAGGAAAAAACCAACATTGATAGAAATTGACAAGACACTCATTTTGCACAGAAGGTGATAGGGGCAAGGGGGCAGGCCTTGTGCATCGCCACTTGTCTCCGAGGCCGAAACTAGGCTCTACTTTTTTCATATTGAAATCTTACAATAACCGTTACTAATCAACAAATGATTCATTTTATTATTTAAAACCCTACATAGGGGTGACCATGGTTCCCGGGTAGAATCGGGAACCGGAGAACCGAACCGGAGGGTCCGGTTCGGTTCCCGGTTCTAGGGGTGTGCAACTGGACCGGGTTTACCCGGAACCCAGACCGGACCACCCGAAAAACAGGGTTGGGAACCGGTTCTCGGTTAAACCGGTCCGGGTACAGGTTCTAGTTTTTGGGAACCGGTTGAAATTGGTCCGGGAACACGGTCCAAGCAAAGACCCACCCAGAACCGGACTGGTTTTGGAACCGGTTTTTACCCTGTTAAAAAAAAAAAAAATCGTCTCTCTATATAATGCTTTTGAATCTCTTTGTCTTCGAAGAAATGTTAAAAAAGGAAAGATTCTCTCTTAATCAAGTTAAGAGAGAATTGTTTTAAAAGAATTGTTAAAAAGAACTATTCTCATGAATTATTTTTCTTTTTTAATGGTCTCACTTTCAACTATTACTATAGTCGCAGGATAAATGTTACTTATTATTGTAGCACTAATTCTCAGTCTAACTCAAGAAAGATGTCATCTTAATAAAAGCTCCGTCACATACACATAAGTAAGCACATTAGGTAATATTAGAAGTATTTGTGGGAATGAGACTAATATTAGATCCATATTTGTTGCTAATGCTTATGCATTCTTAGGATTTTTGCTTTGTCTTATAATATTAGGAGAATTATGTTGTTGTTTTTTCGCTAATTAATGTAAAATTCGAAGCCGTATAGAATATTGAACGGTTGCAAAACAGGTTCCAATGAAAACATGGTTGACCCTATTCCCGGACCGGAAAAATAGGATTGGGTCCAAAACAGGGTCCAATAAAAACAGGGTAGGGTACAGGGTCCAGAAAAGAGAAACCGGTTATAACAGGGTCGGGTACAGGGTCCAGGTCTGGACCCTACCCACCCTGGACCCGATCACCCCTACCCGGTTCTAGGGAGACCGGTTCCGGTTCCCGGTTCCTCATTTTCCGGAACCGGAACCGGTCTGGTCCGATCTCCCTCCTTCCCCAAAAAAAGCCCTAATTTCTATCCCATCCCCAATTCCATCATCGTTTCGTCGGCTCCTCCACCATCAGACAGAAATTGGGGGAACCTGGAACTAGAGGTGAGCGGTTTGACGCCGCGAGAAGAGCACCGCCAGCGAAGCGATTGTCACCGCGAAGCGATCAACGCCGCGAGGATCAACGCGATCGATCGCAAGGAAAGCATCGCGCCTGTAAAACTGCGAAGGATCTTTGCGATTTCCGACGAGCACGATGAGTTTCCTCTTCGGCCAAAGGAAAACTCCTGCAGGTTGTTGCGCAGTTTTTCTTTCTCTGCTCTTCTTGTTGTCGATTATGTGTAGAAGTCACTTTGCAAGAGGATGAATGCATTCATCCATTCGGGCTCGACCATTTTCCTTTTCCTTTCCCATTTTCTCTTCTCTCTTGCTTTTTCAAAGGAGTTGACGTCGCTGTCCTCGGCGTAACCCTACCGTTTGGAAATCATTTCTCGTGTTGGTGGGTGTGCGAGGGAGATCTTGATCTCTTGCCGAATGACAAACCGGGTTGGCGGAAGATGTCGTCCCGAGGCCGAGACCGGTTCGAAGTCAAGCTCGGACCCCCGGGAGGGCCGCCGCTCTTCCTCTCCGACGCCGGCTCCAGCTTAACGGAGCTGAAGCTGTACCAAGCCTTCATCTTCTCCGTCCCCATCGTCTTCACCTTCGTCCTTCTCTTCTCCTTCTACATGTTCTACCTCCGCCGTCGGCGGGCCGATTGGGTCTCTCTTCGCATGCGCGCTCCTTTACTGATTGACGGGCACGGCGCCGACGTCCCCAGTAAGAGAGGTCGATGGGTCCCGCTATCTTTCCCTAAGTTTGGATCTTGCTCGATATTGTTGCCGATTGGTCGATTTCTCGTTGGCGGCTGAAGTGGGTTTGACGAAAGAACCGAGAGAGATGCTTCCTGTCATTGTGTATAAAGAGAGCTTCTCGGTCAATGACTCCCAAAGTGAGTAACATCATGCACCGGCCTTTTGCATCGTGTTTGCGGGACTGTGTGGCCGGCTTAGTGTAATGTTGCCTTGCTTGTTGCTTTGTCTCCGATGTTTGAATCGTTTCCTCATCTCTTCTCTCTTGTTGAAATGACTTCTAGAGGCTCGGGCGTGGCTCATGATGAGTAGAGTTTAATTTGTCTTAGCCGATTCAACGGACATAGATGGTGTACATTTGAACCTTTTTTTTTATCGTTCTTGATGGGGTAATTTCGATATTCTCAGCATTATAACTCACTTGAAATGGCGGAGATTGTGTTGGCTTGTTTTGTTGGTCATCTTAACCACTGAGCAATTCTCTATCATTTTATCTTTTGCCCAACAGGTGTTCAACAGACAACAATAAATAAGAAGAAAACTATGCACATTCAACATGTATATTAGTGGCGGAAACTTCTTCTAAGTGTACTTTTTCTTGAGAATTGCTGAAGGGAGTTACTCAGTTTGTGCATGAGAACACAAAACTTACTTCTAAAGGCAGCATGTTCTGGTCTTTAGGAATTAATAATTGGAAATGTGGAATCTCTTTCCTTGGATGTTGGTATATCTGCATGAGGCAACGTTAATGTAGTCATTTGCCAGAGTCTATAATTTCTAAAATACTAATTCAAGTTGGTGATACAAAGCAAAGTGATCATTATTAGGTTAAGCCTTTCTCCATCTAGTTATAGATAAAATTTATATGTTCCTCTCTTAATAGTAGAATGCATTACTAGTTTAAACACCGAAGTAAAACTTGCACATTATTTCTTAAACTAGTTTTAGAAAAAAGAACCTGTCGGAACCTGGAACCGATCCTAGAACCTGTAATAGGGTAGGTTCCAGGTTCCAAAAAATGAGGAACCTGTACCCGAGGGTAGGTTCCAGGTTCCAGGCGGAATCTGTTAGGAACCTGGAACCGCTCACCCCTAACCCTACATACGTGGTCGGATGTAACCTCTGTGGCCTCTCTCTCTCTCTATCCCCTCATCATAATAGTGAGGAGACTTGCTGCGCTCGACTTGATTCTCTTACTGTTTTTTACGTCAATCTTGAGAAGAATTAAGGATTACTTTGATGTTCTAGGTTAAAGTCGAAGAATAATGAATAGTAAATGAAACTGAGATTATTTCGTGTAGGGAAAAAACGAAAGGGAAAGAAGAGGAGGTTCAATAAGGCTGGCGGGCAATCAAGGCTAGAAAGAAAGAGATTTTATTGGCCATGATTAGAGGAATAATTACAAAAAAAGGTCATAAGACTATTACATAGATGCTAATTCACTCCTAAATCATTTGATTTTACAATTTGCCTATATAGTTCTTGTGGTCAATTTTGATCGGAAATTATTAATGTGGACATTGGCTACCCTACATGATACGACTGGTATTGATATTGACAATTCTTACAATTTTTAAAAATTTCATGAACCTTCTTATTTTTTATTCTTCTTTTGTTTTTCTTTCTTTTCCTTTTTTTTTACCGCATCCAGCAAGGGCTGACTGACCCTCACCCAAATATGATGAGGGCCTTAAAACTCTTGTCATCTATACCACATAGGATGGCTAGCATCACATTGCAATTGCTTGGTAGAATTGGCCAAAATGATTACATTGACAAATAATCAAAATATTTAAGACCAAATTAAATGGTTTACTACTAAACTAGCATTCGTACAATAAATTCAAACATTTTTGATAATTTTTCTTGTGATTAGAAGACTTAGAAGATATGACGATGACTTTGAGGGGAAAAAGAATCTACCAATAGAAAGGAAAGGGAAAGGGGTGATCTATGCCTCATGGGGGTTATCCCGAAACAGGAAACAAAACAAGGAGCGATTAAGAGAAAAGAAGACTGTCAAGGGCGGCACATGGAGACCGACACCCACTCCATATGCCCTCTCAAATTCACCACGCATTCACACACACAATGACCCAATTCAGAGCGAAAACGATTTGGAGCAAAGGAAGCTTCCATCCTCTTGAATTGACAGTGACACTCCCCCGCTGGGAATTAGCCAAAGCAGAAAAGAGAGTTATATCTGTCCAAGGAAATATTCAACTCGCAAAGTATGAAAAGGAAATTTGCAACCTTGAATTGGCTCGGAATATAAATTTACCATTTGCCATTCAAGTTCCGTCTCATATTCGAATTGGATCATGATTTTCCTGTTGCACTATCAGAAGTCAAACCAAATATAGTTGTCGGGGGGGGTCAGTTTTGACATTAGGCGTAAGAATAGGCCAAGTGGATTTCTCAAAGCTCGCAATGAAAATATCAATGAATCAATTGCTTTTAGCTGCCCTCTTTATGATCTTGCGTGCAGCATATGGTAGCTTTGGGGCATGCTCAACAATCAGAGAGTGAATGGTATAGTGCAAGAAAAAGAAAAGGAAGATCATAGCAAACTCATAAATTCTGTTGTTTCTTAGCCTAGGTGACAGAGAGAAATGGAAGGCTAGTTGGATACTGTATTTTAGGTGATCGCTTCGTCCGGTTCCACTTATTGATGAGAAATCAAATGGCCACTTTAAAAGAATGCTTTGGAAGTGTTTCTATTAGCCCTCATAACAAACCTAACTAAAGGTGAGGGCTACTGCTTAAGCTGCTTTCTAGGGCCGTACAACTAAGCATTCATCGACTTTCCTGGGTTAGGATTTGTGGTTTCGACCATCCGTGAAAAGATATTATTGTAATTCAAGTTCATTGATTGTAGGTTTGTGTAGCTAAAGCATAATTTTCCAGGGTTTTTCTGTCTTTCCATCTGCAGGAAATCATGGTTTAGAAGGCTAACAGTCGACAATGTGGTTCTGGGGCTGATAATTACAAATGTTGCTGTTTTGATGCTATGGCAGATTGCTAATCGTAGTTTTATGATGAAAAACTTCACTGTAAGATCTCTATCCTAGAATTAAAGGTCTCCATTGAGATCAGAGCTGAAGGTGCTGATCTAAATTACATTTCTCAATCTAACTCAATCTGTGATTCTTTGGTGCAGATTTCCCTAGACAATGTTAAGAGCGGTCGTCTGCACTCGCTAATAACTTCTGCTTTCAGCCATATGACTGTGGAGCATTTAATCTACAACATGATTGGACTTTACTTTTTCGGGTACAATGTATGACTTAACACCTTTTCATCTTCTTATTTCCTTTCAGATAAGATGCCGTTTTCCCTTAAAAGTCTTATTTTTTGTGACCATAAAATGCTCGTGTTAATTTAGATTCTGAAGCTTTCATGATAGAAAGACTGTCGCTTTTATGCAATTTTCGTGGAAGGCTGGCAAGTTTTCTGGAGGGAGGGAGACTCTTCTGTTTATGATTACAATGGGGACCTTTTTTTTTCGAAATATGTTAGGTAGAATTGTACCGTTTGTGGTCTTGTGCCTCACCATAAGGGGTATGGATATTCAATTTCTCCACAATCAATAGTGTCAATATCAAGAATATGCACTCTTCTAAGCACAAAGACCTCTAGACCCAATCCTAAAAAGACCAAATTTCAATAAGCTCCCGACTTGCATCATTCCATCTTCAGGTATATAACTGGTCTCCCAATCCAATGCATCAAAAAAGAACAATTCCAACTTTGTCCAGCACGTTTTATCCTTCAACAACTTTCGTCACAGAGGCCTCCTTTACATCACCCTATCTCTGGCTAACGGGAGAGACAGCCCTTAGCTACCGAAAACGCCTTATTCATGTATCGACTTTCGACTTTCCTTGAAACTAAAGCCATGGATGGGGCTAAGGCAACCGTATCTAATTTTATATCTAAAACTCCCAAGAGATGGTAAAAAACAGTAGCGATGGATTTCTATTTCCAACCAAACTTCCATCCCTCCCCTCTTAAAGTACTTTGGAAACAAACAATGCAATTAGTGAGCCAATAGGATCACTTATTCAATTTTGCCTTGATTCTGATCAATTATGTTTCCCTTTTTGCAATATTAACCAATATCTAATATGGTATGACAATGGATTTAATTTCCTTCCTATTAAAATAACTTCATATTTTTGTTTTGCTCCTCTAGTAAAAATCCTGAAGTCCAGGAGGTGACCAAAATATGGCATCCGTAATTTATATGAATCTAGTGAAAGACGTTTGCAAATGAAAGTCATATTATGATAGAAAGCTAATTCCTCTACGTATTCTTACCGGTTGCCCATCATTCTGAAAGCAGCATCACTGACCGACCTCAAGCCCCTCGTCTTGCTTTCGTGCAAGGCCAGGACCATTATACATGTTCTTAATTAGCAGTGTGCATGATTTACCAGGATAGAAGTGAACTCCACTGCTTCGCTGACCAAATCGACAAGCTCCAGTCTTTAGGTGGAAAGGACAATGAGCTTTATCCTGCCATGAGCAGAAATTAAACATTAAAAAAGGGTCAACAAATCAGTCCAGAAAAAATATAATTAGACATGTGACTTCCTGCTTCGACTGTGCATTCCAATATTATCTGTGGAGGAGCTATTCGACTGCCCCCGAAGCCTTGTGAAATTTTGGGGCGCTGTCGGGCTAAGGAAGGAAGGAGCTTCACACCGCATCGCTCCACTCAGAGGCGCACTGCACCACCTCTGATCTCCGGCGGCGCCGATCGCCTCCCTCTCTCTCCGTCGTCAGCGAGCTCGAGAGATGCTCGCGAGCCGATACTGGGGTGACGTCGATTCTGGTGCAGGGCTGCTCCATGTCCGCCACTTTCTCTGCGGAACCGCCTCCAGGAGCAGATCTCCAGGCACTCCTTCGACACCCCTCTCTACCGGGCATATCCTTCTTCTTCTTCCTTCGAGATCCGACTCCGAGACCGTGCCCTCCCCTCGCTGCCCTCCCCGTCCGATCTTTGTTAACATCCTTCGAAGTGATGATCCCTCCTGCTTCTCCAGTTCAATATACGCAATCTCCACGTGGGAACAGCGAAGATTTCCTAAAGGCGATTCCTCTTTTTGCGTCATTACGCGGCTCCTCGCAAGGCTCCTGGCGAGGGAGTCGCCCATTGCGGACTTCACAAAACCGACTGACGATGAGTGCATCGTTGGAGGGGGTGCGGATGACGAAGCACCTAAAGATTTCCTAAAGATTTCCTGAAGATTTCTCTGTTGACTCGGTTATAGGAGAGAGAGAGAGAATCAGATAGAGAAAAGGCGCGATTCTACTGGGGAATGGTAGAGGAGCGCGCCTCGTGTACGTGTGAGTGCACGTATTCAGAATTTTGAGGAACTGTTTTTTTGTTCTCGTGATTGTATTCAGATTTTGTCTTTTGCATTGTCGACTTCTGGTTCTTCTTTTCGTTTCAAGTTTTTTTCTTCCAGCGTTTTGCTTTTCCTAAAAAAAGTAAAATTAAATAAACAAAAGAGATAGGTTTATAGATAATGACAAAACACATTCCCATAATTGTATACTTTGCAGGGTCAAGGAATGTTCAGCATCGACCCTTCGAGGATGCCAGGTTTTGTCTGTGTAAATAGAGCAACTATAATAGAGATTGACAGTAACTTATGTAAATCCACCAGTCACATCCCGTCCACTTTAAGTTTATTCGAAGTCTTTGAATGTGAGTACGTCAACAATGTGAATAGGTCTAGAAAAGTCGTGCTTTACCGTGAGATAGGTGATTGCAGTTTCCAGTCCCAAAACATGAAATAGCACTTCTTATACTGCATAATGATAAAAATGGTCCTTGACCTTTGGCCTAATGGGCAAAGTGGTATCTAAACTTTCAATTTATTCAATATAGTCTTTGAACGTTTAATTTGTTCAATGTGATCAATGAATTTTTTTGTTGAAAAATAAATCACTATTATTTCAGTATATTTTTTTTCCTTTACAAGGCTATATATATACATACAAGTACTGCTAGGGTAACAAGCGCCTATTAGGTAAAATATTCGCTTTCTATATGCATTACCCTCACAAATCAATTCACGCAAATATAAATATTTTTTGTCTATACATATCACTCCTACAAATTAGCTCATGCCAACACTCCCCCTCAAGTTGGTGCATAAATGTCGCTAATGCCCAACTTGTCAAGTGAGCTGTAGAAGGCTCTGCTCGAGACTGCCTTCGTCAATATATCTGCTAGCTGATCTTTAGACCTCACAAACGGGAATTGAACTATCTTTGCATCCAAATTTTGCTTAATAAAATGACGATCAACCTCAATGTGTTTGGTCCGATCATGCTGCACAGGATTATGTGATATGTCAATAGCTGCCTTGTTATCACAAAAGAGCTTCATCTCGGATCTAGGAGGAAATCCCAATTCGGACATCAGCTTTCTAAGCCACAAAAGCTCACATAGCCCTTTGGCCATCCCTCTGAACTCTGCCTCTGCACTCGACAAAGCCACCACTTTCTGTTTCTTACTTCTCCAAGTGACCAGATTCCCCCCCACAAATGTAAAATACCCTGAAGTTGACCTCCTGTCGTACACACTCCCCGCCCAGTCTGCGTCTGTGTAACCTTCAATTCCAAGATGACCATTCCTCAGGAATTTTAACCCTCTCCCTGGAGATGCTTTCAAATACCGAATTATTCTCACCACAGCATTCATATGGTCTTCACTAGGAGCATGCATGAATTGACTTACGATACTTACCGCGTATGCAATGTCTGGACGCGTATGCGATAAGTAGATCAACTTCCCCACTAACCTTTGGTATCTCTCCTTGTTTGTAGGTACTTGATCGAGATACTCTCCAAGTTTATGATTTTCCACGATTGGGGTATCCGCTGGCTTACAATCTAGCATCCCTACTTCTGCCAACAAATCTAGTACATACTTCCTTTGAGACAGGAATATTCCCCATTTTGATCTTGATACCTCTATTCCCAAAAAATACCTCAGATCTCCTAGGTTTTTCATCTCGAACTCTCCAGAAAGCCTCCTTTGGAGTGAGGTGATTTCTTTCACGTCATCCCCTGTAATGATTATATCGTCAACATAGATAATCAATACAGCTATCTTCCCTTCTTGTCGTCGAAGAAACAAGGTGTGATCCGACTCACTCTGTCTATACCCATACTTCTTCATTGCCACACTGAACCGACCAAACCAAGCCCTTGGTGATTGCTTCAAACCATATAAGGACCTTTTTAATTTGCAAACCACACTTGGATGTGAGGAAGACTTGTATCCTGGTGGTACATCCATATAAATCTCCTCCTCCAAGTCACCATGGAGGAATGCGTTCTTCACATCAAACTGATATAGTGACCAGTCTAAATTAACTGCAAGAGACACCAAAACTCGAAAAGTATTAAGTTTTGCAACAGGAGAGAAAGTCTCTTGGTAGTCAATTCCATACGTTTGCGTGTACCCCTTCGCTACCAACCTTGCCTTGTATCTTTCGATGGACCCATCCGCCTTATATTTGACAGAAAACACCCATTTGCATCCCACTGTTTTCTTTCTCTCAGGTAAGTCCATCAATTCCCACGTTCTATTTTTTTTCAATGCCTTCATCTCTTCTTTCATAGCCTGAACCCACTGCGGATCCTCCAAAGCTTCCTGTACTCCATTCGGAATTTGAACCGAAGATACAGCTAACACAAACTGCTTCAATGGTTTAGATAACCTTCCTGTTGAGACATCATTTGCGATGGAATATTTCGATCTCCTTTCTCTAGCATCTGGTGAGTATCGATTTGGGGGCTTTCCCCGATTATGTCTAAAAGGTAATTTATATTCCACTGACATATTAGATTCATCAAACAAACTAGAAGTAGTAGATGAGATTACCTCAGGAAAATCCTCACGAACTTGGTCGGGTACTGGAGGGGAAGGGGGCTGTTCAACTTGTTCACGTGTGGGTATTTCGCCCTTTGTCGGATCCTGTGAGGCTTCTGTAGCTACACCCGTCACAAATTCATCAGTACTAGCACCATCTGTCACCTGCTCAACAGTTCCACCATTAACACCAGTCGTGCCAGCACCACCCATGGTTGCTCCAACATCAATCAGAGCCTGCCTAGCCCCGTTATCACCAGTGTTGGAGCTATCATTGACACTACCACCACCCCCAACAACCGCGTCTCTTCCTTTGGGTATAACCCCAGCAATAATCTCCCACCAATTCTCCCTTTCTAGCCAATTCTCCCCCTGAAAGGTAGAATTGGTACTCGGGTAAAAGAACTCTCCTTCAACAAATGTGACATCCATAGTCACATAAGTTTTTTTAGTAGATGGATTGTAGCATCGATAGCCCTTTTGATGAGTACCATACCCCAAGAACACACACCGTAGAGCACATGGATCAAGTTTGGTACGTTGGTTCTTCGGAATGTGAACAAACGCAACACATCCGAACACACGAGGAGGAATTGTCAAGACTGATGGCAATGGGACAAATGCAGAGAGTGCTTGTAGAGGCATATGGAAATCTAGCACTTTCGAGGGCATTCGGTTGAGGAGATGCACCGCCGTGGCAACAGCATTATCCCAAAAACGTGAAGGAACATGTCCCTCAATTAAGAGGGTTCGAGCAGTCTCAAGAATATGACGATTCTTCCTTTCGGCCACTCCATTCTGTTGTGGAGTCTGTGTACACGAGGTCTCATGAATGAGACCATGTTGCTGAAAGTACTCCTTGAGATGTCGATTCACATACTCTCCACCATTATCACTTCGAAGAACTTGTAGCTTAGCATCAAACTGTGTTTGAACAATCTTGTGAAATACTTTAAACACGTTAACCACTTCATCCTTAGTTTTCATCAAGTAAAGCCAAGTCATACGCGTGCAATCATCAACAAATATAACAAACCACCGATAGCCCGAGATAGCAGTAATAGGAGAAGCACCCCACACATCAGAGTGAACTAACGAAAAAGGCATATTATTCTTATTCAAACTTATGGGAAAGGAAACACAGTGGCTCTTAGCCAAGATGCAAGTCTGGCAACTAAAATCCAACTCTTTTAGATCCAAAAATAATTCAGGAAATAGCTTTTTCATGTAGCCAAATGAAGGATGTCCCAATCGTCGATGCCAAAGCCAAATCTGTTTTTCTTTATTGCTAGGTGAACCCCGGACTTGATGCACACTTCCAAACTTGAGATCATCCAAGTAATACAGCCCCCCCTGTTTAGTACCACGTCCAATGATCTCCTTCGTGAGGATATCCTGGAAAAGACAGAATTGAGAATACATTAGGACAATACAATTCAAATCTTCAGCGAGCTGTCCAACAGAAATTAATTTTGTGGTCAATGACGGGACAAGTAAGGTATTAGGCAATGACAACTGAGGGGAAACCTCAACCACACCAGCCCCTATCACTGGGTATGTATGCCCATTTGCATTTGAGATACCGCATCGTATTGGTTCTATAATGCTCACAAAATCATCCGGGCTAAAGGTCATATGCTCCGTAGCTCCCGAATCGATAACCCATCCATCACAACTACTGTGATTAGGGAGAACCAGCGCACAACCACAATTACCTTGGATATTACCTGAATTGGACGTAACCGGTTGTTCTTGACTTTCGACTTTGGGCACCAAAGATAGCTGAGGTTCCATCTTAGCAAAGATAGATGAGGTTCCATCTTAGCAAGAAAAACCTTCCCTTTTCCACTGTTAGTACCCCCGTTGGCTTGTTTTCGTGCCTTCAATTCCTTCCACCACTCTGGATAACCATGGAGCTTAAAGCATGTCTCTCGAGTATGCTTAGCATTCCCACAGTGTGAGCATCCTCCAGATGAAATTGTAGTTCGTGAACCGTTATTCATCCGCCCACCCCCTTGTGTAGCTCCTGATTTATTCATTTGTAGAGTCTTGCTTCCCCGTGCCACCATGGCAGCAGACCCAAACGTGGAATCAGTATGGGTGAGCATCACTGACTGTCTCGTATCCTCCCTACGAACCCGTGCATATGCTTGCTCGACAGTTGGGAATGGTTGCATTTGGAGAACATCCACTTTCACTTTGTCTAGACAATCGTCCAACCCATCAAGGAAGACGCGATTGTTGGGGAGATCTCTAAGGGGGAAGCCCAAGTCCAAGCCCATCAATATATCCAATTGGACCCATCTCAACTCAAAAGTTTAAGCTAGTGAGTTTTAGGCCAACTAGGATATATTAATTGCTTTACAACACATCAATTCTCCGATGTGGGACTACTTCTCTAACACAACTCACACGTGTATCCTAACATTCTCCCCCTCACGTGTGAACTCCAGTGTTAGGTTTACTCCCCCTTAAATCAGATATCCTTCTGGCCCAACATTATCCTGGCTCACGTTGTCACACCATAACCCGAGAACCGTAACCATCCGCTCTGATACCATGTTGAAAAATAAATCACTATTATTTCAGTATATTTTTTTTCCTTTACAAGGCTATATATATACATACAAGTACTGCTAGGGTAACAAGAGCCTATTAGGTAAAATATTCGCTTTCTATATGCATTACCCCCACAAATCAACTCACGCAAATATAAATATTTTCTTTCTATACATATCACTCCTACAAATCAGCTCACGCCAACATTTTTGTACATGTTCAAACTAGTCCTTGGACTATATGAAAATGTCCAATTTGGTTACTTAACTTAAATTAGTGGAAGAACAACATTGAACATTTTTATAGAGTCTAGGGACTAGTTTGAGTATGTTTTCAAAGTTCATAGACTACATTAGATAAATTAAAAGTTTAAGTATCACATTGAAAATTGATTAAGGGAAAATGTCACCAAAAACCCTAAACTATACCACTTGGGATAATTTTGCCTTGAACTTTCTTTCGTGCTATAAAAAACCCTAAAATATGTCACTTGGGACAATTTTACCTTGAACTTTTTTACGTGGGTTTTGTCTACATATAAATTTACGAGATCATGGCTAGAGAAGTACATTCAACCACTATAATGGTGAAATTATAAGAAAAAAATAATAACCGGGTATTAAGATTTTATTTTGAAAACTCTTATTCCCGTAATCAAATGTTGCAATTATCATAACTATTTTACACGAGATATTGACCTCTCATGAAATTACAATGTAACTGGTCATATATTTTATTCGAAGTTCCATATTCAATTCTTGAGGTGTGTATAAAGAAAAAAAGTTTATACAATTAATGTAGACAAATATACTGATATTCTTTTAAAGAATTTCGATTGAAAATCTTACGATGAACTTCCCTTATTTAACCTCTCACGGTGTCACTACCGCACCCTGACATAGTCCATAAAAGCATGTTCGAGATATACATGCATGAACTCTTGAACTGCATTTATAGCATCTTGCAAGTTTCTCATGTGGTACGAGACGCAAGCTACGAGTTTAGACATCTCTCTTTGTACATCAGAGTTGCGGCAATTATTTTTTAGAAAATTTCTTATCCAAGCACGACAAACATGCCAGAGGCATCACAGTACTTGGCATCGAAATGGCTCTTTGAAAATAGGATGAGCTCAACTTCATACCAGTACTTCTCTATTTCTTTCCTAATAGCTCAAGGAGATGATAACATGGTTTACCTTATACGAGAGACCTTGAAGGAGAAATCGTCCACTAGATAGATAAAATTTTGAAACTTTTATTTTTTTAGTGTTTTCTTAATTTTGTTAGTTAAATATTAAGTATCAACATCAATCCAATACAATAGATTATACTTTTACTACTATAGGGATCACAACCTAAAATATACTTAATGAAAATATCATAATACTCATGAAAAACAAAAGGTAAAAAGTGATAAAAAGACAGCATTTGCTGTTTTATTTATTTATTTTTTGTAGTTTAGGAACTAGATTGAAATGAAAAGATTATCTAAGATTTGGTTGATAGCATAATTATGAAACCTCATTATTATGATCGATGGAATATTCTCTGATTTCTTGCCATGCAATCACGAATGGCCTCGTACTTCACGATCAAGGACTCGATGCCCCCCTCCGTTGCGGCAGAAGATGGACCCTTGGGCTTTTGTTTCAAGATTTTTTTATGGATAACTTATAATTAGACCTCCATTGGGAATTTTCCCTTTTGCTTTCCACTAACTACCCGTGACATTTTAATAAATTCACTATTCGTTTTGGACTGATTTTCTAGCTCAATAGAATTTCCTCCAAATTGGATGATCGTAATTAGCAACACTTAAAAACTAGAAAATACAAAAAAGGAAAAAAAGATCTCGAAAATGAGCAAAAGCGGCATCAAAGTTTAATTTGTAGTGTTCAAAAATTCCATTACCCATCAACTAGCCCTTCCGAGATTCCATTACCAGCACCTTTTAACTAGTCGTTCTTTTAATTCCAACTCCAGCACCTCTTAACCAAAACTTAGAAAGAATGATTTCATTCACTTACAAATTTTCCTCCAAAAATGATAGCAATTAGTCCAAATTGAATAGTAGAAAATACAAACAAACAAAAAAAGCAACTTCATAATTGATGCTCTCTCTCTCTCTCTCTCTCTCTCTCTCTGTGACTATCCGTTCCCGCACACGTCACCTAAATTAGATACAGATGCAAATGGACAAAGTTCGTCCGGGCTTCTAAATCACAACCAGCATATAACCTGCTTGCCATTTATCGTAATTCGCTCATTTTTTTTTACATTTTGCAATCGGACACGTTAGCAATCGAACCGATTGGGCAAATTGGTGATTCTACAAATCAGGAAAGGCAGAGTGTTTAATTAACACGAGTAAAAAGTTCAAACCCCTAATTTGACCATATATGTGAATCAAGGTGGAAGGACGAAAAATTAAAATTGCGTAATCCAAAAATTCCACCGGCACTAACGTTGACCGATGTAGATTAATTATCTAGCTTGACGGATTTTCCTCCAAATTGGATGATATTTTATTCTTGAAATGCATCCTATTTGTGATATATTAGGTTATCTTGGAATCTCTTTTAGCTTTATGTTTAATACTTAGTGAATTTAAAACAACTGAATCTCATGAATAAAGTGGCATAAACTAAAAGAAAAGAAAAGGATAGTAACACCCGAGTACTGGAAAATACAAAAGAGAAAAGAAGAAAAATCTCTGAAAAAATTCGTTGTTGTGCCAGCATTTAGTAATTTACTCTAGACGGATCTTATCAATTTGATCGATGCCGTCACCCTTTTTAGCTCCAAAAGTTAAATAAGAGTCCGACTCCAGCACCGAGAGCGCTGAAGAAAACTTGAAGAAAGCCTCACGCGTCACGCCTATTTGAGAATGTCACATGCCGTTTGAGACTGGATTGTCGATCATGGCAATTTCCTTATAATATTATTGTTCACATCTGATCGAATGGGCTGAGGGCTTAGGTCAGCCATGATTCCTACCGAACATCATGGGATTACGAACATATACGATGGAAAATAAAAAAAAATAAGCAAAGGCAATCGGAGACTAAAACGTTGAAGAGTCGCTTAGGAAGACGAAGACTTTAACAGTCACTTTATTCTCCTTTCCTGTCTATTTCACCTCGTTTTTTGTCGTGTATTCATCGTATTCTTCGTTTGTGCGCTCTAATCATGGCCATGACCGGGATCTAACCAAAGATCCGTCTGAACGGAACCTCGGAGGGGAGCACAGGGTAATGAAAATTTCGAACGGGACAAATACCACTTCGAAGCCGCCGTTAGACATTTCGGGGTAAACATTTTTTTTTTTTTGTATATTCCGATATTCATGTGTTACTAAATAATATCATCTGATTTGGAGGAAAATTTGTTGAGCTAGAAAAATAATCCAAAAAAATAATAGACTTCTTAAGATGTCACATATTGTTAGGAAGCCACAAGAGCAGAGATTGTTCAATTTTTATTAAGAATTCCGATTCAAGACAGTTAACCGAACTAAAAAGGTTAACAGTTATTTTTCGGTTAACCAAACCGAAATCGAACTGAACCGAAAACATACGAAATTTCGGTCCGGTTCGGTTCGGTTTTTGACATCTCTAGAAGTCAGCATGTATCGAAAGTGACCATTTTTTTTATTTGGCTTCATGGGACACCTTTGCCCCTCTCTTATCATCCGCCTCTTTCTCCAGTTGATCCCTTTCACGTGGAAAAATCCCACCTTAATTTGATTACTTCTCTCTTCTTCTTTCCTTGGTCCTCAAAGGAAAGGGGGAGGGGGAGGGAAGTGCAAAATGGGCAAAAACTTCTCAAAAAGAAAAAAAGAAAAAAACTTAAAAAATGGTAATTAGATGAGTGCGCATGGTTGTCTCCCTAAAGTTGGTGATGGTTTTTACCTTTTTCCATGCTCTTTAAGTTGGTGATCAGAAGACTTATGAGGATATGATGACGATCGATAGACTTGAGAAAAAGAACAGTCGAAACAGGAAACGAAACAACGAGCGGTCGCTCTTTCTCCCATCCCAGCAAGTGACTATTTTTTTTTTTCCTTCTCTTTTTTTTCTCTTCTTATCTTGTGTTAAATTAAATCTCATAATTTGAAGAACGTTGGGGTTTAACGGTAAAAGGACTTGACCGGGCAAATGACCAATTCCATAGATCGTGAAAATAAAGTATTTAATTGACACAAATAAAAAGTCCGAACACTTACTTCGAACATTTATATAAGCCACTTTGAAAGGACTTAAAAAAAAGATAGACTCGTCCCGAAATTTCTGACACCCAGCTTTGGAATCACCACGAGCGCACCGGCGCTCATGACTGATGTGGATTAATTCTCTAGCTCCAAAAATGTTTCCTCCGAATCGGACGATATTTTACCCTCGAAATGCGGCATATTTGCGACATTTCGGTTCGTCTCGATGCCTCCCTTCAGCTTTACGTTTAATACCTATAGTGAATTTGAAACGAACGGAAATTTTATGACTACCTTGGGCGGCATAGACGAAAAGAGAAGGTGCTATTTGTCTAGTTGGAAATTTTTCCACGTCGCTCCGTGTGCGCCCCATTTGATCGAACACGAAAGAAAGTTGGGTTTGTGAGGGCCTATTTCGTTTGTTTCCGCCGGGAAAGTGCATTTTATCGTGTGTATTTTAGGAGTCAATTTTGCAGGGGAAAGTTGGGTTTGTGAGTCTATTTCGTTTGTTTCCGCCGGGAAAGTGCATTTTATCGTGTGTATAGTGCATTTTATCGTGTGTATTTTAGGAGTCAATTTTGCAGGGGAAAGTTGGGTTTGTGAGAGTCTATTTCGTTTGTTTCCGCCGGGAAAGTGCATTTTATCGTGTGTATAGTGCATTTTATCGTGTGTATTTTATCGTGGGGAGTCAATTTTGCAGGGGAAAGTTGGGTTTGTGAGAGTCTATTTTGTTTGTTTCCGCCGGGAAAGTGCATTTTATCGTGTGTATAGTGCATTTTATCGTGGGGAGTCAATTTTGTTTGTTTCCACCGTGTCACGTAGACGATAGAGGAGAAAAGTGAAGCCAAGAGACGAAGAGGGAATATGCCAGGACGAGGCTGGGGAAAAATTGGTCAATCTATCAGTGGCCAGCGGCCAGTCCTTAAGTCCTTATATAAGCCCATCTCACGCTTCTTCTGCTCACCACCTCCTCCACCTCCTCCTCCACCGCCTTGATCCTCCTCTTCCTCCCTCATCCGCCGTCCTCCTCCCCCCGCCGTCGCCGCCACCGCCTTCTGCAGTCTCCTCGCTTCCCCTTAAAGGCTCTTTCCACCGTAGCCATGTTAGGTGACGAGCTCCTCACCCTCTCGGGGCCCGAGGCCAGCCCTTCGCCCGCCGTCCTCAGCCTCCAGCTCTCCAGCTGGTTCGTCCTCAGCATCCAGCTCTCCATCTGCTCCGTCCTCTCCGCCGCCATTTTCGCCATCTGGCAATATCCCGGCGGCCTCGCGTGGGCCCTCTCGAAGGCCCGCCTCGCCAGGAGCGGCGGCGCAGCGGCCGGGGTGTTCATGCCGGGCCCGTCCGGCATCCCCGTGCTCGGCCTCGTCTTCGCCTTCAGCGGGGCCCACACTCACCGGGTCCTCGACTGGCTGTCGAGGAGCTACGGGGCCAAGAAGCTGATGGCTTTCTCGGTGGGGTTCCGCCGCTTCGTCATCTCGAGCGAACCCGAGACCGCCAAGGAGATGCTGAACAGCTCCGCCTTCGCGGACCGCCCCGTGAAGGAGTCGGCGTACGAGCTCCTGTTCCACCGGGCGATGGGTTTCGCTCCCTACGGCGAGTACTGGCGCAACCTGAGGAGCATCTCGGAGGCCCACCTTTTCGGGCCCAGGAGGATCGCCGCTTTCGGGGAGTTTCGAGCCCAGATAGGGCTTCAAATGGTGGGGGAGATCGGGGGCCTGATGGAGGAGCGTGGCGAGGTCGGGGTGAGGAAGGTTCTGCACTTCGGGTCCCTCAACAACGTCATGCTGAGCGTGTTCGGGAGGTCCCACGACTTCGGCGCTCGCAATGGCGGCGGCGGCGGCTCCGGTGGAGGCGACGGGCTCGAGCTCGAGCACCTGGTGAGCGAAGGCTACGAGCTGCTCGGCGCGTTCAACTGGGGCGACCACTTCCCTCTCCTGCGCTCCCTGGACTTGCAGGGCATGAGGAGGAGGTGCCGCAACCTCTGCGAGAAGGTGAACGTCTTCTTGGGGCGATCATCGAGGATCACGGGATGAGGAGGAGGCTGAGGGGCGAGAGGAACGAGGAGGACGAGAGCTCTGGAGATTTCGTCGACGTCTTGCTCGACCTGGAGAGGGAGAACCGTCTCAGCCACTCCGACATGATTGCTGTTCTCTGGGTAAGTCCCTCTCTTTTCGAATGCTTACCAAGTTTTCAGCCATCATACATGGCATGTTTTTCCAGAACAGTGTTCGTTTTTTCATGGTCTCGGGTCATGTCATTGAGTAGACATTTGATAAACTTTGTGGTCGGGATATTTTCGGCGTCAGATGCGTTTCCTAGGGGGTTTTTTTTTTATCTTTGCTTTTTTCATGCGGAATGCTTTGTAGTTTGTACTCGTGAGATTTCCATTGTGGATGGATGGATGCTTCGAGTATAGATCGATGCTGCATATTTGCATTTCCTGTGCTTTTACGGAACGTCCTAAGATGTCGAGAATCTGAACACTTTTCCCTCCCCCCCAAAATCACCTCCTTTGTTATCCTTATTCTCATTCCTTATCCGTCATGTTTGTTTATCTGCTGAGGTGTGTATTTTCCTTTTGCTTTGTCTCGTTACTTCCTGTTGGCGATCTCGCTGTCGTGGCATTGCGATGACGGATTTTGGCGAGCTGTTCTTTGTTCGGTGAAGGCAAAAGGTTGAAATCTTTTTGTGGTTTCTGGTGTTGTTTTTTGATCAGGAGATGATCTTCAGAGGCACCGACACGGTGGCCGTCCTCCTGGAGTGGATCCTAGCCAGGATGGTCCTCCACCCCGACATCCAAGCGACAGCCCAGTCCGAGATTGACGCCGCCCTTGGCTCGGCCCGGCCCGTCGAGGACTCTGACCTCTCGAGGCTCCCATACCTCCAGGCCATCGTCAAGGAGACCCTGAGGATGCACCCGCCCAGCCCGCTCCTGTCCTGGGCCAGGCTCTCCATCCACGACACCCACATCGGCGACCACTTCATCCCCGCCGGGACCACAGCCATGGTGAACATGTGGGCCATAACCCACGACGAGGCGGTCTGGGCCGACCCGGAAGAGTTCAAGCCGGAGAGGTTCATGGTGGAGGAGGGGGGCGGCGGCGAGTTCCCGATCATGGGCTCGGATCTGAGGCTGGCCCCGTTCGGCGCCGGGAGGAGGGTCTGCCCCGGGAAGGCCATGGGGCTGGCCACGGTGGAGCTCTGGCTGGCCCAGCTGCTGCAGAGCTACAAGTGGGTCGGCTCCGACCAAGGGGTGGACCTGTCGGAGCGCCTGAAGCTGTCGATGGAGATGAAGCTGTCTCTGGTCTGCAAGGCCATCCCTCGGGTTTAAGTTTGATTCGGGCTGAGCAGAGTGTGTCGAGCGAGCGATGGATTTGGGGGGAGGTCAATAAAAAGAATTACGTTTGTAGTTTTCTTTAATGTTCTAGCACCATAAGACTCAGCCCTCTTTCTTTCTGTCTCTTTTTCTGCTGCTGGTGGTTGGCTGGATTGTGCAAGAATTCTCCGGAGCGGTCGGTGTAAGGAAATGTGCTATTTAGTGCTTTTGTTCTTTTGCCTCTTCTTTAGCCGTTGAAAACTTTCTGTACACAAACCACCTGTTAAATGTATAAATATTCAGCGTTCGAGCCCCACTTCAGGTGTTGCGCATGTTGCAGCGTTTTCACATGTTTCTTTCTCCAGAAAGTTTTTGATCGAATGACACCAACCCTTTGCCATTTCCATTGAGGTCCATTGAGGTTTTTGTCCAGTTCTAATCTTTGAGCGCATGTGCAGAAGATCCGTACTCGTTTCTTGGGCTATAAGGTGGCCAATTCACACTTGTGTTTTAGAAGCTTGGAATGTGTATATATTCCGTGATTATCCAATATGCAATCCCCGTCACTTCAAACATGATAATGTCGAAGAGATCTTTACCTAAACAAAGGTCTGGACATTGATATATACATGTAAATCTATGAGAGATGTGAGGTAACTGTCTCGAGCCTGTGTTATTCTCTGCTCGTAAGGGGGAGCAATTAGAGATAGCTAGGATTCACATGGAAAAAGATAGAATAAAAGCATGATCACTTGGGTTAATAAGATTATGCATGTGTGTGCATGTAACAAGCACTAGGGTTCTAATTAGGTTGTTTAGACTTAGTGTTAGGGAGTGTTTGGTCGTTCTCCTAATCATTAATTCATTCTATCCCAACATTTATATGTATAAGAGCTTTGTTAGCATAACAACCTTAGCATAATGGTCTTTGGATTATTGTGAAAATAACAACTTATCGTAAGCCAAAAATTCTTAAAAGAGTGAACCCCAAAACAGTTTCCAATTATTTGATATTTGATTTTTTGTGAGTTAGAATATACTGTTATTTTTATAATAAACAAAGTTGTAGGATCATCTACAAATTTAGATAACTAGTTTTAGGAACCATTTAGGTTGATTTGCATGCTTTTTTGTTCACGAAGCTGATGTTAAGATGCATGAAAGTTGGGGCAAAAAAATAAAAAAATTTTTGAAATATTATTATTTTAGGCTTCATTTGTTTTTTGGTCGGTTGCAATGGCAAATTGAAAGTTGGGTTTTTTTTTTTTTCATTTGTTTTTCGTGGTTGCAATGGCAAATTGATGGGGGTGGATTGCAAGGATGGTATCGTGAAACTAGGCAATCTTGATGTCAAGATATTGGATTTGTGAATTCTAGCATAAATGCATTGACAATGTTATTTGTATAGCATGCTTTTTTTTTACTTAACCCGTGTTATCTTATGCACTTAATCTGTTTTGTAATTGAGCATGAGTCTTGTAATCATCATGAGTTGTTGCTTGTTGTGAGCAGCGGTCAGTTTAGTTGTCTTTCGCTATTGAGTTTGTGTACTTGCTTATTTGTTGATTTCAAGCAAAGTTAGTGAAGGGTATGATGGTATGGTGAGTTCGTCTTCTCTTGGTTGCTGAGACTTTGTGGGGAATATTGATGAAAATGTGAAGCATAATGTTGAAATTTTGGTCTTTAATTTATATTTTCAGCAGAAGTTTGGTCGTGTTTAATGAAATGTGTTTTTGACTAAATGTTATGAAATGTGTATAGGACATAGGCAAGTGGAAAATGGATGGGTGCTGTTTTGATTTGCTGTTTGGCTTGATCTTTTGGTTCTTAGGTTCCGTGGCTACATTTATCAAATCGGGTTTGATCATTTTATGGAAGAAATTCACTTTCTATGAGAATTTCTCTTTGCTGGCTAGACATTGTTTTTGAGATTGGCTTTCCATTTTGTGTTCTGCTAGATGTGATCATTAGCAAGTTTGGAATACTTTGGTTGATGGGTTGATATGGGATTGTTCGATATAATCTTAATCCAGGCATGTTGTTTAGTTAAATGTACTTTTTCTAAATTTTCCTTTGTGTAGGGGTCAATCAACCTCTTTTCATCATTCTTGGATGAATGAATTGAACAACTCTGAAGGCATAGATAATGCATGGTCGCAGCATAAATAGTAGGGAGGAACTCTCATAATTCTTGGATGGGAGGAACACATACCGATTATGAAAGTAGTAGTAGTTCTGGTCTTTCCACGTTGACTTGTTCAACCAATTCTGCAAACACAGTTCTCAATTTTTGCAGGCATGTGATAATTGATTTTTATTGAGGGAAGTTTGTAGCTTGGGTAGCGTACGGCGGGATCAGGATGCTTATGGGGGCAATGTTCATGTAAATTTAGTGCAATTTGTTTGAAAGTGCGCTTGTTTTGATATAAAAATTAGCTCATGTATCTATGCACCTTCTGCAGAGTGCTCGAAGCAATTGTTTGTGCATAACTCCAAGTTCGTTGAGCCATTCTCATCTTTTTATTGATTTTATCTGAAGAAGATTCATATTATCCATTACTTGAGTCCTCATGTTGTCATCAAAACATTTGTTTTACCATGGCATCACCGGACAACAGATCTAATGCATCAATCTAGTGTCCATCTCTACTTCTTGTTCTTCGGTGACAAAATTAAACGAGAATTCTTAGAAATCAAATCTGGGAAAAAACATCCCACAATTTTAAAATGATAATATTCTATTAAAATGGGGTCTGTTACATTCCTTTTATAGATTAGTTTCTATTTTATTACTTTCCTTTTATAGATTAGTTTCTATTTTATTTTCTTAACTTTGTTTCCTTTTACATAATAAGGGTATTATGGTCATATACAATTTATGTTTAATATAAATATATCACAATGGGTGTAAGGCTTCGACACACGTAAAACCTAGAGCCCCTTTCTAGCTTTACGATCTTTTTCTTCTCTTCTCCTCTCTATTTCTTCTCTCTTTCTTCTTCTCTCTTGATTTTCATAGCGGGTTCTCTAATCAGCTTAGTGACATGGTATCGAGCGCTCGACTACTTGATTCCTTAATCTGATTGCTGATTTGAGAGTCCCCTAATAATCCTTTCTTTCTTTAGTGCGCAGCCACCTAAAGCTGCAATTTTTATCTATTTTCTCACCAAATCTCGTACATATAAGATCGGTAGAAATCAGATTCTTCAGGTTCTATTTGTGACTATGGGTTACAACACTCACTGATCTGCGAATTTAAGAATCAGAGTACTTCGTCGATTGTGGCTGATTGGTATTGCTGGATTTCCATCGAAGATATGATTAATTGAATCGAAATTTCTGGTCAGATATTTTCTTTTATACAACAGCCTATATTTATGAGATTTCAGCATCCCTTTGTTTAATTGATGAAGCCAATTGCACCTGATTATATGTTGGTATTGTTGTCTTATTCATTGCACTGAAGTTTCAGCCCTCTTGATCTGTGGTAGATATATATTTGTATTGAAATTATCACCATGAGTGACACTAAGCCTTCCACAAGTGACACTAAGTCTTCCATAGACAATCTCAATGTTCAGATTACGACCATTAAATTAAATGGATCCTCCAATTACTTGTTATGGGCTCAAGCTGTGAAAGTCTATATTAATGCCAAAGGGAAACTCAATTATCTTACTTGGACCCTCCCGCTGAAAACTCGACAATTATAGTAGTTGGACAAGAGAGAATGATACACTTTTGGTGTGGTTATGGAATAGCATGGAACCATCTATTGCTGCTAATGTCATGTTCCACAAAACTGCTACGGGAGTGTGGGATGATCTTAAGGAGAGTTATTCACAAGACAGAAATATGTCTAGAGTCTATGAACTATATGAGAAGATCTTTAATTTTAAACAAAGGGAAAAGTCTCTTGGAGAGTATTATAGTGCTTTGAAAGGCATGTGGGAAGAACTCAATCTTTATCAGCCCATCACTACTAATCTTGAGACATTGAAGACACAACGCGCTGAATTTCAAGTGGCTAAGTTTTTATCCGGTTTGAATGCTGACTTGCAGCCTGTGAAAAGTCAACTTCTTGTTGGAGAGAGAGTTCCTTCTATGAATGAAGCTTGTGAACTTGGGAAACATCATCGTAGTTCTTTTCCCAGTCGTAGTGATTCCCGTGCATCTACTTTACTTGAACTTGTCCATTCGGATATTTGGGGACCTTCCCGTATTGTTAGTCGAAATGGTTTTAAGTATTTTGTTACTTTTGTGGATGATTATTCTCGTCTAACATGGCTCTACATGCTTCATGACCGTTTTGAATTTTTACATGTTTTTCAATTATTTCATCGTGAGGTTACTAATCAATTTAATACATCTCTCAAAATTTTGCGAACAGATAATGCTCTAGAATATTCGCAAAAATCGATTTCTTTATTTTGTTCAAATCTGGGCATTATACATCAAACAAGTTGTCCTTATACTCATCAGCAGAATGGTGTGGCCGAGAGAAAGAACCGTCACCTTTTAGAAGTTGCTAGTTCACTCTTGTTTCATATGCATGTTCCAAAATCATTTTGACCTGCTCTTATTGCTTGTTACCTCATAAATCACATGCCTTCCAATATCCTCAATCATCAGTCACCAATCAGTATTTTATTTCCTGATAAACCGTTATTTTCTCTTACCCCTCGTGTCTTTGGGTGTATTTGTTTTGTCCATAACCTACGCCCCGGCACTGATAAACTATCCCCCCGTTCCACTAAATGTGTGTTTCTTGGATATTCACGTACTCAAAAGGGATATCGGTGTTATGATCCTACGACTTGTACCCAATATGTTAGTGCTGATGTTACTTTTTTCGAGGGCATACCATATTATTATGCTGAGGGTAAAGAGTTTTCAACTGACATTGTAGTCGATCCTCCTATCCCACAACATATACCATTAGATTTTGTTAGTCCTTCTCCTACACCTCCTCCCTTGCGGGTTTATCGGCGGCGCGAGAGTCCACGGCACCACCAGTCTCCACCCCTTCCATGCCCTCCATTCAATCTCCCTCATTGTCTCCTGGTTCAGACGATTTACCGATTGCCCTTCGCAAAGGTACTCGTTCTTGTACACAAAAATCCTCTTTTGCTTACCCTATTGAGCGTTATGTGTCTCTTTCACATCTTCCTTCTCCAATACATGACTTTGCTCTATCATTACATACACACACAATTCCTACTTCTACCACTGAGGCCTTGTCCCACCTTGAGTGGAAGAGAGCTATGGATGAAGAAATGGAAGCTTTGGTGTCTCGCCAAACGTGGTCTTTGGTTGATCTTCCTTTTGGAAAATATGTGGTGAGGTGTCGTTGGGTGTACACTATCAAGTACAACTCGGATGGCTCAATTGAACGTCTTAAAGCTCGGCTTGTTGCTAAAGGTTTTACTCAAACTTATGGAGTGGATTATTTTGAGACATTTTCCCCTGTAGCACGTCTAAATTCTGTTCGTGTAGTTATTTCTCTTGCTGTGAATTTTGATTGGCCATTATATCAATTGGATGTCAAGAATGCTTTTCTTTATGGTGATTTGTCTGAAGAAGTATATATGGAGCAACCTCCTGGATATGTTGCTCAGGGGGAGAATAGTAATAAAGTATGCCGATTACATAAGGCCATTTATGGGTTGAAACAGTCTCCAAGAGCATGGTTTGAAAAATTCAGTATAGTGATATCTAAGTGTGGTTTCCACCAATGTTATTCTGATCATTCTGTTTTTGTTCACAAGAAGGAGTCAGGAGTGGTCATTCTTGTTGTATATGTGGATGATATCATTGTTTCTGGCAGTGATGTAACCAGCATTTCTGAGGTTAAATCTTTTCTTCAACAACATTTTCAAATTAAAGATTTGGGAGCTCTTAGATATTTTCTTGGTATTGAAGTTTTAAGAAGTAAAAAAGGCATCAATTTGTCTCAGCGAAAGTATGTTCTTGATCTTTTGTCTGAGACTGGTATACGAGCTTCCAAGCCAATTGATACTCCTATGGATCCAAATCAGAAGTTTGGAGTTGATGATGGAGATGATATTGAAAACAAGCATCAATATCGACGTCTAGTTGGGAAACTAATTTATCTTACTGCTACACGTCCCGATATTTCTTTTGTTGTTGGGGTGGTGAGTTAGTTTATGGAATCACCCAAGAAGGCTCATTGGAATGCTGTTTGTCGCATCCTTCGCTACCTAAAAAGCTCTCCTAGTAAGGGATTGATTTATAAACCGAACAGTTCTTCCACTCTAATTGGCTATTCTGATGCTGATTGGGCTGGTTCAATGTGTGATCGGCGGTCTACAACTGAGTATTGCACCTTTCTTGGTGGCAATCTGGTTACTTGGAAAAGTAAGAAACAAACTACCATTGCTAGGTCTAGTGCAGAGGCTGAATATCGTGCTATGGCACATACTGTGGCTGAATTGCTGTGGTTGAAGTCTCTTCTGCAGGAGCTTAGATTTTCTATTAATCAACCTATTGATATGATGTGTGATAATCAAGCAGCTATTTATATTGCTGGGAATCCTGTTTTTCAAGAGCGAACTAAGCATATAGAAGTTGATTGTCACTTTGTTCGTGATTACGTGAAGCGAAGTTGATTGCTACTCCTTATGTTGCCTCTAGAGATCAATTTGCTGATATGTTCACTAAAGCACTGTTTCGTCCCGCGTTTGTTGCTGGCTGTTCCAAGCTGGGCATGGGTGACCTATATGCTCCAGCTTGAGGGGGAGTGTTACATTCCTTTTATAGATTAGTTTCTATTTTATTTTCTTAGCTTTGTTTCCTTTTACATAATAAGGGTATTATGGTCATATACAATTTATGTTTAATATAAATATATCACAATGGGTGTAAGGCTTCTGACACACAGAAACCTAGAGCCCCTTTCTAGCTTTACGATCTTTTTCTTCTCTCTTTCTTCTTCTCTCTTGATTTTCATAGCGGGTTCTTTAATCAGCTTAGTGACAGGGTCAACTTTGAAGTAAGAAGTCGGACATTTTGTTCAATTTTCATTATGACGCTTAAAATTTGAATGTCGGAACTTATAATTCATTTCTAATTCAAGGCGTTAAATTTATTGCTTAACCCAATTGATGCCAGATCCCATGAGTCACCATGTTGAACCCGAGGCAGGGGAAAAAGGTTGATGGTCGTGTACAGGAATAAAGAATAAACCAAAAATCAACGAGCTCGAGCGAAACTGCAACATGAAGCAAAAGAAACGTCTGATTCCAATACTAGGGTGAAAAAATAACTCTCATATCTGTATGATTTAGGCACCTCGTTTTCCTGCCAATTAACACTCTAGCAATCACTTCTATCAGAATAAGTGGAACAGGATAGAGAAAGCCTACAAGGAGAGTCCCATAAAAAAAAATCTACTATACAAAAGTTCTTTTGGTCTAAAAAAAATTATATGTATAAAAAGGCACCAGTGGCTCCGTTGAGCTTGACTCTGTTGCTGCAAGATTCATTGGTTGTACAATTGGCGAGCGATATGCATCTTTCACAATCTTAAAACTAACTTCCAACTGGTTGCTCTTCTCATCAAATTCATCATTTTCAGCATCCTGTCCATGCAAGGGCAGGATATCCTTATAAGGTGTGGGGAATCATACTTGTAAATAACTCAAATGACGACCATAATGTGCGTAAATCAGATAAGAGCACCGTATCACTACAATTACATGTAAATAAGGTGTACAGATAATAACATGTAAGGCTGAAAAGTAGACGTGAGATTTCTTTCTACCACTTTAGTTCAAGAATTTATGAACCAGCATCTTCATAGGCAAATTGAGAGTTTTAACTAGGGCGTGAAGCGACCAACAATAGAAGAAAGTTGTCAAGAGATAACCCAATCAAGAAGATCTATGAAGAGTCACTAAGTTTGCTGTAGAAGGGTGTCACCAGAAGCAGTCATTTAACCAATAACCAAATGAAATTCAGCAATTCCTTAATCTCAAACATTATGATTTAGTATTATGTGAATAATTCTGTGAGGATGACATTCACAAAAAATGAAAGGAAGTGAAATACACATTTCAGGAAGTAGCTCTCATGTACAATCCATGAGTATGCAATATTCTAGTTATACGGATTAATCACTTGTTGAAGATGCATACCGAAAAGACTGCCACAAGCCATGCTATCAGCAAAAGTGGAATCATCAGGCCTGATTGAATTGTTAGAAAGCTAATTTAGCAGCAAGCTAAAGATTAGGACTCCTTTCACCTAACTAAAGTAATTCCACGAAAAAATACCATTCACAATCGCATATGTCTGCAGTTCAACATCCCTGACCCTAACGACTTAGGAAAAAATGAGTTTGAGAGATAACAATTATAAACACATAAATAGTTGAGAAGAGGACATCTCCTCTTCACTCTACAAAATGAATAAGAAGGAAAAGAAAATACTTTTGGTGTACGGAGGTTGATACAGCTGTTGATATTTTGATTCAACTAATTTTGCCTGCAGTTCATCATGCTGGCTCTGTTCATTTCAAATGCTCAGGTTTTATAAAATCCACTTGGCCCAATTGCACATCTCCTCAACGTGAATGCTTGCAAATAGAAAAACTCAACTAACAGGTTACAAGCTCTTCGTAGGAAATCATCTTATTTAAACCAATTTAATCATTCACATTAAAGGAACGTTCAGAATTATACAACTTCTGAAGGCCATAAGCTCCACCAAAGAACAATTATGTTGATTAAAGGCAACAAACATGACACGTGTCCATAGATACCTCTGTGATCTAAGAACTTGAATGTACTTTGCTGTCATGAGTTCAAGCACTAGCATAAATGCATAGTCATCCAATAAATCACATATCAAGGGGAAAAGAAAAGGCCAAAGGCCACTTTCTCCACACAGACAACTATCTCGAAGAAGCTTGAAATGGATAAACTAAAGTCCTCCATATTTCGCCTAACTAAAGTAATCCCATGAAAAAATGGGCAAAATCTTACTCACCTTGAGAGCATTGACAAGGCCAGCTCGATCCACATCATTGAGAGCTACATAAAAAAGGGGAAAGCAATCACATCATAAGCTTGAAACAAGAAGGTAAGATCAGTGAAACCAAAATCTTGCAAACGAGCGAGTTATGAGTAGTGAGATCAGCCAAGTTGAAGTTCTCTTTCGCGTTGCTCGAGGCGGCAGCTGAATTAGGGAGTGAGGCTGGAGGAGAAGCTTTTAGTCAGAGGTGGCAGCAGCGTGGTTCATTGAACAAAAAGAGAGAAGCCTTCGCAGTAGCAGGATGCTCAAAAATAGTTCGGAGGCAGAGGCAGAGGCGTCTCCAAGAATTGTGTGTTACTTCGGCCAATTGGTATGTGTCTCTTCAGAATTGTTGAATTCATTTATCCCAGGATGCTCAAAAGAGTTTGATGACCCCTGTATAAAGGAATAAACAATTTATTTGCATTTTACTAAACAACTCGCCAAGATAAACATGTCTCAAAAGAGCCAGAGGTAGTAAATAACGAAAAAGAAAAAAGCTATTCGGATAGTGTGGTTGTTCTGATATGTAGTAGGACCATCACCAACTGGCTACGGATGCATAACAATTAAGCATATGATCCTGTTGCTAGTTGAATTTGAGCTGCAATCAATGTATGTAACCAGAACACAAGACAATCACCAAATCAACTTTGGACAAAAACAAAAGTCAAGAACTGAAACCTCGAGTTTTGAAGAACTAGGGACTAGAATTCACTAAACCACAAACTCAACCTCCAGAAAATGGAATTGCAAATGTCACATGACTGAATCATTGAAGTTCCAACACACCTATTAAAGATGCTGCTGAAATTGATGCACCATGTGGACCTTTCATGATGACACAAGAAGAGCCAAAATCCTAAAATGGACCTCCTTATAGCTATTATACCAAAAAAAAAGGACCAAACTCACCATCAGACAAACCCAGCTATGAAAAACTCTCAAGTGTCCAGACCGTGGCCTTTTCATGCACTCACGCAACTTTATACACTAACAAGGCCATGTCAGCAGAGGGACTTTGCCGATTCTTGATCCAACCTACCTAACACTAAGCAACACCATTAAATTTTGAAAATTGTATCATTGAAAACTTGGTCCCTCGTTTGTCTTTTTGGGTACTGTTTCACCATTGTAATGATAATCTACAAGACATTCTATCAAACTCAAGACAGTTGCAGGTAATTCTCAGCAGCAACAACAATTGGCGCAACTGTAGTATTCAATAGATATTATGTGATGGTTAAAAATTTAATCAAGCCCAACTACATTGTATATAATAATTGCTGAAGCTAATATGATAGCTTCAATCAGAAGGACTTTCAAGAAAATCAACTATATGAAACAAAATGGATTGAAACAGATTATATATAAACTTATATTAAAGTATTTTCTGCAAGAACTACCCTTACAACTTTGCTTGAAATCAACAAATAAGCAAGTACAGAAACTCAATAGCGAAAGACAACTAAACTGACAGCCGCTCACAACAAGCAACAACTCATGATGATTACGAGACTCATACTCAATTACAGAACAGATTAAGCGCATAAGATGACACGGGTTAAGCAAAGAAATGCATGCTATACAGATAACATTGTCAATGCATATAATCTAATGCAAGTAAAGCAAGACAATTGTAAAGGGATTGATCATCACAAATCCAAACTTTTACAGGAATCATAGTAATGCTAGCTTTGCTAGAATTCACAGATCCGAAATCTTGACATCAAAATTGCCCAGTTCCACGATACCATCCTCGCAGTCCACACCCATCAATTTACCATTGGACCACGAAAAACAAATTGAAAAAAAAAAATCCAACTTTCATGCATCTTAACATCAGCTTTGTGAACAAAAAGCACGCAAATCAACCTAAACGGTTCCTAAAACTAGTTATCTAAATTTGTAGATGATCCTACGACTTTGTTCAACCATTAAACCAGAGAACCATAAGTCGATAAATTGCGCTTGCTCATCGAGCTTTCCAAAAGGAATGATTTAATGACTGTTGGAGTAATTGAATTACGGGAATGACAAACAAAACAATACTAAAAATCTTCACCATCTTGCGTACAGCAACACGCCACAGATTTAAGGTTCTCGAGGGATGGCTTTGAGCCGAGCGGAGGGCGGATCGTCGGATCGTCAAAGGGGATTGTCGGGAAAGAGCACGACTTGGGAAGAGAGAGGTCATGGGAGTTTTCGGAGGAGAGAGAGGCCGTCGTCGGGAGGGGGGACTGTCGTCGGAGGGAGCGGTATTTGGGAAGAGTGGGAGAGAACGTCGTCGGATTTGAAATTGCCTGACATGTGCGGCCGTGCGGACACGTGGCGACTTGTGACGCGGATGGCCCCTTTAAGGTAACCAATATTTTCTCGCATTTTATAACATCGTGAAGGTTTCTTGTGTCTTACAGGATGCAGCCTAAGACTTTTAAACGTCTCTCTTTGTACACAAAAGTGGCAGCTTTTCTTCAGAAGATTTCTTATCCGAGCATGACAAACGCGTTGGGGGCAACATAGTACTTAGGCCTCGAAATGCCTATCTGAAAATAGGATGAGCTCAGCATTCACATCGGGACTTCTCTGTTTCTTCCGTAATAGCTCAAGGACATGATAACACGATTTACCTTCTACGAGAGACCATGATGGAGAAATTGTCCACTAGATAGATGAAATTTGATCCTTCTTGATCTTATTCTAAAGGGCCAAAAAGGTATTATGAAAATTCTTTATACTTGACAAAAAATTAAAAGAAAAAAAAGCTCTTGCGTTCCCTCTCAAAGTTCATCTTTCAGAACGGCATTCCTCAAAAGACAGCTCTTGGTGCTTCGTCAACATTTGTTCAGGTGTCATATGCTCTTCCCCTCTGCATGACACCACAAAGAGAAACCCCTTGGATCCTTTAAGCCCCAGTCTTCTTCTCAAACTTTGAGATCCTACTCTTCTTAGGAAAGGCTTTCACTTTTGCTCGCTTTCTTGACCCCGTGTTGTCGGTTGACATTCCCAAAAAAGAAAAATGAGGCGGGAGAGAGTCCTGTTGCCACAAGACCAGGAACCACAGCAAGGCAGGGAAGACGCAAGTGGCCCTGGAACAAGGTGGGGCCCTGGAAAGAGGCGGGGCCACACTTGCAACGCCATCAAAGGAGGGAGGTTTCTCTAAGTTTTCGGTGGCTTTGGCAAAGACAATTGCCAGGCCAACCAAGTTAATTTCTTTGGCACTGGGGGGTTTTTGAGTTTATCTTCTGGAAGTACTGGTTTTCGTTCAAAGTTGAGCAGCGATGGCAATGGCGTGGTGAAGGTGGGATACCAGTCCTCGTAGCCTTGTTCTATACAAATGTCCCTGTAGATTATGAGACGGAAATGAATGAACTACTATGTCGGTCTACCCAAGGAAGATAGAGTACTGAACTCTCCGAACTAATTCAATATGTATATGACGAGCAGTAGTAACTGATGATGCATGCTGCAAGTCTAGTACTTTGATAAGTTGGAGGACATAACATTCTTGGAAACTGAAGTATTTAACCCACCTCTCATATGCACAGATAGATGTCAATGGGGACTAGAGGCAAATAAGAAATGTCGACTTTTGAAAGAATGGACCTGTATCCGATATGAAGAGATCATTATAATTTACTTCATCATCATCATCAGGAGATTTTCCATACCCACCAAATTTGAACAGCCTTGTTCCCACAAGTGCTGCATTATGACCCTGCCTTGCCTCCAGTCCCTCTCCCCTTGTACTTGGCGATATCCATGTATGAGAAGCTACAAATCAGAGTAGTGAACTACGTTAAAAGAACCCAACTTCTGCTATTGCAAGTTTAATCAAAACTGAAGGCAACAGAAGTTGGAAGTAGACCAAAAGCCACCCCTCATGAAATTCCAGCAGAAGATATAAAAACCAGCAAAATGCAAATGGGGAGAAAGTCAAAACCAGCTTCAGTAATTGATCAAGACGAAAGAAGTACAGGAAAATATTGATCTTAACAGTGCCATATATAACGATCATTGGACATAGAACATCGTGAAAAATTCTCTTCCATCCCACACATTCAATGCATAAAACCAGCCACAAATCACCGATTCAAGAGCCAAGCCATTGATTAAAATAAAAACCAACAACAAACAAAAGGCATCAGCAAGTTATAACACAACCAAAAAAAAAAAAAAAAAAAAAAATGCCAACAAGCACCAAAAAATACCAAGAGCTCCAAATCAGACAGAAAAAAGAAAAAAAAAAAAGAAAAGAACCAGTCTTTCTCTCAGCACCGAGCAGAGCAAACCAATCTAAATCGAAGACATTCTCAGAAAAAAATGCAACATGGAAGGAAAACCAAAATCTCCATAAGACAAACTCGAAGACCCACCAGTGTCAAAGACGTGAACTTGGTTGGTCTAGCAGCAATCTTTGCTAAAGCCACCAAACACGTAGAGAAACCTCTGTCCTTTGATGGCGTTGCAAATATGGTCCCCCTTCTTTCTGAACCACCCTGCCTCTTGTCTGCCCTGCTCTGGTTCCTAGGCTTGCGGCAACAGGACACTCTCCCACCTCATTTTCTTTTCCGCGAAGGTCAACCGACAACAAAAGGGGTCACAAAAGCAAGAGAAAGTGAAAGCCTTTCCAGAAAAGAGTAGTAGGATTTCAAAGTTTGAGAAGAAGACTGGGGCTTAAAGGTTCCGAGGGGTTTCTGTCTGGTGTCATGCAGAGGGCAAGAGCATATAAGACGTGAACAAATGTGGACGAAGCAGCAAAATATGTCTTTTGTGGAAAGCCGTTATGAAAGATGGATTTTTGCAGGGGAATGCAAGAGCATTTTCTTTCCTTTTTATTTTTTGTCAAGTACAAAGAATTTTCATAATACCTTTTCTGGCCCTTCAGAGTAAGATCAAGAAGGCTCTTATCAGGAAAATTTGCCCCATATGTAAAGTCGTTGCAGGGCTAGCATTGTCAAAGCCAAATCCGGCAAGAAAAATATGCCACTTAATTCAATACCGAAATTATCAATTGACAGAATTATGTGCTCTAAGAGAACAAATAAGGACATAAATTGAATTAATAATAAAGTTACAAAGAATATACATTTGTCATTGGAATTTAGATATTTCCCTTTTAATTTGCATGCTTGTAAGCATAATGTTTGAAGTGCATTATTAGATTTAGAATAGAGAAAAATGAAATTATTTTGGTAACCAAATAATTTTAAACTGAAATAATATATTTTTCTTGCCGGATTTAGCTTGGGCATTGCTAGCCTTGTAATGAGTTTATATGTGGGGCCATTTTCCCTAATATGGTCCTTATTGATCTCATCCTCAAGGGCCAAAAAAGGTATTATTGGATTATTGATAATATTGGAAAATTTCCAAAATAATGTTAGAGCATAAAGGTCAGATCCATGAAAAGAAGATATTTTGGTGGTGGATTAACATAAGCTCTCATAAAAATTAAAAATCACATATCTTATTGCTTCTACTTGAAAAAAAGGAAAAGAGAAAAAAAAAAGTTATCTATACTCTTTTCGATGGAAATAGCATCAAATCCTTTCAATTTTTTTATTGATCCGAAGCAACAATGTCGATATAAAAGAGAGAGATATGTAAATGATGTAAACTAGGAAAATGATGTCCTTACTAAGTTTTAAGAAAAAGTACCAACACATATATTCATTCTTGAATAAGTCTCGATTGTTAATATAACTTTTCCATTTTTCATCATCTCGAGATGAGGACTTCCCCTTACTTTTGGCAAATCTTTGAAGTTTTTGAAAACTTTGGGATATGGACTACAGAAACACCTCATCGTTATCCAGATAAAAAGTCATGGTCTGTTTCAATTGCTTAATAACAACTAGGAAGGGGTTTATGTATGCCGATACATGAAAGCTTAAATATTTTAATCAATGGCTTGGCTTGACTTCAAGGGAATAGGAAAGGGTTCATGTATCCTGCCGTACTCCTAGCTTCTAGAGAGGCTATTTTTGTGACTTGAACCCGTGACCTTTGGTCACAATGGATGTCGTCTGCGTATTTGCTACGTTTTTACTTTTTTGGTCAATTCTATGTATATACTTAAGTAAAATGGATTCGATCTCATTGCAACCTTCTTTAATCTTTATTTCATAAACCGACAAAATCATCATATTCAATGCCGAATCACCATATACAAAACAAAATCAGGAAATTTTCTTCAAAATAGTCTAGAGAGATCTCTGTGCAGATATAGAATTTGCCAAGCAATTAAAATTCCATGAAGTAGAAGCCAAGTGCTCGTTTTACATGTTTTCCCTTGCTATTATATATAGCTATAGATCTCCCATTTGAGTTTTCACTTATCTAAAGATCATGGGATTATGGTCGTAATACCATTTTATTTAAATTGCTTGTATGTGCCAAATCATAAGTCGATATGGACTCTAATGCAGGTTCTCAAAGTTATTCGTTCATACAATCAAAAACCTTCCGACGCAAATTAATATTTCAGGTGAGAGTGACGGAGAAATTTGGAAATCAATACACCATTGAAACTATCATAGATAGAGAACCTCTCCGTGAAATTTTATTTTTTAATTAGTCTAGCACTCTCCTTGTACCCTTTCCAAGCTCCAGCAGGTGAGTATTTTGTTTTTCCCATTTAGCTGATCAACTTTACTTGATAAATATTGGTTCAATTCTGATTCTCTATTCTTGTAGCAGGAAAAGAACTTACAGGAATTCAAGAGAGAATCCAAGGCTTCTAGAATTATCCAGCTGGAGTCGGCTGATGATTGTGCATGGAAAAGAAGCCTCTCCCCGGGAGCCCAATGCGGAACCTGTTGATCTAGTTGCTGTTTCAAATACGCCACAATCTTCTAATTGGCACAGAGTTAGAAAAGGTCAGTCAGCGTTAGAGTTCCAATGTTATCTTGAACTTTTATTTCAAATCTTACTTTTAATTGGCTGGAAATTAGCGGAAAGATTTTTGAAGAATATATTTTTTTCTTAAATGTCTCTATTTTTAAAAGAACTTTTCCATATTCTACGATCTCATTGCGAGGAATTCCTCGTGTTTGGCTAATCTCTGAATCTCTGAATACTTTGGGGTACCAGTCATTGTTTAATAACATCATGTTGTGGCATGGCTTTATTTGTCTTTTCAAATGTATCATGGAGTCGAAGGACCAATATAGTGCATGTGGATGAGGAGCACGTTCCATGATATACTCTTTGTATATGTCTATGGTTACCAGGATGCATATGCAAACCCTTTTGACTATGATTAAGACTTAATGGGAATCTTGATGCTAAGAAAAGAAAGGAGCCCTCAATGAAATAGCGATCTTGCTTCCAAATTGAGATCCATCTTTAGGTGATTTTGTTTGATTTGGGCATCTGTATTTATCTATATGCTTACAAGAGCTAATTGTTACATTTTTTATTGCAGATGAGAGGACTTTAGGCCCAGATGAACAAGGTGATTTGGCCAAATCACTTTGAAACGGGTTCTTGCACAGTTACGTTTGATTAGTTGATCCTCTCTCTTGACATACTTCATGGCATGGGCTAGTTCCGATTGTAACATTCTTCAAGTTGTCCCAGATGAATTTGACAACTGACAGAGCCTTCAACCTAACTATGGAGATCTGATCTACCTCCTGATCATCACTCAAAGTAGTGATTGTCAAATTTATCTTCTTCATAATTTTAGCTTAGTATTAGAATGTGGGGGGGGGGGTGTTTTGTTGAAGTGACAATTCCAGAAGGAAACTGCATTGTAGCTGTGAAATTAAAGTCTGCTATGCTATATGAAGTCTGAGTCACTTATGAGCTTTGACTGTAGAAATTTCTCTATATAAATAACTAATTAATCAAGAATAATTGGACCCATATATGATTGTAAAACACCAAAACTTATATGTACAGCGGAATTAAAATATACGTTTGAGCCATAGTCTCGCTTGATGAAAAATGCAGAGATCAACCGACGATGTCGGTGATCTATCGGAATGCGGATCTTCCTCTCTACACCTATTTCGGTTTAGCGCTTTAATTAATGGGATTCGGCCGACGATAGTATAACCTACCCTTTTATAGGCTAGAGAGGGACGCAGCAAACCCTAATCAACGGCGTATCAACCGGGCCCCTCCCATTACGGGCTTCGTTAAACACAATTGCCTACACTTTTTGCTCAACTAGGCCCGTAATTAATAGATGCCAAAACCCAATTCAATAAGATCACTTGAGGGTTCAAAATATATTGGAATATCCATTAACCCGATTATATAAAATAGAAAATTAATTAATTAATGTAAGCCCATTATAGGAAATTTCCAACATTCTCCCACTTGGGCTACATTAATTAACTTATTTTATTTTTGAAAACAATTTTATTTTGAAAACGACACTCTCGGGTTAATAACTGAAAATTTGTTTTATGTGGCCACAATTTTGAAAAATAATATTCCAATAACGGCATCTCAAAACCAATCCAATCCTATATAACCTCATTATAGGACTATGGCGATCAATGCGTTAAGAAAATACCATAACACATGACCTTCCATAATCACATATAATAAGCATTATATTTTCATGGATCATGGGCCTAGTAGTGTAGTAAGAAATAGTGCCAACACGTGATCAAAAAAATATGCACTATTTCTTATCGGTCCTCAATGCAATTTCTCAACGACATGAAACTGCATTAACGCAATTTCTAAACAACATGAAATTGCCTTAGTGCGATTTCTAAACAACATGAAATTGCACAACTATGTCACAATCCAACATGAGATCTCAAAATTAGTGACATCCAGCCATCTTCAAACTATTTGTTTAAAGATACTGTTATATATTTCCATTTCTCAGTCGACAGGAGAAAGGATAACAATAAAATCAACAGTGATGATCATCAAAAGTAAATGCTTTAATAAACATTATAAAAGCATTATAAGTTTCCATATAACCATAATAGTTAGAAATACAAACTATATAGCTCCCACTAACAAAAGAGATCAAAAAGACTCTAAAACACCCATATTCCTCACATGATCTTTAAACATAATGGGTCATAAACCTTTTGTTAGAGAATCGGCTAATATGGACTTAGTTCTAATATTTTCAATCACAATGTATCCCTTTTTGACTAAGTCCTTAATAATATAATATTATATCCGGTTAACATCTCAACCGTGGCATTATTATTGTTCACAGCAAAAGTAAAAGTTTGACACACATAATGCAATATGATTAATTATGGGCAATAAGTAATTCCACAAAATAATTAGTACATTATAAACTCCCCTTTGGGCAGAGCGTATAATGCACCATTATTTTCCACAAAGTTTGTAAAACAACAACAAGGAGAATTACATATAATTGTAATAAGTAATTCCACAAAATAATTAGTACATTATAAACTCCCCTTTGGGCAGAGCGTATAATGCACCATTATTTTCCACAAAGTTTGTAAAACAACAACAAGGAGAATTACATATAATTGTCAATGATCCATCCCCTTTGGGCAGACAAATCATTTAAACTATACATCTCCATGATATCAATATATAGAGATAGATAAGGAGAATTACATATAATCTTCAAAGATCAATCCTCTTCAAAGATCAATCCCCTTTAGGCAGACAAATCTTTTAAATTATACATCCCCATTATCTTAACACAAAGGGAAATCACATATAACTCTCAAAGTTTATCTCCTTTGGGTAGATAAACCTTTTGAGTCATACATCCCATCAATTATCTCTAATATATCGATATAGAGGGGAATTACATATAACTTTAAAAAATTTATCCTTTTTGGGCAGATAAATCTTTTTGAGTCACACATCCCCATCAATCATCTCTAATATATCAATAGAGAGGGGAATTACACATAACTTTCAAAAATTTATCCCCTTTGGGCAGATAAATCTTTTTGAGTCACACATCCCCATCAATCATCTCTAATATATCAATAGAGAGGGGAATTACACATCCCCATCTTTTAATTTTGGAATTTATCTTCATGCAATTTTTAAATTAATATATACAATAACCCCTTTGGGCAGGTGATTGTATATACTAATTTTTATCAACAAGGAACTTCAATAATTTACAAACTTTAACAATTTGTAAATAATGTTCCATTTAATCAATGCCCAAAAATTCATCAAACAATATGAAGCACTTTACGACATGTGCTTCCCAAGATCATATTGCATTTATCAAACAACAATTTTTGCCACAATTTTATGTGCCTATTTCTATAATTAAGCATATAAGATTATCTAGTTAAACTCAAGCAAGAAAGTATAGATAATCTATGCTAAATTAGGAAAGTGAATATTGTCATCTTATCCCTCATACCCTATAATAAATTTCCATAAATTAAAAATTGGAAAAATAGGCACAAAATTATTTTTCATGGAATTAAATATGGATAACAATAAATAATTCCAAATAAATATTTAAATATGCCAAAATTAAAATTTACCATACCAAAAAAAATCATAAATTAAAAATTAGGCATATTAAAAAAAAATTGGAAACAGGCTCTAAAGCTCTAGGACTCGCACGGCCCAAGCCTTCACGCAGGCCCGCCCCATAGGAGCAAAGCTCCTGCCCATACATGCGCCATTCTAAGTGCAATCTACGCAAACATGTACCGAAAAAGGAAGAAGAAGAAACAAGCACAAAATCCTCATCGAATATAATTACCTCAATCCAAAACTTGAGGATTTCATCGCATATATGCTTGATACACCAAAATGTTCCGTCATTGATGTTAACAATAATAATAATAATAATAAATCAACTAGACAATAACCACAAAGAGAGAGAAACGGGCTTCCTTACTACTCAAACATGCCGGGACTAATTGATTTACCCACGAGCACATCTCGCTCGCTTTAAACACAAGGTGCCGAGGGATAATGACATCACGGATTTAACAACAAGGAGAAAAATTCCATAACCTTGAACTTTCAAATTAAGCTTTCAAGGATGGATCCACAAATGAAACTCCGATTTATGATAAACAAGTAGAAGCACCTAATTCCACCCTCCATTTTTCAATCCAAGCACATTGGCATGCCCATTATCTTAGTAGGTGGCAAGAACTTGGTAACTCGGAGTAAATCTATGATAACCATTAAATAGAGAAAATCAAGTTCTAAAAGACTACCGGAGTCCAACACGAGGTAATTCACATATTCGAATCGAGTCACTTCTCACCATAATTTAATCTCAATAGTGTTCTCTTTAGGCATGGAGATACTCCCTCTACAAAGCACAGGTTCCCAAAACAGATCTCACAATTTCCTGTTTGATGGAGGCAAACACATGGAGGAACGCAATCTTGCACTATCTATAGGCACATGAGCATGACAACTGAAATTTACAGTGTCCAAAGGAGAAGTGAGGATAGCTCAAAATTTATTATCTCAGTGCTTATTCAAATTAGTTGAATCTCATTAACACCAAACAATAGAGAGACTCGAAACTAAACTAATTTGATAGCCTAAAAGAGAGATGACGATAACAATAGAAGATAAAGGGAGCTCGTCAATGCACATGAATAAATTTACTGATACAATATAACACTTATTAGCACTACATAATACTGTTTTCTCTATGATATTATGTTATACTAATGTTTCAAGAAGTAGTGGGTAATTGACCACTTCTCATACATGGCTTTATAGTAGGCATAGGTAAAAGCCATGTCAAAAGTAAGCCCTCCCCATTGATGCAACCCAAGAAATTAATGAAGTCGATATTTGTTCAAATAGCGACAATGTTACCAATCCTTCATGAAGATTATCCCTTTTATTAAATAGTTTATATCTTAATCAAAGCAAAACCACAAAGTAGGTCAACAATCCTACTATAAGCTCATCACAAAACATCAACTATGAGACTAAATGAACAAGTCCCAATTACAATACAAAATCCTTCATAAAAAAAAAATCAAGCACTGCATTGCTCCATAGTCCCTATGAAGGTCCTATTTCGGATTAGTATTGTTTTCATAGTCGAATTAATAATCTCATCTTTACTCGAATTTGCTACTTCAACTTGGAGTAGGAAACCATATAATTTGGTTAATAAGTCTAACTTGGACTTTCCTTTTTCTTGACAGTAAGTTCAACAAAATCAAGAAAGTGAATTCACGTATAATTAAGACAATCTTGCATCCAATCAAAATCCAAGATGAATTAATTGAAGAAAAACCAAACTAAATCGTCCATATTCAAGCTTCAAAAAATTATTGTTCTTGTCTTGTAGCTTCAATCTACTGCTACTCATCTTCAAAAACTCAAACAATAATACATAATACTAGAACCTCTAAACTTCAAAAATCAGATACAATTGAAAAACAATATCTCTAATTTCACCTCATCTAGAGGCTCTGCATTTGCTTCGTTGGGTTCAACAACTAATATATTTAAAACAATGATGGACTCAATGTCCTAGCCATTACATTGCAATTAACCACAAGTGAGGAGATCATGGGAAAGAAAGGAAGAACAAACTAGATTGCCGCATTTTCTTTTGCACGTATATAATCAAATAGAACTTATTATTCAATCTAATAAAATCCATACTACTTTCCGGTAATCATTCCATATAATCAAACGAAAAAAAAAAAAAAAAAAAACTTTTGATGTAGACCCTGTCTTACTAGAAAAAAGGTCAAAAAAAAAAAATTGAAACTATCCCAAAACTTCAGCCAAAGCAAACCACTACAAGATAGAACCAAGAATCAAACTACCCATATAGATCGAGAAATACAAGAACTAGACCCACTCGATCATTGCACTCGATCACGCATGGGAAGCAAAGGGATCTGTCATCAACCATAGAGTTGAACCTCAATTCACTCGAATAGATGGCTAAAAACCCGTAGATAGGCGGCAATACATGCACCCGCAAAAGCCAAGAAAACCAACAGGTAAAGTCCAAAACCAAACAAAGCCAAAAAATTTTCCACACCCAAAACTCAAGAAAAACTTTGAATTGCATCGGATCAAAAACAATATACTCAAGAAACAACATGGGTTCATGGGCAATAATTGAAAGGGAACATATCGAGACCCAAGAATCGCAACTTCTGAATCTAAACCACATTGAACCCAAGAATCACAATATAACATACCTATATAATAATTGCTAACATACGTCATTCAATTGGAAAAAAAATTCTAAATTTTTTTTTTTTTTTTTAGAACCTTTACAAAATTATGAACCCCTAGAATTTCAAATTTGAAATTCTCACTCAATACTCAATAAAACTGTATAAATTATATATGGTGAGAAAAATCTCATCTTGTAGAACAAAAATCCTAAAATTTCAGAATCGATTGATCTATGCAGAAGGTTTTCATTAACTAATTATGCTCCAAAAAATCCAAAAGAATTATATGTCGAAGTTAAGACCTATATGAACATTTTTCATGAAGGAGTCGACCTCTAGATCTCAACACAGAAATTGGAAAAAAATCAACAAAAGCAATAGGCGGACAACATGCATAGCAGAACTGAACAGAAGATTTTACAGATTACTAAACTGACTTTGGATGATGATTTTGGATAGCAACTGACACCGGATCGGGGTGTTCTATGGCTTGTTGGAAAGCTCTTCAAGTTGACTTCGAATATTGTGAAGATGTCAAACACTAAAAAGCTTGTTTACTAGCTTGTTTCCAGACATATGCATAGAGAGGTTTATCATAGATCCGAAATTGCAAAATAACGATCATCCAAGAAAACAATTATATCATCATCATCATAACTTATCTCTTCAATTCTAATACATTATTTTTACCTATTAAATAAGTACTTTGATTTGATTTGACCCACAAAAAAAAAATATTTTGATTGACTGAAGTCACATAAGAAATTGTAAATCACATGCTGATATAAGCTCAAACCAAAAGAAACAAACACGATAAACAACATATCGGATTTGTTAAAATAAAAAAAAATTGGGTTATATAATCATATATGACCTGCTCTGATACCACATGTAGAAATTTCTCTATATAAATAACTAATTAATCAAGAATAATTGGACCCATATATGATTGTAAAACACCAAAACTTATATGTACAGCGGAATTAAAATATACCTGTTTGAGCCATAGTCTCGCTTGATGAAAAACGAGATCAACCGACAAATGTCGTGATCATCGGAATGCCGGATCTTCCTCTCTATGACCTATTTCGGTTTAGCAGCTTTAATGGGATTCGGCGGCGATAGGTATAACCTACCCTTTTATAGGCTAGAGAGAGGGACCGCAAGAAACCCTAATCAACAGGCGTATCAACCGGGCCCCTCCCATTACGGGCTTCTGATTAAAACACAATTGCCTACACTTTCTTTGCTCAACTAGGCCCGTAATTAATAGATGCCAAAACCCAATTCAATAAGATCACTTGAGGGTTCAAAATATATTGGAATGTCCATTAACCCGATTATATAAAATAGAAAATTAATTAATTAATGTAAGCCCATTATAGGAAATTTCCAACATTGACATGTATGACCATTTTAATGCTCACAAGAGCAATAAGTAGGACGATTTTCCATTACTTGAGACATGCAGTTTCTATACTATACTTTTCATATGTTGATCAATTGCCTTTTCAATCAGAAAAGCTAGATATATGTAATCTGTTTGTTGGCTACAATGAATCACAGATTTTTCCCAGCAAGGAGTAATCGAAAGTCTTTATGTCTCTTTGCGCTCTCTATTGCATCGACATGTCACAGGTGGCAAGATCCTTGCATTGCACGGTGCGCACAGCCTGTGTTTATGTGATCTGCGATGACCGTCATTATTGTTGCAATTTAGATATTGTAAAGTTAATCAGCAATTCAAAGAGAAACAGAGCTGGAAGGGAAAGATTTTATAATGAGAGAGGGTATGCGGAGGTAAATTTAGGTAAACATATGCTTTACAACTATAAGGTTCAACATTGTCTATAATTAATCAAATAAAATAAACCATTACCGGCCCTACTAGTCTCTATGATTCTAAAATTCTATAGTAAATCAAAGAATATACGGTACTATATTAGTGTAATATCTTATAAGCAAATGTGTCACGCCCCGACTCTCGAGCTCACGGCAACCCCATTTTACTTGAGGTCTAACTATACGACGTCCCAGGTACTATCATCGACCAATTCATTTTATCTGATAGTTAAGCATAAGCAGAAATGAAAACTTCCAAAACAAAAACAACAGGGATAGCAATAACAGTAGCAGAGGAAAGACAACATCGTATTATATATATCTGAAAGTTAGTCTGTACACTAGCAAATATGTATATGCCTCACTACGGGCGATATGCTAAGGCCTACTCAAAAAGGATCGGCTTAGCTAACCTATTACTACACAAACGGAGGAGGGGTTCGCCAAAAAGAGAGGTAGGCCACAACTACCTACTCGCTAGCCTCCGAGGGGTAGGTCTCTCCAGTCGTTAGATCTAAAAGCTCTCCATCAAGGGGATCCATGTCCATAGGATCCCACACCTCATTTGTCGACCCCACAGGAGGAACCGGTTCGTCGAAGCCACGGAGAGAACCGTATAGGATCCCTTCCATCTTAATAAACCACACCTTAAAGATGTGGGGTGCATAGTGATCTCTCGACCCCTCATCCACCCAGACCGTGGTGACGTGGTGCTCGTAAACAAAATTGCATCCGGGGGCTGGCCGCGTGGTGACAGTGGTACTCATATCCACTGGGACGCCGAAGCGTACTGGGTACTGCATCATCTAGGACCTAAAAAGTTAACTACGACGGGTTAAGATAAACTCAGCAAGTTAAAGTCTTAAGCCTCGGTTAGGAATTTCGCTCGCCTTGGGAGTTTAACATACAACCTAATACATCAATCATTGCAATAAAAAGAGAACCCAAAAAGCCGAGGACAGTTCAATAAACAGACACAACCACAAGCGATCCTACTTGGCCTTAGCACACGTGATCTGCAGAAACTGTCAATCATCTCATAATCATATTGGAAGACATGCAAATAATCAAAGCATTGCACAATGTTCACATATCTCAATGTCCACACGTACTCTGATTATTACGACTCTCAAGGCCACGGCACAACTTTATGGTTGGCGGTCAACTAGTCGTAGACTATGCATCGTTCTCTTCCTTGAGACACGACGACGTCGTAGGCTATCTCCATCGACGGCATTCTCGAATGAGCATAGGGCCGCCCACTACCGCAACCCCACAACTGACCACTATCAGGCGATCCATTGGTCACGGCACAACCCCAATGTGGATTGGCGGTCATCTGGCTAAACCGGGCTATCAGTTCTAATCTGATCATGCAACACATCAACAAACAATTCATTCTTATCTTTGTTTTTACTTGGTCATAAATGCCACATAATTCATGCTCACGCGACATACGGTTACTTTGGCACACATATAATGAAATGCGGCAACAAATAACATTCACGTACAATAGTGCAATCCAATTACTCATAGAGAAATTTAATAAACAGAGCAATTTCGATTCCAATCAATCTTCGATCACGCATTTCCTCATTATACACGGGTATAACTAACAATTTGTACTTCAATAAAACATAGTAACCAAGAACACATCAAATTCTAAAAAAAATTAGCTTCTGTGCAAACAGTGCCGTGAACAATAATTCATCCTAAATTAATTAATTAAATAAAAATAAATAAACCTAACCATGATTAAATTCTAACTTTGGTTACTTTAAAACTAACCTTAGTTACTTTAATTAATTAACCCTAGTTACTTTATTACTAACTATGGTTAATTAACTAACCTAGTCAGCCTTAATTAACCAACTAATCTTAATTAACTAACAAGCACACAAATACACTAATTAACCCCTAAGTAAAATTAACCCCTAAACAAGGATTAGGAAATTAGCTCAATTGGGTCGGCAATCCAATGACACTAGCGCAAAGGGGGGAACAAGGGCTACTCGGGGTTAGCTTGAGGACAACAATAGATGACAAACGGTGGCTGAAACGAGCCAAAATAGTATGAAACACTGTTCATGTGGAAGCAGGGCAGCCGGGCGAAAGTGGCCGGACGGGCGGCCGGCGACAACCAAGGGTGGCCGGCAATGAGCGACTGACTCCTTGACTTCAATGGCTCCACTTTGGGTGGCAGCAGCTGGCAAGGGTGGTTTCTGGTGAGAAAACAGTAAGGGCAGCAAGAATCGCAAAAATGGAAGAGAAATGGAAGAGAAAATGAAGAGAAAAAGGAAGAGAGAGAGGGGTTGGGATGTGCGACTGATCTGGGGGGAAAAGAGGAGAGAGAGAGGGTTGGAGACTTGGATGAGAAGCCAAGGCAAGTGGGCTAGCCACTGCTTCGAGGGCCAATCATAACAAAGCAAGAAACAAGCACAACAAAGCCCACTTGGGCAAAAAGGAAAAAGTCAAAAAGAGAAGCCCATTAGGTTGAGAAGGGAGAGAAGCTTGGGCCAACTTGGGCTCCTTTTGGGTTGGGCTGGATGGGCACTAGGCCCATTGGGCCGGCCCACCTACAGGCTCGAAACCCGGTCCAATTTTTCATTTTCCGACACTTTGAGGCGACGTTTCAAAAATCAATGAGGTGACGTCCTAATATTAAGTCCTGACACCCCTAAGAAGTCAGTTCCCAAAATCGGATTAAAAATTAGGGCTAAATTGAGTCGATTGCGACCGTAGTACAATTTGAATTTTTGGGTGCCCCTTTAAGACTTTTCCTCACATTTAACCTATGGTCAACCATTATTTGATCCATGTTTACGTCAATTCTCGAGTCAAGGACGTCCTTCGATTGTCGTGTGATCTCGGGGGCTCAATTGATAATTCCGAGCACCAGATGAAAATGATTTGGTTTAACGTCGTTCGTAGTTCGTATTGAAGTCATGCGGAAATCACCCGCAATTTGACTTCTTACTTCTGCCGAATCGATTTATTTTCGTTTCCTTAATAGTCTAGTGCTTAGGGATATCGTTCCTAGCCCAAGTCCTCATGGTCGAAAGGTTCGTTCCTGATCGGAATCGCAAGTCATACATGTATCGTTTTCAAATCTTTGAAGTTTTTGAAAACTTTGGGATATGGACTTTAGAAACACCTCATCGTTATCCAGATAGAAAGTCACGGTCCGTTTCAATTGCTTAATAACAACTAGGAAGGGGTTCATGTATGCCGATACATAAAAGCTTAAATATTTTAATCAATGGCTTGGCTTGACTTCAAGGGAATAGGAAAGGGTTCATGTATCCTGCCATACTCCTAGCTTCTAGAGAGGCTATTTTTGTGACTTGAACCCGTGACCTTAGGTCACAATGGATGTCGTATGCGTATTTGCTACATTTTTACTTTTTTGGTCAATTCTATGTATATACTTTAAGTAAAATGGATTCGATCTCATTGCAACCTTCTTTCCATGTAAATCTTTATTTCATAAACCGACAAAATCATCATATTCAATACCGTATCACCATATTCAATACAAAATCAGGAAATTTTCTTCAAAATAGTCTGGAGAGATCTCTGTGCAGCCGTAGAATTTGTCAAGCAAATTAAAATTCCATGAAGCAGTAGCCAAGTGCTTGTTTTACATGTTTTCCCTAGCTATTATATATAGCTATAGATCTCCCACTGAAGAATTCACTCTAGAGATCATGGGATTATATGCTCGTGATCCCATTTTATTTTAATTGCTTGTAATATGTCAAATCATAAGTAGCTATGGACTCTAATGTAGGTTCTCAAAGTTATCAGTTCACACAATCAAAAACCTTCAGATGCAAATCAATATTTCAGGTGAGAGTGATGGAGAAATTTGGAAATCAATACACCATTGAAACTGTCATAGACAGAGAACCTCTCCATGAAATTTTATTTTTTAATGAGTCTAGCATTCTCCCTGTACCTTTTTCAAGCTCCAGCAGGTGAGTCTTTTGTTTTTCTCATGTAGCTAATCGACTTTACTTGATAAATATTGGTTTGCTTCTGATTCTCTATTCTTGTAGCAGGAAGAGAACTTATAGGAATTCAAGAGAGAGTCAAAGGATTCTAGAAATATCCAGCAAGAGTCAGCTGATGATTGTGCATGGAAAAGAAGCCTCTTCCCAGGAGTCCAATGCGGAACCTGCTGGTCTAGTTGCTGTTTCAAATATACCATAATCGTCTAATTGGCACAGAGTTAGAAAAGGTCAGTCCACGTTGGAGTTCCAACCTTTTCTTGGAACTTTTATTATAAATCTTACTTTTAATTTGCTGGAAATTTGCCGAAAAGATTTTTGAAGAATATGTATTTATTCTTAAATATGTCTTGATTGATAAAAGAACTTTTCCATATTTACGATCTCGTTGCGAGGAATTCCTTGTGTTTGGCTAATCTCTGAATCCGTGAAAACTTCATGGTACCAGGATGCATATGCAAACCCTTTTGACTATGATTAAGATTTAATGGGAATCCCGATGCTAAGAAAAGAGGGGAGCCCTCAATGAAATAGCGATCTTGCTTCCAACTTGAGCTCCATCTTTAGGTGGATTTGTTTGAGTTGGGCATCTGTATTGATCTAATATATGCTTACAAGAGCTAATTGTTAAATTTCTGATTGCAGATGAGAGGACATTAGGCCCAGATGAAAGAGGTGATTTGGCTAAATCACTTTGAAATGGGTTCTTGCACAGCTCCATTTGATCTGTTGAACCTCTCTCTTGACATATTCCATGTGTAGGCCAATTCTGATTGTACACTCATCAAGTTGTCCCAGATGCATTTGACAGCTGACAAAGCCTTCAACCTAACTATGGAGATCTGATCTGCCTCCTTATCTTTACTCGAGTATATATTGTCAAATTTATCTTCTCTCATAATTTTAGCTTAGTATTAGAACGTGGGGGGTTTTGTTGAAGTGACGATTCCAGAAAGAAACTGCACCATAGCTGTGGAATTAAAGTCTGCTGTGTTGTATGAAGTCTGAGTCACTTCTGAGGTTTGACATGTATCCCATTTTTTGTGCTCACAAGTGCAATAAGTAGGACGATTTTCCAGTACTTGAGACATGCAGTCTCTAAACTGTAGTTTTCTTATGATGATCATTTACCTTTTTCAATCGGCAAGCTAGATTTCTGTAATCTGTTTACTGGCTACAATGAATCATAGATTTTTCCTAGCTAGGAGTAATCGAAGGTCTTTATGTTTCTTTGCCCTCTCCATTGCATCGACATGTCACAGGTGGCAAGATCCTTGCATTGCATGGTGCGCACAGCCTGTGTTTATGTGATCTGTGATGACTGTCATTATTATTGCAATTTAGATATTGTAAAGTTAATCAGCAATTAGAAGAGAAACAGAGCGGGAAGGGAAAAATTTTATAATGAGAGAAGGTATGTGAAGGTAAATTTAAGTAAACATATGCTTTATAACTATAAGGTGCAACATTGTATATAACTAATCAAATAAAGTAAACAACTACTGGCCCTACTAGTCTCTATGATTCTAAAAGCCTATATTAAATCAAAGAATATACGGTACTATGTTCGTGTAATATCTCCTAAGTGAATGATTATGAGATGGGTTGACCGGATGGCCATTTCTAGCAACCTGGATCATAAGAGAACCCAAATTAGAAAGATCGTACGATCGCTGTTCGAAAGGGGCATGGCCATCCTTGTAACGATATGAATCGTGAACTTATTTGTTGTTCCAGTTTTTTAATAAAAAATTCTTCCAAAACAAGGACTTCACAGATGATTCAATATGAAAAATTTATCTCGTATTTTGTTTTCTTGGAGAAATAATGTCACAAATCAATGTCCCAGTGCACAAGACTCCCCCGCACTGCGTGGGTTTAGGAAAGGGCTATCTAGGTATTTGCTTCCTATTTACTTTTTTGGTCAAATCTATGTATTTACTCTAAGTAAATGGATTTAGTCTCATGTAGGTTTCTTTACAATATTTTTTTTTAAACTGACAAAATTACCGTATTCAATACAAAATCAACAAAGTTTCTTGAAAATTGTCTTGAGAGATTTTTGAGCGGTCGTACATTTTGTAAAGTAACTAAAGTTCCATGAAACAGAACAGAAGTCAAGTGCCTATTTTACATGTTTTCCCTAGCTATTATATATAGCTATAGATATCTCACTAGAGTTTTCACCTATCTAGAAATCGTGAGATTATTGTGATATGGTTATTACCTTGTATGATCACCAAAAATTCTCCGTTACTCTTGCTCTGAAATACCTTTCTATTTCAAAGAGCTTCTGATTGTGTGAAATGATAACTATGAGCACCTGCATTAGAGTACACAGACTGTCAATTTCCCCCAACAACCTCAAAATCATAGAATTATGGTCATTGTTTTTATGAGTTGCTCGTATGTGCCATATCATAAGTAGCAATGGAATCTAATGCAAGATCTCATAAATATCAATTCACACAATCAGAAGCCATCTGAGGCAAATCAATATTTTAGGCAAAGTGACGGAGAATTTTGGTGATCAATGCACCATTAAAATTGTCCTAGCACTCTCCCTATACCTTTTTCGAGCTCTGAGAGGTGAGTCTTTTTTTTTCCCATTTAGCTGATCGATTTTACTTAACAAACGTTGGTTCAATTCTGATTCTCTATTCTCGTAGCAAAGAAAGAACTTATGGGGATTCAAGTATTGGTATGCCAAGCGGTGATTATAAAGTGAGTCAAAGGCTTCTAGAATTATCCAGCCGAACTTAGTTGATGATGTGCATGGAAAAGAAGCCTCTTCCCAAGAGGCCCACACAGAATTGACTAGTTTAGTTCCCATTTGAATGGAGAAATGATTATGTGACAATCATTAATCTACTAAAAGAATAACAGTTTATTATGGATCACCAAAAATCAAATAACAAATACTTATAAATTATTTTGGGGCCCACTTCTTTAAAATATTATAATTCATAATAAGTTGTTATTCTCGTCAAAGCCCCTATTATGATAGCAAAACTCTTTTGAATGTAACACAATCTTAAGATTGCTCTGACCTAGACAAAGTCAATCAACCTTGCTATGTCAACATTCTCTTGAACTTTTATCACAAATCTAGCTTTTAAAAGGTTAGAAATTCGTGCAAGAATCTGAGTCTTCTTACTTTGTTTGTTTAGGAACTTTTAAACGCTCATGCATTTCTGCTTTGATCTTTCTTAAGGTGCATTTGTTTTATAGAAAACTCAAGATTTAAAAAACATTTTTCAAAAAACAAATGGTTATATCGCTTAGAAAAATTAGTCAATCAAAAATATTTTCATTATGGAAAACAATTTATACCTAATTATTTCCTTGGGTGATGAAAACATTTTTCTTCGTTCAATTTTATAAGCAATATAAGCAATTATTTTTTGAAAAATATTTTCCAAATGTTGAGTTTTTTGTGAAACAAATGCACAATTAATTTTTGAAGAGTCGTCATTGTTCCTTTTTACAATTTTGATCTATTCTTTTTACATTCCTAAAGTACTTGACCAGTTAACTAAGAATTCTCTCTATAACTTTTGAATAAAACAATAAAAGGGAAAGAGAACTCCATGTTCAATATAAAGCAAAATTTAAGTGGGGTAATCAATTCATATCATCTCCACCATGTAATCAATACTTGTATGATGTTTGCATGTCATTTATCCATGCGGAGATAAAGTCAGATTATTTTTCTTCCATGTACTTTTAATTAGCCAGTTCCAATTGAACCTCTTCAATCTGTTGGGAGCACAAATGTGGTGACTTTTGTAAATGCCTACAACTACCAGGATGCATATGCAAAAACCTTCAATGAAATAGTGATCTTGCTTTGGAGTTGAACTCTATCTTTAGGTGGACGTGTTCCATCTGGTCGTTTGTATATGATCTGATACATGCTTATAAGCTAGTTGTTATATTTCTGATGGCAAATGAGAGGACATCAGGCAAGATGAAGAGGTGATTTGGCAAAATCACGTGCTTTACCGATTATTCAATGTGAAATTTTTTTAACATAACACATTCACATGTGTATCCTGACATCGACATATCCCATGTGAAAGCCAATGACAGTACATTCATCAAATTGTCTCATATGCATTTGACACCTAAAAGAGTCTTCAAGCTAACAAGGAATTCACTTATGATATAATATGTATTCCATGCTTTGTTTTCATTGAGAAATATTTTTTTCCTGAAGTTAAAGCTCTGACTTTACTATAACAAATTGGCTTCCTAGAGCACAAGACTCCCCCCTACACTGCGTGCGTCTAGGAAGGGGTTCATGTATGCACCCATACCCCTAGATTTTAGAGAGGCTATTTTAGGAAGAAATACAAGCCCAAGTGCTAAAACTTAGCATAAGTAGACACATAAGTGCTAAAACTTTCAAAAAGTACACTTAAATGTCATTTTTTTTAAATTGAACATTTAAATGCTAATTTCGGCAAGACTTATCGAAAATCCAACATGGCATTATTTTATTTATAAAATTGGTCTAAATGGATATCGAAAATCTGATGTGGCTCATTATTGGCATTTATTTCTTCTCCGATTTTGACTTTAAAGTGTTCTTTTTAAAAGTCTTAACACTTATGTGTTCTATCCGTGCAAAGTTTTGGTACTTAATGTGTCCACATCTCCTATTCTCGTGACTCAAGACGTTGGGTCACAATGGAGTAACCTTTTTACTACCGCACTAAAGCTCACCCTTAGGGTACCACGATCTAGTTGACATTTATGTAGTTGCTACATATTTACTTTTTTGGTCAAATTTATGTATTCTCTTTAAGCAAATGGATTCGATCTCATTGTAGGTTTCTTTCCATGTACATCTTTATTTTATAAACTAACAAAATCAACATTTTCAATACCGAATCACCATGTTCAATATATAATCGGAAAATGTTCTTCAAATTGTCTAGAGAAATTTCCGCGCCGCCGTAGATTTTGTCAAGTAATTAAAATTCCATGAAGCAGAAGCCAAGTGCCTATTTTACAAGTTTTCCCTTGCTATGATATATGATATATGATAAATAGGTATAGATCTCCCACTAGAGTTTTCACTGAAATCGGAGGGTTTATGATCGTGATACTGTTTTTTTGAATTGATTTCAAGTGCCAAATCATAAGTAGCTATGGGCAATAATGAAGGTTCTCGTGGTGGACCCTTCACACGATCAAAAGCCGCTCGAGGCAAACCCAAATTTCAGGCGACAGTAACGGGGAATATTGGAAATCGATACACCATTGAAACTGTCATAGACGGAAAACCTCTCCGTGGAATTTTGTTTTCCAATGAGCCCGACACTCTCCCTATACCCATTTCGAGCTCCAGCAGGTTGAGTCTTTTGTTTTTACCATTTAGCGGATCGATTTTTACCTAATAAATGTCGGTTCAGTTCTGACTCTCTATTCTTGTAGCAGGAAAAGAACATGTGGGGATTCAAGTACTGGCACGCCAAATGGTGATTGTAATAGTGAGTCAAAGGTGTCGAGAGTTGATGATGGGAAAGCTACTGATGTGGATGATAAAAAAGCCTCCTCTCAGGAGGCCCAGGCAGAACGTAGTCCAGTTCCTACTCCGAATGTAACCCAGCCTTCTGACGGCTCTGGCCTAGACAAGGTCAACCAAACTTGCAGTTCCAACGTTTGCCTGGTGTTTTGACTTGACGTTAGCTAATTTACATATATTAAATTTAGAATCGAAGTTTTAACTTTAAAGAAAAGGAACATGTGAAAGTACAAGTACCTTACGATCACACGTTTGAAACATAGTGTTCGCATTCTTACCGAAAAGGACAAGCAAAGAACCATTCCCTATTTTTCTCTACTCAGAGGTTGGTTATTGAGTAGATTTTTATGCCAATAACCATGTAAAAATTTATATGATCACCGCCAACTATTTCAAAAGTTTAAACTGTTAAGTGAATGTGTTTTAATTACTCTAACATGCCTAATATGTAGGCTGGAAAAATTTGAATATTGGACTTCCAGTTCTAATACCATATGAGATCTTGTGGGAATATTGATAACTGTTCAAAAAGTTTGAGCTTTTTAGATGAATAAGTAGTTTACTATTTAATTACTCTAACAAGCAAGTTGGACCAAAATTCTGATGTAGTAGCAGGGGCCTGACCCCAATCGAAACAATCTAGACCTCCTGTATGTGATATTGTTGCTGGAAGAGATGAAAGAACGGAACAAAAAATTGTTCTACCAAACAGGATTTGGCTATTTCATGCAGAATGTATTTTTGTGTTTTTGTGCTCTTTTGGGTGTTCATAGTCATTACAATGTAATATTGATCATGCGATCATTTTCTGTGCTTTGAATGCAAATATGCATCGTGTCCATTATGGGATTATCTGCCTGCATATTTTGATATTTGTCTTCCTCCTCAGGTTCCTGCAAACCATAAATCTTCACTTTCGGCTTCTGTGAATACCAAAGAGGATCAGATGGATCAAGCTCAAAATCTGAATGTGGAAGTTTCAAAGGAGAGTGTATCCCCATCAGCCAAGGACTCTTTGCCGTGATCTCACAAAGCAAGAATCATATGCGTTGCTGATTATGATATGTAGCTCTTTTCCAGCCTCAAATTTCTATGACCGATCAAAGCATGTTTTGATCTCACACCAGTGCTTGTGAAACAATAATTTCTAGCAATAACTTAATCACAGATCATAGGAATTTTTGTCAACAAAAACCGCTATGTACGAATCACTATATCTTAACGATGGCCGTGACATTGTTTATTAAATATCTTATATTTATTTATTGCATTGTCTACATCACTTGTACAAATCATTCTGTCAAACATGAATTCATTCTTGAATATGTCCCGCTTGTTAAAATAACATTTCGATTTGCCATGATCTCATGGCAAGGAGTTCCTCTTGTTTTTGGCTGATCTCTGAAATTTGTGAAAATTTCGGGATACGAACAATGAATTACCAACCTGTCATTCGTATAACAACAGCAGTTGCCCAGTATCCTTTGTTGCATGGCAAGTCTATCTCCTCGTGTATCATGGAGTCGGAGGACCAAAATCGTCCATGTGTATAGCATTGTAAATGCCTACGCGTACTAGGATGCATATGCATACAGTTTTGACTATGAGTAAGATTAATTGGGAATCCTAATACTAAGAAAAGAAAGGACCTCTCAATGAAATAGCGCTCTTGCTTCTGAGTTGAGCTCCATCCTTAGGTGGATTTGTTCAATTTGGACATCCGTATATGATCTAACATATGCTTATAAGCTAGTTGTTATATTTCCGATGGCAGATGAGAGGACATCATGCAAGATGAAAGAGGTGATTTGGCAAAATCTATTTGAAACAGGTGCTTGTTCAGTTACTTTTGATTGGGTGAACCTCTTGACATAACCCATGCGTAAGCCAATTTCGACCATAGATTCATCAAGTAGTCCCATATGCATTTGACACTTGGCAGAGTCTTCAGGCTAACTATGGAGATCCGATCTGCCTCTTAATCTTTGCTTGATTAGTAATTGAAGTTTGACGTGCTATTTGTAAGTCTGGTTCATTGTGAATCTCATGATGCGGCAACTTCATGACTTCGACATGTATGATCCTTATTATTCTGTCATGAGATGAGACATCAAAATGTTCCTTGTTTAAGAGAAAGCGTTGTATATATAACTGACCAATAACCATTGTCCGCGTTCTATTAATCTTATCTTACTTTACGCGGTATGTATTTTGCTCATTGATTGGCTTGCTACACGACATGTCTTTGTCAAGTGGTACATCTAACACACAAAATACCTTCTCATTGTTTGTGGGGATGGCCAATTGAAGAATTGACGATTGTCTTGTTTATTTAGGTTTTTTGACATTGTTATAATAAGTTTCGCAGAGGGTATAAACTACTTGTTAGTAATGAGTTTAAGGATGATGTGTTGATGTTGGTATAGTAAAGGTGAACCTGTGCATATTTTGGTGTAGGAACATAATAGTGTAAGCCTCCACCTGAATAAGATATTAACAGCAGACAATATAAAGTATGCTCTATCAAGAAATTCAGCAAACAAAGGTCTACTAGGACTAGAAGTTATATTCTTATGATAATTCAGGTACATACTTCTCGCTTTCTATATGCTGAGGATAAAATCTTGGTCATTAGTTAACCCCTCGATCTGCAATGAGTATGGATAAAACGCTTCGACATGTTGGAGTCTCAGAATTTAAGGGACTCTGCTGGATATGCATACGGTTAAAGTCACTTTTAGTAGCGAAGACAGTGGACAAGAGTCGTCTAACCTATGCACTCATTTCGTCACATGTTGTGAACCATTGGTCTCTCACTCACTAATCATGCAATGGACATATCTCGATATTCAGTAGTTATAAGCTGTGGCATTTCATAAATATGAACATATGTGATCGGACAACAAGTTCATGTCGTAGGATTCTCTCTCTCTCTCTCCATGAGTTGTCAAAGATGGAAACGAACGGTGTTACTTGCAAACCAGCACGGCCATATAGTTAAGTCTGTCAAAACTTGTAACATGGTTTTATAAATTGTCAGTCGAGAACTAATCGCTTTGTTGAAGGCAAAAGAATTATACATGCAATGCATAAAAACTAAATCACACCAGCTACTGAAGAACTGTTCAAAGTGTAAACTAAAAAGAAAACATAAAAGTAAGTGTGTTCTACATGAAGACCCGCTCCGACGAATCAGGACCAGTTCCGTCGGAAGGAGCTGCAGTTGCAGGCCTATGGCATGGGCAAGAATCAGCAAAGGATGGCTCTGAATCTTGCATCTGCTGCATCCAATGAACTACTCTAAGGCACATGATGGTCGAAATCCTCCATCGTTATACATACCGCCTCGGCTGGTCCTTATGGCTGCTAGCAAAATACAGCTTTCAGACATAGCGACTAGATGGTCAGCCTAATCTTCTTCATTTCCTAGTATGATGGGGACACTTCAAGTATTAGGTTGTGTATAGATTTTACACCACGATGTTCTAGACACGTGAAATCCGAGAAAAACCAGGAAAATGATATGCTCTCGGCAAGCTTCCCTGCTTTTTTTCTTTTTTTTGAGTAAAATAAAAATAACATTCATTAAACTCGAGCCCCTTTATAAGAGTAAGGAGCATCAAAACACAGGATCTCCCAAAGAGGGGAAGGGGGTTAGCAACCCAATTTAGGGGAAGGGTCTTACATCTAGAGGCTTTTACAACTCAGTCCGCCAATCTATTTGAAGTGTGAGGGCAAAAAATTATTTCTAAACTTATCTCTCTCTTTTTCTCTGTGGGGGGGGGGGGTGGATGGTAAATTTTCGCTTGAATTTTTATGTTTCGGTCTCGGATTTCTGATTTAACGAGAAGTCCAAAGTAAAATGTATGGGATCTCATTACGGTTGCTGCTCTTTTGTCAAACTGCTGGTTGGCCTAGGACCACTGCAAATAATATGAACCAGGAATTTATATGTTGTTCCAGTTTTTTACCGTAAAATCTCCCAAAAAAAAGGGACTTTACTTTTGACATGATATGAAAATTTTCTCTCGTGTTTTGTTTCCGTAGAGAAATAATGTTTTCTTGAAGTTAAAGCTCAGACTTGACATGACAAAATGGCGTCCTACTGCACGCCACTCCGTACTACGTGGGTCTAGGAAGGGGTTCAAGTACACAGCCATGCCCCTAGTTTCTACAGAGGCTACTTTCCACCAAAGGCTCACCCTTAGGGTACCACGACCTAGTTGAGGTCCACATATTAGTTAATTATTTACTTTTCTGTCAGATCTATGTATTTATTCTAAGTAAATGGATTCGATTTTATTTCAGGTTTCTTTCCATGTAAATCTTTATTTTATAAATTGACAAAATCACCATATTCAACACCAAATCACTGTATTCAATATAAAATCAGAAAATTTTGCTTCAAAATCGTCTAGAGAGATTTCTGTGGGGCTGAAGATTTTGTCAAATAATTTAAATTCCATGAAGTAGAAGCCAAGTGCATGTTTTCATGTTTTCCTTTGCTATTATATAAGCTACAGGTCTCCCAATGGAGTTTTCAGTTGTCTAGAAATTGTAGAGTTATGATCATGATCAAGTTATTTTGAATTCCTTGTATGATCACCAAAAATTCTCTGTCACTCTTGCTTGAAATATCTGTCTATTTCAAAGAGCTTCTGATTCTGTGAATTGATATGGGCACTTGCATTAGAGTCCACGTCCTGATACTATTTATTTGGATTGCTTGTGTGCGAAATCAACAGTAGCTATGGAATCTAATGGTTCTCATAGTTATCATCCACACCATTGAAAGCCGTCGTAGGCAAATCAATATTTCGGGCGAGAATGATGGAGAATTTTGGTGATCAATACACCATTGAAACTGTCCAAGCACTCTCCCTATACCTTTTTTTCAGCTCCAAGAGGTGAGTCTTCTGTTTTTCCCATTTACCTTATCATTTTTACTTAGCCAACGTTCGTCCAGAACTTATGGGTATTCAAGTATTGGTATGCCAAATCGTGATTATAACAGTGAGTCAAAGGTTTCCAGAATTATCTAGCTGGACTCAGTTTATGATGGGTAAGCTGATGGTGTGCATGGAAAAGAAGGCTCTTTGCTGATCAGTTTTACATATCAATCGTTGGTCCAGTTCCTGTGTCAACTGTGAATTTCGCATTCTTTATGCTGCAGCAATTCGCCGATTGCAGTCTTATGATCAACAACTTCAATGTAAGATTTCCTGGAAACCTGTCTTGCTAGTGAGGCCATCAATACCAACTTATTAATGTCCTGAGCCCAAGCCGAAGGTGAAGGAATATCGGTCCATAACCGAGCATGATGATTCAGATAACTCGGTTTTTCATCTTTCAATCCAGCAGTGATCTTACTATAATCAAATCTCATTGCTGATTCTTTAGAGCAGATAGGATAGGACAACATTAGGAGCTGGCGTCTGCACACGCTGATAACTTCTACGTTTGGTAGTGTCACCTACGGCCAAATGATTTGCAACTTCTTCGAGGTCTTGTGTATCGGCGTGCAGTGCACAAAATAGGCTTACTGATGTCGCTTGATGTGCGTTGATGAACTAATACCATCTTCTATATTTCTTTTCTGGTTAACCGTGTGCTTTTTTGTTCCACTTGCTGTATCTGGTTGGGGAAGCTGGTGGTTTGGTTCTCCATATGGCATACCCCGTTTTCATGGATTCTTGATCGAAGGTAAACTGATTGTTCAGAAATAGTCTGAACACTTTACTATAACCTGCCATTTACATATCTCGATTTTCAATTCAAAATATGCAGGTTCAAGGAATGTCTGTCCTGGACCCTTCAAGAAATTATTGACGATATGAATGATAATTCGTTGAAATCCGATCACCAAGCTCGAGCTCGAGCTCAAGCTCATTCAAGTTGATGTCTATCCCATCTCTTGCTCACTAATAATGATATCTCGCTGAATCAAATTTCAATCACCCTTGGGGAATTTTTCTGGTTACGACAGATATATGCATGATAAAAATTCATGTCCTCTTATACTTTTTTACATGATCCACTATATTTTTTTTGCTGAAATACACACTTCAGGCTTTCCATGTGCTGACGATAAAATTTCGGTCATGAGTTAACCCCTTAATCTGCAATGAAGATGGACAGAACGCTTCGACACGGGGCTCAAGTCACCTTTTGTAGCGAAGACATTGGACAAGAGTCGTCTAACCTATGCATAACGTCGGATGTTTGGAACCCCATTGGTCTCTTACTGACTGATCATGCAATGGACATATCTCAGTGTTCAACTATCAAGTAGTTATAAAGCTGAAATCATTTCATGGAGACGACATACGTGGTTCTGACGCCAACTTTCATGTCGCGGCATGCTCTCTCTCTTCCTCTCTTCCTCTCTTCCTCAAAGACGCCATGAAAATGAGCAGTGTTGCTTGTAAACCAGCAGGACCATGTACCTGGTCTGTGGAAACTTGTGAATCTGTCTTTCGGTATCAATAGGCAGACGTGGTTTTGTAACTTGTCAGTCGAGAGCTACTCTCTGTGCGATACAAGCAATGGGTAAAAAGACCATATACTGAATCTTGCATCTGATGCATCCAATGAACTCCTCCTTTTTCTTTTTTACCATTTACTTTATTCGATCTGACATCCTCCGATATATGTATATTAAAACATTTCATGGATATTTCATATCGCATCGACTAATCCTTATGACTACTAGCAAAGTTACAAGTTATGTATAGCTTTTTATGTATAATAATTGAATACTCAAGTTTAGTATCATTCGAATTTTTTCATACAATGGTGACACTTGGTAATATCAAGTTGTGTATGGCTTTTATATCAAGATACTCTAGATAAACCAGGAAAATGTTATGCTCTTCTTAGTAAGCCCCTCTCCCTCTCAGCATAAAAATAAAAATAAAAATAAAATAAAATATATTTGCCACTTTGCTCTCCTTAATTCTGCCTCATTTCGAAATGTTCCCGGTAATTCTTGCTTCCATCACAACAATTATATCTACACGTAAGTTACGCATGAATCAAGACTCAAAATCCTCCCATTATCATCCATCAAAAATTAAATAACAATAATTACTTGCAAAACCCGTTCAAAATGTTCAAGCTTCAAACATTAGTGATGTTACCATATCAGAAAACATAATTATTAAGTTAAATGAGATATTATTTTTGTCGAATTTGGCTCCACATTGCCAGCCTTGAAATTAAATAAGTGCAAAATGAATCGCTCAAACTGAAAACCACCTAGATCGGATTTAACCGACCAGTTGGGTCTGATTCTCAAGAGTATTGATTCAGTTTCCAATTCCTAAAAATAGAATCAGTATCCAAGCAGTTCGGCTCTAGAACAATTACATATATTTTTTTCAAAAAAATTAGTAAAATATGAACTAAACATTATCTCATCCAATGACACCATAAGTTGTAACACAATGAATATTCACTTATCATCACTTTTGTTAATATTTTAAGATTTGCCACCCTCTCTCTTTATGTACAGACACTAGTGATCGGTTCCATCGGATGAATTGAACTGGTGGTTGGGTCTACTTCTCGATCCTAAGACCAATCATTCTAATCCTTGATTTCTAATTTTGGGAACCGATTCTTCAGTCTGATTTCAAATTGGAAACCAATCACCTCTATTTAAAATAAATTTATATTGTGGGTTAACTTTTCCTCGTACGATCCTTCTTGATCTTTTACTAAAGGGCCACATTATGAAAATTCTTTATAATATTGAGAAATTTCATAATTTCGGTGGTGGATTAAAATAGCCTTTCATGAAAATTTACAAAAAAAAAATTAAATAACTTATCACTTCTCCTGGACATCTCCTGGGCAGAGAAAAAGAAAAAAAAAAGGGAAAGTTCTTTGCATTCACTCGCAAAAATCCATCCTTTCAACTCGGCTTCCCACAAAGGATACAGCTTTTAGCTGCTTCGTCGACGTTCTTGTTCAGGTCTTGTTGCTCTCTCTCTTCTCTCTCTTCTCTCTCTCTGCATGACACCAAAGAGGAACCCCCTCGATCCTTTAAGCCCGTGCCCTCTTCTCAAAGCTTGAAATCCTGCCCTTTTCTTGAAGGGCTTTCGCCCTCTCGCGCTGTCTCGGACCCTTCTGTTGTCGATTGGTGTTTTCCCTCCGGGAAAAGGAAGAATGAGGTGGGAGAGGGTCCCGTTGACGCAAGCCCACCAGCAACCGGAGCTAGGCAGAGAGGAGGCGGGTGGCCCCGGGAAGAGGTGGGGCCACACTTGCAACGCCATCAAGGGCGGGAGGTTTCTGTACGTGTTCGGTGGCTATGGCAAAGACAACTGCCAGACCAACCAAGTTCACGTCTTCGACACTGGTGGGTCTTGGAGTTTATCTCATAGAGATTCTGGTTTTCCTTCAAAGTTTGCATTTTTTTTCTGAAAATGTCCTCGATTTAGATTGGTGTGCTCTACTTGGTGCTGAGAGAAAGATTGGTTCTTTTTCTTTTTCTTTTTCTGATTTGGACCTTCTGGGGTTTTTTGTCTTTGCGCAATTCTGCTTGTTGGGTTTTTCTAGTTTTTTGTGGTTATAACTCGCTGGTGCCTTTTGTTTGTTGTTGGTTTTTCTTTTCGTCAATGGCTTGGCTCTTGTATCGGCGATTTGTGGCTAGTTTTATGCATTGAATGGGTGAGATGGAAGAGAATTTTTCATGATGTTCTGTGTCCAGTAACTGTTATATGTGGCACGGCTATGACCAATTTTTTCCTGTAATTTTTTCATTGTGAACGATTACTGGAGCTGTTTTTGACTTCATACCTATTTGCATTTTGCTGATGTTTAAATTTACTGCTGGAATTTCGTGAGGGATGGCTCTTGATGTACTTCCAACTTCTGTTGCCTTTTAGTTTTTGAGTCGTGACCTCATGTTCCACTGGAGCTTAGCTAGTGTGGCATGTGGAAGTTGTTGAACTATGAGAGGCGAACTCTTATACCTTAGTCGTTAATCTGCTCTTGCTTGTGTTTGTATGTTGTAATTTTCTTTTTCGGTTATAATTAGTTCTATCTGACTCGCAGTGAAGCAAACATGGAGCCAACCCATGATAAAAGGCACACCACCTGCTCCAAGGGACAGCCATAGCTGCACAAATGTTGGCGACAATTTGTTTGTGTTTGGTGGGACAGATGGGATGAACCCTCTTAAGGATTTGCATATACTAGACACTTGTAAGTTACATTTTCTGTCTCGATTTCTCCCTGCTGTAGCCATACAGTGTCGCCTAATAATGTGTGTATCTTTTTCATGATGCTTGCATTAGCAAAGTTGGGTTCTTTTTAATGTAATTCACAAATCTGTTTTGTAGCTTCTCATACATGGATATCACCGAGTATGGGAGGGGAGGGACCAGAGGCAAGGGAGGGTCATAGCGCAGCACTTGTGGGTAAAAGGCTGTTTATATTTGGTGGGTGTGGAAAATCTCCTGATGATGATGAAGAAGTATATTATAATGATCTCTTCATATTGAACACAGGTACATTCTTTTTAAAAGTCGCATTTCTTATTTGCCCCTAGTTCGTTCCCATTGACATCTATACGTGAAATTTGCTTGTATGTGCATATGAGAGGTGTTGAAGACTTGATTTTCCATCAATGTTGTATCCTCCAACTTCATAAAGTACTCTATCTGTAACATGCGTCATCAGTTACCGCTGCTCGTTAAGTTTTTATTGTTTAGATTGCAGTGTTTTGTATTTTATTTTATTTTTTTAACTTGGGTAGACAAGCATGCTTGTTCATGCATTTCCTTCTCATATTTGCAGAGACATTTGTATGGAAAAGGGCTATGACGACTGGTATCCCACCTTCAGCACGTGATAGCCATAGCTGCTCAACTTGGAAGAACAAAATGATTGTGATTGGTGGTGAAGATGGACGTGATTACTACTTGTCCGATGCCCATTTTCTTGATGCAGGTTGACTGTCTCCTGTAGCCTTTATTAGTTCAAGTGGATAGTGTTTTCTTTTTTTTTTTTTTTTTTCCTCTCCTTGAGTATTTTCTTGTTACTAATAATTTGGCCTTGCTGTTTGTTAGATACCCTGATGTGGAAGGAACTGAATACCACTGGCCACATGCTACCCCCCCGTGCTGGACATTCCACTGTTGCTTTTGGGAAGATTCTGTTTGTTTATGGGGGATTTACAGAGGCGCAAAAGCTATATGATGATCTGTATATGCTTGATGTTGGTAAGTACTTTTTGCTACGTATATGCTTTCTGAATGTCTGCCACAGAGATCATGCAGACATATATGCATTGGCTGAAATGTTCTCAAATTGCTAATTATCACATTCTTACTGGACTGTTTTATATGAAGTCTGTTTAGTTAATATATTTCTAGGTGATGCTTGGTTGTCGTAGTTATCAATCTAAAGTATATTTTCTTTTCTTTTGGGATGTGAGCGGTACATTGGTGTGCTAGATGAACTTCTGTGTCAAGAATAGTGCCTTTTTTGTTGTCCGGTCAATTTCATATCCAATGATCAGCTAACTTCATTTAATCATTCAATGTTTTTGGAAACTAAAGTGTGAGCTGATCATCTTTTTTCTTCTTCTAATTTATTCTATCGCTTCGTTGCCTTTGAAAAGCAAGGGAAAGTAACATAAGCACGCTTTTTGTCTCATCAACCAAAACGCATGTCCTCATGTTGGCTAACTATTTTGCTTGACTGTTACTATGATTTGGCAGAATCTGCTATATGGTCCAAGGTGACAACTGCCAGTGCTGGACCGTCTGCCAGATTTTCTATGGCTGGGGACTGTCTGGATCCAGTAAGGAGTGGCGTTCTTGTCTTTGTGGGTGGTTGCAATAGAAGTCTTGAGGCTCTTGATGATATGTATTACTTGCACACAGGTTCAAATTATATTTTATGGATCTTCTGTTGGTAGTTTATGCTGGTTTTCAGAACCCAAGATATGTATCTTGAGTTGATTTCCTATTTCATTTCCAGGACTCACTAGGGAACAGGAGCCAAGGCCTGAGAAGCTATCCTTGAGGAAGAAATTGAAGCTGAAGTGCCAAGAACAAAATTTGTCTCTAGGACATGATAAAGCTTTGGTGCAAGTTGGGGTGACCACAAGTGCATTTCAACCTGTGCCACTATCGATCTATGGTCAGCCAGGTCAGGACCTGATATATGTTTACTTTCATGTTCTTGAATGAGGATTTGTTGTTGGGAGAAAGAAATGTCTGTGGAGATGGATTGTTTATTTCAATTTTATATTTTTTTATGCAGACTTGAAACTATCTTTCCTGATACCTTTTGTCTCTGATTCTGTAATATTTTTCCTTGTTACTTTTGGGTCTTCGATTTCATATCCTCCCATAAAGCTGCCATAAATCATTCTTGTAGATGATTTATGAGGTCATATTAATGCTTTGGTTTGGGGGCAGGGGGTATTAAATCTGTTGAACCTATGCATTTTACCCTGTGCCTTTGTTAAGGAGTGGTAACATGCATAATGATATAATCTCATATTTAGTGACAGTAAGATAACAAGCTCTTATTCCTTAAGCTTGCTCAGTCTTTTCCTGTGGATGTTAATTTTTAGAAGTTTTGAGCTTCGTTTTATAGCAATATTTGCATACTTTGTGGCATTCTCTCTGTGAGGACGCTGTTTGCTTCATTTTCACATTTTTCTTAGTATTGGCTTTAGATGCTGTAATATCAGTTGCGTTTATGTAGAAAATGATCTGGTTGCTATTGCTTTATTCTTATAAATATATAGTGAGTGAAATGTAATCTAAAATGGCACTACTATGTATCGTGATTCAAGGATTGATATTTAAAGCTGTAGCTATAATAGGTGACAAGTAGCTGGAGATGCTAATAACCACTTATTCTTTTACATACCTGTTGTCTTATGCTTATTTCAGAATAGCATTTATATCAAGATTCAATCTCCGTGGATAATAAAATTTGAAAGTGAACATGACCTCCTAATTTTCACAAAATGGCTTTTTTTTTTAATTTTATTTGAAGATTCTCCGGTTTTTCCCTCCTGATCAGCCAAAGTATAGCCACAGGGATCAAGTGGAATTTTTTTCTGTTCCCTTTGTTAATGCATATGCCAAACAAAGCTCTTAGCTCTTCTTTGACAGTCTCTGCACTTCCTTACTGAATGCCTCAACCGACCAAACCAAATTCCAAAGCATACTTGACCAACCACAGTGTAACGATAGATGGTCAACAGATTTCACTGCCTCTTGCAGAGGCAACACCTATTTGCCAAGATCTGACCTCTTTTTTGCATGTCGTCGAAAGTATTATTCTTCCCCAAGACACTTCCCGAGCAAAAAAAAAAAAGGGAAGCTTTGATTGGTCTTCTTGTTTTCCATATTGATCTCCAAAGAAATCATCCTACCCTTTCTCCTCTATTTTCATGCAAAAATGCCTGTGATAAGAAATATGGTGAACACCCCATTTTTGGTCAATTTCCATTTTACAGAATTGATACCCTTAAGGTTCACCTTTGCATTCACTACAACATGGAAAGAGGTTGGCCACTTCCTACAACTCCCTATTGTTATTATTTCTGATCAATGCAATACCGCAAATGATCTTGCCATTTACACAACTCATCCAAGATTGAGTAGTCAGTTCTTTGCTTCTTGTAATTCTAAATAACCTATGAAACTGAGTTTTCGAAGGGATTGTATAGCACCAATCATAATGGCGATATAGAATAGAACCCCACTAAGGAGAATAGAATACTTTTCATTGAAGAATCCTAGTGTTGCTTATCCATTTCCAGACTCCCACCCCATGTTGAACCCTTCCTTGCTTTGAGATCCATCTTCTATCCTTTGTGTGTATATTGCTATTAGACTTGTCTCCAAAAGTGATTCTTCTAATTTAAAAGTCTCCGGAGCCATTTGCAGAGAGAGCATTATTACAAAAGGACCGAGATCATACTCTTAAACCATCTCTACATATCAACAGATTGACTAGACCCCCATCTCACCAGCTTATATTTGCATCTGTCATCTGTACTGCCCCTCAAGAACTTCCTCCTAATATCATGTAATCTTTTCACAACAGTTGCTAGGATTGGAAAGGGAGAATAAAGTAAACTAGCAAGTTCAAGTGCTCTTAATAAATGTGATTTTTCCTTCCTTGGAAAGATAAGGCTTTTTCACCCCACGAGCCTCTCTCAAGCTTCTCTGAAGATGGGATTCCACATCAATTTGTCTTGGAACTTTCCCCCTAGTGTTTGTTTCAGAATTAGAGTTAGAACTAGTGGAATTACCGATGATATGCGTAGTATAGTGATATTTGTGAATTTGCTGGACATATTATGCACGACTTTGCCAAAACTATGTTGAAAGGGAGAGGGTCATACCTGATTTCATTGCTTTATCAGCACTACTTGAATCTAATTGTTTCAACTCTATTAAACAAAAGGTCTACCCCAAGGATAAGTTGTATGTCTCTAAACTCCATATTACTTCGAATTCATCTATCAAGCCCCAAAATATCCAGACCATGGGCATACAGATATAAATTCAGTTGCAGAATTAGGTTATAGACTACCAAAAAGGTTATATGACCAAAAAAATATCTAAAAATGGGTCATTGCTTGGTGTTTGAAAGAAATGCTTTGCTATGATAATCTACAGTATCCTTTTTGCAACTATGCTCTGCTTGCTAAGGATCTAATTGGTAAACTCTGATTTAAAATAAAATATTTGAGTGAGGGTGGGTGGGTGCGTGCGTGCGTGCATGTGTGTGTGTGTGAGAGAGAGAGAGAAGGAGGGAGGGATATAGATATAGACATAGATCTCTCAGTGGAGTTTTCACTTATCTAGAAATCATACGAATATGGTCGTGATACCTCTTTTTTTTTTTTTTTAATAGCTTGCATGTGCCAAATCATTAGTGTGGCCTCTAATGCAGGTGCTCATAGTTATCACGCCTACCAATCAGGGAATGTCCAAGGTAAAAAAATATTTCAAGCGAGGGTGACCGAGAATTTGGGTGATCGGTACACCATTGAGACTGTCATAGATGGAAAACCTCTCCGTGGAATTTTATTTTCCAATAAGCCTAGCGCTGTCCCTACACCTTTTTCAAGCTCCAGCAAGTGAGTCTTTTGTTTTCCCATTTGTCTGATTGATTTAGTTAACAGATGTTGGGTTTAGTTCTAATTTTTTATTCTTGTAGCAGGAAAAGAACTTATGGGGATTCAAGTATGGGTATGCCAAATGGTGATTATAATAGTGAGTCAAAGGTTTCTAGAAGTATCCCACCGGAGTCAGTTGATGATGGGCAAGGTGATGATGCGCATGGAAAAGAAGCTTCTTCCCAGGAGCCCCACTCAGAACCTGCTGGTCCAGTTCCTGTTTCAAATGTGACACAACCTTCTGATGGCTCTGACCTGGACAAGGTCAGTCAATTTTGCAGTTAAAATGTTCTCTGTACCTTTATCACAAATCTAACTTTTGATTGGCTGGAAATTCACACAAAAGATTTTTGGAGAGTCTGATTCTTTTGACTTTCTTTGTTTTAGGAGCTTTTAAATGTTGGTGCCACATGTTTTAATCTTTCTTGGTTTTTGAGGAGCTCTTATTGTTGTTTGTGGTTTTCACAATAAGAAAGGAACATGTGAAAATACGCATCTCACATTTGAAGGATAATGTTCACATTCTTGAAAAGGATAAGCAAAAAAGCTTGCAGAAGCAGCTTGATTTTATCCTAATCTTCTCTGCTTGAAGGTTGGTTATGGGTAGATTTTGATGCTGATAGCAAGTTGGACCAAATTTAGACGAGTAGCAGGGGGCTGACCCCCAATTTTAAATATTTTAGACTTCCTGTATGTGACAATCAAGTTGGCAAGTTAGCATATTACAGTGCCTTTATGTGATTCTGTTGTTGGAAGAAATGAACTCAGAATAGCAAGGAACAGAAATTTGATCTACCAAACATGATCTTGCTAATTTATGGACAATGTATATATGTGGTTTTGAGCTCTTTTTGGGTGTTCATAGTCGTTTGTTGTACTGTGATATTGGCTGTTGCATTATTTCCTGTGCTCTGAATCCAGATATGCGTCCTGTGCCTTATGGGATTATTAGCCTGCATAATATGATTTTTGTCTTCCTCAGGTACCTGCAAACCAAGAATCATCACTGCAGGCTTCTATAAATTCCAAAGATGATCAAAAGGATGAAGCTCCAAATTTGAATGTGGAAGTTCCAAAAGCAAGTGCATCTCCACCAACCAAGGACTCTGACTTAATCCCACAAATTAAAGGTATGAACTTGAGGATAAGTATCATCTATGTTGCTGTTATCCAGCTTCAAGTTTCTACAGCTAATCAGAGCATGTTTGATTGCATGCCTATGCTTGGGAAAAAATTGTTTTTTGCAGTAAATGACTCAGATCATAGATATTTTATTCAGTAAAATCTTCTGGGTATGCTTGTCTCCATGATATACGAACGACGGTCGTGTCAAAACATATATATATTGGATCTTCTATTTCACTTGTGCATTATCATTTGGGCACACATGTATTCATTCTTGAATATATCTTGATTGTTGGAATAACTTCTCCATTTTCCATCATCTCATGGTCAGCTCCTCGTCTTTGGCTAATCTTTGAATTTTGTGAAAATTTTGGGGGTACAAACTATGGAGTACCTCCATTGTTATCCAGATAGACAGCCACAGTGTGTTTCAGTTTGCCTAATATCCTGTGATTGCCGCATGGCTTCACGTATCATGGAGTCAGAGGACCAAAATTATGCATACAAGGATGCACACGCAAACACTTTTGACTGATTAATATTAACTGCAATCCTGATGCTTAGAAAAGAAAGGATCCCTTAATGAAATAGTGGTTTGCTTTGGCATCGAGCTCCATCTTTAGGTGGATTTGTTTGATTTGCTATATTGATATGATTTGATACATGCTTACAAGCTAGTCGTTATATTTCAGCAGATGAGAAGACATCAGGCCAAGATGAAAAGGGTGATTTGGCAAAATCAATTTGAAAGAGGTTCTTGCACAATTCCTTTCAATTGGTTGGCCCCCTTCACGTGTTCCCGTGTAAGCCAATTGCAACTGTACATTCATCAAGTTGTCCCAGATGCATTTGACAGCTGACAGTCTTCAAGCTAACTATAGAGATCTAATCTACCTCTTGATCTTAGCCCGATTAGTTATTGTCAAATTTCTCATAATTTTGTTCTTAGTCTTAGTAAGCATGTAGGGGCTTTTGTTGAAAGTGGCAGTTCCGGGAAGAAACAGCACCGTAGCTGAGGAATCAAAGTTCTGCTGCACCATTTGAAGTCAGTTGATCCTGACTCTTGTTATGCAGCAGCTTCTTGAACTTGACATGTATGACCCATCATGAGATGAGACATCAAAATATTTCTTGTTTGTGAAAAAGTTTTTCATCGGCTGGATGGATCACGTAGTAGTAATGGCATGGTGTAACTGATTAATGACCACTGTCCGCTTGGTGTTAATCTTGTCTTGCATTAATGACCACTGTCCGCTTGGTGTTAATCTTGTCTTGCTGGGCGCCATGCGCATTTCACTTTGGCTTGCTACACAGCATGTCACTGCCGCACAATGTATAAAATGCGCAACACCTTCTCATTGGTTGTGGGCGAGGAATCGAAGCATTGACTATTGTCTTGTTTAACAAAGTCATGAGAAGCTTCACAGGAAATACAAAGTACTTGGCAGTGATAAGTATGACCAAGGATGATGTGTTGATGCGTACTTAGAAAACATAGAAAAGAATGCTCTAATTAGCAACTCGGCAAACAAAGTTCTATAACCTTCTATATTTTCCATAGTAGCTTTGCTGAGCTGTAGTCGTTAAGGCCATAGCCAAAGTAATGACCGCCATCAACAAACTGAGAATTTAGTTGGCTTGTTGGGCATGAGGCAGCTCATGCATTAAAGTTCTAGGAGTCATGATCAGCTGGGTAAAATCCAGAAAATAAGTGTAACTATATAATACATGGTGGCATAACGAAGGCAGGATCTACTTGTAGGCTAGACATCATGATAGTCAAAATTTATCCAACTTCAAGAGAAATTCCCGCTAAGTAATAAATCGTTGGGGGTCATGGCACATCATTTGCCATTGCCACCACCTCCAAACAGGTAGTCCAAGGAAGATCCACCACCGGGGGCAGCGTGGACCTTAGTCGAAGGCCGGTCCTGTACAAAGAAGTTCTATGGTTTCAGCAGTCTGGTGCAAGTAAGGAAACTGAAAAAAGGATTCGGAAGGCATGGAAGATCTGCAAAAAGTGCACTGAGAGAAGAATAGAAGCCAGAAACAATTGGGAAACCAGGCCTTAAGGATGAAGATAGCTTTCGCCGCTATTAGCGCTAATAATGGCAGAGCACCACGACAAACCCAGCTAAAATTGCAGACAATCAGGACAACCAAAGTGGATTAAATACTTCGGATTCAAAGCAATCACCCTCAAGTCAAAGCATTAAAACATTTGAATTTCCTAGTTATTCACACACTGAAAAGTTGCCACCAATCTTGATTGACTGCTATTTCAATGACTGAAGAAATCACCTATGTGCAGCACCTAGCTCCAACGATTTGCAGATATTGATGAGACCATCAATTTAAGCATGGACTTGGCATCGATTCAAAATTTTTTCATCAATGAAAGTTTGGTTAGTTCTACACATGGTAAAAGGGAAAATCTATGGCGAGTTTCCAGGCAAAGCTCGCTAGGCATGCATTCTATAGTCCACGACTTCTTCCAGGTAGAAACCTGTAAAGACTTTATCCAGCCAAAACATAAAGTCGATACATGAAGGTTGATTTGTGATCTACATATTTTCAGTTTTCAACCAAAAACATTCACAAAAAGCACTGAGACATACTCACAAGTCGCGATTGCTATCTCATCCTCTGAGATAGAGCAGATCCAGCCTTAATTAACTACATGTCATTTTGTCAAGGTTTAAATCTCGGAGTACAACTCACACAAGATAGATCCTACTAATGCCATCCCATTAAATGATACCGGTATTTCAACACTCGCATGGGGTAGAAATAGGATAAGAAGAGATTAAACAACATTTTTCAACCGCATCATACCGTGATGAAGTTGCCGCAGTTTTGACCATCAGCGCGGAAATAGTTGTTTGCCTGGCTCCCCTGAATGCCCGCTGGAATCTGCTTTGTGACATCTACTGGTGGCACAGAAGCGGTAGACTTGTGAGAAGTTCCATTTCTAGTGTCAGGTACCTTGGTTGGAGCTCCTCCATTATGTTCAGTGGGTTTTGGAGCCTCTCCACTGCCAAAAAGGTAGCCCAGAGAACTTTGTCCCCCACCAGCACTAACTCCACGACCCATATTTTGTGACTTGAATTTTACCTACATGAAACCAGGATAACAAAAATTGTATAAGTTCCAGAGAATACACTGTCAAAGGATTATTCAGAATAAAAACAGCAGGAGATTCAGTCATAGGAACTGTGTTAGCTAAACTAGAGCAGCACTCTATATATGAACTGGACTCACCTTTCATAGCCATTAGGTCTACAATACAAAACTCGAGTCGAAAAGCATCATGGATGACACATGTACATATGAAGCTGAAAAAACCAATGATTAGCACGTGATTGCTTAGTAGGTAAAATAGTTGCTAACAAAAGGTCTCCTCTCCTTTATCTTGTTAGGGACATCAGGAAATTAAATATTGATGATATAGCAATCCATTCCCGACAGCCATTCCAGAAAGTTCCTACCCTATGACCAGTTATAACTTGACACGATGACTCCATGTCCTCATGACATTAGCCACAGCCACCAGCTTAATACAGCAGGATTGGGTCTAACAAGGAATAAGCTCCCACTAGTTGCATAAACATAGGCAACTGCGCTTGAGGATAAACTGTTAATCATCGTGATATCATGATGAACGTGCCTTCATTCACCTACCACAGGTTTATTGAGTGTCAACGCAGTTTGTGATGAAATCTAGAACCTCAACTTCTGTAAAGAACAAAGAACCAGAACAAGATTCCAGAGGAAAAATGAATGAGCAAGTGTACAATAGACTGATCATCTGAACAATGTACTTGTAGCATTCATAAAAGAAGAAAAGGAGCCATCACAAGCGACACCTTTGACAGTTTGGCTGGTTATTAGCCTAAGAGTTGGTCACTTCACTACTGCGACAGCAAATGCCTTTAGTAATGAAGAACATTAGCTTCAGATCTTCCGCCTATGCAGCATTTATCTCCAAAAGCATCGCTACATGCAAAACACCAGAAGCGGGTGCTTCCCAGACCCCAGACCCAGAATGCAGCATCATTACGAAAGACCAAGAACCAACCCTCTTCGCAAAACTCAACAACAACCAATGTACGGGCATCTTGCGACACCCTTTTCCTTCCCACCAGCAAAAGACTCGAAACTGGGTGCTAGATTAGGGCACTTTCTTCAAAGGGTCGTCCGAGCCGCGTGGATCCAGAGGACCCATGTCGACCAAAACAAGAACCAGGCAGAAACAACACCGACCCAGAACCCAAAAACCCAAAAGAAGAAAACTTCAAAATCCCACAGCCCCCTCTCGGCCTCAAACAATACCGCAGAAACACACCAGCACGTTTGACGCAAGATACATTGACGAAAACGGGGGAGAAGAAGCGGGCAGAGGGGGGGGACGTAGAGTGGGAAGAAGAGCCCCGGCCTCACCTTCTTCTTCTCCTCCTCCTCGCGCCCCTTCGGCTCGGATCTGAAGCGAACGAAGCCAAGAAACGAAACGAGAGAGAACGCCTCTCGTCTTCTTATTTGAAATTCGTGCCGGTGCTGTAGAGCTCACATGTTTTGAATCGAGCAGCGTCTCGGCGTGCGAGCGAGTGTGAGACGGAGCAGCACTCCCATCGTGAGGAGATAACGAACGACTCGCGAATTTCACGTCCGGAATGAAAAAACAGAAAAGCACAAACGTTAGTGACCCCCCCCTGGCTTGTCGTGGGGCCCAAGGCCCCACAAAACCAAATTTGAGATGTTTTCTTTTTAAGTGATATCATTTACTGAGAAAATATTAATGCCAACGTGTGAAAATCATAATCCACTCATCGGGCGACACGTGTCGCCGAGCCCTTTCGCTACCAAGACCTCTAACACCCTCACCTCTCCCATCCCTCTCAAAGATTTTTTTATAATTTTTATATTCTTTTTGAATTTTTTTATTGATTTTTCTATTGTTTTCTTTCTTTTTCTCAAACCAAGGACCACTTGGTGCCACGACTCCAGTCGCCAGACGCTGTCCTTCACCGTCGTAGAAACACGACCACCTGCCGATTGACATCGGCCACCGCCATCTTTTTTCCTTTGTTTTTTCTTCTTCTTCCCTTTCACTCCGACAGGGACGATAACATCTCCTTTAGCACCACCACCGCCGTCTTAGTCCACCACCGTGCCGCCATTTCAATCCTTTGTCGTCGAGCTCAAGCTGGACCGGCGAGCTTGGGCCTCAAATTTTGGATCTAAGGTTGAGCGAGCCCTAGATTTGTGATCTGGAGCTTGGCTCGTCCTCAAATCTGAGTTGATTCGGGGTCAACCAAGGTCGGTTTAGCCAACGAACGAGGCAGAGGCAGTTGTATGGTTCATCGACGTGGCGTGGGGCCTCGACCTCCTGGTCAACTCGTGCATGAATGCAAAGGGTGCAAGAGGAGTTGGACAGGAGGTGGCGGCGTCGGAGGTTGGAGAAGGAGTGGGCGAAGATGAAGACAAAGATGAGGTCGAGCTCAAGGTTGAGGTTGAAGAAGGGAACTAGGGTCGGCAGAGGAGAGAGAGAAGAACAGCATGAGGGGAGGGAAGAAGAAAAAAAGTAGAGGAAAAAAAGAAGGGAAATGTGGGGCCCAATCGACATTTGCCTTCTATATACTTACAACGAGGTGGGGCCAAGGCAACACGTGTCGCCTAGTGGATGGGGTGTGATTTTGACACGCTGGAATCCCACCCATACCCAATATTTTCTCTCATTTTTCGACAATAATTTCTAAATTATTCATATTTAGACGGACACTGATTTCCTTGTTTATATATTGAAAATATGAGATATCTTGATAACTTATCAAAATATCTAACTTTGAAATCATCTAATAAGTCATTTGTCACTTTTTAATTTGAACTCACATCTCTTCATTTTCCTCCTAGTGCTTTAACCATTGTGTCATTATTATTTTTAACCTTGCTTGATTGTTCTTATCCCTTGATAATTCACATGTGGTAGGGGTAATCGATTTCTGGTTTGGTCCAATTCCAAAGTGAAACCGAATATCAATTCCCAAAATTTGGAATCAGGGATTGGACCGGTTTGTCCCATTAGGAACCGATCCAATCTAGTCCAATGGAAATGGTTACTTTTTTCCCCATTAGTTTTTTTCCCACTACTTGAAATCATACCAAAATAATGTTTAATTGATATTATACTAATTTTTAAAGAAATGAAAAAATATATTTAGTTAGTCTGATTTGGTCCGATCCAAGTGGTTTGTTTTGCACATTCCTAACATGGAGTCTTCCAAGTACACTTTCTTTCTTGGTCATATAAACCCACCACAAATTCTTTAAGTTTCAAAAGAACAAGAATTCTTGTGTCACTTTCCTCTTCAATTTTCACTCCCCAACCTCTCGAGTAAAAAATAAGGTTTAGAAGGTGAATTTATTAATTTTATTTTCTTTATATCAAAATAGTTTTTTTTTATTAGTAACATTGAGGTATTGTTAATCTCTGTTCTTGTTCATCTTGCTTTGAAGGTGGTTGAGGCTTTGAGTTATCCAAATCTTTATTCAAGATAAGTGAAAACTTTAGGGATTAAGCTAGATTGATATCACGATATGCCAAGTACTTTTGACTTGATTGGTTGATATTTGTTAATTTGGATTGAATTTTGGTGTTAAGTGTCAGCAAGTTTTGATGGTGGCATGTTGAGTTTTTGTGATTATTGACTTGTATTGATGAGTTTTACATGTCTAGGAAGTGTTTGATGGAGTTCAATGAGGTTTGGTAGCATTTTGGATGGGAAAAATGTGACGATGTAGAAACTGACGTCGATTTTGAGATTATGGTGCATTTAGTTCAGCTTTCCCACGAAACTTTGAGTCTCCAAAGCCACTCGGGAAAATGGTGGGATGTTACCCTCGTTGTTCAAAAACTACCCTCACATTTGCCAGAGTTGACAAGAGTTGATATTTTTTATAAAGAGAAAAAGAAAAATTAAACCCAAAAGCCTTTTACAAAAATAGATTTGCCTAACACTTTTTATGTCAAAATAGCTTTGCAAAATTTTTTTTACCAAATGCAATTTGCATCTCCCCAAAGCCTTTTAGGCCAAAACCATTTACATTTCCCTAAAACCCATTTTAGAGTTGAACCGAGCGCAGGAAACTAAGGCTGCGCATGGTAACCATTCTATTTACATTTTACGGAATAGAAATCCGTTTGGTAAAAAAATTTCATTTCTATTTCGGAACAAATTTCTATTCCAGGAAATAGGTTTGGGTAAAATCGAAACACAAATTTTTTACTTTTCATTTGAAGCAGTAAATTAGAAATTGTTTCTCTCTTTTTATTTCTCACCCGAAGAAATTTTTTTTCGTCCACCGCTCACCACCACCACCACCACCCTCCGCCCACCGCCGGTGGGCGGCGGCCGGCAACCCGGCGGTGGAGGATGGCGGCGGAGGACGCGCCCGGCCAGAGGACGGCGGCCGGCGGACGGGCGGTGGTGGGCGGCGGCCGGCCGGCTCCGCCGCCACCGTCCTCCGCCCGATCGCCGCGTCGCCGTCGCCGTCGCCGGTCGCCGGTCGCCGGTCGCCGTCGCCGGTCGCCGTCGCCGCCGCCGCCGCCGTCCGCCCTCCGCCGCCGGCCGCGCTCCTCCCATTATCGCCGCCACTTAGAAAAGTAACATTTTTTTGATTATCAAATGAATTTCTATTTCAAAAGTAGAAATTTTTGTCGTTATCAAACGCGTTTTTGGCTTAGAAACTCATCCATAAATAGAAATAAAAAATCTATTTTCGTTCGAAATGATTTCGGAGGCGAAAATGTTATCATTCGCGCCCTAACAAAATTGTTGATTTTTGACTATGTGTTGGTTGACTTTATCAATTTGTCAATTTTCTGATTTAGTTACCAATTAACCGTTCATAATAGCCATTTTTTGTGTCAATAAGAGTAAATTCAATTTTCATATTCCTCAAAAATGAGAAATTATAAGAATTTGCCTAAATTTTAGAAAAATGGAATTATAGAATAATTGATTCCAATAATCTATGAATTTGAGAAAATACACTATTAAATGATGATAGTTTGGTGATAAGAGGATGAAGGTGTATGTACTGAAGCACGCGTGACCACTTAAAAAGAGGTGTCATTTGTTCCAATGTCTTGCACATGATGATGTTAGCCATCGACTGTCGATTTTTGAAAATGGGTGTTGATCCCATGCGAGGAATGTTGCAAGACTTTGGTCACGTTATTCACACTACTACTATACGATTGCATATGGAAATTATAATAGTTTCATCCCCCACATATTAGTAGCGATAATGTCCTGAGATGTCTCAAGAGTTGGGATACCCATGAGTCAAGATGCCCCACTAATCGAAATGAATTACCAATGACAAGTATTATATCATGTATGTATATCGATAAGTTACTATATGATAGTCGTGCATCACAAAATACTATGTTATTTGCTTGAGTTTGAGTGATGATCATATGCAACATTGTTCAGTCATTGTCATTAGCATATCATGATAGAAAAGGAATTACACCTACTACATAATTGCTTTGTACTTGCCTTGAATTTACATTGTCTTTGTCAATACTAGTGATAGAATATTCAAATATTAAATCGTGTCATCTTCTAATAATTTAAATTTTTAGAACATATGGCAATAATTCTATAAAATCTCACACGGTATCAAAAAAAAAAAGGTCATAAATTCAAATTTTTCCAGACTCCTAATTGCCTCTCAAATTCACACTTTAAGTTTAATACAAAGTCTAGTCTATGCATGAGGTAGCTTGAGCTTTTTAACCAGTTGGCGTGACTCGAGTAGTGTAAATTTAATGTATTCCCATCGTTTGTATTAACGTAGGCCTACCAGAATTAATCTCTCGTCGTTTTATTGCATGGTACACTGACATTAATAGCAAGGCGGTGAGACCAGGATTTGATGTTCATGGGAATGATGTAATGTTGCCAAAAGTCATTAAGCCTTGGGTTGAGCGTTGGTTTGGATTACAATTTGGTTCAGAATATGTGTAGTGTGGAGCTAGGTGACCCAGCTTGTTCCGAGACTTGTACCATGTTGTTGTTTTTTTTTGGAAGTCATATGTAGGAGTGATCGGTTCACAGTTCCTAATTGGGAATCGGGAATCAAACCATTTGGTTCTATGACTGAGAACTGAATCAAACTATCAGTTCTGATCCGGTCCGATTTGGTTTAATGAAACTGGTCACTTTTTTAACTAAAAAGTGGTTGTGTATAACGAGAGAGTGTAATAAATCTTAAGATATTGACGAAAGTGATGATGAGTGAGGAGTTATTGTGCCGTAGCTTATAGTATCAATGGACTGGATAATATATAATTCATATTTTACTAATTTTTTTAAGAAATAAAAAAAGTATATAGTCGGTACAGTACAAATAGGACTGTCTGGATATTGGTTCCACCTTTAAAAATCAAGGATTGGACCGACACTTTTAAGAATTGGACCAAAATGACCCGTCCAATCCGATCCGGACGGTTCCTAATTTGGTCGGTCCATTTTGTACAACCTTAATTGTATAGGGGCATCACAATCCAAGCTTGACGCAAGTTGAACTTGATTGAGCTTGCGAGCCGCCAAGCCCAACTCACCATTGGATCTATCCTCAAGTACAATTCTAGCATTTAATGAGTTTTACGTCCCTCGTACATGCATTGGCTAATTAGTAGAGTACTTTATTGTGTTCTCATGAGATGATTCGATTCGAATAATGAGCTACTTTCAAAATTTGAAGTGTAGGCATGTCCATAACATTACCTGTGCCAAATAGAAAATCTTATGCTATTCTAAGAATATTATGTAATGTTTTCTCCTTTTTTACTATCGATGAAGCAGTTTGATAAACCAATTATCCATTTTCGAGTAATATCGTGATTATAAAAGGAAGGTGATTATTTTAAAAGAAATAAAAGCTTAGCAAAAATTTAATTTAATATTGCGATATATCTGTTAAAGATAATCTAAAAATGCAAAACAGTCAAAGTTTGCAATTGTTACCTTACTTATAGATGCATGAAACTACCGTTGTTATAGTAAATTGTACGTTTAAATTATGTGAATCTCGCATAAAATTCAGGGGTAACACTAGCAAAAATTTTCAAATTAATATATCCATGACACATTTATTTAGAAATATTTTTCGTGCCACATAAAAAAAATCTAAAATAGGCACACCAGTGACAAATTCACCATCCGTCAGCCCTCTAATATTCATGTTAAATCGGTAAGATGGAAACACACGTGGCAAATACACTTGTCTAACATGAAAGTTCGGCATAAGTAGCTCTCAGAAACAATGTCATCTTAGAAAATGATCTCGAAAAGGGTTATGAAACTTTGGCTATCTGAGGTCGAGTATTTATACTCGTTGGCAGCGTATCTCTTGGCAAGCTTTGCCAAGAAAATGCCAGCTCCACAAGATGCTCGTTCTAGAGCGAAGAATATGCGAAGCGTCGCAAACGAGAAAATATTCAGTGGTTCGAAATCACCACATCATCCGCCTACGTGGCACGCGTGAGCTGAAGTGGCTCCACTCAAAGGGCGACATGTGGCATCACACGTGGAATAAAAGAAAGAACGTGCAGGCCTTTTTCTCTTTCCTCTTACTGACAAACTGAGAAAAGACAGAGAGCAATGAATGCGCTCTCCCGCTCAAAAAAACCCTCACTCCTGGTTTCAATTTTCACTTCTGGTTTCAATTTTCAAGGGTTATCTCTCTCTCTCCTAACGTTCTTCCCTTCTCCTTCCTTCGTCTTCCTCCCTCATCAGCGACGACCCAAGCGAGAAGCTCACTCAGAATCAGTAGCAACGGACCCCGGCTATCAAGGAGCGCGACGGCGACCCTGAGCGGAAGCACGAGTGCCATTCAACCTGGCGGAGATCTCCCTCTGGGGATTGCGACCACGTCTCCCTCTTCGACCTGGCGGAGATCTCCCTCTGGGGACTGCGACCCCGTCTCCCTCCCCGCCAATCTGTTACGTTCAGCGAGGGGTTTATAGATTGTGGTCTTCCTTTTCCATTTTGGTTGCAGCGAACCGTCTCCCTCTCTCTTTCTCTCTGCGCGTCTCTGGGTAGACCGCACTCTCCACCACCTTTGCCCATAAATTTCGACACTTCACTTTCAAGCCTCGCATTTACGCATCCCCTGTTCCTCCCTCCCCTCCCCTCCTGCCTTCCTCCATACTTTCATAACTTCCTCCCTCCTTTCCTGCTTTACCCTCCCCCCCTCTCTATCTCTTTCTCTCGGTTGGAGCGAGCTCTGGACGCATAACAATGGAAGCCGCTAAAAAGGCCACGAAGAACCCCATCTTTCTCTTTGTGTTTCTTTCTTTTTTTCTTGTCGAATGAACATGCAAAGCTCTCTACAGAATTAGTTATCATCAGTAAATTTCAAATAAGCCTACTTTGCATATAAATGAATTGCTTAAATCCACTTACCCATTTGTGACCATTCAGTGGATCAAGCTTTGGCTGGCGTTAGAGATCATAATTCTCTCATTGCTTCCTTGTTTCTGCTCAATTTTAAGATCAAGGTTTTATGGGTGAACGGTTCTTGCTCTGTTGCATAGAATACTTACCTTGATACCAGAAGTTGCTGCTTATTATGACACCAAACATTCTTGGATTGTGTTTTACTATGATGATTTACAAAATACTTCTACTTGGCTAAAATATCGATTAGATTATTGTATCTGGGTAGACTGAAGTTGCTTTTCTTAGATAGATTTGCTAATTCTGAGCAATAGAAAAACGCCGACTAGCACAGTTTGAACAAATGATGGTGTTGCCCATCGCAATGTTCTCTGCTTGTGTATAATGGCGTTGCCCATCGCAATGTTCTCTGCTTGTGTATAATGGCGCCTCATTCTTTTTGGTTGATAATGCCATGAGAATAAACTGAACAAGCCCACAAGCTCATCACTGGAGACGACAAAATGGCAAACAATGCCATAAAAGATGAAACAAAAAAAGCATATTAAAAGAAGGGCAACCCCGTATATGCCAAATTCTAAAAGGTTGATAAGTCAGACAAACAATGTTGGTAAATTATAAGAGAAGTTGGCAAGTTTGAAGTGAGCAAATGAACATAAAGCTAGAAAAGTTTATAGAAAATGATGAGTTGGTAAGTTAGACAAACAATGTTGGTAAACTATAAAGTGTTTTGACAAGTGACAAAAGTTTTTTAAAATTATACCAACACAGAAGAGCATTCTATATTTTGTATAACATAAAGTAGAAATCTGCAAAATGGTAACAAACAGCAACCGCAAATTGCATCATTATTGATGATTATTTCAGAAAATGGCACATTTCTACAAACTTGGGGACTTAGCTACACGCTTTCCCTTCCAGATACGAGGGCTTAACAATCCCTGGTTTTATTTTTTCATCGAGATCCCCATGATTGATTTCAGACCTCTGTTACAGACAGGAAAAGAACAATGCAGAGAGCCGAACAGTGCTCCATGAAACATAAGGAAGTCTAGGCCGAGGATTTCCTGTCTCTCAGGGGTGTGTCTACATGCTTGCACGAGTAATGAGCGAACCGCCACCGGCGACGTCAATCGGCACGGCATCCGATATCTCTCTCATATCATCCTCTGCTGGATGGGTTCACCTCACGCGAGACGGAATCGGCTTCTACTTTCTCCGCGGCCTTGTTAGCAGCTTCCATTGTTATGCCTTCGGAGCTCGCTCCGAGAGAGAGAGAGAGGAAAAGGGTAAAGTAGGAAAGGAGGGAGGAAGTTACGAAAGTATGGAGGAAGGCAAGAGGGAGGAATAGGGGATGCATAAATGCGAGGCTTGAAAGTGAAGTGTCAAAATTTATAGGCAAAGGTGGTGGAGAGTGCGGCCTACCCAGAGACGCGCAGAGAGAAAGAGAGAGGGAGACAGTCCACTGCAACCAAAATGGAAAAGGAAGACCACAATCCATAAACCCCTTGCAGAACATAACAGATTGGCGGGGAGGGAAACGGGATCGCAGTCCCCAGAGGGAGATATCCGCTAGGTCGAATAGCACTCGTGCTTCCACTCAGGGTCGCCATCACGCTCCTTGATAGCCGGGGTCCGTCGCTACTGATTCTGAGCGAGCTTCTCGCTTGGGTTGTCGCTGATGAGGGAGGAAGATGAAGGAAGGAGAAGGGAAGAACGTTAGGAGAGAGAGAGATAACCCTTGAAAATTGAAACCAGAAGTGAAAATTGAAACCAGGAGTGAGGGTTTTTTTGAGCGGGAGAGTGCATTCATTGCTCTCTGTCTTTTCTCAGTTTGTCAGTAAGAGGAAAGAGAAAAAGGCCTGCACGTTCTTTCTTTTATTCCACGTGTGACGCCACATGTCACCCTTTGAGTGGAGCCACTTCAGCTCACGCGTGCCATGTAGGCGGATGACGTGGTGATTTCAAACCACTGAATATTTTCTCGTCGCAAACTATCCTTTGCCATTTTGAGAATTTGATGACTGAGTAGAGAGGAGTAGGCTCAACTTTGGACTAATTCGTAATCTCGATTCATTTTCTTCGAATCTAGCTTTCCCTTGTAAAAACGTCGCCTAAAGTGCCAATCACGCTGAATTTTTCACACCAGATCTACATTAAGCTAGGGATGAGCATCGTTTCAGGATAGAACCTGAAATCTGAAAAGGGACCCATGGAAACTTGTCCGGTTTCAGGTTTCAAGATATATAGGATATGTTCCAAATTCCAAAAATCAGGAAACATTTTTCGATGAATAGGTTTTAGGTTCTAGCCTAGTACCTGAACTAAGTTTATGTATTTTTTTTATATGTCTTCGCGCAATCTTATAGTATTTCATAGCATTTGATGATGGACATATAATCTAGAACACTAATCCAAACTTTCATTTTATGATTAAGACTTTTGCTTTGTTAATGTTTAATATTTTTCGTGTGTCTAAATATAAGTTGTGATCAGTGAATTATAATAGTAATGGGTGGTTATTAAATGTGATAATTTATTACAATCGTTTAATTAATAATAAAAGTAGAACTTATATAAATCTTGAAACAAACCCTAAAACTTGTAGTGAGGATACATTCCAAGTTCCAGGATATAATGAGAATATGTTGTAACGGGTATGTTTTAAGTTCAATGTAGAACCTGTACATAATGTGAAACAACGCGGAATTACTCACCACTACATTAAACAAGTCGCTTTGACATGAGTATTTCCACATCAACAATTTTATGAGAATACAAGATAGAAGTTACTGAATGTAAATGTCACAAACATATAAGTATGTGACTTTTTATGACATGAAAATCAATTTGCAGTAAATGCTTGATGACTATACCGGGTCGGGATATTTGGCAGCATGGGCACCGGTTTGGAATCTACGGTAAAATATCGTTCCCAAGTTTTAAATAGTAATATTTCTCAATAACGCACAAATTAAAAATGGTCGGATTTATTTAGCGATTAAGCATGGATTAAATGGGATTAGAAACCAAGCCCACGGAATTATTATAACTTCCCTTAACTCTCACGCAAAGAAATCCCCCCGTTTTTCCTATTTTCTTTTTCCCCCCATAAACAGAGAGGGAAAAAAAAAGAAAGCAGGATAAGATTTTGTTTATTCATTAAAAAATATATTTTATCAAGAAAAATAGGAAAAAAGGGTAATTCCTAATTCGCGAGCGGAAAAGCTCACTCGGAACTCCAGAAAATTATAGTTTCCAGAGGAGATTTTCCGATTCTCTCCAATTTCTAGGGCTCGATTCTCGACGGGAATTCGAGGTTTCTTCCCAATCGTCTCCCCCAAATTCGAGATCATCTCTCTCTCTCTCATCGCCGGCGCGGCGGCGGATCGTCGGAGGTTTCGGTCGGTTCCCGAGGTGGTGGGTGGCGCCGGAGGAAGCGAACGGCAAGTTCTTGCGTCCTTTCGATTCTGTCCCCGAGTTTCGGTGAGCGGAGCGAGGAGCGAGGGGAGGGCTTGCTTGCTTTTTTTTGCTTTTTTTTTTTTCCCATTTCCCGAGTGATGCGGCGGAGGTTTTTGTGCTCCCTCGCGGTGCGGGATGATGCTGACGACTGCGAGGAGTTTCGAGACGTTGCGGCATCGCGATGACTCCGGGTGTGGATTGATTAGTTCGGCGGTCGTGAGTTTGTTCTCGCTGTTTTAGGACGTGGAATGTGTGTTTTCGCGAGTCGTTTGCGTGTTGGAGTCTGAGGAATGAAGCTCGAGTTGGATTCGGGAGGTGAACTTGTCGCTCTAGACTGATTCGGTGAGGGGAAGGTAGGATTAGATTTTGGGTGTTGTTTCTTGCTCTGGAATGTTTGTACTGGCGAAATGCGCGCGGGACTCGTGCTTCTGGCGGTGTTTATGACGCGAGCTGGTCTTTTTCTTTATGAACTTACTGTCTTAGCACAGAGTTAACCATTTCGTCTTGGGCTTAACATGATGGTTTGATCTTTCTGCTTCACAGGATGTTGCGGACTTATGCTCTGGTGAGAAAAGTCGGTAGCTGATTGTACGAATTGGACGCTCAAGTCTTGTCAGAATGTATGGTCAGGGGAACTACGGTCATCAGACTGGTCAGGGTCCTAACGCGCAACATCATCTGCCAGCTGCTCTGCCTCCTCCTACTTCTTCCCAACCTCTGCCAGCGTCGACTTCTGTAATGCATAGGCCTCCTGCCGTCCCATCTCAGATCAACCAGCTTCATGTTCCTCGAGGACCACCTCATGGTCCACCACCTTTTCAGGGTCCTCCTAGAGGGATGACAAACGCTGCTAACCCGTCTCATGCATCCCTTCCCCAGCCTCCGCCAGTACTGGGAAGAATGCCGATACCTGGCAGTTATGTCAATTCTCAGCATAACCCACATTATCCTTTGCATGTGGGGACCCAGAATGCCCACCACTTTCCAACTCCCTCACCTCCCCCTCCTCCTCCTCCTGCGCCGTCTAAGCGAGAATTTACTCAAGCTGCACCATTGCCTCCTCTTGTTCAGGGGCACACTACACACTGGCACCCATTCAATTCGCAGCCTCAGCAGCCTGGTCCTCCAATCCCCAGCCCAAACTCAGGCCTCGTTGCTCCAGCTCCTGCAGAAATTCACACACCATCATTGGCTCCCCCACCCCCACCCCCACCCCCACCGCCTCCCCATCCCCAACCTCCACTTCCACCTGCTTCTTCATCACCTGTTCCACCTTCTCCGCCACAGAGAAATGATAAAGTTGTAACCTCTGAAGCAAGGGCTGTGGAGTTATTAGTTAAAGGGTACGGGTCCATTTCTGAATTGGATAGACGCACGGCTTTGGAGATAGACATCCATCCAGCTCCACCAAAACCAGCTGACGAGAAAATCATGAAAAGGATCGAAACTTTGTGCCAATTTATTGCCAAGAATGGCCCTGGTTTTGAAGATATGGCTCGAACCAGGGAGTCCGCAAATCCTGAGTTCAAATTTCTTTTTGGTGGTGAGCCTGGAAGTGATGCTGCGGTTGCACATGAATATTATCAATGGGCAAAGAGAAAATACACTTTTGGAGATAAGTTGCAGGAAGGTGCCTCAAACTTAAGGCCTTCGGAGGCTGATATTTCTGTGCAACCCAAACCATTCATTATGACTTCTGTAGCGCATCCAGATTCTGATTCTGACATGGAGATGGAAGGTTGGTGCAAGTTTCATAGTGACATTTCTTTTAAGTTCATGGCTTTTCTTGGGAGAGACTGCTTGAAGTCTGGATATGTTCTATCGTCAACCCATGCAATCTTTTCCTTTATGTGTTTGTCCCGTAGTTGTTGAGCCATTCATCTGATCTCAAATTTGCTCTACTTAATATATACGTTTGCTGTTTTTGTGTCTCTTTTTTCTTTTCCCTGCTTTGCAATATATTGGATTGCTACGGTTGGTCAATTAAGAAAGTACCTGGTTCTTCTCTTGTTTCAAGACGATATTACCCAGGTTGACATGGATCAGGAGATGAAAAGACCGGCTGAATATTATAGGCAGGACTCTGATTTGGTTTGTGATGATCATGATGGGAAAGAGCCGGCAATGCCACAAATTGTTCAGTATACAGCAGCTCAGGATATTTCATGCAATAAAGTTCCTTCTTCAGAGCTTCCAGGTCGGAGTGATTATGGACATCAAGGTAGCTTTGACAATTTATTCTTTTCTATCTGTATTAGCAGCGTATTTTGGTCGTTGATGAAAGACTGGACTACAATTGCCTGAACTAGAATTCGTGCTGTGGTATTGGAAATTATACTATACCCAATTCATTGATTAGAATATAGCATTTGATTATGTTCTCTGTTTATAGGTCCTATTAAACCCAAAAGTGCCATCTAAACACTGGTATTCCCTAGTCAAGTCTGATTATTTGCGTAATGCCCTGGGGCGTTGCTCTGGGGCATGTGGTTGTAAGTTTTTTAGGTTATTTCAGTGACCATTTTGATTCTAAGGTGAGGCTTGGTGGATAGGGCATCCAACCTAATAGTTATTGTCATACAGGGATTTTGGTATTCTTGTCTAATATGTCGTGCTTCTTTCTTGGGTCACATTCTTGAAGTGGAATTCTTTTTGGCATGCAAGACACTGCAAGCAAAGTTCATGAGGCTCGGTACTATTTAAAGCTTTCAGTTTTGAACTAAGTTTTCCTTCACACCAGTCTTGTTCGCATGTGCTTGTGTGTATTTACTTTTTCTTAGTTTTTTTGAATTGTCATTTTCTTAAGCATATATCTCAAGTTGGGAGAATTCCAATAGTTTTGTGTTTGTTGGTGCCTCTCTTTTGTTACTGTACTGGTGACCAGTTTCTAGGATAGCATTTATGACAGTTATGTGGAATGAGACCTCATCATATAATTCGATATCTCATTGGACTTGGTGTCAGCGAGTCTTGGTTGCCATCCAAGCTTTGGACAACAAACTAAGCCGTAATATCGTGTACCGGCATTGGCTAAATTAATCTTTTTGTGACATTACATTGGGTTTTGCATCAAGTCTTCTATGACCTGTATATGCTCCATATTGTCTATCATTCTAATGTGAGTGCCCTTCACTTGATCACATCTCATCACGTCATGACTCATTTTTCTGCTATAAGCTTAAAGCAAACTGATGTTGTTCATGGGTAAGTGCAGGATTTGGTATTCTTCCTAATAACAAGTGGTTGCTACCTAGCAGTCCACCAAATAGGATCTGCTCAGACTCTAATCTGCCTGAACCTGCTGGAGCTGGCATTGCCAAAAAATCGACCACTGTCCCAGCTGATGTTTCAAGCCCTCCAATTTATTCACCAGATGTCAAAAGTGGCAGTCCTTTCAGATTAGTGCAAGACTATGCTTCTGACAGCTCAGAGAACTCTGATGTGCCGCATTCCAAAGAAAAACATACAAAGGTCGAACTGCCAGTTGCACCTGGTTATATGAACAAGTCTGATTATACTGAATGTAGATCTGAGTCGGATTTACGAGCTGCAAACCTTGGCAAGATTGAACGGATCGTTGGACCATTATCAGAATCTGGGAAATCATTTGTGACTCCAACTATTGTTTCCAATGTGGAGACTAGAATCGTTGAAACTGTTGCAAGCTCATCTGAAATTGGGCAGAGTGATAAACCTTCTGATGCGAACTATGATGACCAAGGAACAATTCACAATGCTGCATCTTTAGAAGCTATCGCTAGAAATAACAGCTTGAGAAGTCTAAGTGCTGGGTCACATGAGAATGGTAAGTCTGAGAAGGAAATCAGAGGAGAGAAACTAAGGTCCAATTCAACTGCAGTACAAGTGGATGAATTTGGGAGGCTGGTGAGAAAGAGAGGTAGTGACAGTGATTCTGATGATTCATTCTATGCCGGGAGACGTCATAAGAAAAGAGAGAGAAGTCGGAGCAGGAGCCAGTCTCCTGTAGGTAGAAAGAGTAGAAGGAGGAGGAGTTTGCAGAGGACCAGAGACAGACGAAACCGTTCTCGCAGGTATCTGCCAATATTCATACATACATACATACATGCATGCTTGGAGTAGGAGTACTATTATGTACATGTGTTCACCTTTCTCCCGTTGCTTGATATCTCTGTTGCTTCAAACTGACGATTAGTATACTTCTATGTGGAGGTATCTTAATCTGAATGCTTTGGTCAAGTCTCTGAAGCTTTTTCAGTTTTAGTAACACAAGATCAGCAAAATGTTAAAAGAATAAAAAGGATATTTCTAAGTGCCCCAATTTTTTTGTTCCAGCTGGTCTCCCAGGGGGCGAAGAAGCAGGAGCAGGTCTCCTGTTTTGAGGCATGTGAAAGAATTTGGCAATGATGGTATGAGACGGAACAAAAGTCGAATGCCTGAGTGTTTTGACTTCCTTCGAGGTAGGTGCTACCGTGGTGCTTCTTGCCGCTATTGGCACCATGAAGCAGAGATGGAGCGACCAAAACGCCAAAGGAGGAGAGCACAGACTCCTGAAATGCCTTTACGCTCGAATAAAACTGATTCAGTTGAAGAAATGGATAATCTGTCTGCCAGAGTTCTGTATGGTGGGGATAGTGAAGTCAAGAACAGACCTTGGCAAATTCACAAGAATGAGCTCGATGGAATCTCTGATGCTGTTAAACATGAGAAAAGAGACAATTCTCTGGAACATGCCTCGCAAGCTTATTTTTTTGGTAGGGATGGTCTAGCTGGTGAAGATGAACCTAAGAACGATAAGGAGGTTGACATGCACCTGCCATATAGACAATTAGTTCCCGAAGACAATTCTTCCACTAGAATTCCTCGTACTAAGAAATTTGAGGAAGGAGTTGGGACTCACCAGCCAATCTCAGTTGATAGGTTTATAGAGCAACCTCTGGGTGGTGCTGATTCGCCGAAGTCTTGCACGGATGATGCTTTCAAATCTGCTAGAAGGAATCTATCAGCGGTCTCTTCTCAGTCCAGTCCTTCCAGGGGTGGGCCTCAAAATGCTAAAAACCTGCCTCAGCTGGATAATTCTTCTCGGCCATCGCCTGACAAAAAAACTGTGATGATCTCTGCGAGCAAATCACTTCCAGGTATATGGATATAAATAATGTCTGGCAGCTTTGTGCATATTCATCAGTTGTTGTTATTGCTTCTATATCTGGCTTCTAAGACATCCTTTTCTTGAACTTTATTACAGATATTCCACACCATCCTCCTCAACTACCTCAACATCTTTCCCCATTCATGCAAGGTGCAGCCACTGGAAATTTGCCGCAGGTGTCTGGGGATCATGTTGTGCAACAGTCTCCTTATGCATCTCAAGGTCTTCCTTCGTCCATGTTGTCAGGCAATCAACAGAATCTTGTTTCTGCACCACAAAATTCCAACTGGAGCTCCATGCTGCCATCTCAACCATTTCCACATGTGCAATATGATTCTGCAGTGAAGGGAGGAGCGGTCGCCCCTGCTCTTTATACAGAATTTCAGCAGAGTCACGTGTCACATACTAACTTAAGTTCTCAGATGAAACCTTACCCAACTGGAGTGCCTGCTCATTCACATGTGGGTGAGTTTCCACCTGGAGCCTACTCTGCGGAGCTGGTTCCTGGTCAATCTCTTAAGCTGAGAGAAGATTATAGATCAAGTACCTACCCTGCTGGCAATATACCTGGTCCACAGGTTGCAGGTCCTGGTTCCACAGGGCCAGCCCTTCCTAATGAACCGCAATGTTATCAAAGTGGCAGCATTCCACCACCTGAAGTCCTGAAGTTCTCTTCGCAAGTTCATACTTATATGCAGCAGCAAAATCCACCCCCTACTTCACAACACAGCGGATCTGCCTTTGCATCTCCAGCCGGGCCGAGCTCATCTACATTTTTGCCTGATGGTTTGGGCAGGAACCAGACTTCCATTCTAGATTTTGGAGGACTGAGAAGTTCTCGTCACAACCCCTATGCATCTACTTTTGAGCAGCCACTGATCTCCAAATTTGGTTCTGGTGCTTTTGGGCAAGACTACCACAGTCGATATAACACAGCTTTCCCTTTCAGTCATGCATCGGTTGATGGAATCGGCATTGGCAGTGTTGGATCAAGACAAACAACTTCCTCACCAAAATCTGCCACGTTGATGGACCGGGCTTTACCGCATGTGGGTGGTGATCAATATGATCCACTTTTTGACAGCATTGAACCCTCTTCAAGCTCAGTCAGAAAAGTTGATCGTGCACATAAGGGGGAATCAGTTGATGATAGCGATGTCATTTTTAGGACCAGTGATTCGAATACGCCATTAGATGTGGAGGAGAACAATCAAAGGAAAGAGATCGAAGCCTTCGCTCCATCCATTTCTGTAGATGATGATGGGTTTGGCGAGACTGCAGAAGTGGAAGTGGGTGCAGTTGAGAATGCGAGTGTCAGTAATCCTATTGATGCGGCAGATGCGATTGAGGTTGAGATGGAGATTGATCAGATTAAATCCCCTGGGAAGAGCAAGAAGCGCAAGGATTCTAGGTCGATGAAGCTTTTCAAAATTGCCCTTGCAGATTTTGTGAAGGAAGTCCTACGGCCATCGTGGCGGCAAGGGAATATGAGCAAAGAGGCATTTAAGACTATTGTAAAGAAAACTGTTGACAAAGTAACTGGAGCTATGAAGAGCCACCACATACCGAAATCTCAAGCTAAGATAAATCACTACATTGATTCTTCACAACGCAAACTCACAAAACTTGTGATGGTAAGTTCTAGTACAAATATTCACTTCTCACTAGATTTACGAAAATTCCAGTGAGGAGAAGTTACATTAAGCATTCTTTACCTTTCCGCACACTAACAGCCTGCTGGAAGCAATTTGCAGATATTGTGCAAATGCACCCCATGATTATATTTTGGCATGGTTACCTAATGCCACCTTCTTGGTGCTTTTGCAGGGATATGTTGATAAGTATGTCAACGTGTAGATATGAAACTGATGGATTTCAAGGCCATATGTTCATACCAGAGGTTTGGCTGAGCTCTGGACAATTCGGTTGTTGAAATGATATTGAGCAGATAATTCAACCCACCAACTGTTTGCTCTAGTCTATGGATGGGAGTGAAAATTGATTTTGAGGTTAGGGAAAGAAAGCACCTCGTTACTGCAAGGACAGCATTGAAGTTAAATGTAGATCGAGGATATGCAAATTACTAGTGTCTTTGACATCAGTACGTTCTTCTGAGCTGCAAAATGCACTTTCTAGCTTGCATTTCGAAACGAAATTTGCTTTACCATTTTTTCGTGTCGCAGTTCCAGTGTCGCTACTCCCATGCTTTCATTTTTCCTGCGTTTATATCAAATGGCATCTCATTCCTTTCTGCCATTGGTATAAACATATGGATGGGATTTTTCTCTCATTTCCTAAATGCACGCTTGATGGTTTATGACTTCATCGACAAAACTGAACTTGATCCTTTTCTCAGCCTTTCAGGTATTTGACTGAGTAACTAAGGAAGACGAGGAAGCTGTGTGATTCGCGTACTCTCGCCATAGTAAAAAGTTTTCACTTACCCAACTGAGAAGATGGTGTCTCGATTAGCAGAGTATTGGAGAAGTTTGCTCATAGAGACTAGAGAGCCTGTTTACATTTTATACGAACCGGCTTGAAGTTTTTGTGGATTCATGTAAAAAGCTTCACTTGATCCTGAAAGTAGTACAACCTCCTGAGGGAGTTTTTGCTCCCAAAGTCGCATTCCTCTTTGTGAAGATGTGTTATCAAGGTTATTGATGAGAAAAGACGGTCTTGTCCCTCATTGTGAGCATATGTTTCATATGACATCACCCGATAATGCATGTTTCTTTTGTTAAGATGTGTTATATTAGTGTCCTATAGCAACGGACGAAAATCTTAATTTGAATAGCTAGTTAATGTAATTGTCAATGTATCTTTCATAAACATGTTATTTTCCAAAACCTTATGTAGATCTTATTCATCTAAAAAATTTTAAGATCCTTTTTTACGCCAATTGGCATTTATACATTTACCTATGGGAGTAATATATATGTGAGATTCAATTTAAAACTAGCCATTCGATTTCGTACCATCTACTATGACATGGCAGTTTCACTCATCTATAAACAAAAAAAGGAAAATATTGTATGGTATGCTTAGAATAACACGGGATTTTCTATTTGACATGGATAATTTTCTGACATGCTTATGTTTCCAAATTTTAAAGTACCTCATGTACGAATTAAATCATCTCATGAGCATGTAATTCAGTACTTGCATATAGAGAGGGGTCGTCTATGGATACTTGAGAATAGATTTGCTGGCGGGTTTGGCGAATCGCATATTGTCCAGGTCGAGCTCGAGTCACAAAGTACTGAAGGCATGTGGACGGGCTTGAGTAAGGGCATTTAGTGATACAATTTGCGACCTGAATAGTGAATGCTAAACCGATGGATAGATTGAATCATTTCATGTAGATCTTCTTCATCTCGAACTTTTTTTTTTTTTCCTACTCTAATTCTTATTTCTTGCCCTAGCTTCTTGTGGAGGGTGAGAGTTAAAATTACACCTAAAGCTAAATTGTCTCCACTCTAACCTTTCTTAAAAAGGTGGAGATTCAAACACATCGATAGTTAATATTCATTGAGGCATCAATCAAGACATCATATGAATAGAAGTTCTTTGTACATAAGTAATCCTAATTTGAAATCCAAGTTCGTAGATGATGGCCTAAGCTTCAGGGTTTATATGCTTCATCCCCATCGTCGTACCTCCATGAATCTGATTAGACAAGTTGTTTGAAATTAGTCCTTTGACGAAATTTAAATTTTTTAATTTGGCTCAATTTTTTAAATTAACAATAAGTGCATCGAAAGTTCTGAAACTTGTCAACAAAATATAATTTAATACTAAAACTTTCAAAAAGTGTAATCAAGTCCTAAGTTTGTCACGAAAATGTAATTGAGTTTTAAAATTCCCAAAAAGTGTAATTAAATCCTAAATTCTGTCAAATTGGTCAAATCAAGCATTTCTTTTGACAGCACTTTGTGAAAGTTTCAGAACTTCATTACACTTTTTTAACAAGTTTTAGGATTTAATTACACTTTTTGAAAGTTTTAGAACTTGATTGCACTTTTATAATTAGTTTTAGGATTTAATTATATTCTTTGAAAGTTTTAGGACTTAAGTGAGTTTTTGTAACAGGTTTTAGGACTTTTAATACACTTATCCCTCTAAATTACTTCCTCAGCAAAATTCAAAAAATTTATGATTTAATATAACGAAAAATCTCAAATTAATACATTATGATAAATTTATTCCAAACTAATTTTTTACCACAAAAAATATAAATTAATATACTTGTGGCAACATTTGTGACAAACTCACCTCAAACTAATATTTTGATTACCAAAAACCTCAAACTAGTATATTTGTAACAAATTTACCCTAAACTAGTTTTTATTAAATTAGACCAATAATACAGATGACTAACTGTTGACACCCGAAATTTTGTTTATTTTATCTTAAATGCCAATTTACTTTGCTTATATAAATACATATTAATTTCTAAAAAAAAATTAATTAAAAAATTATTATTGAATAGAAAAAATTAAGAAAAATCAAAAAAATTAAAAAAATTAAAAAAGGGGTCCGGACCAGGGCTGGTCCTGCCCGGCCCCTTTCTCTTCTTCTTGGGCCTGGCCCGCTTTTTCCTTTTCTCCTCTTTCTCGGCCCGGCCTGCTTGGACTTCTTCTTCCTCTCCTCTTCTTCCACGCGCGGCAGCAGGGACCTGCAAGAAGAATTAAAAAAAAAAAAAAAAGGAAGCAAGTTGCAGCATGGGCAGAAGATGGAGAAGGTCACACGGCAGGGGTTAGGTCGGCGAAGTCAGATGGCAGAGGGAGGTCAGACGGCAGCAGGGTGTTGTCGAGGATAAGGGCTGGTTTCGGAGACCAAAAGGAAAAAGAGAACCAGTGAGGAGAAGAACGGAGGGGCGAGAGTCGAGAGAGAAACCGGAGACAAGAGAGAGAGGAAGCGAAGTCAGAAAAAAACCAGAGGAGAAGAGAAAAACCGAGAGCCGGAGAGAAAAGGAGGAAGAGAGAGCCGAGTGAAAGGGTAAAAAACCAGATCTGAGAGCGGGTTCGAAGCTTAGCCCGAGACCGAAAGAGAGGAGGGAGAGATAGACCGAGACAGAGGGGAGGTTCGAGTGGAACAAAAAAAGGAGCTCCCGCAGCCACCGCGCCTCGACCGTGGCCGACGAGCCGCCGACGAGAGAGAAGAATCCGGAGAGGAAGTTCGGTGGGGAGATCAGAGTCCGAGCAAGGCAGCAACTGAAGGAGAGCGAGAGAACTTCAGCTGACGCCTCGGCCGCGCACAAGCTCCGCCCGACAGCCCTTCAGTCGGCGCCCTCAAACTATACCCGGTAGGCCCTTCTTTGTATTCTGCTTTCACCTTGTTCGCATACACCGGGCCGGAGTTCGCGGCCGTCCGGCTCACACGAACTCCGGCCCCACCGGTTCCCCGTTGAGTTGGTCCGTGTGCTGGCTTGCTTTGTCGAGAGTCCCCGCCCGAGTTCGAGTCCTAATGCACTGAGAATCACTCTTTTCCGTAGCGCACATTAGGTGTTCGACAAAATGTCCAAGGAGATCCGAAAAATCAGTTCGTATTTCAACTTGGGATCGATCCGTGTTTGTGTCCATGGCTGCCAAATCATGCTTGCTGTTTGTATGGTTATCGTGTCTTGGCGTGGTCTTCGCGAAATAATCGTGCGTCGTCGGGAGAGCGAGTGTTTTCTTTGTTCCGGTGAACGGATTATCGGTCGCCGGAATAGGTGGCCGGATTTAGTCGACGCCGGTCGGAGTGAGTGACTAACGCGTGAGGGCAGTTCAGCAATCGCAGGAAGAAGTATGGTTCGGTAAAAATAAAAATAAAAAAGGGAAAGAAAGAAGAAGTTGCAGAAGAGAAGATGGGGAAGCGTCGGGCGTGCATGGGGTGCATGGGGGAAGAAACCTGCGGGGAAGAAGACCGAAAAAAAAAAAAAAAAAGATTAAAGAAAACAAAAAAGGGAAAAAACAAAAAGGCCAAAAATTGGATGGGGCCAAGGGGATGGGCTTCGCCGCGGGCCCGCTTCGGTTGGGTCGAATTTCTTCATGGGCCTTTTTTTTAGCCGGGCTAGGAAAATAGAAATCAAATTGGGTTTGTTTTAAAAAAAATTGTTCGTGGGCCTTCTTCGTGGATTTAGGGCCGGCCCGTTTTCTTTCAACCAACCAGGACCAATAGGGTCCCGGTCAGCTTAGTAGGGCCGGGTCCTTTGACCCGGTACGAATTATCTTTTTATAATAAAATTTAAAAAAAGTCATAAAAATCATAAAAAAAAATCTAAAAAAAAAAAAAAAGAAAATTTCGAAAATCTTTAAAATTTTAATTTCAGAAAATTTTTATTTTAGTTTTATTCTATTTTATTTTTCTTTCTTTTTTTCGAATATTCAAAAATTCCAAAAAATTAAAAAAAATTAGAAAATCCCAAAAAATGCTTTCTTTAATTTTGGATAATTCGAAAGTATTAAAAAATATTAAAAAAATAAAAATAAAAAAATTCAGAAAAATTCAAAAAATCAGAAAAATTGCAAAAAAATTAGACAACCCCTGAAAAAGAAAAAAATACCAAAATTGAATAAGCCTTTAGGGTTTTACAATAGGTTTTTCTGGTTTACGGTATTAGGTTATTCCTGCACCTTGTTTTGCAGAATGATATTTTGAATCTTGTTTTCTTTACCTTAGAACGGTTAGACAAACCTTAGTTTCCTCGAATACGTTCGTTGCAAGATCTCACTAATGCACGATCAAGTTAGGTACCGAAAGGGCGTTAGTCGCGCGCGACTAACTTAATCAAGTCCCCGACCTGGGACTCCTGCAGGTTGCGTAAAAGTGAGGCACACATACTCCCATGCCTCACTCTGTTCCTAATCGACCTCAATAGGTAGTGACGACTCCCTATTTGAAAACTTTTGTGAATATTCCAACGTCGCGCGGGGTATGGGCTTGGGAGAGTTAAGTTAATTAAGGGCCGTCGACCTAAAATTAACAATATCCCTAAATCTATTATTTTCAAAAAATTTAGGTCGCGACACTAACGGAAAGTAAAACCCCAAATTGGTACACCATCAACTGTCACTTGTCATTCAATTCAGTAATTTAATAGTAATATTGAACGACAACTATCAGAAGATAAATTTGTCTTAGATATATCGATTTTTTCAGATTTTTGTGGTTTTAACTCAAAATTCTAATATGGCCCCAAAAGAAATCCAAATGAGAATGAAAAAAGATTTTTAAAAGTTGTGGCGGGCCTAGGAAGTGAAAGAGCCCAAGAAGGACAAACCCTACGTGACACGCGGTCTCAAAAGACAAGAAGTCCCATGTTTTTATTTAAACCATACCGAAGCCCGTTTAAAACTCTCTCTCTCTCTCTCTCTCTCTCGCTCTCGCTCTCCTTCTTCGGGTACGGCCGGGTGCTTCTACTTCCTTTTGAGGCAAGCAAGATCCTTTACGTCCGTGAGTTTCCTCTCTCTCTCTCTCTTGCTGTGCGAAGAATGGTGGGTGCTGCTTGGCTTTTCTTCTGCATTTTGTTTTTCCCGTTTTGATGGCTATGCGTCTTCTGGGTATTGCGTTCCGAGCGTTCTTTCGCGATGGCATCGCCTCTCTCTCAACTGGGTTGGCTTCCCGTCTTGGATTTGACTGGGTTTTATTTGGGTAGCTGATACTGTTGAGCAAATTCAGTCCTTTCGGAATGTTAATGATTCTTTCCTCATGTAAGTAACCCAAATCTCCGGGGAAGTGGAGGAATCGACTATTTCCTGTTCAATTCGGAGTCCATCTTGATTTATTGTCTTTGAGAACTTGTATGGCGGACCTGAAGAGCTGGGGAAGTAGGAGATTGCAATAATTTCATGATCGTAATCTCGCCATTGTGCAGCTAGAATTTACAATTTACGTGTGTATGATACGCGGTAGCTAATTTAGCACGCTTTGTTGCCACTTGAGGTAATTGAAAAGAAGTTCCAGTTTAGCTAAAGGTGGGTCTTTTGCACGCACTCTCTTTGATTTTCATGTGAAGGTTTCTCAGACTGGTGTGTGAGTGAGTGCTTGTGGCTTTGTAGATGGGTCGTAGGTGGCTTTTGGTACTTGTCCACTGCTGAAGCAATATCTTCAATTGTTTGAGTAGGTAACAGAGTGTCGGTCAAATATGAAAATATATTGGTGAAGTAAAGACAACGGAGAACTGGTATTAGTATGATAATTTTCTTTTGTAGAAATTGTCTGAGTAGGATCCGGTTAATCCTTTTCAGTTACTAATGAGAATACTTTCTGCACATCGAAATGTCAATTAGCTTTCAAGTTATCGTTTTGCGGTGACCTGAGTTCTGAATTCCCAGTTCACCATGTGAAGATTAGCAACATCTGATAAATTAAGTCTCATGTGTATGAGTATGGGCACAAGAAGGGATGATGTGCATGCAGGATATAGTTGCTTCATTTAAATGATATTTGAATGGCCTTAGATTTAACATGGTTTCTTGGTCCAGTTTACTGCTTTAAGCCTTCTCCATTGTTGTATTATTTCCCCAACCAGAGAATTGGTTGTTTTAGTAGAACTGACTGATTGCATCTTATTGTGGGGAACGTATTTAAAGGCATATAAATCAAACTTATGTGTTGGTTTCATTCACATTCATGTTGCAGCTTGGGAACAGTCAAAGTGGCATTAAGGATTGAAATAATTTGAATATCCATCTCGGGGAAAAATTTTCTTGCCCTGCTTTGAAAGAGGAGATCATTGCATGTGGATAAATCTCCATTAGAATGTCATGAGGGCCAGACTGCAAAGTTAGGACGCTGGGCTTTCAGGTTGTAGTAATAGTTCAGTGATTTGGATCAATTGTTATTCTTTAATAAGTTATGGAGGCAGAGCCATGCAGTGGTAGTAGCTCGGTAGTGGACAAGAAGAGAAAAAGGAAGAAGGCGAAGAGTAATCGAAATGTTTCAGATCTCGTGATGGATAAAGAGAATTTTTTTCCAGAGAAAAATTCGTCAGTGAATGCTATTATTGCTTTGCCTCCCCCAGCTGATTCGAGCTCAGCTCTAGAGAATTCTAAGGCTCAGCCATGCAATGAATTAAATCCTTTACCTGCAAACAGAAAGAAGAAGAAAAGGAAGAAGAAAAGAAAGATCCAAGAAACAACTGGCTCTGTATTGCAAGCTAATGAGCCGGATGTTAATCATAATAGAACATGTTCCTCTGGCAATTCCCATCAAAGTTTGGAACATGAGAAGATCCGACCAACTGTTGAAACAAACTGCCTTACCAAGAAGCAAAAGAGAAATAAGGAGAGGATAAAGTTGAGGTGGCGGAAGAAGAATAAGGCAACAGCTGAAGAGAATGTCTCTGGGAAGAGTGATACACTCACTAAAATTCCTAATAATGTTTCACAAGTTGCTGAGTTGGATGAAAGTATTCTGAAGGAATTTTCCTCAACCTGTGCTAAGCAAAGTGACATTGAGAAGAATTTGTGTTCATTAGAAAAAGAGGTACATGGAGAAGCTCGTACCTTTTTGAGTGATTTCAGCAGTATGGATATCTCTTCAAAGGAGAAAAGTGTCAAAAAACTCAAAAGGAGGAAAAAACCATCATCAAGGTTAACAACAGGAACTGTGGATTTTTCTGAGGACCTCGTTCATAAAGAGGGTTCCTTTCATTCTGATGAAGTTCATATTTCTCATCTTTCAGATGGTAAACCAGAACAAGTGGAAGAAAGGATACAAGTTGCATTAGCACAGGCTTCAATAGGAACTTCAAAAGCAGAAGCCTCTGTGCATGATCCAGATCAGAGGCTTGATCTTCCAAAAAAACGTGAGACTATCAAGCTGCATAGTGCAGAAGATGGTTTTGCTAAAGTTGTTCTGGTTGAAAGTGCACCTGTGACCGATGCTACAGAAAACAAGAATGTTGAAAAGCTTTTCCAGGTTCAAACAGCAGAAGAACATGTGTCTCATGTTGATAAAGAAATTGAAGCTGCATCCAGTTGCAATGGGGCAGCTTCAGTTGATTCTGGGCTTGTTTCTTCATGTGAGCACTCAAACGGGAATGGTGTCAAGGTAAATAGGAAGATCGATGAAAGAAATCCTTCATCAGAATTGTTGGTGTCTGAAGGTGATATATCGCCAGAGAGGACTAGTATTGAACCTTCTAGAAAGAAGCTTCTTATACTTGATCTGAATGGACTCTTGGCAGATATAATTCCATATGTTGGCTTAGGATGTAAACCGGACTTAATTGTGTCAAGAAAAGCAGGTAAAGAGTTGAAAATTGGTGAAGGGTTGTGATTTTTCTGACATAATCTAAAGAACACAGTTCTAACTCATTGTTCACTATTCTTGCAGTATTCAAAAGGCCCTTTGTTGATGATTTTGTACAGTTTTGCTTTGAGAAATTTGCTGTTGGGGTTTGGTCTTCAAGGACAAGGTATGTAGTTCAGTCTATGACCTGCAGTCTCCTCGTACTTGTAATTCCTTTAGCACTATCACAAGACTCTTCTCTCTGTGTGCGTGCACACGCGCGCATGCATGTGCATAGTTGTCAGGACTGCGGTTCAGATTGTAGGATCATGGTTGTACAATCCAGCTACTCAAAAACCTCTGAACAATCTGGATCTTAAGAAAAATTGTAGTCTGCTGGGATTGTGATCCGGATCATAGGATTGGGTAGGATTGCCTTCCCAACTACGATTCCACTTAATCCAGCTTTAGAAGGCAATTCTGTCTTTTCAGGCAGAGTAAACACAAAATTAGACCTCATACCTCCTAGCCCATGTGGGCCACTTTCTTCTTAAATAATGTTTTCAATCCCCATTTGGAAAATATACGGCTTGGAGAAATAGGAAAAAAGGATGGACATAAATGCACATTAGAAAACAAAGCAGAGCAGAAACACCCATCTCCTTCTTCTGCTTCTTCTACATCTTCTTCTTCTTCTTCTTCTTGTTCTTCTTAACTCTTGAGTCAATGATGAGATGGGTATCGACCACCTCTGGCTCTCTGAATTGTACCATCCTTTGGAGATCAGAGAGACAAGGCTTCCATCCTTTTGCAACCAGATGAGAGTGATTACCTCCGGAACATCCTTAAGAAATTGGCACTCGATTTTACTTGGCCAAGTAGCATAATTTCTTTGGATGTGTACTGATTAGACCTTTTAAGCTAAAGGCTAAAGAACTGAAAACCCTAGAATAGCAAGTGAAAGTGAGGTATGTTACGGAGGATAAAAGAGAGGTAAATTAGAGAGTGTGGGTCCGAGATTGATTTTATCCTGTGAAATAAAGAAAGAGAAGGTATGTGTTTCACCAGAGAGGAGGACAAAATAAAGGATTAGATATGAGGAAAAGGCAGGAAAGGGGTTTTTCTGCCAGCTTTTTATTGATTGTCTTGGAGATTGTTGTGATCCTATTTAATCCACCTTAAGTGAAGCTGATGGATAAATGGCAACTGTGGTAAAACATAAAAGAAAAACTAGGGGAAGGAGATTTCATTCTCTTACATTTTCTTAATTTTCTTAACATAGTCCTTAACTGTTAGTTGAAAAACTGGCAACCAAGAATTTGTACACTAAGTGTTCTCTCACAAGGGAACCCTACCTCCTTTTAAGGTTAATATGCATCCAATTACAGTGAGTTAACTAAGAATTTCATAATTTAGGGGTCATTTCAATAAAGTTGTAGGATCTTACGATTTTTGTTCTGATCACTGAAGATCACGAAAGGATCCTACTATGCATCCAATTACAGTGAGTTAACTAAGAATTTCATAATTTAGGGGTCATTTCAATAAAGTTGTAGTATCTTACGATTTTTGTTCTGATCACTGAAGATCACGAAAGGATCCTACTTGGGATCCTGATCCTGACAACCTAGTTTTCTGTGGGTGGGTGCGTCACTTCACAATAAAGGTTGCCCAGTTTTAAAATTTACTGTGCGTTATATGGGCTTAGTTATTCATTTTGCAGGAGAAATGTGGATCCAGTTGTAGACTTTCTGATGGGCGACTCCAAAGGGAAATTGCTTTTCTGTTGGGTAAGCAGCTCTTGCATGGAGCTTTTCTTTTTATGTTGGTGTCCATTTTGTCCCATTGCTCATCTTGAATGGATCGAGACTGACTGCAGACCATTAAGAAAGAATAAGGGCTACTTTTTACTTCCTCATCAGTTTGGTGTAAGATTGATCTCTGAAGCTTAATGGGACCAAGAGCCTGAGTGTAGGATCTGCCTCTTTAATTTCAGCCGAAGAGTGTGAGAAAGTTTTTCTATGTTTGCATCTATTATCCTGTGGCCTCCTGTTTTTCAAATGGAATAATACCTAGTATTTATTTTCCAACTGATTATATTCCCTTGATGTTTCAAGTTGTCCATTTTATCCTTTGATTATATACTTTGTCAAGTAGTAAATTAGATGAATAAGTTTTCTCTTTCAACTTTGTGATTGCATTGCTCCTTCCTGAGAATATATAGGTGTATCCTTGGAAACGAGCCATGTTTCACCCTGTTTGTTTGAACTTTATGATAGTTCTTTCACATTAATAAGAACCCATAACATCCCTGGTTAAGTTGGAAATTGACTTTGTACCCATGACATGTCCCCTTTCCCTTTTTGTAGTTTTTCTTAGATCCTTGGTTTAAGTTGCATTATTACATTAAAGTTTTGCTTACAATGTCTGATTAGCAAAGCATATACTTAAACTACTGAGAGTAAACCATTCCTGTAGTAGCTATTGGTTTCCAGTTAAAAAGTAAATGTCTCAACCTTTATGCATCTTAGTGAAAATAACATCATATCAGTTTTATTTTTAGTTTATCGCAGTCTTTTTTTCATTAGGTTCTAGTTTATTGCAGTCATATCTTAATGGAAATTGATTTAGTACAGGATCAGTCTCACTGTACTATAACAAAGTTCACTACCATCGAGAACAGGGATAAGCCCCTGGTTTTGAAGGAACTTAGGAAATTGTGGGATCAGCATGAGCCTAATCTTCCATGGGAGAAGGGAGTGTATAATGAGTCAAACACTTTGTTGTTGGATGATTCTCCATACAAAGCCCTTCGCAATCCGGTTAGTCAGATAAGCATTCTTGTCTTTACAGCTGATTTCATTGATATTTGAATGGTATGACTAACATTGCTTTATTCCTTTGGACCTATCCTCATCCAGGCAAATACTGGAATATTTCCCTACTCATACCACTATAGAGATGCCAAAGACAATTCTTTAGGTGAGAGACATTAAAATATGCATGTATTTTCTCTGTTTTAGAAATTACAAATATCAAAGACATTATTTCTTAAGGCACCTTCGAATAGATCTCTTTTTTTATGTTTTATTTAAGATGCTTGGAATGATCTCATGAAGAAGCCATAGCAGGTAGCTGAACAAATGATAGTTCTTCCAAAAACGCTGTAATTCCTATTCTGTTGTGCATTCTAAAAGGTTGCAATAGATAGCTGAATTGATAGCAGTTGCTTTCTTTTAGTTTTTTCATGCATAATTTGACCAGGTATAGCATAGTGACATAAACTTGGTCAATTTTTTACCCTGTTGAGTTCATCATCCTGACATTCATTTAGTTGGCACTTTGCTTATTTTACTGTGCCAGAAGTATTAGATATCACCTTTTGATCTGTTAACAGTTTTGTTTGTCAGCAGACACGCAAATCTACTTGGTTGTTTGCCCGTAACAGTTGTCCCTAAGTCTCCAGATTTCCCCAAGCTCATGGAATCTTATGATCATGGCTGACTGAGCTACAGATCAAACTTTTTCTGCCTATCATAATACTTGCATATTTTTGCGGGTTGGCAGGTCTCCTTGTTCATTATTTTGCTACCTCTTATCTGCTACTGTATCATTAGGCTTATTATATCTTTCTCAGAAAAAGATCATCCAGTAGTAGAGCACCTTGTGCATTATTTTGCTACCTCTTATCTGCTACTGTATCGTTAGGCTTATTATGTCTTTCTCAGAAAAAGATCATCCAGTAGTTGATAATGCTCTTTTTCTCCCAGTCGTTGCAGTTTTTCATCGGTGCTCTAATTATTTCATTCGCAAATTAATCCTTTATGCAGGACCTGGAGGTGACCTGCGGGTCTACCTAGAAAGGTTAGCTTTGGCCGACGATGTTCGGAAGTATGTGGAGCAGAATCCATTTGGTCAAAGAGCCATTACAAAGTCAAATCCATCCTGGAACTATTATAAGAGGGTGTTAGCTGCAGACCCACCTGAAGATGCTACTTCAATACCGAAGTGAGCACATTTCTCGTCCTTCACTTGGATGACAGCTTATTTTCTGACAACTTGAACATTTTTTTTGTTTGAGCTTGTTTAAGAATTAAACAAGCATGTACATGTTGCGTCGCAGCCCCTGGAAGTGTAAGTTCGTTTCATCTAGAATAGTTGTAACTGTTGTCATATAGACAATCTTTTTTTTTTTTTTGGGGTGAGAAGAACTTCTTGTTTTGACAGTGAAGTTATAGATGGTGTCTATCTTTATACACGATGAGAATTTTTTGAATCCTTCAAGCCAGTTGCTTGTGTACAATAAACAGTAATCTTCATGATTCAGTGTATTTCTGAACTGACAAAAGAAAAGAGACTATTCCCTACACTGCCTATAAATTGATGCAATTGCATGGTCTGTTCCATGATTCAGTGGGAATGGAAGAAAAGCTTCTCTTGCATAGTCATTGTTGCCTTTTCTTCCTGCATCATCTTCTATTTTTAGGTCTCACTTTGGATTGCTCGTCCTGCATGGTATGTTAATGACCTGGAACGGTTGAGTTGGGAGGATCATGTGACCTGTTTGGCTTTTGGAAAGTACAATGTAATACCAACCTCGTCAGTGACAACATCTTCTTGAAGAAGGTAGTTGGTGCGCATCTTTCTACAATCCTGTGCCCAACCACCATTACATGTAAGATTTCACATGCTTGGAGCATTCATGTGTGAAGTGTCATCTGAAATTGCCAGGGTATTCTCCAACCTCATCCACATGTATGATGATATCTGTCATTTCACACCATAAAGATATTGGAAGATTTTCCTCAATAAGTTATTTGGGTAGGAGTTAATAGGAGAAGTAAGCTGTTTGTGAGCATTTGTCGGGCCCACTGGTGAGGCCTACCATCATGGCTAACAAAATGGACCCTTTGTTGAGTGTTGGGCCCATGAAGGCAGGTGGAGACACTCCCAGAAGGCCAATTAACTCCTGGTTTGTTTAGCATGATAGTAAGTGTTTTGTTCCGTGCATTTGTTTTTTCGTGCCCGACCGACTTATTAATGAAATGGTTGGTCACTCTCCATCAATTTGGTCATGTGCAATCAGCTGGGGGCTTCTGATGCCAGTGATCTGGCAGCACAACTTCATGACTTGGGGTTGCCCTCAAGCTAGGTCATATGACCTTTAATAGGGCATAGCCCCCTCTTGAAAAGGCAATAACTTCACATGACACAAGGAGGTGGACCCTTGGGGCAGGAGAAAGTACATCAGATAAAGTAATGCTTATATCAAAAGCATATCACATAAAGCAACTCTCCTATCAAAAGTTGATAGCATAAAACAATCGAATGTTGTTCCTCGGGATGATGGCAATTGAGGATGCTCCGAATTGAGGGTATTTGATCGACTTATTGATATCAAATCAGCATATCGAGTGGTATATGCGCAGTATAAGAACTCTTTTTCTCCGGATTCAAAGATCGACATGATTGGAACGATATTGAATTCACTTTCGTTGAGGCCAGTCTAAAAAATCAGTTGCATAGTCTCAGGAATAGACCAATCATTTTCCCCTAATGAATGAGTTGAAATGGATGCTAATAAAAGAGACAGCGATGGTCATAAGTGGGTGAGAGGTCATGATGTTGGTCCCTAATGTTCAGCCAATCACTTGGTCGTTGATGCATGGACACGCTTGCAGGCACATGATCAGTTGTCACCACTAATTGAGCTCATCTAACATCTTTAATTATTCTACAAGCCAACCTCAAATTCGGGGCAAAAGAAGAAGACGGAAACACAAAAAGGAAATCTATAAAAAAAATCAGTAACAGGAATTTAAAAAGTAATAATTAGGAAATTTATGGTGGAAAAAAAACATAGATATGTGCAGGAATACTTATATGATTTCCCCCTCTTTAAAGCGTCACTCAATACGTTCAATTGCAGATTAATTGATGAATGACTTCTATTAAAATCAATCGGAGTAAGTTGATCTCGTAACTCTTATTAAGTGGTCCCCAAATTGCCTTTTCTTTTTCTATTGTTGTACAATCAAATCTTCTAACTATTTATATAACACATATAATGCCACACATATGCGTCATTGTTATTTTACATTGCATTTAATTAAAAATCTTCTTGACCGTATTCAAGAAAGCTTGGAACTCTTTCTATTCAGCTGTTACTTTCCTTATGGTTCATGCTCATGTTTTTATCCATATTCTTTTAATTCAGCCTATATATCCAGCATATCAATTTCACTCAAAGGTTATTGATTTATTTACATGATGTTTTCACGTATGTCAATTCGTTTAATTTTGCATATTTACTTTATTTTGTTATACCAAAACGCACATGCAGATGCATGCGTGCACGCATAAAGGAAACTTGCAATAATTGATTGGATAGATGATGTAGGGTGTGAATCCATGCAAAATGTATAGATATTGGTTCTCCCCCACAATGACGTGACCAATGGACAGAATGATTTTGGTGGGGTTGAGGACCTTGGAAAGTAGGGCATCATTGTTCCAATCAAAGTAAGGCAAATTCTTTTTAATGTCTCCCAAAACCTTAGTCTCTTTTAGCAATGTTGGGGCAGGTTAGTTATTATTGCCTCATCATCTTCAAGCATATCCTTACTTTCTTTTCTTCCTTTTCGATTAGAGCAACTTGCATTCTATTTATTTTTATTGGGGTTTTGATGGGGTTAGGGAGAATTGGAAGACTGGAGTATGCAAGTACTAACATGTTAAAATAAAGAATGAAGTCTTACCAGCCCGTCAATAGTATATTTATCAGACAAGTGGGGCGGCCCTAGTAGTTTCAAAATGGACCTACTTCTTAGTGAGGACACCTATAACCCCTCCTTCTTGGGATGGGTTTATTATTGTCTCATCATCTTCAAGCATATCCTAACTTTCTTTTCTTTCTTTTTGATTAGAGTAACTTGCATTATGTTTATTTTTATTGGGGTTTTGACGGGGCAGGTCATTATGTGAAGCCCAATCAGGATGGATCACCCTTAAAACTCTGAGTAGTCAATGAGATTTTTTTCCGTTTAATTTTTCCTTTTTAGTTAGGTTATGTGAATTTTCAAATTTGAACGAAAAACGAATCAGATCATGTGCAAATTTAAAGATTTTCCTCTTTTCTCAAGCTGCAAAGGTTGATTGTATATAAAATTCGACATGCATATGTTAGTCTAAGTCTTCCAGATCATATCATTAATATATAGCTTATAATGAATACATATATTATCAATGAGTAATTATGCTATATGTAAAGAGGGAGAATCTCGACATTTGACGATAAAAGGTAAAGGGTAAAAGACAAGAGCAGCCACATGCCTTGGGAATCTCCACATGCCTTTTCTTTTGGGGGGTAGAAAACAAAACTAAAAATAAAAAGACTGGCATTTGAAATACCACTCTTTTTCAATATTTAATTTTTTTCCTCAATCTATAAAGAAACATATGTAAAAGCAATACAGATATATTGGAAGGACAGAGCAGCCATATGGATGTGAACATGCAGAGAATTATTCTCCTGAATTTTTCAGGTAGATCAAAGTGTCGTTATGTAAATGTCGATTTTAGATAATTAATTTCTGTCTCGAAAAGTTATTATAATGCCTCTAATGGGAAAACAAAGAGCTGTATTTTCATATATTTTGCTGTAAATACTTTTTGCATTTCTCTTGTCAACAGAGACCTCCATTTAAGGAATTTTTTTATGTATCACACTAAATGCCCTTTTCGTAAATTTTTTTTTTAAAAATTTTGGCTGAGTGGTTCCAATAATTAGATAATTATTGGAATTAAAAATGTAATCCAACTGCTTCACAAATACGTGTCGGCCACTATGTCCTATGAGTTGAAAAATGGTTCAATTCAACAAATTAAAAAGCTATTTTAATACTCTAGCTTCTCCTATTGACGATTGAGTATTGCCGTTCATCATTAAAGCTATCATTCATCGTATCTACCAAACTGGTAAATTTAATCAAATAAAAAAGTGGGGTCATGGTGCGATTCTCCAATTTACAGATTGTCCTTGTGATGTGTGCAATTAACACTTTGAAAATCAAATATTTTATGATTAAGGGATGTTATCACCTATGAGAACCGTCTACAGTAATTCTTTTAGGAAGGCGCCCAATTAGGTCGTGTTCCTTTTTTCTACATGTCGATGCTCATATGCCTCACACCCTTTAATGGTAAGAAAATATTTTTCTTCCCATCTCACATGAGAATATCCCAAATTTTACATCTTTGGAGTTTAGATGAAATCAATCACTATATCCAATGAGTTGAAAAATAGGTTCAATTCAACAAATTAAAAGTTATTTTAATCCTCTAGCTTCTCTTATTGACAATTGAGTATCGCCATTCATTATTAAAGCTATCATTCATTGTATCTACCAAACTAGTAAAATTTTGTCAAATAAAAAAGTGGGGTCATGTTGCATTCTCCAATTTACAGATTGTCTGTGTGCTGTGCACAATCAACACTTTGAAAATCGAATATTTTATGATTAAACATGTTTATCAATTGCTCTAAGATTATTCATTAATATTTTTTTTGGCTGCAAAGTCCATTTGTTTTTTTTATTCTAGTGGTTTCATTTTCCCAACTTGTGCAAGTTGGCATTCACATTGAATACAAGGGTGAATCATATAGGAGCCACTAATATTAATCATCTTTTTTTCCATTCATGCATATCTTATGGTCCAGGACATATAGATAGAGACGTGTCCTCTGCTTGACAATTAGGGCTCTAAAGTGATGCATTTGCATGTGAACTTGTAACATCACATGAAAGACATAGGAATAGGTGGCTACGTGAGACAAAATAAGAACCGAATCCACCGAAACCAAACTCAAGATTTTTAGCCTAACTCTTCATTCATATTCAATTTGAAAAAAGAGAGAGAGAGTTGAAACGGGTTCATCTTTTATTTTGATATTGTCATGTTGTTAAAGAAGAATCGAGTATCACATTCACCTAAAGTGTGTGGCTTCAAAAGATTTAGGTTAATTCCACAAAAAAACACACACTTTAGATCGAGTATCAAATTTAACCCAAATTTTTTTTCTAGTAAAAAAACATCAACTTTAAGTCGAACGCCAAATCTGGTCCAAACTTTTTTGTTTCGTAAAAAAGCATAAACTTTAGGTTAAGTGCCAAATCTTGCTCAATTTTTTTTTTGTTTCATAAAAAAGCACAAATTTTAAGTCAAGTTACAATTATGACACTAACTTTTTTTTTTTCTTGTAAAAAATGACAAACTTTCATCTTTATCCAAAATCTAACCCATACCGTTAACTCTCTATTTGAAATCAACATTGTTTCAGGAAAAAAAATGTTTTAGTCATGAGCTTGGTAGATCTCATCCATGGGATCTCTTGATGGCAATGGTCTACAGTTTCATATATTACGATAAAATGGTAAAATTTGGCTAGAGAAATTCAATTTATAGATTTTTTTTACTTGCCAATAAAGTGTAGAAAATGATAAACAGCTTCATCGTTATTTTCCAAGCTTTGGCTCAAACAAAATGAATAGTGCTTTAAATCTAGACAATAAATGTACATGGATTTATTACTGAGGATAATCAATGGATCTAAGTTAAAATAGGCCAAATTTGTGATTTAAGTAAATATTAGCACTTTTTTTCCGAGAAAAAAAGTTTGAGCCAGATTTAACATTCCTCCTAAAATTGGTGTTTTTTTATGAAAAAAAAAGGTTTGACTATTTTGGGAGTTAACACTCAAAGATTTATCTCACCATAATGGGCCATCACATCCCACGTCAACATGGCATGGAATGTAACAAAATGGCTAAAAGAAAGACAATATTAGTGCAATAGAATAATAAAAATGAAGTCTCATTTATAGTGAAAAGGAAATTGTGAATCAATACATTATAGTAAAGATTCTTCCTATAAGACACCATTAAATTTAGTCATAAACATCGTAACCCGAGTCATATAATGATTCATTTTATATTATAGAATGCTAATAAATAAAATCAGAACCACAATAGGAATCAAGACCGAAATATCAAATTATCAAAAAAGTAGTGGGTTTTCTTAGTATGCCACGTATCAATTTAATTCCACTTATGGTCAACTTCTACCAAAAGAAAAAAAGAAAAAAAACAAAACTTTTGCCCATCAAATGCCCTCCTTGATGAGTTCTCTGGTCGATATGCACCAGATAAAGAAACTGCCTACTCTCTCTCTCTCTCTCTCTCTCTCTCTCTGTGTGACAAGCTCACATGTTAACACAGACAGCTTTAGACCCACTCACGAACTGATCGCACATGGATGTTTGAGCCAAAGAGAGTAATGTGTGAGTACATCTCCATTTTGACCCACGAAAAGCCTCACCACCACATTAAAATATTTCCTTTTTTCTCCTCTCTCTCTCTCTCTCTCTCTCTCTCTCTCACCGCAGATTGGTTTTCTTTATCACAGTTTCCTTGGTATAACAAACTCTTCCTGTCTCATCTCTTCTGCTTGGTCTCTCCCTTTTGTTCCTCTGCTCAGGATAAATACTAAAAACATCTCCTTTCTTGGATCTGCAAAGATTCTTACATGTTCTCGCCTCTGGGTCTGCATTTGTATTGGTGGTGTTTGTTTGAGGTAATACTGCTAAAAAACAATTGGTGATTTTTCTCTGCACATTGTATCGGTTCTTGGGTGAATCTCCTTATCTTCAACCCCCTCGGAAAAAAGAGAGTTTTCTCATTGGTCCTGTGATATCAGATCCAAGTAGTCTTGTTCCTTTTGATTTGTATAGCATTCTCCAGCTTGAATTTCCCTTGTTTCTGGTAAAGACTGAATTTTTGGGTGGAATTTGTGGGAATGCCATTAAGGGTGGTTGTACAATTGCAGAAGAAAATGGACTTCTGGTTGCAAGAAGAGACTAAATCTGCCTTTGAGCTGTAATCTGCTGGAATAAAGTGGGGCTTCAAGAGAGAAATACGGGCGGCTTTCTTTTGTATGTGTTCTGAAGCAAATTGACTTGATTCTTGGAAATTTCTATATTTGGCGGTCCCCATCTCGGGAGCTACATGAGTGTGGAAAAGTGCTCTCTTCTTTTGAGGTTCAAGCAAATGCATCAAAGCCTCGTTCATGGTCAGTTCTTTGTTCTAACTACTTTTGCTGAAGAGTGAGAGGCACAGGATTGCTCTTTTGGCCTTCAGACTCTTGAGTATCTGATATTTTCTCCAAGTGTTGTATTGTCCATAACAATGCCAAAATTGTCAAAGAGCATATGGTCAGATTCAATAGAAGTATGAATGTTGCAGCTTAGAACAGGAGATAGGTTGTTCCTGAGATTGAGAGAGATAAAATTTGTAACTTGTTGTGTGAAGTAAAAGAGAGGCAGTGGAGATGGCTGCGAAGCTTCTGCAAACATTGGCGGACGACAACCCAGATTTGCAGAAACAAATCGGATGCATGACCGGGATTTTTCAGATTTTCGATCGTCACCAAATGATTGCTGGTAGGCGCTATAGCCACAAAAGGCTTCTCCCAGGTAATTTCCGACCCTTTGCTGGGACATCCTGTGAGATAATTCTGATTGGTACTTTGATCAATCCTGTGTGATCCTTTATCGGAAAAGTTAATGTCCTGACTTACTGTTTCAGATTTTGGCTGTTTATCTCTGCTATTAGATATCTTCTGATTAAATTTAATAATACTTGACTGGACTCTACGCTTGAGAGGCCGATTTACAATTTGATTTGGCGCAAGAGAGAGCTTCTCATTGAATGATAGCCCTCTTGCTATTTACAGAGTCATAAAATATAGTTTTTTGTCAATTGTGCTCAGCATGGAGCTAGCCAAAAGATTTTGGAAATTCGAAATTACCAACTTGTAATGCAACTTTATCATGCAAGTCAACATCTATTCATGCCAGTGGTATATATATATACACTCTTTCCATATATCTTGCCATGTTTATGCACCAACTGTTGATAAATGTTTGCCTTTTTCTGAATACTTAAAACTTGCAAGCACTAATTACCTGAGATCCATTGGAACTCACACATGTGCAATCTAATGCATCTCTTCCTACCAGGTAATTCTCAATCCAATGATCTCAGCATAGATAGAGAATCTGCGAACATGTACCTTCAACAAGCGCCTGATGTAAGCTCTCTATATCTGTTTCATCCCATTTCCAGAGAGGACTTGCAACTGCTACTTCATTGTTCAAATCGATTAAGACAAGGGAAATTTGAGTTTGAATGTTTAAACACTGTTATGTCCATCAAATATTTGTTTCCCCAGTCACAGTTTTGTGCATTAACTATATATCTAATGGCTCATGATGAATTCGCTAACTGAACTATCTTTGCAAGAACAAGTTCCTTTTTTTTTTTTTTTTTTTTTTTTTGCATTTCTTGCAGATTATATCTTAATGTAGTACATAGATCCATGAAATGGCATTGGTCTCTGGACTTCTTGCTTCTATCTTTTCTTTTTTCTTTTTTCTTTTTCTTTGACATAGCAGTCTGGCTCCAATTTGGCTTTCCAAACAGTTTGGCATACAGCTCATTTCATGGTTTGGATGGTGGTATTAAAAACTGATTGATGTTCTTTATGGCAGGAAGTAAATTTTTACAGAAGTATGAATGAGAAACAGAGATTTTCCACAGAATCATCCAGAGCTTCTTTTTCATCCACTTGTTCATCTTCCATGTCCTCTTTGGAATGTGGCAGAACAGTTCAACCCAAACCTTCTTCCTTCGATCGAATCACTTTTCCTGAAGCCCCCTCAAGGGATGCTATGGTGAGCCAATCTAGCACCTCTCCTAATTTACGCCGCAAGTCATTGGATCTACGGGATGTAGTCAAAGATTCAATGTATAGGGAAGCTCGAGCTCTACCTGTTAATTCCACGGCTAGAGAGGAAGTAACCAGACGCAAAGGGAGATATAGAGACTTGTCAAAGCCATTACAGCCACCGAAACCCACCGAAGGTTCTTCAGGAGATGGTTTCGAGGTGAAGCAGAATGTGCCTGCAGATCTTAACGAATCTCTGAAGGTTCTTACAAAACTCCGAGAAGCACCTTGGTACTTAAACGATGTTCGGGAGCCATCGAGACCGACATACGAAGCAAGAGATGGAGCTGTCCATCTGATATCAAAGGATGCACCTCGATATTCTTATGATGGAAGAGAGCTAAATCGTTTGTCCTTTGAATCACGGGAGACCATAAAATCCACCCAGAAGCTGAAAGAGCAGCCCAGACTTTCACTAGACAGTAGGGAGAGTTCAATCCTGAGCTCTAACTCTAATTCAAAAGCCAATCTTCTAAGAAATGTGTCAAAGGGTAGCGGAAACTCATATGAGAGAGCCCAGAATCCACCAAAATCATGGGAGTCTCAGAAACGCCCTCCTAGTGTTGTAGCAAAGTTGATGGGCTTGGAGGCATTGCCAGATTCTGCCTCAGCTGCTGATGCTCTGCTAGGCCCTGTCCAATCCAGCTCATCTGAACCTGGGGATTCATTCCCGAGACCATTGAAAGCAAATGGACTAGGCAGGCCTATCAGAAATTTCGAGTCGTCAGGAAATTTGAGTAAAGAGCCTGAGTCACCACGGTGGAGAAATCATGATGCTGTTATGAAACCCATTTCAAGGTCTCCGAATGAACCAGCGCCTTGGAGGCAGATGGAGGGCAATCAAAGTTCTCAAAAACTTCCTTTTAAACCTACCAAAGCTCCTCAAAAGCCCATTGACCCCTATCCCTCGGTTTACGGTGAAATTGAGAAAAGGTTGAAAGATCTTGAATTTAAACAGTCTGGGAAGGATCTCAGAGCTCTGAAGCAAATTCTGGAAGCAATCCAGGCTAAGGGACTTTTGGAGACTAGGCAAGAAGAGCAAACTTCACATTTCGGAACCCAAAACGACCCCATGGGAAAATCTAGAAATCTCAACCAGAACTCGAGATTGCAAAGGCAACAGAATCCGCAAAGCAACCGTGGAACTGCTCCAAACATTGAGGGATCCGAAAGTTCAAGGTCTTTTGAATCCCCAATCGTGATTATGAAACCTGCAAAACTTGTCGAGAAACATGGGTTCAATGCTTCCTCAATGATCCCATTGGACACTCTCTCCAATCTGCATAAAATCCGGAGCAATGCAGATTCTAGAAACTATCCAACTTCTAGCCGGCCGGCTAGAGATCCATCTCCTAAGACTGGTCGTTTAGAGTCCACTAGCAGCTCCGCTGATAAGAAAGCCAGTGGCAGGAGTACCAAATCTACACAATCATCATCAAGGCCTCAGCAAGTTTTGAAAGACAACCATGCGAGTTCTGCAAAAAGCTTGAGTTCAGTGAGCCCCAGATTGCAGCAAAAGAAGCTGGAGTTGGAGAGACGATCTCGTCCACCCACTCCTCCATCTGATCCAAATAAACCCAGAAAGCTGTCCAACAGGCAGACTAGTGAATCCAGTTCGCCGGGAGGAAGACACAGGCATAGATCTTCCAATCTGCACTCTAACGATGACCAACTGAGTGAAGTTAGTAACGATTCAAGAACAGCAAGTTGTCAAGGAGATGACATGTCTGTTCATTCAGACAGTAGTATCATCTTTGAGTCGAAAATTGATACAGAAGTCATAAACAGTGAACTGCCAACTGTGGAGAAAAGCAGCCAGAGTCCAGGCATGGAGACCTCTAGCTACTCAGACACCAGGCTGAAGCAAAAGGTAGGTACATGTGCTTCCAGTTGTTTCTTCTATCCCTGAAACGATTATCACATTGTAGTAATCCCTGATTGACTAATAGCATCTTACTTTGCCGTATGAACTGAAGAAGTCAATTCTCATGGTGGATGAAGATGAAACAATGGCAGAACTTGATACAGCAGCTACAGAATATCACAGTCCAATATCAGTCCTTGATTCATCAGTACACACGGAAGATACTCCAATTCCTATAAAGCAGATGGTAAATTCTTTCGAAGGTAAAGCTTCTACACTCAAAACATTCGAGTGCAAGTGAGCTAATCATCAAGATTTTTGTAACTGTTAATTCAAGTTGAATGATTATAACATGCTTCCATTAGCTGTTTATAGGTTTGCAACTGTGATTGTTGCACCAACATTGTATTGTGTATCTCAGTTGGAATACTGTCCATGATGCAGATAATGTTGCTTATGAGTCTGATACAATCATGTCCAAGATCAGTGGAATGCGACAGAAAGCCTCCAGCCAAATGGCTCGGTCACCATTGCTACCTCTGAGGTTAATCGTAGGAAGTTGCTGAACGTCGAGCAGTTGGTTCAGAAGCTTAGAAGACTCAACTCCAGCCATGACGAAGAAAGAACAGATTACATCGCCTCTCTTTGCGAGAACACAAACCCTGACCACCGATATGTTTCCGAGATATTGCTAGCTTCAGGCCTACTGCTCAGAGACCTTGGCTCAAGCATGACTGCATTTCAGCTGCACCCATCAGGCCACCCCATAAACCCCGAGCTGTTCTTTGTTTTAGAACAAACGAAATCAAGCGCTACAACAAAAGAAGACCCTGTCTGTGGCAAGGCTGCGACTCTGAAGCTGAACCATGAGAAAATTCACAGGAAACTCATCTTCGATGCCGTAAATGAGACTCTTGTTGGAAAGCTATCATTTTTGGGCGTGTCTCACGACCCATGGTTGAAATCGGAGAAGCTAGCGCGGAAGACATTCACTGCTCAGAAGCTTTTGAAAGAATTGTGCATGGAGATGGAGCAGCTCGAGGCCAAGAATCCATCGTCTGATTTTCAGGAAGAGGACGATGGTCTAAAGAGCATCTTGTGGGAGGATGTGCTCCACAGGTCCGAGAGCTGGACGGAGTTCAACAGCGAGACATCTGACATGGTATTAGACATCGAGCGCTCAATCTTCAAAGACCTGATCAATGAGGTCATGATAGGCGAAACAGGTGGATCCAGAGCCAGGCCAAGTAGGCGCCGGGAATTGTTCAGCTGCTGATATCTTCAGTTCTCATTCTTTTTGACAAATCCTTGAGGTCATGATAGGCGAAACAGGTGGATCCAGAGCCAGGCCAAGTAGGCGCCGGGAATTGTTCAGCTGCTGATATCTTCAGTTCTCATTCTTTTTGACAAATCCTTCCTACCCTCTTTTCCTTTTCTGATTTTCATTTTGGATGTTTGTTTTGAGAGCATAATAATTGGTGTGAGAAAGTTCTTGTCCATGGATGATCAAGAAAGCTGCGATTGTCTTGGAACATTATGTCATGTCATACATCTTGGTAAAATGAGCAATATACAATCCACTGTTTAACTTTTTTAACCTCAGGATTCCATCATTCACTAGAGGCTCTGGTCTCTATCTTCTCAATGGCAAATCATCCATAAGATTCCTGAGAAACTCCACAGGTTGTGAAAGTCGTTTCTACATATTGTCCCCGGTCGCGAGGGCTTTGGCAACAAGCAAACCGCGAAGCACGCAAATCCAAAACACGGAGTTGAAGGGAGTAACTATTATAACTTTGGCAGGGCGCGAATGGGACGGGACCCAGGAAGCCTAGAGGCTAACATTTGAGACCATGTATACCAAGAGAAGGGGAAGGAAGGAGAGGATAGGAGGATGTTAAGAGTGACCCAATTGGCGGGGCATCTTGATGGTGAAAGGGATGATGCAGAGGTTTGTGCTGATACTGAAATTGACTTGCTCATCAGTGGCTTAAAAACGCCCAGTGCAGGTGTGGCCAAAAAGAGCTCCTATCCTATGAAGACAAAAAAACAGAGAGAGAGAGAGCTGAGACCAAATCAACTCCTCTGTTGGTTGTACTGCAACACAAGAAATTACGATGTTAATAGTATTTATTACAAAGTAGACACCAACAAGGCCTCCGTAGCATAGTGGTAGTGCGTTCGCTTCGTAAGCGAAAGGTCGCGAGTTCGATCCTCGCCGGGGGCTTATTCACATCCAACTTTTTTTCATTTTTTTTCCATTTTTTTTTTAATATTCTTATCATCACCACCCCCTCTCCTCCTCCTCGTCTTCATCATCTGTGCTGAGAAAATGGAACTGCATTGCCCCCAAGATCGAGCTCTCTCTGGTTTTTTCCCATCCGCTCGGACAGAAATCATCGCTTCTCGTGTCCTATTCTGGGTTCGCCTTTGCGTCGAGTTTGGTCTCGGTGAGAACAAGAGCCCTTCGGCACAAAGGTTCTTGGGTCGACCCACCAGCCGACATGGGCCTCTCCACATGATTCTTGTAGCCTTTTCATTCTTCATTCTCACTCTTCGTTTTTGCTCTCCATTGCCGGATGTAGGGATTAGTTCCTGGTCCAATCTAGGTGGACCTGGAGGACCGGTTGCCAATTTTGAAAACTGAGGATAAGATCGTTTGGTCCTAAGACTAGGAATCAAATTGGTCCGTTGGTTCCGGTCTGGTCCAATGGAATTTGCCATTTTTCTTTTCATTAAAGAGTGATCATGCATAACAAGAAAAAATTACAAATCTTAAAATATTAATGGAAACGATGATGCATAAAAAGTTATTGTGTTGTGACTTATAATATCATTGAACGAAATAAAATTTTAGTTCATATTTTACTTATTTTTTTTGAAGAAATAATAAAGAATCAGGTATATGTAGTTAATCCGATCCGATTCCCTCTTGGAACCGGAAACCAGACCGACACTCCCAAGAACCAAACCGAACTGGTTGATCCCGTCCAGTCCCTACGGTTTTCTATTTGGGCAGTTTGTTTTGCACATTCCTAGTCAGATGTGATTGTCTTTCTTCTTTCATCAAGTCAGATCCCAAAATGGCATTGGATTGGCAATGGCAATGAACTATTTGCACATTAATGAACAAATTGAAGATCGGTCACAAAGTTTGCGATGAGCAACCGGGCATCTTGCTACTCGAAACCACCGTAAATGAGTCGTGGGATCGAAACCAAGCGTCATGAACTCAAGTGGGTGTTCGATTGGGTTATGTTTGGGGTCCCGGTTTGAGTTTCGGGAGGGTTTTTGCTATATCTTCGACGTTCTTAGATCGCATCGGTCTAAATCAAGCACTTCTCACGCCCGACCAACGTCGAGTCGCTTGGGAGTTTCATTTGCCCCTGATGAAATTCCTTTTCCAATTGCCTAATGATGGAGACAATACTTCACATGGGTTCCTCCATTATACGTAGCAACCACCATACGGCAATTTATACGTATATAGGACCACACCTATACATACTATGCAGCAGAAGATCTCACTGGCGTAGTACTTCATCTGCATGCCTACACTGCATGATGGGACTACTAGGCTCGGCCCGGCGCATCAAACGCGTGGCCTAAGTCAGAATAATGTCGATGAAGGATGCATCTAGTTCGGATTATCGGTACTACCAATACATAATCCGAGTAACTTATGCATACGAAAGCGAGTCCTACTTAGTCGGCCATTAAAATACCTAATGCACTCTGCATCCCTGCGAAATAATATGTCAGGCTGAATCGGTTCCAAGTCAGGACCGGCAATGGACAGGTTCCAGAGGGTAGGACGCTGTTGTAGATTCCTCCGACCAACACAATGAAGGCCGAGCGGCTCGGGACCGTGCCTCGGCATCATCGCCATGCTCCGTATCAACCACTCGACATGCATACGTATGTGCAGATGCATATGTACATGCGCGTACTGCCCTATCTTCTTCCGGAGGTGGATACAAGTGAGTATTACCCTATCCTTTTAACTTTAGGACCACCGCAAGAAACCTTTTCTTTGAAGCCAGCTTTAGACCCAACTTGCCACTGGGGAATCCTTTAATGTTCTTCTTGGATCTTGGGACCCTGCCACACAAGAGAGAGAGAGAGTGGCAGATAGGGACTTGAATTCTGAAGCTGTACACCTCTCACTCTCTCTCTCTCTCTCTCTTTCTCTCTCTCTCTCTTCCCTATCCTTTTCATCTGTCTGAGAGTATGAGGAGAGAACGGCATGTTCTACAGCCCCACAAGCGCCCTTTTTTCCTTGGCTGTGGATCCTTGCATGCCATATACATATCTTCCGTTGGATTGGAAGTAAAGCGTCCCGGAGAAAATGACACGTAAGGACTTTTTTATGCATCCTTACAGACAAAAAGGAGTGAGCAGATGAATCATCTCTTGGTTTTGAGGTTGAGGGCGCAACTTTGTCTTAGCTTAATCATGCCGCTTGAGAGCGATGTCCGAACGTATTTTGTATCTTCAGCACTCTTCGACAAAGACCGATCCGGCGACAAACGCCTTCGGCGCCAGAGAATACAATGGGCGGGCCGACGAAAGATTTGTTCAACCCGGGAGGATTTGACGAATTGAATTTGAGACCTCCAACTTTGTGATCTCTTGTCTTTTTATTGATTTTGCAAGACTAGATCAAATCCTATCTCGAGAAAACTATGGATTCATTGAAACTGGACCTCATAAAAAGTACACGTTCTAACATATCCTTTAGGACGACAATTATCCTACTACGATGGTGAGGAAGATCGCCACCTGGCTATGTAGATACTTAGACAAATAAATTCGAGCCCACGAAACACCTGCTAATCTCGTAAGTTAGGTAAGGCACGAGCTAAGCGCTCAAATGCAATGGCCCTAAATATGAGATTGTTTGCACTTAGCGATGTCGTGAATCACTCTTGTTATGTGTGTAATCACGTATACAAATCCAAGTATGACTATTTTTTTTTTTTTGACATCGCGTGTATAATATCACAACATCTTATTCAGTCAGAATACGAGATTACTCTTGTTATACTATGATTAACCATCATGGAAGTTAAAATTTGTCTCTTTGTAGTCTACAAAATACACAGAAGGAGGCCTGTTGTCATGATCTAGGGTTTCTAAATGTTGCGGGGGGTCATTGTCTCTCTCTCTCTCCCTCTCTCTCTCTCTCACGCTAGTAAATGCAGTGCTTTTGTGGGATCTACATGGGGGCCTCCATGGACCGACCGTCCTTGACATTGTGGAAATAATGCGGCCCTACTTTATACAGTGACGTGATCACATGCGCTAGCTCGGCGTGCTTCGTTGCATGCGCATGGTTCTTATGTTCTTGTGCTATGCATGTATCAAAGAGGGGACTGAAGTGGGCGGCTTATAGAGACAGGTTAAAATTGTACTCTGCCTTCTTCTTTTCCATTTTCACTCACTTGTCAACATCAAGCCTTCAATTATAAATCACGGGTACATAAAAGGAAGGAAGAAAAATGAGACCCTTTTGTAATGAATCAAGCAACATGTTCCCAATTCATCGTATCAACGAGCCAATCGATCATTATGGCATGTCAGGAAATTTTGTTCAAGTCATATGATCTATCACATGTACATTATTCAGTGTGTTTTTTATTGTGGGCGAAAATAAGCAACGAATAGAGATGTTAGACCAAGCATAAAGAGTGATTTGGCCTTATAGTATTGTGTAGGGGTTAGAGATTTGATGAAGTTTCAACCTCCTTCTACGAGCCTAGCTAATGCAAGGCTTGTAGAGATATTAGCCAAATAGCTAGGGCTCTAAACCATGGTTCTATAACATTTGAAGGGCCGACATCAACGAGTTCTACCAGATTTAGTTAGGGTTTGGTTGCACTAATCCAACGTGCTTGCTTCTCCTTCTTTTTCCCCTTTGTGACATGTTTTACAAAATTAATTGGACTTTTGTGATCAGTTAGGTAATATGATATACCGGCCACAAAAGGACATTGAAAAAAATGTCGGCAATTGACTTTCTTTCATTGCAAAGCATTTGCTTAATTAAATACGTGTAGTACATATATCATATCGAGAAGTCAAAAGAATAATAAATAGGATGTTGACATCTAAATTTCCATCCCGAATGTCTCATTTACATTTCATGAAAAATATTTATCAATCCTTGAACAAAACCATCTATAGTCCCATGTTCTCATTCTTTAGTGCATTTTTTCGCATTTAGAAATTAGGATATTTTTTTAATAAGACCGCGAGTTTTTGTTAGCTGGCCTAATATGCGACCCGTAATGAATTTTTCTTGCACCGAATTTAAACTACTTTGAAGCTCACCGCGGACATGCAAAACTCAACCGAACCTTGATCTCTCGTCCGCACAACCTATATCCATTTTCAATCATAAACTCCCCTTTTTTGCAACTGGTTCAGCTCCGGTTCAAAATGTTAGAAGTGATGGGAATCGGTCTGATTCCTTGTTCTGAGCAAAGAACCACTTAGGAATTGGACTGACCGAACTAAATTTGAAACCAATTTCATAAAGTCTAAAGATCCTAATTTTTTTCTATCTCTTTTCTTTGTTCTCTCCAACCTCACTCAAATACTTCTCTCTCTCTCTACTCACCCCTCCTCCTTGCTTGCTCACGGCTTGCCCTCGCTCGTTCCTGATTCACCTATGCTCACCGTCCTAGTTTATCTTTTACTTTTATTATTTTGTTATAAAAAAAAATGTAACAAAAATAAGGAATAAAGAGAAATGGGTTCTCGAGTAGATCCTAGAATCGGATAGGAAAAACATAGTAGGTTTCAAAATCGATTCCAAGACAAATATGGTAGGTTTCAAGTTACAAATATCATAACTGATGCTGATAGGGTAGGTTCTAATTTTCATGTTTGCAACCTATCCACTTTGAAGCCAATCATTTTTAGATGCCATGTGATTTTTGGCTTGAAATAAGGATAATTGGAACTAGGCTAGGAAATGAATCAAGTTAGAGAAGCATGGAGCTGGAAAGGTGAGGGAGAGGGGGCGGGGGGGGGGGGGGGGGGGATTCCATTCTTGGAATCCTCGAGCACCACCGCACAAATGGGAGAGCTCCTTCGTTAGTTTTGGGAAGGATTCTTGGATAGAAAGGCATTCGCATGATGCCATCTCCATGATTGGAGGGGAGCTTTTAGGCAATTTGAAAGGAGAACATCAGAAAGGGGGGGAGAGACATTCTCGTGGGATTCTTGGTCTGAACAGTGACTATTCAACTCCAGTTTTGAGCCATTTCGATGACCATGGATCGAGTGGCTTGGAAAGCGACTCACGGACCAAACTTAAGGGGTTTTCGCTCACAATTCTGACCGAGTTTCAATATGAACACTGACTAAACAGCCTCCTGCTCGGCCTAATCCACCTTGTTGTGAGCCGGTCTCAATGGCGGCTAGGTCTAGGCGAGCTTCACCCGGAGGCATATGGAGCTCCTCTCGTGATATTTTTTAGTATCCATGAATTTGAAGTCATAGCTACACAAGTTTCTTTGGAGGAATTGTCCAATCAATCCTAAACCTGTTATACAGATGCCAATTCAATCCCAAATTTCTTAATTTTCTGATTTAGTCTTAAACTTTTGCGTCAATTTCCAATGTAATCCTTTCAACCAATTTTTGCATGAAATCATTAACGTGGTAATGTGCCACGGACGGCGATAATTGGATTGTCACGTCAACAATTTTCGATGAAAATTGAATGGGAGGACTTATTAGAATTTCACACAAAGATTTAATGATTAAATTGGCAAAATTGGAGAGTTTAGAATTGAATTGGCATCCATACAATATGTTTAAGACTGCTTGAGTAATTTTCCTAGTTTTTTAATGCACAATTCAAACATCCATAAAAGATTAAGGAAATAATATACATTTTTTGGCTTAGAGGCATTTGCACATGTTTAAGAATTGTTGCATTCCATCCTAGAAGTTCTAGCTTATTAATGCATAGACCCTAGGCATATGTTTAGTCTTAGTTTTCATGAGAAATCGTTATGTTTGAAATTTTCCATTCATGAGCTCATAGGGCCTGTCCTAGAGCGTTAAACAAGGGTTTGTATTTTTTTTTCCCCAATACGGCTCGGGTTGTTTACATTTGCTTTAACTATATGTTCAGCGAGTTAATTGTATTGCTTGCAAGCTTATTTACGGTCTAGAAAAGGTTAGTGGTAACTATAACCTCATTCGATTAGTGAAAAAAACACAAGAAACTGAGTTGTAAATAATAAGGTTTAGGAGAACCCGTGCGAAATGTAAACGCCACCTCACAAGAGAGTTATACACGTATGTCTATTGATCCATTGCAACCCCTTGAGATTCATCCTCGGGAGGATTGCAACATAGGGTAAGTTTTATATAGAGCCCCCACTCATATATATGTTTCATGAAACACTTATGACCAAGGAGAAGTGTTTGAGTTCAAAAATTGATGTTTATTATCATTTTCTATGATCAAGCGACAAGGGATCGCCTTAACATTTTTCATATGCATATCAAATAAAAAGTATCGCACGAAATTAAAGAATAGATAATAAAGTGAGCAAAAACCTTATGACAAATGGAGATATCAAAAGAAGTTTGTCAAATATTGAAAACAATTGCATTATCATGCATGTCCCGAAAAAAAGAATTTGGAGGAGTTCAAGATTAGTAGTAAGGTGATGTTGAATAATCTTAATATAATTAAGGATTAATAACAAAGCAAAATTCAATAAAAAAAAAAAAGGAAGAAAGAGCAAGCAAGAAGAGGTTGATTAATGCATTCATGTTGATGAATTGTCATAGTCAACAGTCAAAACTAGCTAGGGTTGGTTCCATTCTTCTGTTCCTTTTTTTTTTTTTTTTTGGGACAGTTAGCTAGGGTTGGTTCATTATATGTCGTAGCTGTGATTAATTGGAGGTAGATGGACGGAAATCAAAGAAAATGTAAATAGCTTTGCATAGTTATTCCGCTTTAAGTTTACTGGTTGTGAATTGCTAAAAGGACAGAAAATATCATCCTGGGTAAACATGCACCATGCAAGCGTATCAAACTCATCACAGCATTCTAATCTGAGTTTGAAAAGCCACACACGAAGAGAAACTCTCAATGAATTAAAGAGATCATCAGCGAAAAAACAACTAACCGGAATATGATGCAGAATGGGCGTCGACTCACGGAAGAAAATTTTCTTAGAAAACCGTGATTGAGTTGCTTTAGATTTCAAGACACGATAACAAGCAAGCCGGGTTTGGTAGGAGAAGTTTTATCGCTGTTAATAAACTAAATCGTACCCAAAGAGGCAGGAGGCGACACGCGATGAGTAATAGCTGAAATACTGATTTTTAACGTGTTCTTGTCTAATCCAAATGACATGTAAAAATAGCATTCTCTTTCATTCTTTTCTGGTTTTGCTTCATGCTGATGCACTTTTCACTTGTACATTGACCTCCTTTTGTATCATTAATATACAAGAATAAATAGAAGGGTTTATTTTTTCACTGTTCATGAGTGCTGCTTTTTCTAATGACAACATTGAGCTGCAAATGTTTTTAATTCACATGGGAAATATTATATAAATTTGCTAATCACATGGTAGAACTAAGACATCTACTTAATAAGCATGTCCCAAAAATGACACTTAAATTAAAGAATAATTAAACGGGATCCAAGAGGGGAACCAAAAACGATATTGATCTTCAGATAATTAAAGACATAGTTGAGTTCATGCTATAATGCACACCGCACTTATCGAATAAATATGCACTAACCTTAACATATGGAGTTTTCAGCTATAACATCCGGAGTATAAGGTATCTTATGCATGATAAGCACTCGAATACAAGGCCAAAAAAGGGAAAAGAAAAGGAAGAGGAAACACTACGTTTTTGTACGAGAGTCATTGTTGCATTTTCTTCAAATAATTTGGCCATGATATATGACTGAGATGCTACTCTAAAAAGGCTGCAGGTACAAAAGAAGCATTAAATGGAAGCACCTTACTCTGTTGCAGAAGTTGATGATGATGAGCCAGGCAAAATACTCCATGGAGCTTTATAATTCTTGTCTGATCAAACTGAGGCACTTTTGTGTGTGTAGGAGAAAAATCTGCAGGAAGAAAATGTTGCCACTTCGACGATGTTGCTGCTTTTTTAGCCCATATACTTTTTTCAACAACAATGCAACTTCTTGTTCATTACCATTTCCTAAAAGCAGCAATCTCTCATAAAGATTATTGAATTATAAACCCTCATCAAAAGATCTTGGAGAGATCATCGGCCAAAGTGATCTTCATGCGAGAGGGTGTTCCTCATATTTGGAGATTCAAGAGCCATTTCCCTCCTCATCTTCTTCGCTCTCATCATCGTCTTGCTGATGAAGAACTTTGGCACTAGTGCTCGTTTGGAATGGCAATCTCATCGGTGAGCCGATCAATTGGAGGGATGGCATGAGGGAAGTAGGCAAGATGTGTTGTTGTGAACTCGAGCTCAATAGATGAAGATGGTTCAGTTGCCTCGGATCTGCCTCGACAGTGGGGGTAAGATACGAAGGGTAGGAAGGAAAAATCGGCGTCATCGCTGCGGAAGGGCAGAAGTATAACTGGGGAGCGGCGGATGGAAGAGCCGAAGAGGAAGCGATCGACGCGGAATTTATGGGATTTTGATCTGGTAGCAATTGAAAGCCGTGAGTCCCAAGTTGAGACAATGACAAATTCGAAGGCTCCCATTGACTATTATAGGAGTACGGCAAGGTGCTGCTCGGCAAGCCACTCAAGGAATAGCTAACGATCGGGAAGAAGTTCTGAGCTGATACTTGTCCATGGTGAGAGTTGACTGATGATCCCAAATGATCATGCACTTCATGGGTTTCAATCCACTTGCCTTTCTCAGAAAGAGGCTGACCATTATGATCATCTATTTCAACTGCCTTGTTCTTTTCTCTCAGTGGGTTATAAGTATCAATGTTCCAAAACTTTGACCTTGCCATTGCCGAAGACTCGCTATCATTAACCCCGTGATTGACACTGCTCTCAGTGATCTTGATGCCATGCTTCAAGAACGTTGCAGAGCTTGTGGGGAGAAAGGGAGAGATCAAGGAAGGTTGAGAGTTGGCGCTTGACGGTTCATGTGGGAATAGGATTTGCTGGTGGAATTGGCCGAAATTCGGAGGCATTTGGAGTGGCGGCAACCCGTCAATGTCTTGTTTAGAGGCATCTAGCAACCAATCGATGACTTTGCTGGGTTGGCTGAGCCCTAGCTTGTCTTGAAGATCATACAATTGAATTGCTGTGGGCACGGAGAGCCTAATCCTCCTATCCCTCAGACCCCTAATAGTGCAGACCTTGCTGTGCCTATCTTTGCCTCCAAAGGAGCGTGAGACGCGCACAATCCTTGGGTTTCGGAAACCTGACCATTGCCTGGAAGTTGATGGTGGCACCAAGCGGGACATACTCCTGCTGGTCTCATTCTGTTCTTCCTCTTGCTTTGCTGATTGAAAGCCTCCTCCTCCTCTTGGAATTGGGTTCATCTTACTCCTCTCATGATCATTAGGATGCAAGAGATTGGCTGCAATAAGAATTGTTAAATTGTTAACGTGTGAAGTCACCTCCTTTCCTCTATATAATCTCAAGCACAAAACAGCTCATTTTGGTTGTCATGCATTGATTTGCAGCAGTATGCAATAACTACAGATTAATTAACAAGAGCGAAAAAGAAAAGATGGAGTAATTAATGACAGCTTGAAACATATCACCAAATAAGCATGTTCTTTCTCCTTATGACATGAAGCAACTGAAAGAACCCTATGACCAGTACACTTTCCCAAATCAAGAATTGGTGTAGAGATTGAGTTTTTTTTTTTTGATGATTTGAGAATTCTGTAATCGAGTACTCAACAAACAACCATTTACTTTGGTCAAAAGACATCTCCTGATTGCTAAATGCACAGTCTGCCAATTTGAAAACCTAATGGATGATTGTTGAGCATCTTGAAGTGAAAGCAGAACCTGATTTTGGCCAAAGAGGAAAGAATCTTGCATCTGTCAACAGATCTAGAGTTCCTAACTGATTCTGAAGAAGGAAACCTACTTTGAGGAAACATTATGGGCTATTATTTGCACATCCTCTTTTGAAAAGAATGTTTTAGCATGTCTAAACTCAACAAAAATTCTCAAGAAAATATGTAACTCACTGCTCGATCATGAACTTACTTCAGCTAGAGAGTATTAACCATCTTGATAGCAGATCAAGATCAGTCCCTTCACTTCCCCAGAACTGCCAACGAGAACAATATGTGTTGCTTGAGAGGACGACAAGTCCAAGGAGAGAGTGGAAGCAAGCGAGCGAGCGGGTGAGAGAGAGAGAGAGAGAGAGAGAGAGAGAGAGAGAGAGAATCGAACTACATAGAGTAAACTGTACTTTCACAATATAAGTTCAATTGAAGAAAGATTCACTTCTTGCTGGAGAATGGAAAACAAAAAGATGCCCAAAAATTAACCATGGCATGTTGCATATATGTTGCATGGGAATGATGTGAAAAGAGGTATGGCATATCTTGCTCTCATGTGTTATCTACTGAAGTTGCCACGTCAGTTGAACGATTCAAGAATTCTATAAATCATAACAATTATAATTTATCATGTATACCGATTTGCAAATATATAGGTCAAGATTAGTTAGTATTAATAGAACACAAGTTATTTCTCTTCTTTTTCCTGTCATTAAGAGATCAGTTAAAAATTGAAACAAACCTATCAAAAGGGTAGGTTTAAACTCAAATGGGACCATTGCAAAGACATAGTTGAGAGAGAGAGAGAGAGAGAGAGAGAGAGAGAGAGAGAGAGAGAGAGAGAGAGAGAGAGAGGGGGGGAGGCAGACCAACACTTTATTTGACGCAACAAGAGAAGAGAATAGCTTTATGGGGTGTACTCCATATAGCATGATTTGATAAATGCATGCGTAGCTGAGTGAAAAAGATAGCAAGATAGTGAAAATAATCATTCCATAGAATTATAATTCTGTTGTCTTATATGATCTTGGAAAATATTTATAGTTAAGATTGCAAAAACACACACATGGAATCTTGTTTTAGCTGAAGCAAAATAATTTGTGAGCTTTACGAATGAATGAGAGAACGTGACTGCTATCAATTGAAAGAGAATGGTTTTCTTTTTAAAAGAAAGTGTGTGAAGTGAATTAAAAGTCAGAGAAGAGATGGGTCATAATCGTCTTGTGGCTTCCGAAGCTGTGGTGTGAGCAAAACCGCTTGGATTTAGATGATGGGTTTCTAGCTCTGCCTCCATTGTAGGGGCGGGACCAAAAAAAAACGGGTTCTTTAAAGCAACCACTCAGTGTGCAGAGAGAGAGAGAGAGAGAGAGAGAGATGGACCACGCGTACTGGCAGTGAGATATGCATATTGTACGTATATACAGAGATTTCTAACCTAATTAATACTAACTACATCCAAGATAACTGTAGCTGTATGTCTTCTTGGGCCTTTTTTTTCCTTCTCTCTATGCTTCCTTTGCATATACTGCTAAATCAAACAGGTTTTTGATTGTTGGAGTCTGGCTGCAAATATGGTTCTTGATCCAAAAAGAAGATTTTCTTTTCTTTTTCTACAGCAAGCAAGTCACTCTAATTAAATTACAGATGGAGGAGCAAAGTCTCTTATGGCTTCTCGACTATAGGAACATAGGGCTTTTTCAGATTCAATACATGTGTGGTGCTCCTTCATGAGAGTGGTGAGCACACGAATTATAAAGTTCAGGCAGTAATGGAAAGATCTCAACTAAGCCCTAAGAGAACATTTTAAAAATTGCTTTTATTATGTATGAGAGAGAGAGAGATGTTTCAGAGCAAACCTTAATAATCTGGAAGTAAAAGAAAGAGAAAAAAATGGAATCTTCGCCAAAATAATTGAAAAGCTTTGCACGCAGTGTTGCAGTTGTTCCAGTCAAAAGCTGAGGTCTACTTTTTTTTGCCCAGTACTTTTCTTTTTCCTTCTTGAAATAAGGAACCCCAGTCATCTCGTAAAGTTTGAAAGCCCTAGAAAAACCCTAAGACCTGTGCCATTTCCAGCTTTTAGAACCGATCAGAAATAATTCTTGTTTCTATTGTCAGTGTTATAACAAGCAGCCAAAAAGGGGAAAAGGGAAGGGAAAAAAAAACCGGATGTCTTTTTCTTTATTAGTGATCCAAGACAAGCACACAGGCAAGATTTGGGTGAAACTTCCATTTTTCTGTTTTTGGCTACTCTCTCTCACACACACAAACCACATTCCCTAAATTTCATTGCGTGCGATTTGATTTTAGTTCAGATAGTTGATATTTCCATATTCTAACGAAAGAACCCGAGGTACATGCCACTAGATACATCATCATCAGTTTGATCTAAATGAGTTCAGCTAGCTAATGTTCACAGGTTGTCTATTCTAATATATAATTCTCTCAAAGAACTATAAGTGAATTTCTCTTCCGTCGCACTAAAATCTTTCTCTCGTGCTATTGTCTACTAGGGCTACACAGAGACATGGTCCCCACATTGGCAGATCCCAAAGCAAGGCATGCTGCTTTGCAAATGACAATAAACTTCTCCTCAATCATGAGTTCTCCCAATATATCTTACCAATTCAAGCTAGAGAAGAATATGGAAAACGATTCTCCATTTATATAATTTTCAAGGAAAGTTCTTTCTATGCAGTATTAAGAATTACTAGCTTCCCCTTGAATTCTTGAACCAGTAATTCACAGCCCATGAAAGAGGGATTAAAGGAATAGTGTAATTCCAACCAAACAAAATCTGGATCAATCTCATCTATTACTGAGGAAAGAGATTTCAGTCTTTCGAAACGACCAATTGATAATAAATTACTTTTGAAACAGAACTTACTAGCTTAAAGCTTAGCAAAAATTCTTTCCCTTGGTTATAATTAACCAAAACTCAGCTGATTCTTAATATGAAAATTGACCCTTCTCGTCCAAGTGAAAGCAATGTCTCCTTGTAGAACATCACCTAGAAACTCTCATGTATAGGTGCTGATATTGAGCCTTTTAAGCAGAAAGACGTTTGTTAAATCAAGTTCAGCAAGTGTGGACCTCAGGATGCTTCTGCCAGTAACTCACTATCAACATCACCACTGTCATCATCATGACTCATTGTTGCATCAGAGAGATAGAGAAGGAGAGAGAGAGAGAGAGAGAGAGAGAGAGAGAGAGAGAGAGAGAGAGAGAGAGAGAGAGAGAGTTGTCTCTTGGAAGGGAATAATGGGGTGGATAGATACTGAAATATGGAATAACAAAATGATGAAAGAATCATAGGGGATGGCATCAAAAAAAAGGGGAAAAAAAGTATTTATACATTAAAGTATGTATGTGTACATGGTGTTTGCTAAATCAAGGAGCATCTGTGGATTCTGGCTTTTCCTACTCTCTTTCTGTCTCCATCTTCTCTGATGAGGCCATTACCATAATATGCCCAAGAAAATGACAGCTAAAGCTCAGAAAAGAACAAGGAGTGAACCAGCAGGGATCTAGCCTAAGACAATTGCCTTCTCATAAATACTTACACAGACGGAGCAGGAGAGACAAACTGCAGAAATTACCTCTTTCCTCTCTGCAATTTACCTCCAAAGTTACTAATTTCCTTCTGCTAAAAAGACTAACAATCAGAAGTTGCCACCTTCCAAAATGCGCAGATACCCATTTAATAAGCGCTTAAAGAATAGGCGCTTCTAATATCTCCCCATAAACCCTAAGATGATAGACGTTGGATCGTAAAAGAATAGATCTGGATCATTCATTTTGAGAACTTTCATGCTGTGTGCATGCCGCTGCTCCTTGCATTTTAGAACTTTTCTGCTGTGTGCATGCTACTTCTCCTTGCATTTTAGTTACAAACGACCGGGATCAGTTTCTCGAGAAACTAAATGGCCCTGCATAGGAAATCTCAAGTTACATAATGTTATGCTCCTTGTATTTTAGTTACAAACGACCGGGATCAGTTTCTCGAGAAACTAAATGGCCCTGCATAGGATATCTAAAGTTACATAATGTTATGCACAAAGTTTAGTATTCTTATTATTTCTCCCGTACAGAAATTGACAAGCTAGATCATATTCCTTTTCGCATCTCGCCATACTCTTTTCTCCTCGTAGTATATAATGACGATGGCAATTATCAATCGACATAAGGCGAAATCCCACCATACAGAGCAAAGTGAAAGAAAAAAGCAAAGTGAATGAAAAAAGCAAGTGAATGAAAAAAATTAAGCATTTTCACATGCATCAAGATTTAACCCCCACGGAATACCTCGACTATTTTACATGTTCATCAGTCAATTCTATCGGAACAGGCCCCATTTTTCACCAGCTGTTAACTTCCAGTTAACAGATTGTCAATCACAGAAACAGCTGACTGAAAAAGCTCTAAATCCTGCTGCTGCCAGGCAGACTATTCTTCAAAAAACACGTATTGTTGCTTGCATTGGCACTCTTTAATCAACAGAGAAGGAAAAGTAAAAAAGAAATGCATGTCTACGTAAAATTGTATACACGTCTGTACATATGTAATCAATGTGCTCAGAGAAGACATTAAGTCACTGACAGTTTCAAGGCAGATGTTAAGGCCCCAATATGCTGCATATATAGCATAAGTCAATGATCAATCAGAATGAGGTCCAGAAGTGACAAATGTTGTCGCTTGCTGCAGTGTCCCGCTCACCCATTTTGATGGGTTCTGTACCTTATGTCTCCTCCCTGCCTTTCCTCTTTTTATCTTTTAGTAGGTTAGAGAAACTGTCCTCGGATCTCGTGTCTCTCTTAGTCTCCTGCACAAAATCATCAATGCATCATCCTCAGAGAGTGAACTTTAACTGCTAGTACTAAACTTTAGCGATGCAATGTGTAGGAAGAACTGAAGAAATTGAATAAAATATCCCCCTGTTGTTAACTTCCGGATACCACGAATGAAGTAATATGTTCCCGGGATGGGTGACGGCAGATTACAACAATATCCCTCTCTTAAGCAGACATTGTAGTATTGAAATGTCAACAAGCACTTTCAGCACATTTGTAGCACTAGCCCGGGGATATTTTGTGCGCAACACAACTGCAAGCATCATTGGCTGTAAGTCTTGGAAACAGCAAGAAGTATGGTTCCTACTGTTGGGTTTGATGTGCCAGGCGGCCAGGAAATGGCACTCAAGCATAGTTCAAATGTCCAAAATGACTGTCCTTGAGCTTCTTCTTTTTTTTTAAACAAGCACACACACACCTTATCCAAAGAAGGATAACATGTAACCCCAAGAACAAGAAGGCAAGGGAAAATTAAAGCTTGTTATGGAAGAAGTGGTGAGCTTTTTTAGCAATGGGAAGTGAGAAGGACAAAAACTCTTAGCCAGATATAATAGTACAACAGAACTTAAAGGGCTGGCCATGAGGCTGAGACTGAAATCATTTGCCTTAGAAAATGTAGGCAGCACAAATTTTTTGCCATAACTTCTGCACTTAAGCTTTTTTTTTTTTTTTTTTTTTTGGATCAAAAATCCTGCACATAAGCTAAACAGCTACATTTCTTAGCATCAAAAAGTGACTGGTGCACAATTTCAAAAGACAAAACAAAAAAAAGTAACGTGCCACTGTTAGACAAGTAACTGACATCAAATTCACCTTCTTATAAACATGACTATGAAGAGAACTTCTCCACAACGTAGGGATTAATTTTGATATTTTTGCATTCCTGTGATATCGACCTTTATCATAATTCTAAATCATGTAAGCTGATAACTGTATCCATCATGGAAGATGAAAACCAATACGGACAATGCCTGCTACCCCAATTTCCTTCTCTCTGCCGACATAATGCAAGGCTTTACTATCTGAACCCAAGTAGTGCAAAGGCAAAACCATGGAAGAATTGAAGATGGTCCATAAGATCCATAAAGAAGTTGACAAGTTGGCAACCGCATTGCCAGGCTGTCCGCACGTTAGGAGGCCATAATAAAGGACTTTAAATATGGCATAACAAAAGATAATTCACTGCAATCTCGTGAAAATTCAAATCAACTTTTCCCAGAAAGTTCAGAGGTTTTAGACAAGGAACCAAGTAAACTTCAGTTGTATCAAGCATGTGCCTTAGCCTCATTAATATGCACGGATAAGGTCTTGTTTTTTTATTTTCTGATATCATCATCCTCCTAATCAAAATTTCAAGAAGGGTTCTCCAGCAAAAACTCAGCTGGAACCAGCTACACAGACTGGGCTGATAATGCCACTAAAAGCACGAATCAACAAATTGATCCATTTTAGTCCACAAGCTATACCAAGAAGTTTCACGGCTGAGTCGTTCAGACTTATCAGGGTTCGGTTCAACAGTGCCTGCCACTTTCTCTCAATTGCACTGGCAGGACATAGCATCCTTAACTTTCAAAATCAAAGTCCGTCTTCCCAGACTTGCCAAACCCACTGTTATATAGACAAATTCTATTGCATTATCAACAATACTCTTGACATGACCATGTAATTCCATAAGACTGTGTGCCAATCATCTATGTAAATCAATATAGTCAGGTCATAGAAACATATGGCCAAATGAAAAAAGGTTCAGGAACAACGTATGCTTCCACTGCAGATATTTTGAAACAGTACCAGCAAAATTACATGGTAAAGATCCGCAATAACAATGGTGGCTGGGACAAAAGGCTGCTGCGGAGGAACAGAGTTGTGTAGTCAATATATTATTGAACAGTCATCTGAAGTGAACTCCACTCCACAGCAACTGTTGAGCAGACCAAAAGAAAACCATTCCATGACATTACAAGATTATATTAATATCCATGCATAGCAAGAATAGTACGAATCCTTATTTGGAGATTTCGAGATTGATCTCCACGAATAGAACATATTTTCTTGATCTGCAAGTGTACTTTGAATATTTTTAGCCTTGATTTTATCTTTATAAAATTGTTAAGACCCCAGAAACTTTCATTGTAACACACATAAGTAATTGAATAAAATTCCTTCATGGGAATCGTCTCCTTGTTATCTTATCTTTGTTTTTCTCTCTGTCCCTTTTCATGACTTCCTAGGTCCATCAGCTATCAAGGGATTCTTGTATCCTCGGAGTGGCCTACTAACGTGGTGATTCAGCTAAGGGGGACCCAGATTATCTAGTCTCTTCCTTCCTATTCTCTGTATCGGAAAACCCTTTATTTATCTATTCACTGGAGACATCCCCCGGCGTCATTTTGGTATGGCATTCCACACTTCCAGGCACCATTAATTGTTCTGATCATGGCAAGCTGTCCTTTGAGACAAGCCACGGAAATTACTATGCGATAAATCCGGCCACTCGGGTTAAGGTTTACTCCTCATGCTCATGACCTCTGTATGTCATTCTCGCATTGCAATACACTGCTAGCCGGGGCAAAGTTTCGCTAGCTGCCACCTGAGTTGCGATGAACATCCAGGCAATGCCGAGACCCCGGATTGACGCGGGCCGGTCTCGCTCGATCCTTTGATGTGCGGAAACAAATCATCCCAGACCATCGGAAGCTCACGAAACCGCAAGAACCAAATGACCCACAATTCGGCAGACAACGACTCAGACCAGGACTCTGTGGAACTTGACAGTCGAGACCCACGAGCGATATCAACATCGCTAGACTGCCACCGGTGTCCGAAAAGGATGCAGCACTTATCGAACGTTGCTTCTCGATACGGAGCGACAGGCGGGTCATTCCAATCACAGCAAGCGAACTACAGAGAGAGAGAGAGACCGAAACGGGAAAAACGGGGAAAGGCTTCGCGGTTTCCGTACCTTCTCCAGGGGAGGGATGCGAAACGGTTGCGACGCTGCCACCTTCCTTAGACGAGATTCATTGGAAGCGCAGAGAACGGAATCGCCATGGCCGAAGCTGCAAGCTGGACCGAGGAGCATTCCACTGAAAGTGACGATGCGCATTGTTTATTTTGGGGATAATAACACAAAAGTCCCTTAAGACTGGTCTAATGTAAAATGGTATACTTACATTTTCAATTTTTGCAATATAACCTCTAAACTTTGATCCGATCCAACATACAATAATATCCCAAAATTTTTAATTTATTCAATATAATTTTTAAATTGTTAATAAATATTTGATGTTAGCCATAATCTTTTAAGCAATTCATTGAACATTGAACCCCAATTGAAGGAAAAAATCAAAGATGACGTTATACATTGAAGCAAAATTTAGGTACCACATTAAATAAATTAGAGTTCAAAAATGACATTAGAATAAAGATCAGGCATTATTTGTGTCATTTCACTTTCTTTTTATTAAATATATTTTTTATCTTTCTATTTTTATGAGCATGTAATTATGGAGGTTATGGGCTTCAGAGAGTGGGCCTCTGGGCTGTTATTGGGCTTTGAACATCAAAGTTTTTTGTTGGACCGATCGATTGAGGGGTTAATAAAATCGGAAAGGAGAAAATTCAACAAAATCAAAATAAAGGATATGGTGTTATTTTTATAAATTAGTTACATGGCCTATGCAGGTTAGAATTATAATAAATATATTCATTCTTATTTTTTACGTGAATAATTGTCGATTAATCTATAATTCTTGGGGTTATAATCCATCAAGCATAAAAATTTACAAGGAAAGACATTTTCAAATCAAACATATAAATGCGGCATGAAATTCTTAACTTAAGATTGACTACTATAGACATCATAGAAAATTTAGAAAAGCAAAGTTTGAATATTGCTAGCTTCCTTATGAATTCGATTGTATTTTAATTATAGGGTTTGTGGATTTCTTTATAGAATATCAGGCTCTCTAAAATATATAGTAATTCAATGTCGATGCCTTCCCACATGAGAAGAGAGAGATAGAGAGATGAGAGAATTCAAATTACCACCTTTTTAGGAGGATTAAGGTGGGGATGATTTAGTTTTAAATATGAATTTCAACTCCATGCTTTGTAAAAAAAATGAGGCAAAAGTGTGAGAGTTAAAGTAAGAGTAAAGTAAAATCGAAAAAAAAATAATCTTGATGATTAAGTTAGCACTTGAGACTATGTCACCTCATTCCTTGTTTAAAGGCTATCTAACATATAAGATTGAAAGCTAGATGTGTTAGAATAAGTCAATTTCAAATGTGTAAAATATAGAGCAAATTTCAAATAAGAGCTCGAAATAATCTCATTCTCTAAAGTGGTTGAAGCTGACATTATTTTAAATAAGGTTTTGAAATAGCTATGTCTATCTCAAAGAAGAGTTTGACCTCATCAGTTGTCAATGGCATTTTTGTCTTTTAACTTTTCCCTTTTTGAATATGTTCTTTCCATAAAAAAATAAAAAAAGGATAAAAAAATTATAAAAAAAAATATTACATAGGCCTTACACTTAAGGCCGTAGCCCCATTACCGATAGGGCGACGGTGATGGCCGGTGGGACTGTGTCTCCATTACTGGTGGGGTGGCAATGATGGTTAGAAAGGCTGTTGATGCCTTGATAAGGGCCAATGACTCTCTCTAACTAGAGAGAAGACGGGATGGGAAAGGCCAGTGATCCTCTCCCAAATTCGAGTGAGGGTCATCGACCCTCCCCCAAGTATAGGGAAGGGTTGCCAAACTTATGCAAGCTCTTACCTTTGGTCAACAAGGGTCACTGACCATTGTCACCATCACACTAATAGTGGGATGGTGTCACATGTGAGAAGGCCCAACCCTCCTTGTATTTTTCCTTTTCTTTTTAATTTTTTTTTTGTATCATTTTAAAAAAAATTAATTTAATTTAACCCAAATTTAGCTTTAAATTATTTATGGACGAAAATGCTCTTGACCTGTCGAAATATTTAGCTAACTAGTGAAGTTAAGCCCTTATTAGAAATATTACAGCCATTTCAAGCTCTTATTTAAAACAATATTCATTTCAAATTCTTACTTAAGAAAATAATGTCACTTCAAGTCGTTATTTGGAATTCTCTTTAAAACATAAATATGTAAATATGAAGTTTTGCTGAATTAAATAAACATTTACCATTTCCTTTGTTGCAAGTTAGATACATCTTTTTACTTAATTAAACCATATCATTTAAACATAATTTTGCATCATTCAATAATATAGTTTTACTTGAAATAAAACTATTTCATTAGTAAATTCATGATATTTATTTTGAAATTAAAATAAATAAGAGTCGAAAGTTTAGACATTACAAATCAATGAAGCAATACTTTTTGGAAGAATGTGATAAGGAAAATTACCCAATCGGTATTTTAACAGGAACATGAAGATGATGGTAATGTTTCTTCGAAGTATATGAAGATAAGAAGTAAAAAATAAAAGGAGAAAAAAAGAAAATTAAAAAATTAAAGTAAAACAGCATCGTTTTATTTGTCAAAGTTGCATTATCTCTTCTTACAATAAAATAGGAAAGATGCAGAGTTATTTGATGACTCAATAAGTGCTGAAATTTTTTAAAAAAATCAGCACTTAATAAGATTAAGCTTGTTTGATTACTATAACTAACATTGATTTAAAATATTCAATAAATTTTTTTTGGGTCGGAAGATTCAATTAATGTTAGGACAACACTTAATGAGATAAGTACGGAAGGGGCTACTTAACTTCTTCCGTACTTATCTCGTTAAGTTGTAGACAAAAGCAATTGATGCCAATTAAAATCTTGTCAAATTACCGACCAAAAAAAATAGTCAATTATATTAGTAAAACCTACCAATAATGATCTCAAGTTCATTTATAGTAAGAAACTAGTAAACCTCACTCATGAATTCTTAAACAGCATCAAGCAATTCTTTTGTTTTTATCTCCACACTTAATATTCAGTATTTAAACTTTCAGCACAATGGGCCCTTAGTGCATAGACAAAAAAGTCAAGAAAGCAAGTGTCGAGTGCAAAATACTTAAATGTGATTTTGTAGTTGACGATATTAATGGAGGCCATACTCATAATAAAATTACTCAATCATTCGATCTATTGCAAACTCCATAAAGATTTCCAACTTAAAATCCGAGACCGTCATTCACGGTTTTCGCAAGCAAAATTGGAAAAACCAAAAATGGTGATTTTTTAAAAAAGGAACCCATGTAAATCCGTTCAATTCTCTGGCCAGTAAGAACTCAACACGTGAGGAAAAAGAAATTTACCTAATGTGTGGAATTCGAGAACAATCTAATCGAAAAGTTGATCTCTTTTTTCTGCTTAAAAAACCCAAAGCTTTATCCTTTTTCTTTCTCATTCTTTATTTTGGTAGGCAACCCATTTTTCTTTTTTCTTTTTTTGTCAATTTTTCTGTAGGGAAAAGGGCAACACAACGCGCAAGTTGTGAGAATCAATTCGTCAGGGAAAGAAAAATAAAATGAAAAGGCCAGAAGAAGCAAACTTCACACAAACAATCCCTCTTAGTCCAACCTCATTTTTCAACACCCAATTTTATTATTAGAAAAAAAGAGGATAAAAAATCCAATTTCATTAAATCATGAATTTAATAAAAAATTATTAAAAAACTCATTAAAAGGATGGAACTTTAGGAAAAGAAAGAAAGAAAGAAAGAAAATATATAAAAGATTTCTCCTAGGACCTTGACATGTCCCTTGGCTTGACAAATTTTTAACAGGAACATGAAGATGGCGGTAATGTTCACTTAAAGAAGATGAAGATGAAAAGTAAAAAAAGAAAGGATGAAAAAAGAAAATTTAAAATTTAAATCAAAACAATATCATTTTATTTGTCTAAAATTGTTCACGTTTTATTATTAATTATGCCATGTAGCATGGTTGACGATCACTAGACATCTAATAATTTGCATTATCTCTTCTTATAATAAAATAGGAAAGATTTAGAGTTATTTGATAACCTAGTAAGTGCTGAAAAAGAAAAAAAAATCACCACTTAATAAGATTAAGCTTGTTTGATTACTATACCTAACATTGATTTAAAAGATTCAACTAATTTTTTTTTGGGTCGGAAGATTCAATTAATGTTAAAACACCACTTAATGAGATAAGTAAGGAAAGAGGAGGTGAGGGGTTTTGAGATAGGAACGATTTAGTTTTAAAGTGATTTCAACTTCCACACTCTTCAAAGAAGTAAAGCAAAAGTCAAACGTTAGAGTAGGAGTAGAGTAAGACCGACAAAAAAAATAAAAAATAAGAAAAAAAAATCAAAAAATAAGTAGAAAAAAGAAGAGAGTAAAATCTTGTCATTTATTTAGTAAAACCTATTGATAATGATCGCAAGTTCATTTATAGTAAGAAACTAATTAACCTCACTCATCAATTCTTAAATAGCATCAAACAACATTTATTATTTTTATTGTCGGCACTCAATATCCAACATTTAAATTTTTAGCACTTATTTTTCAATTTCATGAAACGGGTCCTTAGTGCATAGGTGAGAAAATCAAGAAAGCAAGTATTGGGTGCCAAATACTTCATTGCGATTTTGTAGATGACGATATTAATGGAGACCATACTCATGATAAAATTACTCAACCATTTGATCTATTGCAAACTCCATAAATATTTTCAACTTAAAATCCAAGGCCGTCATTCACGGTTTTCGCAAGCAAAATTGATAAAAACCAAAAATGGTGATTTTTTTAAAAAGGAACCCATGTAAATCCGTTCAATTCTCTGGCCAGCAAGAACTCAACACGTGAGGAAAAAGAAATTTGCCTAATGTGTGGAATTCGAGAAATTATTTAGTGCCAATCTAATCGAAAAGTTGATCTCTTTTTCTGCTTAAAAAACACAAAAAACACAAAGCTTTATCCTTTTTCTTTCTCATTCTTTATTTTGGTAAACCCATTTTTCTTTTTTCTTTTTTTGTCAATTTTTCTTAAAGGGAAAAGGGCAACACGATGCGCAAGTTGTGAGAATCAATTTCAGGGAAAGAAAAATAAAATGAAAAGGCCAAAAAAGCAAACTTCACACAAACAATCCCTCTTAGTCCAACCTCATTTTTAAACACCCAATTTTATTATTAGAAAAAAAGAGGATAAAAAATCCAATTTCATTAAATCATGAATTTAATAAAAAAATCATTAAAAAATATTAAAAAGAGAGAAATTTAGGGAAAAAAGAAAGAAGAAAGAAGAAGAAAACAAATACAAGATTTCTCCTAGCACTTCGACATGTCCATGGACTTGATAAAATTTTTCATTTCTCACGCTGATCACTGTTCTCTCTTTTCTTCTCCTGCTCTCTCTCTCTCCAAACCACAGCAACTCTCTCTCTCTCTCTCTCTCTCTAGCCCGTTCGCTCGCTCGCTCGCTCCGAATCTCTGCCGGATCGCTGAACCAGGTACCCTTTCGCGAGCTCTCGATTCCCATTTCTTTGTTCCGGCGCTCGTCGCCGAGGTTCGTTTCTTGCTTCTCGGGTCCGATTTGATCTCGTTGCGGTCGTGATTTCGCCGGATCGGAATCTTTGTCGCTCGATGCGAGGTGGAACCATTCCTCCGCCCGCGTCGTTCTTGGGTTTTGGCGGGTTTGCGGCCGATTCGCGGTTTAGGGTTCGTCCGCCTGTCTAAAGTTAGGATCTTTGTCCCAATCCCTAGAGCTGTGCGCCGAATTTTCGTTGCTCCGAATGCGTTGCGCCTGAGTTTAGCTCAATTCCGGGTTCCGTTTGTGCCGACGTGTATTTGTTGATCGATGCAAAAAGGTTTGAACTTTTGGTGTTTCTTTCTTTTCTTTTCTTTTCTTTTCTTTTCTTTTTTTAACTTGATGAGTCGGAATTATATTCACAGCAAATGCAGGAGAGGAAAACCTGCTATATGCTCAAAGAGGACGTACAATTCATCAAGAATAGCAGAGCACCTCTAGAACTCCCTAATGCCCCTGTAAAAACAAAGGGTTCCTGTGTCTTTCTATACAAATTTCCATCCTGTTCTGTGCACAATGTGCTAATCTTTGTCTAGCCGCCCTTTTAATCGTCAGTACAATAGTATTGGTGTTAACAGAAAAAGAAGAGTTATGCAAACACTTGTTTCTAGTAAACCATACACAGTAGATATAAGTAGATCACGACATCATAAACAGCAACTGAGGCCAGGATTTTCCTTTGAATGTATTGATGGCCCATGTAGCTTCAGCAGTCTACTTTAGCTGTTTTATTCTGTTTGTTATTCTATGATTATTATCTTGGCTTTGTAAGGTGTATTTGATGGAGGTTTGTGTTTCATCCCTGAATTGTCTTTAAGATTGATAGTTCTTCTGATTTTGCAAGATCTTTACCAACTCTGGGTTATGCACAATGACATAGAGCAGCGAATGTGTATGCTCACTACATCTAAATGGCTGGTTGTTCATAACTGTACCTGGCCATGCATATAGTTCTCAAGCACAGGCTAGGAAGTGCCGTTTTCAGTTGCTATTCATCCTTATACCCACATTTTTGGGATAAAGCTAGATACTGTTTGAACAAGATGATATGGGCAGTTTTTTTTTTTTTTTTTTTTTTTTGCCTTTTTTCTTTTTTCTTTTTTCTGGACATGTGATGGTCTTATTTTTCTTAGTTACTCCTGTGTACCCTTTCCGTATTGATTCTTTGATCATTCACTGATCCTAATTTGGAAAGGTGTTTTGTTTAAGCTTGTTTTGGTAGTGTTTGGCTTGGCTTTAAGCTGGACCAAAAGGCCCTCTTGGCTTTCCTCCTAAAATGAATGAAAAAAATTGAGGTGAATTTTAATGATGATAGTTATAGGCCAACCCGTTGCCCTCTTGTGCTTATATGGGGTATTGAGGTCCATCACAATAGTGATAGTTTGGTTCAACTTCCCAAATGGTTGGATACTATGTTTGATGTTTTAATGTCTCGTTGGTTTCTTATCAATCATCATCATGTACTTTGGGAATTTCACAGTTCTGAACCCATTGATTCCATTTCTTTAGATGGGAATGGAGGTGGGGGATTGTGTGAAGTTCAAGAATCCTGGAATAGTCTCCCTGTTCTAGCTTACAATTGAATTTTGAGCTATCTTAGACCTTTTTGTTTTCAAAACCATCGCCCCTTGATGCAACTTAAATTTGAAGGTCTGCTTTGTGTGAGTGGTTAAAACTGAGAAATTTGATCTGACCATGGTCACATGACAAAGGAGAGGAACACCTCAGCTCAACTATAAACACAAGCAAATAAAAATAAAGCCAAGTTCCTAATTCAAACAGGGTAGGGGTACCCTAGGCCTAGTCTAATGATGCCAAAAGTACAAGCTATTCATCTACAGCTACATATCCTGCAACTTAGCTTAAACTACAACAGGATGAAGGTTTAGTTGAGAGGAACACTATGATCACTATGGGATAGTTATCCATGAAAAACAAAAAGATCAGGAATGATTTGAAAATGGATAATTGAGTATTGCCAGATAGGAGGGTGTCTATTCAGGAACCAAGTCCTGCTGTTGTAGTCGGCTCATATATGTTTGCATTGTGACACATACTGAATAACTGTGGCAGCCAACATTATATGAGAAAAGTTGACATGGATAGCTGATAAAAAATTCCTATATGTCAAACTGATGTTTTTCGCTTCTAACATTTCATTTATGTTTAGATGGCAATGCAGGAACCAACTCCTGCTACTCCGCCTAGTGCCGAGGTAGTCGGCAATGCTTTTGTGGAGCAATATTATCATATCCTTCACCAGTCGCCTGAAATGGTGCATAGATTTTACCAGGATTCAAGTTTGCTGAGCCGACCAGATGTTAATGGTGTAATGACTAAAGTCACAACGATGGAAGTATGCCCACAAATGACTGAAACTTTTGTTTATTCCTGCTGTTTGTTTGCCAAAATCAACTGTTCATTGACAGTTATTGCTGCGCATCCTGTTTTTGTTAATTAGATTTTTCTAAGTCATTGATTTAGAAAATTTTAGTCATGTGAAATGCTGTATGAAACCATTGCACTTAAGTTCCTGGTGTTATCTGCTAGTTGCTTGGTATTTTTGCCTAGGATTGTAAATCAGTAACATTTACAGGCTGTATGAAACAATTGCCTCTAAGTTCCTGGTGTTATTCCGAAGTTGTATGTTAATTTCACTCAGGGTTGTAAATAAGTGACGTATTTAAATTGCTTGTATAAGTATGCTCTTTTGGGGTCGATCTCTTTTTGTTTAAAAATTCTAGCTCCCACTGTGTGAGAAACTAATCTCTGGTAGTTAGATTTGGCGTGCGAATTGACCTTGCTTTTTTCTGCCAAATGCATAGTCTACATTGTCCCTTGACATGTTAGCTCATTTGGATTGTGGATTATTTTGAATGCTGCTATATTCTCTTTTTTACATAAGTTATAGGCCCGGAGTTAACGTACATACAATGTTACTATTCCTGCTGCATGACCAAGCTCTTAACAAAATTGAAGAAGGTGTAAATAATTTACAAGTGCAAGCCTGAAAGTACTAAAAATAATTTAAAATGAAAAGGTTCTAGGTGCCAGTAAAGAGGCTGTAGACCCACATACTTTAAGTGCTTCTGAATGCAATAGGTTCATTTTTTTCTTGACTGTCAGTTTGGACCCAAAATTATGGGTGTTTTAGTTGCTCAAATTCTTAATCACTCATGAGCCACTGAATATGGGTAGGTGGATGTTATTTCTCAATTTTCTTTGGATAAAGGCACCAGGAGCTCCTGAGCTTTTGCAAAATGTTCATTCTAGTTGTTACTTGAACATTAACTTTAGTTACTGCCAACAGTTCATAAAGGAGTTAACATGTAGATTAATAGAATGCAATGTTCTCTATGGAGCAGGCTATCAATGAGAAGATTTTGTCCCTGAATTACAAAGACTATACAGTGGAGATAAAAACTGCTGATGCCCAAGAGTCTCATGAGAATGGGGTGATTGTTCTTGTTACTGGATGTCTAACTGGAAAGGATAATGCCAGAAGGAAGTTTACTCAGACATTCTTTCTAGCTCCTCAAGATAAAGGCTACTTTGTTCTGAATGATGTTTTTAGATATGTTGGGGAAAGTGAATCATTGGTCAATGGTACAACTGAAAATGCTCCAGCAGTTGCATTGACCCCTGAAGTTGGTGGGTTTCTTTCTTCTGTGTATGATTTATTTCTTGGTAGAAGTTCTTCATGTCTTAAATATTATATTTCCTTTATGGTGTCCAGGGGCCACAAATGCTCCAGATGAACTTGCTGCGGAGCCTGCAGCTGCCATCGAGGAGGAAGATCTTGATAATGTTGCTGAAGTCTGTGATCCCTCAGATAATGAGGGCTCTGTGCTTGAAGAAGAGACCATTGAATCCCCAGTCCATAAAGCTGCAGAATCCACTCCAGCAGCTGAGGAGGATGTTCCAAAGACATATGCTGCCATAGTGAGTTGGTTCTCAAGTTCTTGTGTTCACACTGTTCAGAGAAGTGTCCTTTTTAAAGTTTAACACTGAATGCTGTGTCTATGTAGCTTAAAGCAATGCAAGGTAATGCAGCATCTCGCCCTGTTCATGTTCCTTCCAGTAGAGCGGCTGGTGTAGCTACAACCAACCTCCAGCAGTCGACTGTTTCTGTACCTGCAAAACCCAGTGCTCCCATCACACCCGCTCCGGTTAGTGATAATGCTCCTGAAAGCAGCAACCATAACGAAGAAGGTATCTATTGCTGTTCCTCGGTGTATTACCTTAGAAGCTTTTGTTAAAAGAGAACCTGGTCTAGTAGTTATTAACCAACAAGCGTTGTTTGCATTAACAGTTGAAGGTCACTCGATATATATAAGGAACTTGCCTTACAATGCAACAGTTGAACTACTTGAGGAAGAGTTCAGAAAATTTGGGTCCATAAAACCTAATGGCATCCAAGTCCGTAGTGCCAAGGTATGCTTCATTAAACTTTTCTATGCAGTGCTTTTGAGTATTCTATTGTTCTTACATGGCTCCTGTCTTGGCTTTTATAATTAACAGCAGGGTTCATGCTTTGGTTTTGTTGAGTTTGAAGCATTGAGTTCCATGCAAAGTGCACTTCAGGTACTTGATATGGCTTTCTGTTAGTTTCATCTTTTGCTGATTTCTCTGCATGGTTTTTCTCTGTTTTATGGCTTAGTGTGGTGTGTTGCTGTTAGACCTGTTTTGTTAAATTGGAGTTGCATGCTTCTGTCTTAGCTGATTTCATTGAGAAAAAAGAATAATGTGACACAGAGAGATTCTTGGCTTACAGAGACCTCTATGCACTAAAATTGAAAGAGATTTGATATGGAAGGCCCATTTGAGCCATCGTAAGATTGCAATTGGACCTAAACTAACGAATACTTCTGGCATATAAACTTCGAGTGATAAGAGATATATATTGTGCCAATCTGATAGCAACACCAACATCTGGACGAGTTTTGGGGCTCATGATAATTTCATGGATTATTATTATTTGGTCTGCCTTCAACACGAACTTTATCAATTGTGAGTGTGCAGCATCCAAATTGCTGGCATGTACTTGCAATTCAAGAGTCTTAACTCCTTGGTTGAGATTCTTTTGGTTCCACCTTTGTTTCTGAGCTTGTGAGAAATGATTGCTTCAAGAATTGTACATAATAGGTCAGTGATGTTACCCTTTTCCCATTGGCCATCAACCATTTTGGGTGATTGATTGATTCACAATGGCTCATCATAGTAGCCTTTTCTAGAGGAACTGCAAAAAACTCGTTTTGTGTAAACCTTCTTTTTGAAGGTTCATTTGCTTTCTTGAGCTTCCTCTACTAGGTTGGGTGATTGTGTAGTGCCTCCTTCTCCCCCCTTTTGAAGGTGGGTGTTTCTTTTGTCAGTGTATAAGAAGCTCCTTTCTTCTCCTCAAAGATGAGCAAGAAAATAGATAAGAAGTCAAATTGAGGAGCACTAGAGGTTCCTTTATTTATTTATTTTGCAGGCTATGAAGCAACGGCCTGTGAAAAAATGGTTTTTTGTTTAATACATAGAGAAAAAGTCATGGTTTTTATTCTTGCCTGTTAGAGTCTGTATTTGGTTTGTGTACTATGAAACTGATCACTTATTGTCTAAATAACTTCAGGCGTCTCCGATTGCCATAGGGGACCATCAAGCAGTCGTTGAAGAGAAAAGAACTACTACTCGAGGTAAGTTGTGTTTGTTCACAGGTTATAATATTTGGCTCCTCCACGTGATATAGACAAGTTAAACAACCCTGATAAGCCTTTTTTTTTTTTTTTTTTTGCAGTTTCTGGAAATAGCGGCAGCAGTAGAGGCAGGTACTCTGGTAGAGGTGGATTTCGCACTGACAGCTTTAGGGGGCGTGGTAATTATGGTGGCGGTCGGGGCTATGGTAGGAACGAGTACAGAACTCAGGGTGAATATTCAGGTCGCCCAAGAGGCTCAGCAGGACGCGGTGGGGAAACTTATCAACGGGTTAATCCGAATGGATTAGGCAGAGGCGGGCGTCAAGGCAGTGGAAGTCGCAGCTCCGGGCCTCCTTCAACATGACCGGGATGCACTTCTGAGAGACCTATTTTTTTGGCGGTACAAAGATGATGAGGAGTTAGAAGGAGACGGAAGCGATTTTTTTCCCTTTCCTTACTCACCCTTTGGTAATTGTGACTGCTTATGATAAGAACTAATTTTGGGCTTGGGGCATTTCATAAGAGCTTATGTGACAGGAGAGGTGATTTTGTGATTATATATTCTTCTGCAACATGTCACTAATTTGTCTTCTTTTTCCCCCTTCCAAGTACTGCTACTGCCTTTATCTTGTTACTTGGTCACGGGGAAAGGGAATTCGTTCACATGTTTGCAATGTTAGTTGCCACCTTGGCCTTACACTTTATTACTCTTTGGTTCACGATGCATAAGGTATGATGCGATGTGCACGCTCATCTGTATCGCTATGCTTGTTGAGACATGGAAACTTGTACCGATCATATCCGACTCGCCTTTCTATTTGTTTCGCTCACGTCACATGTAGCAATTCCACAGAGTGACCCGATGACAGAGATGTCGTTTTGAACATTGATTTGCGAGAGGGACGAAGATCAGGATGGTGATGAAAGGGCAGTCGCTCTTGATTAAACTCTCGGGATCACGTCCCTAGTTTTCACTTACAAATCCAGGTGACCTGAATCATCGTGATTTTTGCAAGTTGGACACCAGATTCGACGCAGCGAAGGCTGCAGACCCGCCGACCACAGAAAGCAAAGCTACCAGAACCTGAGCAGCTACTTCCCAGGGGTAGTCCTCAGGGACCAGGAAAACACAAGCAGGACCAAGCAGCAGCAAGCCAAGGCTGAGCGTGAATAGAGCGCTCGGAGTGGCTGGGTCAGTGGCCGCCGAGAGGACTCCGAGTTCTTCAGCCTTCGAGAGGAGACCCAACTTCTCGATTGAAGACAGGGAGAGGCCGAACTTCTCGGCGGCCGAGAGCAGGCCCGCCTTCTCGGCTTTGGTGAGCAGCTTCAGTTGCTCCACTCTTGTCAGCAGCTTAATTGGTGGCGCATTGTTGTTTGAAGAGATGGTCTTTGGTCCTGGTTCTCCAAGAGGGAACACCACCGTTCCATTCTGCATATTCGAAAGCATCTCAGGTCAGTTACAGCAAAGCCGAAACGCTGCTAGGCACCCCTTGCGCTTCGCATTCGCGTCATCCAGCAACTCTCTGCTCGTCTCTTATCAATCGTTTCGACTTACCCGGCGAAATAATGAGCTACTTTGATTGCTTCTAGCTAAAACTTTTGCATAGTTCGACATGTAATTCATGCTGTCTAGAAACTTGTCGTAATAATTTAACCACAACAGCAAATCCAAACACCAACTTGCCCCTGTTCAGACATTGACGTATATTTTGGGGTACCATACACAGAAAAAAACAAGAACTGTACTGAGAATTCCGGAAACAGCGGGGTCGGAACCGACCTTCCTGGAGCCGACGGTCTTGGCAGCGGAGGGCAAGGGCTTCTGAGCAGCCATGGCTCGGACGGACAGCGGCGAGTAAGCGGAAGAAGAAGGTGAAGGCTCAGTTCTCGCCCTGACTCCATTGCCGGACAGAGCGATGCTTGCCGAGATTCCAGTCGCCGCCGCTTCCATCAGAATCTTCCCTTCTCTCTCGACAGGTAAAATTCAGAATCTTATATGGAGTTGAGGAGGATCTGAGGGATGGGGGGGTGGTCTTTCTTTTGGTTGAACTTTGCCTGAAGAACAGCTGAGGACCTCAGGCTCGATGTATGATGGACGCTCCTCCACCAACGGGGGGAGAACACAGGATCGCGTGGATCAGCTTGCGATCTCACGTGGCCTGCGCCGATTGGGTGGCTCCCGTTCCATGCAAGAAGCCAACTCGGCCAAAGGCCCGGCCCAAACGTAGGGATATGAGCCGAACACCGGGTGGACTTCAATATGAATTTATTTCCATTTGGTGGTGTGAGGAGTCAAACTCACGTGATGTGCATAATTTGCACATAATTCCGTTCCTCAATCACTATGTGAACCTCATATGTTTACCATATGTTTTTTTATGATAGTGTTCCCTCTTATACATGCATCCTTGGAAATTGTATACCTAAAGATTAAACATAGTAGACATTAACTGATATGTAGTGCTATGCTGATTTGACTGAATAATTTTAATCATGTATTCCTTTATTGAAACTTACTTTGATTTTTTTATCTGGGAATCAATCTTTGATTGGAGATGTATGTGTATCAGAGGCTCGTGAAGTTTTGAAGGCAACTCGTGTCATACTCATCAGCATGCACTAATGAGTCTACAATAAGGTATTTCGTTAATAACAAAAGCTAAAAAGATGCAATCGAGCCTTGAATTGATTTGAAGTAGTTTATTCTTAGGGCTATTGTAGGAATAAAAGTTTGTTGTGAGTCACAAATTCTCGAAAGATTGGATCCCGCAACAATTTATAATTATTTACTATTTGATTATTTGTGGTCTAGAACAAATTGTTATTTTCTTAGTAAATTAAAAATTGTTACCCAATCATTTCTTTTTTTTATGCCAAGTTTGACTTGAAATTGATGGTTTGATATTGCACTATGAATATGACTAAATTTAAGTTTCTCAACTCCATGCTCAAGCTCAACTCAATATGGTATATAGGCTTAATCTTTGACTTGTTCAACAATAGCATTAGCCCGCATAAATTGCATTATAATTGATTGACTTAAGCAGGGGGTATAAACTTGATCGAATTATGTATGCTAAGCCCGCAAGAGCACAAAAATTGGCCAAGCCCATTGAAAATTGCATGTGCCGTGCACATAGGGAATGTCAAACTAGGAAACATTGCAATATTTGATAAAAAAAAAAGACTCATCCAATTTCCACCCTCTTTTATACCCCTCTATCGCACTAAATTGAATACATTAACCCTTACAAGTCCCGGTCTTGATTTAAAAATATTTCTTACCTTTTTCACCCTTATTGTTGTCTCCTAACACTCCATATCACGTTGAATTGATTACATTAACTCTTACGGGTCTTACTCTTGATTTAATATTATTTATTACCTTTTTCATTGTCTTATTATTGTCTCATGACATCCTATCATATTGAATTAACTATATTATCTCTTGTGTTTCCCGCTTTTAATTTAATATTATATCTTATTATATCTTACCTTTTTTTTTTTTTCTTTTTTTGCAATTTTGCTAAAAGAAAAACTTACTCACGTCACTTTCAAACAACTTTTTTTTCACCCTAGCTAATTCATCCACTTTTACATTTCAACGTTTCCTTCATGTTTGTCTTCTTTAGAACTTATTCTCCACTATTATAACCTGAGTAGGCACTAATCATATATTGAAGTAAAGAATGTTAATTTTATCTGCAAATTATTACTTTATTTCCTTCGATTATTCTAATGATTGTGAATATTTTGACTTCGAATTTTTGTATAAATTTACTCAAAGATTTAATGTTGTGATTGATGTATGCATAAGTTACTCAAAGGTCATCCTCTTACTCGTGCTTAAATTACTTTTTGAATAATTGTTTCCTAATAGAAAAAAAGAAATATAAATATCATTAACAAAATAATTACTTTTTTTGCCATAAACAAAATGACTAGGTAGTTATCTATCAAATAAGCTATTTTTTAGAAAGAGGTGTGCCAAATTTGTTCCAAATTGAGAAAGAAAAGGAAAAAAAACAAAAAAAAAAGAAGAAATAAAGGCAAACGTCAGTGTTAAATCAAGAACGGGCACAATGTTTAATATTATTAAATATTGTTTGAGAGGGGTATGGGTAGTTTGTCTCTGGTAAAATTGAAACAAATGATAAGGAAAAAAAAGGGTAAGACATAATCTTAAATCTAGAGTGGAGCCTGCAAGGGTTAGCGTAGTCAATTTAATGTAAAGGGGATGTCCCAATGAAGGGGTGGAAATAGCACAAGCCTAAAAAAAATGGGGGAAAATAAGATATTACCCTTGGAATTTTATTATGCAGATATAATTAGAGATGATATCTTAATTTCCTAAGACATGAAAGATAATATATCTTTTGGTCTAAAATAGGAAACAAAGGTATCCATTTTTTATTCTTGCAATAAAAGCCCTAATCTCACCCTATATATAAACTTGTTCTATCAAAGCATAAGAGAGGATGAAAAACATTATAGAAAGGTTGGCATACAATAGAAAACGGGGCTCACATTTGCGCAATATATACGTGAAGGAGAACGAGCTTTTCCATTCACGGCATCCATGTCATCGCTCCTCGCAATCCTTGCACACTGTCCAACATCGTTGCTCATTTGCCTAAAATATAAAAGATTCTTCCTTAAACTATTTCATTTAAACTTTGAGATGTAAAATAAGTGATATTTGCACTTTATTGGATAAGAAAAATATACAACTTGAAATAAGGAATATGAGGCGTGCAGGCATTGATACTTAAAAATGAGGAACGCAGCTAGGCTGGGTGCCTTCACTAAAGAGACTATTGCTAGTGGCCCTCACTAGAGGGACTAGGTGGAAATACCCCTGAAGGAAGATAGGTAAGTGAAGTCGACCTCAATTTCGCTTCACTATGTACCCATGACCCTCCAACACAGCATCCATGTTGTCGCTCCTTGTAGGTCCCACATGCTGCCCACCATCGTTGCTTGTCTGCCTAAAATATAAGATTCTATAAGAGAGACAAATATGATATTAACAAGAAATTACCCCAGCTAGCTATAAATCAAGTAGATAAAGGGCCTCCTCTCCCTCCTTTTTCCGGCTTTTCTGTCTTGCGTGGTTATAGAAGCGAGTTAATGAAATCTCATCCATGTGAATTCACATACGCTTAAATACGTTCTGTCTTATCCGGTATAACACAACATTGATGAAAATAGGTTTCGTTCTAATCCAGCTAAATTAAGAAGTTTTCATGTAGACAATCGTACTAAATTATAGAACGAGTTAAAACCAAGTCTCAATTTACATGTCCAAAGTTAAATGAGTTGCAGAAATTGACTCTGCACTCTGGCTCAAATCTCTCTCAAATGCCTTCTAGGCAAAACAATAGTACATACAAGGTGGCATTCATTACTTATAGGCAGGGGCCCCTCTGGTTCTGCCGCCAAATAATCGGCTGGCTTGCCATCTTTACCTGCAATCGACCTCACATTCCGTTGAAGATCGGGTATTGGAACGACCCTTTGCCCGGCCGCCTTCTCCTCTGCTTAATTTCCTGTCTTAAGTGGCTTTTAATCTAACGGGAAAAAACAGGGTATAATGCGATGCAGAAAACTGTAGGAGCTCAGGTATTGGAACGACACTCTTCCCAGCCTTCTCCTCGGCCCTATTTCCTGTTCCTGTTCCTGCTTGAAGCGGCTTTCCTGTTCCTGATCCTGTTCCTGCTTGAAGCGGCTTTCCTGTTCCTGTACCTGATCCTGATCCTGTTTGAAGTGGCTTTCCTGTTCCTGTTCCTGTTCCTGTTTGAAGTGGCTTTTAGTTATACTGTAAAGTCTGTGTTAAGTATTTTAGGTGCTTTTGGAACACACCTTACTTGGTTGAACCCAAACGCATGCAAATTCAAGTAGCACACAACTCCATCAAGGACATGAGTCACTTCATTAGGGGGTAGGTGGATCATGTAGATTGTGTTCTTGAAACATCTCCTTTAGCAAAATTGTTTTGATTTGTGCAATGAGTTTTTGATTCTTTTAATGCTGTATCTTTGCCAATGGTAAGTGCAATTTACCAAACTCATCCCCATGATAAATAGTATTGAGTAAGAAATCGACTATATAAGGTGGAGTGTATTACATAAAAAATACACTTAACTCAACAATTCACTTCATATAAAACGATAAGAACATCTTAAGAAGAGATTTTTGATTCTTCTGGGCATTGTTCCGACCATTTGTGAAAAAAATTAACCATGTCCTGTAGACTTGCTGCAAATATGGAACTTTCTCGCATACAATAAAAGGGAAAAAAATTGAATCGAGAAAAAGAAATTGAGAAAACACGAGCTAAAAAGTATAAAAAACAGTGCCGAGTGGGTTTTAAAATAAGTGAGACCAAATTTAATTCGTGTCTATTTGATTGTTTTTCGATTTTCTATAATCATCAAAATCTACCTAAAAGTTGAATTCATATTTGTTGATGGTTGCATCGAGAAAACCAAAAAGAACTTGTACATGCGCCGAAACTTAGATCAGTGTCAAAACAAGTGAGATCAATTCAAATGCATCTTTATCTGTCGATGACATCTTCACTGGTCTGATAACAATGAGTAATCTGAAATACCAAAGCCTTACGTATTCAGTTAATTAGATGTTTCACCGCACGATAGAGCGAAGGTTCGCTGAGACTCACCCTATGGTGCTCGTAAGACTCGAGGGAGCCTCTCGGGCGATCCGAATATTCCCCCTGAGTAGTTCTGAACTCATCCCGACCAAAGCACCAACCGCCGTCGTCATTTCCATGCCCCCTGAAGCTGTCGCCGCGAAATCCACCTATACTAAAGGACCTGCCTCTACTGCAGCTGCTATTTCCATTAACTGCAAAAACAGAAAGTGGCTCATCGGTGTTGGTTAACCTGTCTATATCAGGCGGAGGAGCCAGACATAATAACCTGTGAACCAAGACAACTCGCCTCGGGTAGTAGTTTTCTCTCCAACAGGCAAGAGTAAGAACCATGACTCGGAGAGGCCTCCAGTGCTCCCCACATCGACTTCTCATCTATTTATTTGCTCGTCTTTGAGGGGAAGAAAGGAGCTTCTTATACATTGACAGGGGGGAAAGAGGCATTGCGCAATCTCCATAGCTAGGAGAGCAAGCTCAAGAAAGGAAATGAACCTTCGAACAGAAGGTTTACACAAACTGAGTTTTTCGCAGTCCCTCTAGAAAATGCTTAGTATGATGAGCCATTTTGAATCAATCACACCATTATGGTTGGTGGCCAATTGCATAAGGGTAACACCACTGACCGATGATGTACAGTTCTTGCAGCCATCGTTTCTAACAAGCTCAGAAACAGAGGCGGAACCAGAAGAATCTTAACCAAGGAGTTAGACTCTTGATTTGCAAGTAGATGCCAGCAATTTGGAGGCTGCAGACTTGCAATTGATAAAGTTCGTGTTGAAGGCAAACCAAATAATTCTGAATTTTTGAAGTTATTGTCAGCCCCAACTCGTTCCAATGTTGGTGCTATCAGATTGGCACGATAGATGTCTCCTATCACTTTTAATTTTCTTATATGCCAGAAGCATTTGTTGGTCTAGGTCCAATTGCAATCTTACGATGGCTTTACAGCCCTTCCATATCAATAACCTTTTGATCTTAGTGCATGGAGATCTCAGTAAGCCAAGAATCTCTATGTCACAGTAATTTTTTTTTCTCAAAAGCATACTCCAATGTAATAAAAAAGGAGAGAGACACATCACACTAAACATAAAACGGAAAAAAACAGCACAAAATGATACTAACAGAAGGCCATATCAAGTACCTGAAGTGCTCTTTGCATGGAACTCAATGCTTCGAACTCAACAAAACCAGAGCTTGAACCCTTCTGTTTATTATTCGGGACAAGACCGGAGACGTGTAAGAAATAGAATACTCAAAAGCACCGGATAATGGTTATATGAAGCATACCTTAGCACTACAGATTTGGACGCCATTAGGTTTTATGGGCCCAAATTTTCTGAACTCTTCCTCAAGTAGTTCAATTGTTGCATTGTAAGGCAGGTTCCACATACATATCGAGTGGCCTTCAACTGTGAATGCAAAGAAAGACTATTGGTTAAAAATACAACTGGAGAAGGTAAAGCATACTGGCCTAGGTTCTCTTTTAACACTGAGCAAAAGCAACAAATACCTTCTTCATTATGCTTGCTGCTTTCAGAAGCATTATCACTGACCAGAGCCGATGTGACTGGAACACTGGGTTTTGCAGATACAGAAACAGTTGACTGTTGCACATTGCTTGTAGCTCCGGCCACTCTACTGGAAGGAACACGAAGAGAGGGAGATGCTGCATTATCTTGCATTACTTTGACCTGCATAGATATACCGTTCAGTGTTAAATTATAAAAGTGACATTCTTTCAAACAGTGTGAAACAATAACTTTGGAACCAACTCACGATGGAGGCATATGCCTTTGGAGCATTCTCCTCAGCTCCATGAGTGGATTCCGCAGGTTTATGAAATGGGGATTCAATGATCTCTTCTTCAAGCACAGAGCCTTCATTATCTGAGAGATCAGAGACTTCAGCAGCATTATCAAGATCTTCCTTCTCGATGGCAGTTGTGGGCTCAGCAGCAAGTTGATCTTGAGCATTTATGGGCCCTGGACATCACAAAGGAAGTAAGATTTTAAGATAAGAACTTCTACCGAGAAATAAATCATACACAGAAGAAAGAAACCCACCAACTTCAGGGGTCAATGCAACTGCTGGAGCATTTTCATTTGTCTTATTGACCAATGATTCACTTTCCCCAACATATCTAAAAACATCGTTTAGAACAAAGTAGGCTTTATCTTGAGGAGCTAGATAGAATGTCTGAGTAAACTTCCTTCTGGCATTGTCCTTTCCAGTTAGACATCCAGTAACAAGGACAATCACCCCATTCTCATGAGACTCTTGCGCATCAGCAGTTTCTATCTTCATTGTATGGTCTTTGTAATTCAGGGACATAATCTTCTTTTTGATAGCCTGCTCCATGAAGAACATGTGTAATTAGTCTACACGCTAACTCCTTTACAAACTAAGATTAAAACCAAAGTCAATGTTCGAGGTAATGACTAGAATGAACATATTTGCAAAAGCTCAGGAACTCCTGGTGCCTTTATCCCAAAGAAAATTAAAAATAACATCCACGTACCCATATTTGGTGGTTTATGAGTGATGAAGAATTTGAGTAACTAAAATCTCCACAATTTTGGGTCAAGAGGAGTGCATCCCAAGCGCCAAAACTTGGCACGAGAGAACACATAAGTGCCAAAACTTCCAAAAAGTATATTTAAGTGCCATTTTTGAAAAAAAAATTGTACACTTAAGTGCCAACTCCGATGAGCTTGCCAGAAATCCGACGTGGTGTCATTTTATTAATAAAACTGATTTACATCGCTCGCCGGAATGTCTACTTAGCAATCCTTGGCGTCGTCCTCCATGTTTACTTAAGTGCCAATCATGATTAAAAAAAATCACTTAAGTGTCAAGTTATGGTCTAAGTGATCACCTAAGTGCCACTCATGGTTAAAAGTGCCAAGTTTTGCAGAAAATGATCACTTAAGTGCCAAAAATGAAGTCGTTTAGCATACTCTTGGTGTCTACGTGGATAATTTTTTTGACAAGAATTGCCACATTAGTTAAAATTCTCGTCGGAAAAGGCCACATTAGCTGTTTGACCCGAAATTCTTACCGTTGGCACTTAAGTGTACATTTTGGAAGTTTCGACACTTATATGTCCACCCGTGCAAGTTTTGGCAGTTAGAGTGTACACTTCTGATTTTGGGTCCAAACTGACAATAAAGAAAAAATGTCTAGAGCATTTAAGAAACACTTAAACTACTTGGTCTACAGCCTCTTTCACTGGCAGCTAGAACCTTTATACTTTTTAAATTACTTGAAGAACTTATAGGCTTGCACTTGTAAATTGTTTACACCTTCTTCAATTTTGATAAGAGCTTGGTCATGCTGCAGGAACAGTAACATTGCATGTATGTTAACTCTGCGCCTACAACTTATGCAGAAAATAATCCACTGGCCAAACGAGCTAACATGTCAAGGCACAATTTAGATTATGCACTTGGCAGAAAAAAGCAAGGTAGATTCATACTCCAAATCTAAGTAACAGAGATTAGTTTCTCATGTAGCGGGATCTAAAATTTTTAAACAAAAAGAGATCAACCTTGAAGGAGCATACTTATACAAGCAATTTAAAAATGTCACTTATCTACAACCCTGAGTGAAATTAATATAGTACTTCAAAATAACACCAGGAAGGCAATAGTTTCACGCAGCCTGTAAATGTGACCCTGGGCAAAAACAACAAGCAATTAGCAGATAACACCAGGACCTTAGATGCAATGGTTTCACATAGCATTCCACATGACTAGACTTTTCTATATCAATGACTTCAAAAGATCTAATTAACAAAAACAAGATGTGCGGCCACGACTGTCAATGAACAGTTGATTTTGATAAACAAACAGCAGGAAAAAACAAAAGTTTCAGTCATTTGTGGGCATACTTGCATCGTTGTGACTTTAGTCATTACACCATTAACATCTGGTCGGCTCAGCAAACTTGAATCCTTGTAAAATTTATGCACCATTTCAGGGAGCTGGAGAAGGATAATATAATATTGCTCCACAAAAGCATTGCCGACTATCTCGGCACTAGCCAGAGCAGCAGGAGTTTGTTTCTGCTTTGCCATCTACACAAAATGAAATGTTAGAAGTGGAAAACATAGTTTGACATATAGGAATTTTTCTATCAGCTATATATGTCAACTTTTCTCATAGAATGCCGGTTATTCAGTATGTGTCACAATGCAAACTTATCTGAGCAGACTACAACAGCAGGACTTGGTTCCTGCATTGAAACCCTTCTCTCTGGCAATAGTCTGTTATTCATTATCAAAATGTCCGTGACCTTTTTATTTCTCATGGATAACTATCCCATAGTGATCATAGTGCGCCTTACAATTAAAACTACAATCTGTTCTAAGTTTCAGATAAGATTTAGGAATAAGCAGCCGCAGATGACTGGCTACTTTTGGCATCGGGACTAAGCCTTAGGTACCCCTACCCCATTTGAATTAGGATCTTGGCCTTTTTTTTATTTATAGATGAGACCGAAGTGTTCTTCTCCTTTGTTGGACCATGGACGGATCAAATTTCTCCTCGGTTTTGACCATTCGCACAAAGCAGAGCTTCACTTGTCAGTTGCATCAAGGGGCGATGGTTCTAAAACGAACAGGTCTAAGATAGCTTGAAATTCACTTGTAACCTAGAGGAAGGAGACAATTTCAGGATTCTTGAACCACGGGCGATCCCCCACCTTTGTTCCCAGCGAAAGAAATGGAACATTAAGTTCACAACTGTTTAATTCCAGAACTACATGATAATGTCAACGAGAAACCAAAGAGACATTGAAACATTAAACATAGCATCCAACCATTAGGAAAGTTGAACCAAGCTATCACTATTGTGGTGGACCTCAAATACCCATATAAGAATAAGAGGGCGTTCGGTTGGCCTATGACTATTATCATTTAAGCTCAATTATTTTCATTCGTTTTAGAAAGAAAGCCAAGAGGGCCTTTTGTCTGGCTTTAAACCAAGCCAAACGCTGCCTAAACAAGATTAAACAAAAGCCGTTCCATATTAGGATCACTAATATGAAGGATCAGTGAATGACTAAAGCATCAATATGGAAAGGGTACACAGAAGAAAGTAGGCAAAATTAGACCAGCACATGTGAAAATACGCCTGGCCTTATCAACTTGTTCAAACAATGTCTCGTTTTGTCCTATATATGTGGGCGTAAGGATGAAGGGCAACTGAAAACAGCACTTCCCAGCCTATACTTGAGAAATATATGCACGGGCAGTCACAATTATGAACAACCAGCCTATTAGATGTAATGAGCATACACATTGGCTGCACTCTACGTCATTATTTATGCATGAGGATGACCCAGAGAAGATCGTGCAAGATCAGAAGAATTTACAATCTAAAAGACAATTTGTCTGGAATGAAACACAACCCTCCATCAAATACACCTTACAAAGCCAAGTTAATAATCATAGAATAACAAACAAAATAAAAACAGCAAAAGTAGACTGCTGAAGCTACGTGGACCATGAATACATTCAGAGGAAAATCCTTGCCTCCATTGCTGTTTATGAAGTCGCAGTCCACTTGTAGCTTCTGCGCATGGTTTACTAGGATCAAGTGTTTGTTAGAATATTTAAATAATAAACCACGCCGTCATCTAACAAGTCATCTAAAAGCTTAAGCTGTTAGATGACAGCGTAATAGTCAACAGTGGTTCTACAAAATCTCACAGTATTCACATAGCTTTTCTTTTTCTGATAATACTGGTATAATTGTACTGATAATTAAAAGGGCAGTTGGAGAAAGATTAGCACATCTGTACAGAGTACAGGATGGAAATTTGTATAGAAAGACAACCCCCTTTGTTCTAACTGAGGCATTAGGGAGTTATAGAGGTGCTCTGTTATTCTTAATGATTTGTACATCCTCTCTGAGCATGTTGCAGGTTTGCTTCTGCATTAGCTGTGAATATAGTTCTTACTTAAGGAGAAAAGAAAAAACAGCAAAAGACTTTTTCCTAGTAACCCGAGTCGCCTACTTGGATTCACCGATCACCAAATATGTAACAAAAGGGGCCTTTGATCCCAAATAAAGAAAACCAAACAAGAGTTTTGGCCGATTATCTCAGGCAACTTGATTTTACCTCAGCCGATCTAACTGAAATAAAATGAGCTCCTCTTTGGGCAGCTAAGGAGTCATGAGAAAACAGAAAATAAGAAAGAGAGAGAAAGAGAGCCGAGAGAAAAGAGAAAAGAAACAAGAGAAAGGGGAAAGAAGAATGGGTTTCTTGCATGTGTGCTCGGGAGGCCACGACAATTCAGATTAATGCTACTTCGTAGTGCCCGGTAAGAATCAGTTTTCTTTTTTCATCTACTCGAATGAACTTTTGACATTGTGTCCTAAATTCGGATCCAAATGAATCTGAGATTCTGAGTCTAGGATTTGTTTGGCTGTGAAATGTGAAATTATGTGGAAATGATAGATTAGGGTGTTATGGAGCAGAGAGATTTTACAAAAATCAATTTAGAATCACGGTTTAGTCGAAATGAATTTCTCAAGTTTTGCGTCATTACTGCTTAGTTCTGTTTTTATATTTTTGGCTATAGTTTTCAGTCGTCTTTGACTACTTTTGAGTCGGTAAAGTTCATGGACTTTTTATTTTGAAAGGGCTTTCTTTTTACAGTAAGCACACTTGAATTGGAATTCGGAAGAGAGAAATAGCAAGTTTGTCACGCGAGTAGTTGCTCTTGGCATTAGTGGTTATTCGTTGTGATTGGCCATTCTTGAGGTCTTTCGGTGACTTGCAATGACCGAATTGACTCCAAAATACCTAGCCTAGTCAAATCTTAGTTAAGGTGGTTATTTACTTGAGTTTCAATATCACTTATCATTTAATCGATAGGTTTTCCAATTCATCGCCTTAAGGTAACTTTCGTGGTTTGGTTTAAACTTTCCCAAATGAGTGTTGCTTATCTCTTCTTCAAATATATAAACTCATGTCTCGAAAATGATAGAACTATTATTAGTTATAAAAGACATAGCACAGCATGGTATTTATAGAAAAAAAGGGAAAAGATGTTTAGAGCATATATGTTGCATAAATTCAGGTGGAGCACTTAATAACCTTTAATTATTCAGAAATGGCATGGTAAAGCATTTCCAGAAAATAGTTTATGAGTTGATTAATTGGAAATGTTTTGAAAAATGTTTTATGAAAGGAATAGCAAAAGGCTACATGTACTAATTTGTAAAGCTGGTTTATTGAAAGAGTTCTATTGTGGAAGGTTATGTGTTTTAGTTTGAGAAACCAATTTATGATATGGATCTTTGATTGGTTGTGTGGATTATTGGAAGATGATGGTTCAGCTCATTATCGCTATGAAATCAATGAGGGGTTTGTGGGTATGTATATTGTTCAAAATATCCTTATAGGCCAAGCCATCGGATGATAATAGATTGAGACCTTACTAAGGGGGAAAATCTAGTTGCCTTGACCAGGCATTATGTCGTGATCATGGTTATATACTAAGCATGAATGGATGGTTCAATGTTGTCTTTTTTCGAATGAGTATTTCTCATACTTATAAAGCTTTGTTGGAGAGATATAATTCATTTTTTTTTTGTATTTTATGCATTATATGTACTAAATTTGAGAATAATGAGTTTTTGGTATTTCTTTTTAAATTTGCATAGTGGTGCTTGATCTACTTAGAAGAGATGTGCACTACTTATTAAGGGTAAGCAATTTCAAGGTTGATCCAAGGTTTCACCTAGAACCTACCATATTGGAAATGGCTCCCTGGCTTTTGGAATATGAAACCTGGAACTTCAATCTATTCAAGGGTCCACTCAGGAATAGGCCAATTTCCTTCTTTTTTTTCTTTTTTTCCTTTTTTTTCATTTATAGTTAAGCAAAATAAAAGTGAATGCAACAACAAAAATTCATATTTGTCAATAACAACAATCCATAAAAAGACAAACACATAAAATAAAATAAAAAATCAAAAGTTCAAAACACGTAACCACAAGTCATTGGTTCTTGTTTTGGTTCTTAGCCGGGAGCCAAACCACACAGTACTAGTTCCACTTCTTTTGGAACCAATATAACTGTAGAAATCTAGAACCACACCAGTTTTAGTGATCGCCTTGGACCCATGCTCACCCCTACTACTCATTGAGCGGTGGTTGCTTACACTATTCATCTTACATCTTTTCAAGTTCCTTAGTTAGCAACAAGTAAGATGAGAGCTATTAGTAGGAACTTTTGATAGATGGATTTTATTTATGAACTGAGATAGTTGTATATATATGTGAGATTGTATTTATAAGGTTTAGCTAGAAATGATTAAAGACATAAACATATATTGTTTTTATGGATTTTAGCTCTAATTTTGTAACCAACTTCCTGTCTTATTATATATATGGATGGATATATATTCCAAGAACATGTTGAAGTTAGTTTGTGTTGGAGGCTGCATTCTTTGAAAAGAAATATGGTTATGTCATTTTCAAAGGAGTTGGGGTGTGACATTTATTAGTGTCAGAGCATAGGCAATGATGTTTTGGATTTAGATTTTATAGGACGTTATAAGGTTGCGTGTTAGTTTATGATGGGTTAGTCTTTTGTAAGGTATAAAGGCGTACATTTCATTTTGGGTCATAGTGATCATGGGTTTTTGATTCAAAGATGCTTGCTTTGCTTTGTAATAATAATAAAAGCAAGCGAGTCATTACCACTGATACTATGAATGTGTCTCAAGTTCTCGAGGCACAATTTCATTAAGAAGACAAGAGAATCATTATGATCTAACTCCTAACTTGCAGGAATAAGGGGTGAGCCCTACCAGTCATCACTGAAACAAATTTAGTTGGAGTTTGTAAGTGGTGGTTGATTTGCATCGTCAAATGGAGAAATTAAGTAGAAGTGGATCTGTCGATTCAGAGAATGACAAAGAATGCTCCTTCGTCCAATATAGAAAGGCAACAAACACCTATTGAATTAACAGAGTGATAAGGTGGACTAGTGATTAAGAGTTCAAGATGGAAGACAAATAGATGGGATGTACATATGGACTATAAAAGTAACTTGGTGAAATAGGTATTGTGGAAGGTTTGGTTTAGTAAGTAATAGATTATTTGATTAGTTAAGATCTTTAAAGAATCTTTATTGTGATTTTGAAGCCGTAATAATGCTAATATTAGATCTGTAGCCTTGTAAAGATGTTAGAAGTGTCAAGTGTTAATTTTAACATCATGCAGTGATTTAGTTGAACTCGTTTAATTGGGTAAACTTAGATGACGAAGTTTAAGTTACGATTTTTGAAATAAAAGTGTCGATTTTTATACTACTCACTAAGCGAAGGTTGCTCACACCATTCATCTTATATCTTTTTCAGTTCCATCAGCTAGCAGCAAGTAGGACAAAAGCACTATTGACGAAAACTTTTGGTATCATCTTATATATAGTTATATATTTATGTGTGAGATTATATTTTTAAGGTTTAGCTAGATATGTTAAGAGATATAAACAATATTGTTTTTCATAGACTTCAAAACTCTGATTCTATAACTATTTCTCTAGTGGATATATGCCGGTTTGTATTTGAGGCTTCTCCTCAAAAAAGAAGGATAGCTGCAACGTTTCTCTATACTTCGAAAGTTAAGCGTGACAAAATATAGTCAGTACAAACGGAACCCAGAATTTGAGCAATAAAAAGTGGCGCACAACACTAGAGGTTGGACATAATTCCCAACTCTGGTCAATGAAAGAATCCTAAACCGCAAATCAGTCGTAAACCCGCCAAAACCCTTCAAAGATACAGAGGAATGAACAACTGTGACCTCGCATCAAGCGACAGAGATTCCAAATCCGGCAAAATGACGACTCAATGAAATCAAATCGAATGCGTGAAGCAAGAAAACCTCAGCAACAAGAAAAGAAAATGGGAATCAACAGCTTGCGAAAAAGTACCTGTTTTGGCGATCCGACTGAGATTTGGAGCGAGAGCGCGAGAGAGAAAGAGACAGAGACACAGAGAGTTGCTTTGGTTTTGAAGAGAGCAGAGAAGCAAAGAGACAGAACAGCGATCAGCGGGAGGAATGAAAAAATTCCAAGCAAAGGATGGGGCAAGTGCTAGGAGCAATCACTATATGTTCTCTTTTTTCTTTGTAACTTTTAGTGATGTTTTATAATTTTTCTTATCAAATTAAGAATTTAACAAAATGGGTGTTGGAAAGTGAGGTTAGACTGAGAGGAATGTGTGTGAAGTTTGCTTTTTCAGCTTTCGATTTTCTTTTGTCTCCGACGAAGTGATTCTCACAACTTACAGGCTAAGCTTCCTTTGCCTTTCTCGCATGAATTGCTAAAGATCCAATGAGTCCAACATTGATTCCTTAATGGCAAATAAAGTTGCCCAACAAAACAAAAGGTAAGGTAAAACGAAAGGCGTAAACTTTATCTTTTCTAAACAGAAAAAGATGAGCTTTTCGACTATTGCGAAGCCTTTCGCTTGTCTTTCGGCCTCTTTGTAGTTCGCTTGTACCATCGGAATGACTAGTGCTACTTGCTTCTCAGTGTCGAGAAGCAACGTTGGATTATGCCGTATGTTTTCGGGTACCAATGCATTCGTGAGCGCTGTTGATATCAGGTTCTGTTTTTTATGATTCGCCAGAAGGATTGGGTTCTCGACTCTTGAGCTCAACCCAGCCTTGGTCATAGTCATTGTTCGCCGAATCGTGGGTCATTTTGCCCATGCAGTTTCGCGATTTTGATGCTTTGTTTTTCGTACCTAAAGGGTCAACCTAGACCAGTCTCATTGAGCTAGGCGTCAGGTTCTCAGTTGGCGAGTCATTCCCGAGTCTTGACATTGCCTGGAATTTTGCCACAATTCAGGTGGCAGCCAGCTCACATTTGCCCTGGCTTGCATCGTATGTAACGCGAGATTGATATACAAAGGTCTTGAGCATGACAAGTAAACTTTAGGGGTGAGCATGATTTTAAGGTAAAACTTGAACCGAAGAACATGACTAGTTAGAGTTTGTCCAGTTTCAGGTTTCAAGATATGTAAAGAATATTCCAAATTCCAAAAATTGAGAACCTATTTTGATCGATAGGTCCTAGGTTTTAGATAAAACCTAAACAAGATTTTATATTTTTCTCGATTTATATCTTCGCGTAATCCTACGGTATTCCTCTGATGAAGAGTATATAATTTGTAACCACTAATCTGAATTTCCATTTTATGATTAAAGCTTTTACTTTATTAATGTTTCGTATTTTTCATGCATCTAAATATAAGTTGTGATCAGTAAATTACAATAGCAAGTGATGGTCATTAAAGATAACATGGATAGAACCTAAGTAGAATCTGGAACTAACCCTGAAACCTGGGGTAGGATAGGTTTCAGGTTTCATAAAATAAAGAATATGTTATCGCGGGTAGATTCTAGATTACAAGCTGAACATGTACAATTAGAACCGCTCACCCCTAATAAACCTTAACCCGAGTGGCCGAATCCATCATATAGTAAGTTCTATGGCTTGTTTCAGAATGCAGATTGCCATGATCAGTAACAATTAATGACGCCGGGAAGTATGGATGCCATACCAAATGATGCCGGGATGTCTTAAAACGAATAGAGAAATTAAAGGGTTTTCCGATCCTTGCGAGGTTGAAAACCTCATTGCGGAGGATAAGAAGATAACGAGGTGACGATTCCCAAGAGCAAACTTTCCGAGTAAAGAAACAATAACCTACATAAAATACAAACTTCAAAGAAGTAAGAAATATGATGAAGAACCTTCCCAAGATCAAATACATCATAAAAATATTCAAAACAAACCAGCGGAGCAAGAAACAATAGCCTATCCCTATTTTCTAATAACAAGAGATGATCTCGAAATCTTCAAATAAGGATTTGAAACACTCACGGTGTCAATATATGTAAATAGGGATAAGTGCATTAAAAATTCTAAAACTTGTCGTGAAAGTACAATTGAATTCTAAAACTTTTCAGAAGTGCAATCAAATCCCAAAACTTGTCACGAAAACGCAATCAAATCCCAAAATTTTCAAAAAATACAATCAAATTTTAAAACTTGTCCTGAAAGTACAATCAATCTTAAATCTTTCAAAAAGTGCAATTAATGGAAGGGCTTGATTGGACTAATTTGATAAGTTATGGGATTTATTTATATTTTTTGAAAGTTTTAAGACTTAGATTACACTTTCATGATGAATTTTATGACTTAATTACATTTTTTGAAAATTTTAAATTTAATTGCACTTTCCGAATAATTTTTAGAACTTGCAATGCACTTATCTCATGTAAATACAATATTCTTACGTTTTAGAAAGGTTCTCTTCTAGTCTACTCAACAGCTATTGTGAGTTCACAGAATACTAAGGGTGTGCAAAAGAACCGGGGACCGCCCAAAATTGGACCGAAACTAGCAATTCCTAAGGGAGTTAGTTCAGTTCTAAGTTCCAATTTATTGGAATCAATGGGTACCGGTCCGGTTCCTGGTTCTAGGTGTGAAACCACCCACCCATCTATCCAAACCGGGCTGGTAATATATAATTATATATATTTAATTTTTAAGAAAAAATATCGACCAAAAAAATTTAAGAAAAATGAAAACCCTAAAATGGTCAACATCCATTAACTTAATACTTGTCTCGTCTTACTCTCACCTTATCTAAGTCCATCTCTCTATCTTTCACTAAAGCCTCTACTCTCAAGCTCAACGCCCATTGATTTAGGGCCTCGACTCTTAACTTTTAATACGAGTTCAACTTTTTTATTGATTTTGTAATTAAGAATTAAGAAATTCTTTATTTTTTGCTTTACTTTGACTTGGTAGAAAATGTTGCATTGAGTGTATGAAGCTTGATAGGACCAGTTCCATGGATCCACCTGAGAATCGAATCAGACCAGCGGTTTTGTTCCCGGGTGGATCCATGGCGATTCCCGATTTTAATTTTTCAAAATCGGTCCTTAGTGGGCGGTTCTTGATTTTAAGGTGAGAACCGCCCACTCGGACCATGCTCACTCTTACTGAATAGAGAGTCGGATAATATATGGGCTACAGATCTCTGTTCCTCCGCAGCACCTTCTTTGCCAGCCACCATTGTCATCGTGCATCTTTCGGCATGGGATTTTGCTGATGCCGTTCTCAAAGTACCTGCAGTGATAAGCAACCCCTGCTTCTGCTTCTTTTCATATTTGGCCAAGCGTTTCTGTGCCCCGACTGTATTTATATCCGTAGACGGTTGGCACAGCATGTTTGGTGAGTCCGGGAAGATGAACTTGATCTTGAAAGTTAAGGATGCTGGGTACTGCTAGTGCAATTGCGAGGAAAGTGGTAGGCACCGAAGAACCATGGCAAGTCCGAACGGCTCGACTGCAGAACTTCTTAGTGTAGCTTGTGGATTAACATGGATCGATTCGTCGATTCGTGCTTTTAGTGGCATGCGGATGGGCATTAACAAAATTATCATTCGATCAATGTAACAGATAACATGTTATCAAATTAGGGTCCATTTGTTTGAAGAAAAACTATTTCTAAGAAACTGTTTTCCAACTTTCTGGTATTTAGATGATAGAAAATTGATTGATTTAAGAAAAACTTTTCTCATGAATGGTAAACAAGAAGCTTAGATTGAGAAAAATGACTTCCCATTTTGGAGAGGATGAAATGTTTTACTGAAAACTTTATGAAAAAGGTAAATTTTTCAATAAAATATAATACATTTTGTACGAAATTTATGACACATGTGATATCACTTTCCCTCAATTTTACGGCCACTTTTTTATTGCATTTGACTAAGGTCTCTTGAAAGCACAATTTTCAAATGAGAAAATGCAACAACTTCCTCCGTTCAGTTTTCTCTCAAATAATTTTGGATTTCTCGAAAGGCAATCTGGACCGACCTTTCTGGAGTCGAAGAAGAAGACCAGGGTCAGTTCTTGCCCTGACTCCATTGCCGGAGAGAGCGACCCTCTTTGAAATTCTGGTTCTACAGATTGTTACGGCGTCCATCAAAATCTTCCTTCTCTATATGTAGAATCAGAATCATATGAAGTTGAGGATCTGAGTGACAGTGTTCTCTCTCCTGTTGAATTTCGCCTGAAGATCAATTAAGGAACTCAAGACTCGATGAATGATTGCCACTCCACACGAGGGAAAAAAGGATCGTGGATCAGCTTGCAAACCATCTGAGGCATGCAAGCTCGCTCCATTTTTGTTGTTTGAATGGTGCCGGCCTCACGTGAAGAGCCACGTGATCTAATGATTGATGTAGAATGGACGCTCACATATATTGCGTGCATGAAATGCTTATTCCAAACAAGGGGCATTAGTTATCCCGTGATCGATCGTTATTTAGGAAGATCGTAGCAACTAAGAAAGGAATTGATTGTTTGTACCCGTCCATTTTGCCTATTAGGCGAACTAGACCCAAGTAGGTGCACTCTCGCTCTCCCAACAAGTGTACACATTATTAATTTATCGAGATCTGTTTCAATAATTAAAATTGTGCAATAAACTTCGATCAGTGAATAATTGAAATGGTGATGTTCACAATTTTTTTAGTATTTAGTATAAAAAGGGATTGAAATCGAATATAAAAATTTAAGCTCCCTTTTAATTTACCACTAATTTAATGTTCATAATTGGTGAAAATTATTTTAAAAAAAAGTAATCTGAATATGCGAAATCAAGTTAATTCTCTGGCTATACATATGTATAATATATATAGTCAAAACCCAAGTCCCGGAGGTGCTCTGCATCTCAAAACCCTAAAGAAAGCCATCCCAATTCTCACCGTCCCTCTCGGCTCGCCCTGTACATTTCTTGAAGGCGCATCAATGGCGGACTCCGTCGTGTCGCTCGACAAGCTCAAGGCCCTCTGGCGCTCCCAGGTTCACGATGACGCCAACTGGGCCTCCAACGTGGTCTCTACTCTCTCTCTCTCTCTCTCGCTCGCATTCCTGCCCTTTTCTCCTGTTTACCAGGCTCGAGATTCGTTCAAGTTTCGCAGTCTTAGAACAAGAATGATAGAGGGGGTTCTGTTCTTTTGGGTTCTTAGGTTGTAGGTGCGAGCTGCGACGGAACTGGTGAATGCGTTTCTTGAAGAGGGTTGCTCCCGGTTTCGCGTTTATCTAATGATTTAGGAGGCTCTGTGCGATCGAACTATGCTTATGAGACTTGACATGTTTGCTGCGTTGCTGTAACTCTTTTTTCTGTTTGAGCTTTTCACTGTCGTAATTAAGCTATGGGGACGGATGAGCTGGGCAGTTGGGCTGGGAGATTGTTTTGAATGGGGCTCGTTTGATTCAAGTCCCCTCAGGGGTCTATGCCATTGCTTGTTGTCCTGTTATTATCTTCTTAATGCAACTTGCTTCAGTAGCTTGATCGTGCAATCAGAGTCCCTGTAGTGTGTTTGTCGTTGAGAATGATCTATCGTGCTCATTGCATAGTGGATCGGCACAATTTGTGGTTGTGGATTCAGAATCTGGGGTCTCGACAGCCTATATCAGGAATTTCTTTGGGTCCTTTTTCTTATTTCCACCTCTTCATGGTCAATAGTTACATGAAAGTGAAGTAGTATGCTGACTTATGAGAAATTGCTTCTGTTTGCTTTTAGTAGTCAAATAATCGACCAAAATGAGATCAGCTTCAGATTTTTTGGATGACTTCATTCAGGAATTTTATGTCCGCTGCTACATGATATCGTCCATATTGTAGGGGCTTATGACTGGGGACAGACAAAACACTTATCTTGGCTACGTGCTTTGTGCTTAAAATTCTTTAATGTTATACTGGGTGGGCATCGATGCTGAAGGCATTCTTTTGTAATCTTGAATGTGTGAGCCGCATGTTTGCCTGAACCAGTGACTGTTCTGGTCTGTTGTACAGCTGTTTAGCAGCATACCTGTGGCATTCAAATTGAGCAGCTTAACAAGCATGTATGGACCACATCTTAAATAGAACTGTGTTCTTTTCTAGAGTAACTTGGATGGGCTGACTGAGAGAATGTCGCAATATTGCTGCAAGTTGGTTATGAACATTGAATGAATTCTTATTTATACTAGGTTCATACCACTTTTGGTTTTCAGTCAAGTGACGTACGGTTTCTCTCTGCAGAACTTGCTGCGAGCATTGGGGTTGTTTGCAGGCTCGATCATCCTTATGCGGCAATGTGGTGATCTCATGGCAGTATGAGGGTGGATAAATGATGGTCATCAATTTAGTGAACGTAAAAGCTCATTCATTTCTTGTTTCTAATTGTCTTTAAACACAGTTGCGACAGGCAAATGACTATATTCCCCATGTAGTGGATCACATTACGCTTGTTCAGATAGATCTAAGTATCTGCTTTTGATGACTTGGTTATGGTTTGTGCTGAACTTTGACCTTGCAACTTTTGCTGCTGTGTGGGGCGAAACGGGGTTTTGAATTCTCATATTGTGGAAACATCAACTGTTTGCTAGGTAGTTTGTGGATTATCTGTGTGAATGTCTTCACTGGTAGGGGTGTCAAGAACCGAACCGAAAATAGAAAACCGAACCGAACCGAAATTTTGTGCGTTTTTTGTTTGGTTCGGTTTCGGTTCGGTTAACCGAAAAATAACCATTAACTTTTCGGTTCGGTTCGGTTAACCGAACCAAACTAGAATTTTTAATTAAAAGTGAACAATCTTTCTTCATCATCATCTCTTTTCATTTAGGTCCAATAAGTAAAGCAAAAATTCCCGAACCGCATTTTCGGTTGGTTGATCGGTTCGGGAAAAAATATCGGTTCGGTTCGGTTCAGTTTTTCAAAAAAACCGAATCGAACCGAACCGTTTACACCCTATTCATTGGTCCTTTCAATTTGGTTGATGTGAAAAAATTGCTTCTCTGCTAGTAATTTATTGCATCTGTATCTATCAACAAGTTACATATGTTTGCATGTATAACATTGTAAACTCTGCCAGTAACACTTCAATAGTGTTGGTCGCATTATCTAAAGCTCTCTCTAATTCTAACATTGTAAACTCTGCCATACACATTGTTCATGGGTAGGGAAAGTTAAACTTAGGCATAGGCTCTGCTGAGGAACATATAAGATCAAATGCTGACATTTGAAAGTCAGGCCCATTTTGAGTGGACCTCTCTAGTGTTTCAGAAACAGAGGGAGCATCTATTCCCTACATTGGTTCACATATTGAATAGAAGTGGACAGAAAGTCGGCATCAAGTCATGTAATATGAGAGGTAGAAGATGAACAGCATTAAATCTCGAAAAAGTTCATTGGGGCCAATCTCTTAGAATGCTTTCTTTGCAAAAGCAACTCCAACACCAAACCAAGCAATTTGAAGATTAGGGTGCGTTTGTTTCAACAAAAGTAGTTTCCCGGAAAGTGTTTTCCGGACTTTCCGCTGTTTGTTTTTCCAAAAATAATTTGGTTAACGGAAAATACTTTCCAGTCAACATAAATATTATGTATTATTTTAGGAAAATGAATTCCGGTGTATGGGAATGGGAAACCACTTTACTTCTTTATTAGGTCTTTAGGTCTTTTCCTTTTTGTTAGGTCATCTCTGTCATTTTCTTTTACTCTCCAAAATTTCTTCTTTTTGTCAATCAACAATTTCGTGCGGGAAGGGAAAAACACTTTCCCTCTTTATCAGTTCTTATCTTTGAAAGGGGACAAGAAAATGGGAGTGGCTAGGTTCCAGGTTGTTCTTTTTCTGCAAGTAGTGTCTGAATGTTGGCTTTGGCCTCTCTCCCAATCAACTTTTCTTGCCTTGTCTGCATTATCTTATGTGCTTCCTCCATTAGAAACTTCACTTTCAACATCAGGGTAGGACTAGTGCTGCCTCGAAGTGGTTAAGTCTCGTCTAATGAACTCAAGGACCTTGAAAATGTTTCATTGGCTAGCAAGTTCATTCGTAGGCTGTTCTTTGATTAATCAAGATAAAACTTATTGCCCCACAAATTAGATGAGCCCCATAGCTGTGGCACAATTTGAAAGTGAGAGGCACACTAGTGTAGATTGTTTGTTTAAATGTTATTCAATCATTTTTTAAATGCGATTCAAACGTCTAAAAATATTTTCAATTACATATCATCAAACATAAGAAAACTTTTTTCGAAAATATTTTTCAAAAATGGTACGATTTTCAATAAAAGTATTTTTCAGAAAGTGTTTCAGGCTTTTTCACCAAACAAAATAATTTGGTCGATAGAAAATATTTTTTAACAAAAATATTATGTTTTATTTTAGGAAAATGAATTTCGTGTATGGGAAGGGAAAACGTTTTCCCTCTTTATTAGGTTTATAGGTCTTTTTTTATTAAGTTAAATATTAATCCAAATCGGCTAAAAACATTTTCAATCATATATCACCAAACATAGGAAAACTAATCATTTTCATGGAAAATATTTTTCAAAAATGGTATGATTTTCACGAAACAAATGCACCCGACTTCGTTTATTTTGCAAAAAATGAAAGATTTAGAAAATATATTCCTTAAAAAAATTGCTTGTATTGCTTAATGAATGAATGATAAACATATTCATTGTCCACAAAAATGGTTACGTATTATTTTTGTGTTGATAATGAAAAAAATTTATTGATTAATTGTTTATAAATGATACACACAATCATTTTTAAAAAAATATTTTTCAAATCATTCATTTTTCATTAAATAAATGGAGTTGAATTTCTGCACAAACATATGAGTCTCATATTGATCCCAAAAAATTCTTCTAAAGATTAGTTTAGGGTGCGTTTGTTTTCAATGAAAGTAGTTTCGGAAAGTGTTTTCCGGATTGTTTGTTTTTCCAAAATGATTTGGTCGATGGAAAATACTTTCCAATCAACATAAATATTATATATTATTTTAGAAAAAATGAATTCTTGTGCATAGGAAGGGGAAAACACTTTCCATTTTTATCAGGTCTTTAGGTCATTCCCTTTTTATTATGTCATCTCTATTCTTTTTTTTTACTTTCCAAAATCTCTTCTTCTTTTTTTTACACTAGTGTAAATTGTTAGTTAAAATGTTATTCAATCATTTTCAAAATGCGATCCAAACGCCTGAAAATATTTTCAATCACATATTATTAAACACAAGAAAACTAATCATTTTCCATGAAATAATTTTCTGAAAAATATTTTCCAAAAATAATAGGATTTCCATGAAACAAACGCACATTTAGTTCATGTAATAACGTAGGAGGAGTGATTCTTGCAAGCCTGTCCTTCATAACTTAAATTCCGAGGGGTGAGTTCGTAAAAGTGTACACATGCATGCATTAAAAGTTTGTTTTGTTACTCTTGCAAGCGTCATGTCATCGTTCCCAATAGGGTCAGATGTTTCTCGTCCCTAAAAGGCGGACGCGGCGATAACAGACGACTCTTTTTATCTGAGGAACTTAGGTGATAAAAAGAAAAAGGAATTCCGTAAATTTCTCATCTAAAGTTTAATTAAACAATTTGGAAATTCAAATTCTACGTAATTGGCAAATGCTTAGCAAGTGTCTAAGCCGACAGAGATGCCGTTGGGACAACCAAACTCTTTCTTCAGTGCAGACCATTAAAGGCTTCTTCCCTTTTCAGTTCCACCGATACCATCACCGCCTTGTCTGGTGCTGCTGACTGCTGAGGTAACGTAATGTTGCCAAGGTCGAGAAGCCTCATGCAGACATCGTTATGAAGTCGCTGCAAACTTCGACAATTGTCGATGAGCCACCAAAGGGACAACCTGCACCTCTCCGAGCTTGGTAACTGCTTGCTGTCCCTTTTGCTGTCTGCTCCCTCATGTTTCTCTCGTCTTGCATCTGGACAACCCCCCCCTCCTCACAAATCTTTTTGGTGTGAATATGTGAATATCATTCATCAATGAGGTATAAAAGGTCAAGGGAATCCACTAACATTTCAAAGGACTAATTATGCGGAGAAGATAGAGGAAGGAAGCCTCCAAATAGTAGCCAATAAAATGTTTGCCTAGGAAGGCATACAACGCCCTACCTTTTATAACCTTTCGAATCCTAACCAACAAATAATGAGACTTAATCGACTTGTTTCAAAACCGTATCTGGTTGCGTTCCATCCAGATGCAATAGATCGTCGCTAAAAAAGACGGCTTGAGGAGTCTCACCTCCAAGTTTTTGCCCTTGGTGGCCCCGATCATCTATTGAAGTTCTAAGTTCCAGTCTCCTACATAATGCTAGATTCCATTTTGTGCCAAAATACTACGCCATACACTACTTGTCTAGGTGCACTCAAAGAATAAGTGATTTCTATTTTCTATATTAGTCATACAAAAGTTATATTTAGTATCCATTAAAGACAACCACCATGATATGGTTATTGCTTTTAGTAGCCTATCTCTACAAAGGGATAACTTCTAGCAATCTTACCATCTTACCATCTTCTCTCTTGCTTCATTTGGTAAGCCAGTTATGCAGATCTGAAGGGAACAGATGACTGAGAACTCAAGGTAGCATCATTATGGGGAGGATAATGCCGTGTGTGTCAAATCGCGGTCTGTAATATCGAGTGTCGAATGCAAACCGCTTGTTTTAAACCTAGTTTTCCATAACGGAGTCTTTATGTTCGCGACGTCGGCTGTACAGTAATATGTCAATCATCTTTCTCTTCTTTTGGCAAAGTGCAATGCATGCATCTCTACTACCCGACACGCCACACCGACACCCGGGATGCGGCGAGCCGCGGGGGGTTTTTGGACCATTTGGAAGGGAAAGTTGATCGAAATTCAGGGAAAGCAATTGAATATAAGCTTTGCTTAACCACGTAAACGCCATAGCCAGTACATAAGATGTAACGCAGAAACGGAGCCTAAAACACGCTCCACTGCCCTCCACGTGTCGTCCAGGAGGGTCTGTGTTGTTGCCTCAAATGGAAACACGCTCACCCTGCTACTGGCATCCTTAAAGATACTCTCATTTGCCATTTCTCGGCACCTGCTGTACTCGCTTTTGTACGAGAATCCTGTCTGGTCGCCTCGCGTTCTGTGTTCAGCGCTGGTTTTCGGGGTTCCTCCAGGCGAGATCTCGACGGATAAGTCTATCTCGAGGCCACTTCCCCAGCAGTCGCAGCTGTAGATAATCCACCTCCATCTCACCTATTGGTACGTAAGATCTTGCGCTTGTTTGATGTGGTTTTGTTTTTCTCACGCATCGTGGTTCTTGACAGTTCTAAGCTCGAAAGGGTTTCGAGATCTGAATTTATGAAATCTTATTTTGACAGTGAAGAATCTTTCTCTGCAAAATTCGAAATCTAGAGATTCCAAGATCCTTTTCTTTTACAGTGCAACATCATGGAGGGGAAAAATCAACATGAGAACTGTTCTCATGACGATGAAGTCAACAGCACCGTCTCAGTGCTAAGCAACGGGGCCCCGCAAAATCTCGTGCAGAGGATTTCTCAAGAACCCCCCAAGGAAATCCAATTTTCCGAAATCGCCCTACCGGCCAAAGAACCGCTCGACCTGAACCTAAGGCTCTCTTTTGGCAATCTTTTCGAAGAGATCAAGGAGAGCCCTAACCTTGACCCCCTCTCATCGACTGCAACAGGAGCAACTGCTGTCAATGATGTGAACCCACCAATAACGGGTGCTCAGAACAACCATGGCATTCGGCCGCTGCCACAGCTGCAGCCGCAGCAACCACCACTGCCTCCGTATTATACCAGAGACAAAAACAAGTTGGGCGAAATGTGGTCGTATGTGGCATTGCGAAAGAAGAGGCGGTTAGTGGCCTACAGGAGGTTCATCCTGAGGAAAAGGGCCCGTGAACGTGTTGAGGCAAAGAAGAAGGCAGCAGCTGCTGCATCCCTGCCGGCTCCTCCTCTGGCAGTGGCAGTGGCAGTGGCAGTGGCAGCGCAGCCACCTCAAGATCCACAGCCAAAGCCAATCACGCTGCCAGAAGCGGCAGCTGCTGCATCCCCCAGGCTTCCTCCTCTGGCAGCAGCAGCAGCAGCACAGCTGCCTCAAGGTCTGCTGCCGAAGCAGATCGTGATGCCAGGAGTGGTGGCTTCGGACATGGAGAACCTCGTGCTTTGTTGGGCTGTGGAGAAGATGAATGCCCTAGGAGCGTCCTCTGGGAAAAAAATACTAGAAGGTAAACATTGTTCTTTTCCCCCTTTATTGACTATTCCAGAGAAAAATGGAAGGTGTTGGAAAGATTTTGCTTGCGTGAGTTTATCGTATACATCCTGACATATCTCCAAACAAGATGATGCTCACTATCGAATTTAACTTTTCATTTGCATGCATATGTAAAGCTGATTTATATCCTAATCTGTTTCAATGTATTCCAGTATGTTTAGTTTTGAAGTCTGGAAATTCAGATGAGCTTATTAGTACTTGAGATTTTCCCCAATGATTTTCGGATGCTTCAGCATCTTAAGGTTGCAAGATTTGAATATTAGGTTAATCGCGCAATCTTAAGTCGCCGCTGGATAATACTACATGCTAAGTAAGTTAGGATAAATTTGTAATGACCCGACCATGTGAGAACAATTATAGAACAGCAATTAATGTCACAAGACGTCTGATATAAGCGTATCGTGGCAACCGACACTCATATTCATTTACGTTTGAGATCAAACTCATTGTTACCCAATTCACATGTCGACAAATGAAATAATGGACAGACTGACTTGCTTGAAGCAATTGGATTGGATATGCTTGCAATACTTAATTATTAGTATATCGACGTAATCAAAGCCAAATTGATTCAACTGCTCATAAACTTGAAGCGTCTGATCTCTTCTAGTGGATTAATGTAGTTGAAGTTGGAATCAATAGCTGCTCTCTTTCTCTTGTTTGTTACCAAAACTCTTGCATTTTCATCCCTCCTTCACCTATATCAACCGCACTCGATTAAAATCATACAATAGCTATTTTAGGAAAACATAATAGTTTCTTTTGTCATTTATGACATTTTTGCATAGGAACAAGCACTCTCGCCCCAGGCATAGGCTCTTCCAGCTCTCAGCAGCCATGGACATCTTGCCAACTAAACTCGGATGCCAAAGCCTGCGCTGCGAAGGTGATCTATGGGAAATCGGCCATCGTGATCGAGGACACCTCTCATGACGAGCAGATCAAGAGACCTAGGCTTCCAAATGCTGTTCAAAGCAACGATGCTTATCAGAAGAATAGCAACGACAATGGAGTGAAAGGAATGAAGCAGTTGCTGACTGTGACCACCACAGGAGATGGGCCAGAGGGCAAGAAGGTGGACGGGTTCCTCTACAGGCATGGCGAGGGCGGTGAAATCTTCATCGTGTGCCTCTGCCACGGCGTGTTCCTCAGCCCAACCGACTTCGTCAAGCATGCCAACCACACCGATTGGTCCAACCCCATGAAGCACATCGCTGTCAATTCGCCGGCACCGCTCGTCTAATAGGGTAAATAACCTATATCCATATATATGGAACGACTCATTTAATTTCGATTCCCGCATGCTGTTATCTTATACTATCTCAAGTTCATGTAATAAAGTCCTCGTTGGGTGTTCATAAAACCCTAGTTTGTGTTTTGCTTTGGTATATGCTGTGGAAAGAGTCTTTAAGTAGAACTCTCAACTATGTCATATTGTGTGTCTTTCATTAATGTCAAACAGCATAATGTGGTCACTTTGTCAATGTTTTTTGGTATATCATATCTCTTTTGCTTCAAACAATGTGGAAAGTCATGTGATTAGTAAAATCTTATTGACGGGCCACAGTCGTTTCGCCTCTAGCAATCAAGCGATCCTTGCTGCCACGAAGTTGTTGGCACTAGGATGCTCCTGCAAAATAAATAAATAAATGTCAATGTAAATTTCTTTGTCGTACAACAGCGAGAGAAAATGCGCATTTCTGCAATGGCGAATGGAATAAATACTCTCACTCAATGCTTTCGCTTTCACCTTTCTTTTTGAATTACAACCAAATCAAGTGAATAAGAGTAGGGACAGGATTCTCGTCCATTACTTGAGAGTGGGGTTGAAGCCAAGTAGAATGAATTGAATTAGACTAATCTGATGACTTAGACTGGTTTTACTAAAGCATTTACACTTTCCAACTTAATGCATGCTCGAATATTGTGTGCATGATGTTACCTCTATCAATTAATTAAGTGGAGAACAGTGGCTTTATAACTTCATACGAAAACGACCAAACAGCAGAATGTAATTTTTGCTGTGAAAAGTCTTAAGTAGGACTCTCAACTGTGTTATATATGCTTGTGTTTCATTAATATCAAACAGCCGAATGTGGTGAATTTGCCAATATTCTTGGCATATTACATCTCTTCTGCTTAGATCAATGTCGAAAGACACATGATATAATAAATCTAACTTACTAGGCTATGGTCATTTTGCCTCAAGCACACGTTGTTAGGAATCGCATACTGATTTTAGAAAATAACACAAACAAACAATTCATCCGGATAGAATCTCATAATAAAAAAATAGAATCGAAAGAACACACTAAAAAATTTGTCATTGAAGTTTATCCAAACCTAGGCTACATTTCTGTGCAAAGGCACTTTGTAAATCAACTGGGGTTCGAAGAAAGCACAAATACAATGATGATCTTCTCTCAAAATTAGGGCACAAAGAAATTAAGAACCCTCACAAGAAAAACTCAATTCTTCTTCTTTCTTTTTCTTTTCTCTTTTTTTTTTTCGCACTCTTGATGGCTAGCGTATAACTATAGCTAATAAAGTATAGCTTTTAACCTAAAAGCAAAATTAATATAAAATATATTTTAAAAAAAGCCCCTAATAATATTTCGCCTCATCCGCCAACAATCTCCCACTTGAAGAAAATTACACATGATGCGCCAAACAACTTTATACTTGCTAGATATCTCAATATCCCTTTTATGGCATTTCAGTGGTCTTTGCCTTGGTTCTGCAAATATGGGCTCACAACTCCCACTGCCTATGCAATGTCCAATGTCGTGCTTACCATGGCATACATCAAATTTCCCACTATCGATGCATATGGATTACTATCATCTCGTCTTTCAAAGCCTAAGTATTTAAACACGTATTCTTAGAAAGTTTGAAGTAACTTGCTAGAGGAGTCGCAACTAGTTTTGCCTTATCCATGTTGAATCTCTTTAACACCTTATTCACATAGTCTTTCTAGGACAACCATAATTTTTTATTTTTCCTCTCCTTGATAATTTTCATGCCTAAGGTATTCTTGCCTCTCCCAAGTCTTTGGCTAAAGTACAGCGTAAATGCCAAAAATTGACATCAATGGACACTTAAATACCAAAAATTCCAAAAGGTACGCATAAATACCAAAATCAAAGAAGAAATGGACACTTCTACGAACAACGAGAAATTCTGATCGAAATGCTGACGTAGCATTTTTCAGTGACTTTTTTTTGTTGATGTGGCAATTATTTTATTAAAAAAATTATCCACATAGCACTAACGTGACTAGCTTGTCCCAAAACAAGGTCGTTTTTCCCCCAAAATTTCATTTTTAATATAAATGTTAATTAAATTAAATTAAATTTATTTTTAAAAAGGAGGAGGAGGAGGGGATAGTATTCAACAAGGGCTTCTACAGCCCTCGCCGCTGCTGCCACTCCACCATTACTAGAAAGGGCTGACAAACGGTGGCACAAAGGTCGGTCGAGGTTGTCAAGCCCTGGCCAATGGTCGGCGACCGTGGTTGACCATTGGCAAGGGCCTACAAGCCCTCCCCCAAATCCAACAAAGGACACTGACCCTTGCATAAAGGAACCAAGGGCCGCTACTAGCTATGGCAGGGCTCGACACAGCCAACGATGGCCCTTGGCCCAATTGGGTGAGGCCCGATGACCCTCGTTGGATATGGGGAACGAGGGTTGTGAGCCCTCGCCCCTCACCCTACAGTCGCTGGCCCTTTCTGGCGATAATGGGATGACAGCAACAACGAGGATGATAGAGGCCCTCACTGAATGCTAACCCCTCCTATAAAAAAAAATATTTTTTAAATTTAATTTAATTAATATTTATATTAAAAATTGATTTTTGGGGCAAGACGATGTCATTTTGCACATTAATTGTTAAGTAGATAACTCTAGCAAGCCATGTAAACTACATTTATTCTTAAAATAAGACACATTAGATTTTCAACTACCCTTGCCAAAGTTGGCACTTAAGTGTACTTTTTAGAACTTTTGACACTTAATGGTCCGTTTGTTATCATTCTGATTTTTCTATTTTTTTTTTTATTCCCTGGAATAGAAAAAGAATAGAAATCCGTTTGATAACGTCCGCTAGTGTTTTTATTCCCAGAAATAGAAAATTGTTCCAGTGAATAGATTTGTAATAAAAACGAGAAGTATAAAAAAGTAAGTTTTTGTTCATGGGAACAAATTCTAGAATAAGTGTTTCTTGACCGCCGTTGTTCGTAACCACCGCCCGCTGCCGCAGATCGCTAGCTGCTGCCGCCACCGCCACCACTGAAAGAAAAGGAGAATAAAAAAAGTAATTGGTCATACCAAACGCATTCCTATTTTTTTTTTATTCCAAGAATTGAAAATTTGTACAGTTACGAAATGCATTGTTTTACTCAGAAATTGTTCTAAAGAATAAAAATAAAAAAGAACTATTTTTGAAAAGAATTTGTTCTCTGAAATAGAAATATTACCAAATGCACCATAAGTGTCCACTAGTGTCAAGTTTTGGCACTTATGCTATACTTTAGCCCAAGTCTTTCATAGCAAATTGTGATAGTAACATCTTCTTCACTTCTATAGTTGTCTTCACATTGGAGCTATCCACTAACATATCATCCACATATAAAGAGAGATACACAATATCACCATTGCCCTATTTACGAAAATAAACACAATAATCAACCTCACAATATGCAAAACCTTTTTTATTCCATAAAACCATCAAACTTTAAGTACTATTGCCTCGGAGCTTGCTTCAAGCCATACAAACTTTTTTTTAAGCAACATACCATGTACTCTTTACCTTTGACCTCAAAACTTTTGGTTGCACCATGTATAACTTTTTGTCTAGGTCACCATGCACAAACGTCATTTTCATATCCAACTACTCGAGATGAAGATCTTGCACTGCAACTATACTTGGTAGCACTCTAATTGATGTCATTTTGACAACTAGTGAAAATATGTCAAAGTAGTCAATCCTTTCTTTTTGAGGAAACCCTTGACCATAAATCTCACCTTGTATCTGATACTACCATCTCCTTCATTTTTGATCCTATACAACCATTTGTTTAACAAAGCCTTTTTGCCAGTGAGCAACTTAGTCAACTCACAAGTTTTGCTTTGAAGTAATGAGTCCATCTCGTCTTTCATGGCACACTCCCACTACATGCGAGACGTGTCTTTCTTTGCCTTATCATAAATCTCCAGTTCTTCCGATTTGTATATAAGATATGGCTCAAAACAGTATTTGCTGATGGATCAAAATTAACATTGGCTTCCTCAAGATAGGTACTTCAAGGTCATTAATCCGTTCCGAATTGCATTCCTCTTGAATTGCCTCCTCATTGATAATAGGTTCATCTCAAACCTCCCTTTTCAAGTGCACTTTGATCTATTGGAACTATCTTCATGGGCAATATGTCCAGGTCAACATATTTTGGTTCTATTGCCTCCTCATGCTTTGTCTAACAATTTTTGTACATCGTTTCTTCATGGAATACCACATTCTAACTATGAATGATTTTGTTAGTCTCATAATCCCAGAGCCTATAGCTATACTCATCATTGTTTCTTCAAGTTTCTTCCTATCCTCCATGTCAATCAAAGAATATACAATACAATCAAAAACTTTTAAATGTGAATAATTAACCTTTTTACCTGGCTATTGCTCTTATGGTATTTCTTCATCCAGCGCACTAGATGGACTCATGTTGATTAGATAAATAGCCACATCAACTATGGTAGCCCATAAATGTAGCCTCATGCATCTCGTACGTTCTAGAATGGTCATGTTCATCCTCTCAACTATATTGTTCTCTTGAGGAGTTCTAGGAACAATTTTCAATCCATGTATATCTTCCCAACTCAAGTATTTTGCAAATTCCTTACTCCTGTATTCACCACCATTATCAAACTTCAAAGCTTTTATTTGATAACATGTCTCATTTTTCAACCATGGTCTTTTACATTTGAACATCCCAAATACTTCTCATTTTTTTTAAGAGAATAGAGCCAAATCCTCCTTGCCGAATCATCAAATAAGGTGACAAAACATCTCTTACCAAGTATAAGAACACTAAAAATATTGAAAGTTGTATATGACACTCACTTTAGTGCTAAAATTTTTCGTCGGATTACTTAAATGCCAAAACGGAGAAAAAATCACTTTAGTGCCAACGGCAAGAAATTTCAGCCAACAATAATACGTGACTTTTATAATTAAAATTTTTTTAACTTAACATATTATTTAAAGTGTACCCATATACTTTCCCTTTGCTAACACTCTTGCCCCTAAGGTTATCTTCCACTCTTCGCATCTAAAGGTTGTTAACAAACCTTATTGATCAAATTTATTAGTTATGACCAAATTTTTTTTCGACTCAGAAATATACCAGGTTTCACGCAAAATTAGACGTCCTCCACCTAAGATGTTCACAATCACAATTGATTTTCAAATAATTGGATACACGTAGCTGTTTCCCACAACCACTTGCCCAAAATCTCCGTAGTGTAATCAACAAATATGTTTCTTTGCAACGTGCAATGGAAAGAAGCACTGCAGTCACTAAACCACTTGTCTGTCGTCAAGTCAAACGCTGCAGACAAACACAAGCTCTTTAGCAAAGGTTTATTGCTAACCATATTAGCTCCTTGATTTTCATCCCGCTGCTTCTTTTTGTAGGCTTCACATTAGAACCTCTGATGTCTAGCCTGATGACAAAAACAACACTCATCTTTTGCAACCTCTCTCTTCCCCCTTGATTGTGACTTGCCACGCTCACTAAATTTTCCTCTGCTTTTACTTCTCCCACAGTTTTCCATTGCTAATGTCGTTAAAGATGTAAATGTCGAAAAGTTATCTCCACCTGAGACTTTCCTTTACATCGCTTCATCCATGATGCTGCTCATAGTGCTCGAAATTCCCTAAATTGCGGTGCTATAGCTTTCCGATAGGGAATTTAAAAATAATAAAGCATGGAGCTTCATAGCGGATTCCAACTAACCTGTGGCATGTGTAAAACTATTAATGTACTCTATCACAGAACCACTGTCAAATAATTTCATATTCACCAACTTCTTTAGCAAAAATACCCGATTTGATGTGAACGACTTCTCATATATATTCGTTGAAATTTAAAACTGTTTTCTAATTGGAAATGCTTTATGCCGTTGGGACAAACCCCCGCGCCCCTCTCCCCCCCTCAGTGCAAATCATTAAAGACTTACCCTTTTCAGTTCCACCAACATCACCACTTTGTCTGGTGTTGCCGACTGCTGAGACAACGTAACGTTGCGGTGGTCAAAGCCTCATGCAGACATACTGTTATGAAGTTGCCACAAACTTCGACAATTGTGGACGAGCCACCAAAGAGACAGCCTGCATCTCTCCAAGCTTGGTAACTGCTTGCTGTCCCTTTGCTGTGCTCCCTCATGCTTCTCTCGTCTTGCATCTGGAACCCCCCAACTTCTGGTCATCTTACCATCTTCTCTCTTGCTTCATTTGGTAAGCCAGGAATGTGGAGATATAGGGAAAAGATGACTCAGAAATCAAGGCAGCATCATTATGGTGAGGATAATGCCGTGCGTGTCGAATCCTGGTCTGCGATATCGAGTGTTGAATGCGAACTGCTTGTTTTAAACCCCGTTTTCCATATCGGGCCTTCATGTTCGCGACGTTGTTGGTACGGTAATCCATCAATCATCTTTCTCTTCCTTTAGCAATGTCTCTACTACCCGACACACCATGCCAACACCTGAGATGCGGGGAGCTGCAAGGGTTTTTGGACAATGCGAAAGGGAAAGTTGGTGGAAATTCGGGGAAAGAAATTGAATATAAGCTTTGCATAACGGCGGAAACGCCATAACCACGTGTTGTCCAGGAGGGTCTGAGTTGTCGCCTCAAAAGGAAACACACTCAGCCCGCCACAAGCATTCCTTATAAACACTCTCATTTGCCATTTCTCAACACCTGCTCTACTCGCTTTTGTACGAGAATCCCTATCTGATCCGTGTTCTCCCTTCAACGCTGGTTTTGGGTTTTCTCTGGTCGAGATCTCGCCGGATTAGTCCATCTCAAGCCTCTTTCTCAGGCGGTCACAGCCATAGATAATCCACCTTCTGGTACGTAAGATCCCGCACTTGTTCTACGTGGTTTTGTTTTTCTCATGCATCGCGGTTCCTGACAGTACTAAGCTCGAAAGGTTTGGAGATCTGAATCTGTGAAATCTTGACTGACAGTGAAGAATCTTCCTCTGCAGAATTTGAATTCCAAAGATTCCAAGATCCTTTTCTTTTGCAGTGCAACATCATGGAGGGGAAGAATCAACATGGGAGCTGTTCTCACAACGATGAAGTCGACAGCGCCACCTCAATGCTGAGCAACGGGGCCCCACAAAATCTCATGCAGAGGATTTCTCAAGAACCCCCCAACGAAATCCAATTTTCCGAAATCGCCCCACCGGCCGAAGAGGCGCTCGACCTGAACCTCGGGCTCTCTTTTGGCAATCTCTTCGAAGAGATCAAGGAGAGCCCTAACACTGACCCACTTTCATCGACTGCAACAGGAGCAACCGCTGTCGATAATGTGAACCCACCAATATCGGATGCTCAGAACAACCATGGCATTCCGCCGCGTCAACCACCACTGCCTCCGAATGATACCACAGACGGTAACAACTTGGATGAAATCATGTCGTATGCAGACGAGCTAAAGAAGAGGCGGTCCAAGGCCTACAAGAGGGTCATCCTGAGGAAGAGGGCCCGTGAACATGACGAGGCCAAGGAGGCCGCTGCTGCTTCCCCACTGGCTCCTCCTCTGGCTGTGGCAGCGGGAGCGCAGCCGCCTCAAGGTCCACCACCAAAGCCGGTCGTGCTGCCAGGAGTGGCAGCTGCTGCATCCCCTCTGGCTCCTCCTCTGGCAGCAACAGCACAGCCGCCTCAAGGTCCACCGCCAAAGTGGATCGCACTGTCAAGAGCAGTGGCTTCTGTGTACCGCCCGGCTCATCCTCTGGCAGCAGCAGCACAGCTGCCTCAAGGTCCACCGCCAAAGTGGATCCTGCTGCCAAGAACAGCGGCTGCTGCATCCCCCTGGGCTCGTCCTCTGGCAGCAGCAGCACAGCCGCCTCAAGGTCCACCGCCGAAGTGGATCGCACTGCCAAGAGCAGCGACTGCTGCATCCCCCTCGGCTCCTCCTCTGGCAGCAGCAACACAGCCGCCTCGAGGTCCACAGCCAAAGTGGATCCTGCCAAGAGCAGCAGCTGCTGCATCCCCCCGGGCTCATCCTCTGGCAGCAGCAGCACAGCCGCCTCAAGGTCCACCGCCAAAGTGGATCCCGCTGACAAGAGCAGCAGCTGCTGCATCCCCCCGGGCTCCTCCTCTGGCAGCAGCAGCACAGCTGCGTCGAGGTCCATCGTCAAAGTGGATCCCGCTGCCAAGTGCAGCGACTGCTGCATCCCCCCTGGCTCGTCCTCTGGCAGCAGCAGCACAGCCGCCTCGAGGTCCATCGTCAAAGTGGATCCCGCTGCCAAGTGCAGCGGCTGCTGCATCCCCCCTGGCTCCTCCTCTGGCAGCAGCAGCACAGCTGCCTCAAGGTCCACCGCCAAAGTGGATCACGCTGCCAAGAGCAGCGGCTGCTGCATCCCCTTCTGCTCCTCCTCTGGCAGCAACAGCACAGCCGCCTCAAGGTCCACCGCCAAAGCCAATCATGCTGCCGCCAGACCTGAAGAACCTCATGCTTTGTTGGACTGTGGAGAAGATGAATGCCCTAGTACATTCCCGTGGGAAAAAAATACTAGAAGGTAAACATTGTTTCTTTTTTCCCTTTATTGGCTATTCCTGAGAAAAAAGGAAGGTGTTTGAAAGATTTTGCCTGCGAGAATTTATTGAACATATCCTGATATATTTTCCAAAGAAGATGCTGCTCATTATCGAATTTGATTTTTCACTTGCATGCATATGTAAAGCTGATTTACATCCTAATTTGCTTCAATGCACTCTAGTGTGTTTAGTTTTGAAGTCTGGAAATTGAGATGAGCTCATTAGTACTTGTGATTTTCCCTCATGATTATCGGATGCTTCGGTATTTTAAGGTGGCAAGGTTTGAATATTAGGTTAATCACGCGGTCTCAAGTCGCCACTGGATAATACTACATGCCAAGTAAAGTTAAGATAAATTGGTAGACCATGTGAGAACAAATGTAGCGCAGCAATTAATGTCACGTAATGTCTGATGTGAGCATGTCCTGGCATCTGACGCTCATATCCATTTACGTATGAGATTAAACTCATTGTGTCAAACATATGAAATAATGGACAGAGCAACTAACTTGAAGCGATTGGACTGGATGTGCTAGGTATGCTTAATTATTAGTATATCGACGTAATCAAAACCAAATTGAATCAACTGCTCATAAACTTGAAGCCTTTAATCTCTTGTCCTGGATTAATGTAGTTGAAGATGGAATCAATAGTTTTTCTCTTTCTCTTGTTTGTTTCTAAAACTCTTGCATTTTCATCCCTCCTTCACCTATATCCACCGCACTAAATTAAAATCATACAATCTCTATCTTAGAAAAACTTATAGTTTCTCTTGTTATTTATGATATTTTTGCATAGGACCGAGCACTCTCGCCCGAGGCATAGGCTCTTCCAGCTCTCAGCAGCCAGGGACATCTCGCCAACCAAACTCTGATGCAAAAGCCTCCGCTTCGAAGGTGAAAGGGAAGTCAGTCGTCATGATTGAGGACAGCTGTCACGATGAGCAGATCAAGAGACCTAGGCTTTCAACTGCTGTTCAAAGCAACAATGCTCATCAGAAAAATAGCAACGACAATGGAGTGAGAGGAATGAAGCAGTGGCTGACTGTGACCACCACAGGAGATGGGCCAGAGGGCAAGAAGGTGGATGGGTTCTTCTACAAGCACGACAAGGACGGTGACATCTTCATCGTGTGCCTCTGCCACGGCGTGTTCCTCAGCCCGACCGACTTCGTCAAGCATGCTAACCACACTGATTGGTCCAACCCCATGAAGCACATCACCATCAGTCCACCACCGCCTGCCTAATAGGGTGGACAACCTATATCCATATATATGGAAAGACTGATTTAATTTCGATTCGTGCATGCCGTTATCTTATACTGTCTCAAGTTTCCGTGATGAAGTCCTTGTTGGGTGTTCTTAAAACCCTAGATTCTGTGTTGCTTTGACATATGCTGTGGAAAGAGTCTTAAGTAGAACTCTCAACTGTCATATTTGTGTTTTTCATTAATGTCAAACGGCATAATGTGCTAAATTTGTCGATGTTTTTGGTATATCATATCTCTTTTGCTTAAATCATGTCGAAAGAGACGAATCTTATTGATGGGATATTGTCGTTTCGCCAATAGAACCCAAGCAATCCATGCTGCCATGAAGTTTTTCGTACCGGTACGCCACTGCCAAAAAAAAAACTTCAGACATAAATTTCTTCATCACACATCAGCAAGAGAAAATGTGCGTTTCCACCACACCGAAAGGAAAACTTCAGACATAAATTTCTTCATCACACATCAGCAAGAGAAAATGTGCGTTTCCACCACACCGAAAGGAATAAATACTCTTGCTGATGCTTTCACTTTCGCCATTCTTTCCAAATCACACGCAAATCAAATGAATAAGAGTAGAGACAGGATTGTGGTCCATTACTTTAGCGTGGGGTTGGAGCCAGGCAGAATGAGTTGACTCTGACTAATCCGATGTCTTAGTCTGGTTTTATGAAATCATTTACTATATACTTGCGAACGTAATACATTCGAATATTCTGTGCTCGATGCTGTCTGTATCAATTAATCAAGGGGAAAACACAAACAGTGGCTATATAAACTTCAAACGAAAGCGACCGAATGGCAGAACGTGGTTTCTGCTGTGAAAAGAGTCTTAAGTAGGCCTCCCAACTGTGTTATATATGTGGGTTTTATTAATGTCAAATCGCAGAATTTGGTGAGTTTATCAATGTTCTGGGTATATCACATCTTTTTCCGCCTAGAACAATGTCAAAAAACCCGTGATATAATAAAATCTCGCTGTAGGGCTATGGTCATTTTGCCTCTAGTACACGTGCGGTCCATAGGGATGAGCAATTTCAGTTAAAACCCGGAACTTACTCATTGAAACAGATTTATCATTTGTTTGAATCTAAAGCTACCTTGCATGTCCTAAAACATACTCTGTCACAGGTTTTAGGATTGATTCCAGGGTCATTTCATTTGTATTATTAATTGAACGATTGTAGTAAATCATCACATTTAATGACCATAATTCACTATTACGATCTACTAACCATAATTTCTATTTAGAGATAAAAAAATATGAATAAAAATCTTAGTCATAAAATGAAAGCTCAAATTAGTGGTTCTAGATTATACACTCATCATCGGATACCATAATACCATAGGATTGCACAAAAATATAGACTGTCAAAAACACAAGAACTACCCGTCAAAATAGATTTCTCGATGTTTAGAATTTAGAACTTACCCTGCATATTTCGGAACTTGAAATCAGACAAATTCTCATTGGTCCAATTCTCAAGTTCTAACTCGTTTTATTTTAGCTTCTAAGTTTTACGCTGGAACCATGCTCATCTCTATGCAACGACAAAGTTGCCGTCATCATATATGGCAAACCCTTCGGCCAAAAAGGTCGCCGAGAACAAATTGCAAAAGTAAACTCTCGCATTAATAAGCGGTCCATTTGCAATCGTTTTTAAGGCCTCTAGACCATGCTCAGCCTTGACTAGATGCAACATTGCATCTGACTAATCTGCAAATGAAGGCGACCGGAACTCTTGCTGGGAATCCATTAAAAAAATCACCCCAAAATTCTCCCTCCCCCATTCAATGAATCAAGTGCGTATAGTTCACGATGGATGTAAGAAGTTCTCCAAACATGGCATAGAATAGTCCAAAGTCCAAAAGTAAAACGTGGACCCAGACAAGAATACTCAATGCTGCGAGCATACGGACAAGACCGAAAACTGCCCGTGATCCATACGGGGCGAGATGCTGCCAATCCGTTGACCTTAAGCTAGGCCACTCTTCCAAGATTAGGCTGTCGATCCTTGAGAAACACGCCCGAGCCGTCCTGTGAAAAGAATGGTTGATGACTGGCGAGCCCCCTACTGAGAGGAATATGCTTTCGGGAGTTCGCATATGGATCCGCGGTGCAAAGTCCTCCAAACCCAATCCTGGAATCCTATTTAAGGAGGACCAGACCGAGAAGCAACCCAAGAAAAACGGGGACCGTCGATGGTATATAAGTCAAGAACGAGAGCCAAGAAAGGAGTCCAAGAAAGGGAAACCAGTCTAGAGGGAGGGGGAGAGAGGGTTTTGGGAGAGGAGAGAGCAGGGTCAAGACAAGAATCATGGGTTCTCCCTGTAAGTTGAAATCTTGAAGCTTTGATTGATTCTTGTGTTTTCTCTCGTTTCGTTCTTTCTGTCCTTCTTTAGTCTTGAGCGTATCGTGAGCGCTGCATCATTTGTCTTTTTATTTCGTTCATGGGACGAATGGGTTCTCTCTTTCATTTCGCTTCGGATGCTGATTTCTCTCTTCCGGGCGATGATGGTCACACGTGTCTGTTTTCTTGGTTTGCGATATTGGCTTGGGGAACTATGCTGGAATCATGGAAGCACATGTGATAGGGAAAATTATGATTATCATGGTTTCAGAATTCAGATCAGTAACTTTATGCATTTGTTGACGCTTGAATCAAATGATTCATGAACTTGGGGGGCACTGATTGGAAGAATGTGCTAGTGTTAATGTCAAGGAATCTTTGGTTTTCACAAGAGGAGGAGAAGGCGGCAACAACGACTTGAAGAGCTAATGAAATGAACTTGAATCCGCATTACATGCTCAGGCAAATTGCCAACCTTGTTCTAATGAATTCAACCCTCTTGACTCAAGGATTTTTTTTTTTTTTTTTTTTTGGGCTGCTGTTGCTGTTTTTTATTAAGCTTTCTCTGTCGTATTCTACAACCTCTGATATAGGGAACTCAGCCATAGTCAAAAAACACTCAGATGAACTATTTTACTTGTATGATAAATGCTCGAGTGTTGCATGACTGATCGAGAAATTAATGCAACACACGAGTATTTGTCATCTGTCAAGTTGACTTTGTCTTTGGGTGATATATCTTTTTGCTGTCAGTGATGCTGGAAAATATTTGCAGGTCTCATTCTCTTTGCCCTTTTATGTCTCATTGTGGGGAGTGCTGCAAGGCCTTTCTACCCTCTCCCCAGCAAAGTGGCAGAAGGAGAAAGACAACCGCTACAAACCTCTCGTCCTTATAATATAGCCCATCGAGGTTCAAATGGAGAGCTTCCTGAAGAAACTGCTGCTGCTTATATGGTGATGATGCAGAGTTTTACCTTTCGTTTATGAAATGTGCTGAATATTTGGCATAGTGATGGTGAGGCTACGGTCTCAAATGATACACATTAAGAGTTTAATTCTGGATCTGACTAGTATTCTTCTAGATCCATGTTGATAGACATTGTAAAGTTGTGTAAAGTGAAAGCATACCTATGTACATATTTTCGGTTTCCACGGAGGTTCTACATTAGTCTGTTGATCTACCTGAGTTTAACAATGCTGATATACGTATAGATTTTGCAATCAGGTGAAAACTATTCCTGCTGACTTTGGGTCGCTTGATGATTGCAGAGAGCAATTAAAGAGGGCGCAGACTTCATAGAAACAGACATTTTATCCTCAAAAGATGGTGTTCTTATATGCTTCCATGATGAAACTCTAGATGATACAACTGATGTTGCTCAGCATAAGGAATTTGCCAACCGTAAAAGAACCTATGAAGTCCAAGGCACTAACACTACCGGCTTCTTTACTGGTAATGAATTCTCCTCGACTGTGTTTTTATGGGAATTTTCGCCTCTTTTCCATGCCTTTTGCTATGTTCTGCTTATATTATTCTGTCTTGACATGCAGTTGATTTCACGTTGAAAGAACTAAAGTCATTGAGGGTGAGACAGAGGTACCCATTCCGGGATCAACAATATAATGGTTGGTTACTCGCTATATTGATTAGATTTCATGTTGTATATGTGATGACCAAACTATGTTCTTTTATTTAGCTCTCTGAATGAACAGTGTTATCATTAAGGCCATCCTTCGATGGCTGCTGAGTGTGCTCATGGCCATTGTTTGCTTCCCTCTACCAATCCTTGCAACTGAATCCCCTTTGATTGACATCACTTTAGTGTGCTTAAAAAAAGATGATCATCACGTTGTCCTAACTGCAGATTTTCTAATACCTTGCTTTTCAATTTTTAGATTGTTGCATGTATCAGATCTGAGTTTTAGATACGGCAGTTTAGAAAACCTTTAACAGCAAACATGCTATCTACATCTGTTAAACTCTCTAATTCTTGTGTTCTGTTAGTAGTGCTAAGACTACTTCCATATCCTTCTGAACTGGTGGAATGAATGACTCTACCTTCCTCGTGCTCTATTCTCCAGGGAAATTTCATATTATTACTTTTGAAGAGTACATTTCAATTGCGCTGGATGCAACCAGAGTTGTTGGCATATACCCTGAGATTAAGAGCCCTGTACTCATCAATGAACATGTGAGTGGCTTCTCTTGTAAGCTGGCACTTGAATGACAGGACATCATAGTCTCTATCTCCCATTATGTTGATTCCACTTTTACCACTTATGATCTGGTCTCATCAGCATTGAGAGGTAGAAAATAGATATTTGGTTGATTAGCACTGAGATGTTAGCTTTTCCATTTCCTTGGTTCAAAAAAGAATGAGAATTTGATGTTGCAGGGAACCGCAGACACGGAACCTCTTAACATTTAGCTATTGCCAACAAATTGCACTTTCTTAGTAGTTTTTAACGTGTACTTGCAAAATCGCATGCAAATATATGTAAATAATTTCAGTACCTTTAAAAAAAATTTCTATTTTTGAGGTGGGTATAATCAATTGTCTTACATCATTAATCTAGTGAGTTCATTCAGCTGTTGTAAGATGATGGAGTTTCTCTTCCTCTGATGTTACAGGTGAAGTGGCCAAATGGGAAGAAATTTGAGGATGTGTTTGTGGACACGCTTAAGAAGTATGGATATAAGGGGTCATATTTGTCGGATGAATGGAAGAAGCAACCTGCATTTATCCAGTCTTTTGCTCCTACTTCCCTTGTGTATGCATCAAATCTGACAGACTTGCCCAAAATCTTCTTGATTGATGACATTACCGTTCCAACTCAGGACACTAATCAGGTAAGTTTGCTGCCTTCTTGGCTTTCAATCTTGGAGGGGTGTTTGCCATGGCTTTTAAATTCATTCAAAAATACAGCTGTCACCATTTCTGTAACATTTTTTCGTCCTTTGTCAAAATTAAAATAACTTTTTTCTGATTGAAGTCATTTTGGTTTGGATCAAATTGAATCGAACACATCTTTACGTAAGTGAAGGACCTCTGCATGCATAATTCATCTGGTAGACCATCGAGTTTCTTGATGGGGCCTTTGCTCAAAGAATTAGTTCTGAAGCTTCTTTTTTTTTTTCTTTTTTTGGTGAGAGAAGCATATTTCACTTCTACTTGTGTATGCTAATTGTCTTAATGGCCCTTTGACAACTGCAGTCATACTGGGAGATTACTTCGGATGGATACTTTGATTTTATTAAGAACTATGTAGTGGGCATTGGACCCTGGAAAGATACTGTGGTTCCTGTTGTGAACAATTATCTGCAACCGCCGACTGATCTTGTTGCCCGGGCACATGCGCACAATTTACAGGTGATTATTTACAGTGTATGATAATTGAATGCCCGATTGCAATAGAAGTGTTCCTTGGTCTGACCTTCTGAGTGATTTGGTATTTTGGGTGTACTAAAGAAGTTTCCGAAACCAACCAGTTGAGTAATACATATTGTATTTCAATTTTCACGATTAATTGGATGTGCCAAATGTTTTTCTATTTCCGACTCTCATCAGATATCAAACATGCCAAGAATATTCTCTAGTTGATACATATTGTCCTTTCAAATTCATTTGACTTACATATTGATTATGATAATGTTCATCCAATTAATATTTACTTCATCATTGTGACTCTTGATCTTGGTGATGCTTTATTCAGGTGCACCCTTACACCTATAGGAACGAGAACATGTTTCTCCACTTCAACTTCAATCAAGATCCTTATCAAGAATATGCATTCTGGATTCACAAGATGGGAGTTGATGGGCTCTTCACGGATTTCACAGGGAGTCTACACGAGTATCAGGAGTGGACCTCTCCTCTCAGTTCAAAAGACGGCTCCAACGAGACTTCCCTATTGCACAAAATTGCCATGATGGTCTCTCCCTATGAGAGGGTATGATAAAAACGTCGTAGGCAGTCATCAACCTGATGCACCATTCTTTTTTATTTGTTAGATGGATAAAATATGCGCTTCCACATGGAACAAAGCTTTAGCTAGTGAATTGGTGGCGGCAGCGGCTAGGACGACTGTACATGGTCATCATATGCCAAGAATAAAACTTTAGCTCTCGTTCCTCCAGTTTATGGTCATCATATGGAAATTTCTCTTCTTGTTGATTTATCGGTTGTTCTAATGAGCCGTTGAGTGTCGGGAGTAGCTCTACATCGCTTTGTTGCAGAACAAATGACATTTTCTTCATGGATTTTTTTTAGACTTGTTTTATCTGTTAGAGCTCTCTTTCTTTCCCCTTACCTCTCAGCCTATAAAGAAAGATTGGCCTCCTTATAGCGAGCAAATAACATTTTCTTTCTGGCTTCAAAAAGAGAATAACACGACACTGAAGATGAGGGTATCAGAATGGTGAAGGAGAGCATATTATGGTCCAGAAAGACATGAGCTCACAGATGAACATTATACTAGCATCAATAACTTCTCCGTTGGATGTTTGATTGAAGTTCAATAGGCAATTACACTGGCCTGAGACCAGTAGTGATATGCACAACCTTGGATTTAACTGCAGCTCCTTTCAACAGGAAATTACTGGGAAGATCGGATGTTCTCTTAGCTCTAGCCTCTTGAGTCTGAGGTAGAACCAATTATTCTGTGAACTAATGAATCAGTGCTTATCGAACCGGTGCATCCCATAGCTTTGTTTTAGCTCTAATTCAGAGTCTATTGTGATGTAGCCATTGACAGTCATAAAGCTTCATCAAAATCTCATGTCAGGAAATGTAAGGATTACAAACTTAAATTGCAGATCCCACAAATCGCATGTTAATGGCACAGTGAGATTATGGACAAAAACATGTTTTTGACTGTTGAAGCAAGTCTAGAGATGCGGCAAGTCGCCTGTTTTAACTAAACCTGAAAGCCATATACAAGCAAAAGAAGAGGATCTCAAATAATGGCCTTCCGACTCCGACAAGGAGAGAGGTTACCCAACATAAAGTTAGAGACAGCAAAGCCTATCCAAACCCTACTGAGAAGCTTTCTGTTTTGATATTTCTTCCAGCAAAAATCTAGACTCTGCAGCGAAATCAACAGGAGCAACTCCTCTCACTGTTATCCTTTGCCTCTTTTCGCTCATGTACTCATTCTGAGCAACGCTGACCCGGAAAAGATGAGGAACCCAAGTTGCTTGTTTCAGCTTTAGCTGATATGGGTTCTCCTCGTTCTCCTGAAACGGTGTCAAATTAGCATACATATAACTAGTTGCCTTGTTTAACCTTTTAGCGTCTGTTCTTGGCTAACCTGTGATTTCAGTCGATTGAGCTCATCAGCTGTGCACCCAATGATATGCTCTGCCTCTTCATTGAATGCAGAAAGCCATGCTTCACCACTTGGGTCTGAAACCTTTACTACCATTATGTATCTATAGCATCAAAACCAAAAAAAAGGAAAAGAATGAATTATCACATGGCGTTGACTGCACGAGATCACAGTATGCACCCAATTATTGCTTTAACACCCACTATATCCATAACGAATTTCATAACTGTGGAGTTTCTCACCTTAAACTGCAACCTTCATAATTTTTCTGACACCCTTCGCACCAATAGCCAGATCCAATAGCTTCTGTCACTTTCTTATTACATGTTTTGCATGCACGATACCACATCGTTTGATCAGGCTTAATGAAACTCACATAGCCTCTAACGCTGAAAAATGCAGGCTGTGCCAAACAAATTGATCAAGTTAAAACCAGAGAAACAGGCCCATACCAAAAGAAGGGGGGTTAACTTGGTGTCAGCTAAATGCTACATGTGTACCTTGTCTTCACCCAAGGAAGGATTACTAGTAAAATGAGAAAGGAACACCCTGTCAGAATACATGGACCTTGATCCATTTCTTGATGAGGCAATTGTGCCTGAACCAACAGAGTCCATTGAGCTGTCTTTACCTTCAGAGTCAAACCTATCAAAATGATTCGTAACTTAGAAGAACTATTCAAAAGTAAAGAAAAATCAGAATGGTCATAGTCGCTTGCCATCCCAAACCTACCAGGATCTCAGCTTCTTTGCTTCTGGTGTCTCTGGATTTACTTTTACTATGCTTCTGCTTAGTGTAGACAAAGACACGCCTGAAAGAGGATACCACAGTAACATAAATCATCCATTCTAAAGTTAAAGGCAACTAAAAGCATGTGTTATCACCACAACATTAATTTATGATTTGGAAAAATACATTATTACATTAACTGAATAAATTGCACCCTCGAGATATATGTCAGTACATAAATCATCACGAATATGAACTACAACTGATTTTATTCAGGTTTGGCAAATATAAAAAAAATTTAATCAAATAAATAAATCCACTGTATTAAATCCAGACAAGAAAAGAACTGCTTGAACCAAGTACGTACAAAATTTGGTTTCAATATAGCAGTTACCTTGGAAATCCCCAACTTTCAAGGACTTTATAGCAACAATAGGCGATTGATCAGCAGAGTCAAGCAATTCCTGACCTACAGTAGTCGCAAGCTCATTCCACAGAGAAACTACAACGGTCTTCTTCCTGATTTCCATACACTTGTGTTAGGCATCGGATGACAACAAACAAGAGACTCCAGAATGGTGGGATAAAACTTACGTCTCATCAGCAATAGTTATATCACGCTTAGGAATGATATCATTGTTGCTTTTCCTTCGGATGCTTAGTGTAGGAGAAACACTTTGAACCACCCCAATAACATCTGAATCAACAAATAGAGAATTAGCCCACTTATATCAAATTATACCCCACCAAACTTAACATTGGACTAGATTCTTGTATTCTCACCAACAAGCTCTTTGCCATTGACATGGGGACCTAACATATCGATTGGGACAAAATTAAATTTTGTTTCAGGGACAAAAGAAGCTTCATTACTGGCCTCTTCCACCTCAGAATTTTCATTCAAGGTCATCTCATAATCATTTTGCACTGTCTTGAACTGTTTATTAGCGACCTTCAGTGTTCCTCTCGAAATATAATACACCTTCCCCATTTCGAGCTTGTCAAAGAATTTCCTGGCAGCTTCATTGAACATTGTTGCTTGTATTTGTGTACCCTGCAGGATGAGCCAACTAAACCATTCAGTCACCATGCAGTGTTCATGTATCTTGAGAGCAGAATATGTTTCTTAAGTATATCACCAGAAGTTTAGAATTAAATATCAGTATCCCACTTACATCTTCGTCCGTTAACTCCACATTGAAGACGCAACCTTCACCTCTAGCATTCCTGTAAGTGCGCATGCTCCCTTTGCTTGTCACCCGGACTTTTATGGTCCAACTGCCTTGGTAAGGATTCAGCGATACGAGAGGATGAACCCTTCTAGTCATGGCTAGACGTGCAGCAGGGGCCATACTAGAAAACAAAAAATAAAAAATAAAAAGGTGATCAACACATCAATGGAACTTGCAGGAAAGGCTTCACATACTATTTACTTATGAACAGGCTCAAAAGAGAAGACAACACAATAACTCACTTCCTGTGCTGTTCGTGAACAATTTGGGCAGCGGACTTCGCAACCATCTCTTGCTTTGGCTTCAAAAGTATCCCAGCCCCTGCTTTTGCTTGATTTTCAACTTCTTGCTTTGGCTTCGAAAGGATTCCACTTTCCTCGGCCTTGCCATCGGAAGTAGCTTCATTCTCTTGCTTAGGCTTCAAAAGGATGCCGGAGTCCAGATCACCCGCATCACTCCTAATTTCCATTTCAAGTGCTGGAGAAACCGCTTCGCATTTGTTGACAACCAGATACCTGAAACAACAGAATTCCAAGGGGAAAAAAGGTCAATAAATCAGACACTAAGCTCAGAAAGTAAAAACGATAGGCTAACATCCGTTGTGCAAGCCACACTTACTTGTCGGACTTATTCGGAATGTCATTGAGGGTGTAATCAAGTATCCGGATTAGGCCCAGATTCTGAATACTCCCAGAAAGAATCTCCGACTCCACATTCGAAGGCAGGATCCCTTTCAACTTCATCTTCCCATCGTTAGCCGTGAACCTGCGCTCAAAACCCAGAAGAGAACCTTAGAGCCAGGACCAATTGCCGTCTCAACCGATGTCCTCACGCTTCTCTCTCTTAATTCAAAAGCCGGGCAAGCAATGATACAAACGACAACCATGGAAAATAAGCAGACAGAGCAAAGAAAAACAAGCGAACGCATCCTCAAGATTTTGCACAAATCGCAATGGGCGACGCAGATCGCGGGTGGCTCGGGCTTCATAAGGCCTCCGCCTCTAGACCTCTCCCCCCGACAAGAACACCCACAAACATCCGGAACCCAACCAGAGGACGCCGATTTCCCTCGACGGACATCCCATTCGCTCGCCCTGTGGAATCCATCTCAAAACAAAACGATCCAGAGCCCTACACATAGACCACCTCCAACCCCCCAAGAAAGACCAAACAACAGGCCCAACAACAACCCAACAACAACGTTGACGGAGCAGGAGCCGCCGACATGGATCTCACGGACGCGAGTCGACCTGGAGAGAGAGAGAGAGAGAGAAGACTGACATGAAGCGGTTGCGGCTGCCGGTGGACTTGAGGTCGAGCACCTGGACGACGATCTCGGGTACGTCGGCGGAGGAATCCGGCGAGGGGTTCGACCGCATGATGGACACCGCCCCGGGCGTCACCGTCTTCGCCGCCATCATCATCGCTCTTTACTCTCTCTCTCTCTCTTCTCTCTACTCTTTCTCTCTCTAGATGAGCTTTGGTGTTGAGGATGAAGAGAGCGGAGGCGGAGAGAGAAGCGAGCTCTTCTTGTAATATTGGCTCCCCCTCCCCCTGGCGTTGAGCGCCAAATTTTTTTTGGGGGTTTTTTTCGATTTTGGCCCCCCGCCCCCTTTTTTTACCGCCATTTTCTCCCCTCCCCTCCCCTCAATTTTTCGCGAGACGTTTCGCGGCAAGCCTTTTGAAAACGAACCGGGTTCGGGCTTCGCGGGCCCTTTGGAGCCAAAACGCCACCCGCCGGCTCGAGGGAATTTACTTCTTTGACCCTCTGTCGTTGTTGCTTTTGCCTATTCGGGCTCGGGCTCCTCGGCCCGTCTCTTACTCTTCGGATCGCGATTGGAATTAATAAATGGATATTTACGTTAATACTAGATCCGAATCCGGTACCACATTTATCGTACTGGAGTTCCATTTGTTCTGCAAAAAAACGAATAATTTGGAAAAAAAAAATTCCAAAAAAATATTACTTGTATCTCTTGCAATGATTGGACAATATAAAATAGTTTCGTTATTAATAATAATATGTCTAATTACTATAGTCAACAATTGAACATAGTTTTCGTTCGTTTATTGTTGTGAGCGATGCAATAAATCATTTTTGGTTTAATATTTTTTAAATTATTCATTCTTCATGAAATAAACATATCTTAATTTTTAATTTTTCATATTACACAAAATCCAAAGCTGATACACCCAAGCCATGTTTATCCAAAATCAATTTCCATGTAAGAAAATTATAAATCTTTGCAGATTTTCAAAACTCGAGGGAGCTCATGAGGCATCGATTATCACATATTAACATATTCCCCAACATTAGATTTGGGTAATCTCAAAATTAGTTAAAAATAAACACGAACAAAAATTAATTTGCGATAAATGTACCACTTGTTTACCACTTTGGATTTTTTATGATATTCCCAATATAAGTAAATGAATTAGGCTAATCGATCTATATAACTCTATAGGAACGAAAGGATCATCAGACATAGACCTCAAATGGAGAATATATAATGCTAACGTTAAACTTAAACTCGAGTAAAAGTTCGGTGCAAGCAACGAAAGCATAGCTCAAAGAAGATTATTCGAGACATGGAACCGGACCGTAGATTCGACGAAGCGCAAACCAGTAGGGTGATTATATGCAACCTCCCCTGGATCAGTCATCGGATTCGGGTGAGAATGGCCATAACATTTTGGCGCTAATATGTCATAGTAGGGGTGTAAAAAGAAACCCACCGAACTGAAATCCAAACCAAACCGATCCAGATCAAAAGTGTCGGGTTTTTCCAATCCGGGTTTCCTTTCGATTCAGGTAGTAAGTAGAACGACAGATTTCCGAGACATACCATTTCTCAACAATGGTAAAAAAAAAAACATTCCAAGACATGGAGAGACCATAGCTGTAAATCCATGTTAATGTATTGCAAAACAGGAGAGCATGAGAAAAACCTGTACAAATTCGGTACTAAAGGTGCATCTTTGGCTTGGTAAGATCAAGCAGCAGTAACCAAACTAACAAGATCGTCTATGAACATCTGAAACAAAGGGCCTATCATCACACAATTCCACCGATGGACCGACGGCGCGCGCAAAATCACGGTCGCAGAGGTGAATCCGAATGATCCGAAACTGAAAAGAGACGGAACAAAAACTCCGCAGGCCGCGAACCAGGTACCTGCAATCCTAATGTCGACCTGAGAAGACTGGCCCCCTGAATCGTCAGCCCGAAGAACAGATCGAGCAGCAAGGGAAGCAAGAGAACCATCTGGATTGACCCGTGCCGGATGCTGCTGCTGTTGCTGCTGCTTTAGAGGGCGGCCTCGGAGTCTGCGGTTCTGGCTGTGCTTGCGTGAAGGACATCACCGGCTTCATGCCGTTCGGGCCGACCGCCAGTGAGCCGCTCACGGCCACATCTCGGGACAATCTTCATGCAGCCAAAACACCCGAAAAAATCTTAAGGGCACAAGCAGAATCGACGCATAATTCTGTAGTAAAAGGTGAGCCGAAGCGATGTAGCTTACATTGGAAAGGCAAAGGATTTAACGCTGTTCCCGCTCGCGTCGGAATGGTGCGACGGACTGGTGGAATGGAAGGAAGCTACCTCCGGCCAACGGAAATTTTCTCTGCCATGATCCGCGCTTCCCTTCGAATCATTCTGTGATTGAGCAGCCGGGGCGGGTGCACATTGACGCTCGCCAGTATTCGTGATTCTCGCACCGATTTCCTGTGATTTATTGGCTGGAGTTGGGTTGGCACGATCCACCGTCGCCGGAGGAAGAGGTGGCGCACCGGACGTACTGAGCTCTTGAGATTTGCCGATCCAATATATCTGATCTCTAGTGAAACTCGCATTTCCCATCTGGATGCTGAACAATGATTCGTTGGAAGTGACGCTCCATTCCATCGGGGCCGTCGATTTGGTCCTGCTGAACACGGAAGAAGGAATCCTGTACGGAGACTGACTTCCTGTGGCGTCGCTCGTTCGTTCCATCACCTGAACCGGAGGAAGCTGCTTTGCCGACCCGTTGTCCGACCTCAAGTCATGCGACGAGCCATCCTCGGAGGATTCGATCTTGGGCATTGAGCTGACCGGAATGTCTTCTTCTCTGCGTCCTGGAAGTACGCCTGCATTTGAAGTGCTAGTTTCTTTCACCTCCAATTCAAAGGAGTCTCCCGACGATGACCTGGATGCTGATGACGACGATGACGATGACAGCCGCTTAAATTGAATTGTGCGATCATCTCCTCCTAGAACGGAAGGAGGATGTTCCCTCGAATCAGCATCACTGTCACCCCTCGTAGGCCCAGCTTCCATATCTAGCAACAAGACACAAGTTTCAGTAGATCAGGCTATGCGAGGTAGATCCATTCAAAGAGGCCTTAACCAGAAAACTCGACTCTCGTCTATAGAACTACCAAATACATGCATACAGCGATAAATCAGGATCAACTCGAAGCCGGGAGCATGTTAATGCATGTTCTTGTTCATTCTAAACGACAAATGCCTTCCAGGCATTTTACATAGTGGACAGCGGATTCAAATTACAACCCCAACCACAAATTCATGGGCAAATTATCGGTCGAAACTCACGATCCATTGATCCCACAAACTATTCGAATCGATTCCTCTAAAATGGGGGAATCTTTACAAACACATTCCCTTAATTTGACGCGAAAATATCGCAATTCTCTGGAAAATCAACCAATTCACATGCCATTATGAACGGAGAAAAACATAAAAACGCGGAACTCCCATCAAAACTTCCGGCGCTGCCGTGAAACCCCTGTCGAGAATCAGAATCAACTCGAACCGGGAGCATGTTAATGCATGTTCTTGTTGATTCTAAACGACAAACACCTTCTGGGCATTTTACATAACGGACGGCGGATTGAAATTACAACTCCAAACTACGAATTCATGGGCACATTATTCATGAGCAAGGCATGGAAATGCCCTCTGAGCCTCGCGAATTCCTCCCACAAGGCAGGCATCCGACCGCGATCGGTCGAAACGTCACGATCCATCAATCCCACAAACCGTTCGAATCAATTCCTCTAAAACAGGGGAATCTCTACAAACCCATTTCATCAATTCAAACGCCCGCGATTCTCCTGGAAAATCAACCAATTCACGTGCCATTCGAGAGACGAAGTTACTCACATCGAAATTCCGCGCGCGCGGCCGTGAAACCCCTGTTAAAAATCAACGAGAGAATATCGGGTTCTCGCGGGAACGGAAGGGGGGGCGGCACGGCGACACGGCGACGCTTCTCGTTACGGGATTCCGGCGAGGTCCGCGGAGAGCACGATCCAGCAGGGCGGAAGACGATCGGAACGCGGAGAGATCAGGTAGAGAGAGAGAGAGAGAGAGAGAGAAAGGCAATCGTCGGACAGGAACTACTACGAGATAGAGATGAAGATAGAGGGAGAGACTGGAAGAGGGGGGGCGCGTGCGGTTCGGCACGAGTTTCGAAGCGTTCCGGCGATCGCGGGAAAGCTTAACAATCGAAGTGACTCTGGCCGCGCGCGCCATGAACATATTGCGAGGAGACGACGTCGTGTCGTGGCTTGCTGAGTAGACTTTCAATTTCCACGCTGTCACCCTGATTTTGTTCCCCCTTTTTATTATTATTATTATTATTATTTTGTTTTATCGTTTTTTCCCCCGCCCCTTCTCTCTCCATCTCTGAGTTTCAGCCTCTCTTCGTCTTTTCAACTTATGGACGATCTCTCCCCGGTTACTTTTCATTTTATTTTCTGTTGTTTGTTTCTTTACTCTCCCGATATGAACTTGGATTTGGGAGCTTTTCTATCCGATCTATTTCTAGATTTATGAGTTTTAATTAATAGATACTTCGCCTCCGGATTAAATGGTGTTTATGGCAGTTTCAATGTAAAATCTGTGCTCATTTAATGTATTTTTGTTAAAAGCATCTCGCACTCATAGGTGTCGAGCCCAAGTTTGTTCAACATGTTTATGTTGTGTGGTGGTGTTAAGGACGCAAAGCCTGGATACAAAAATCTCTGAAAGACAGAGTCATAACTAATAAAGGAGATCCTAGTGTGTGCTTCTTTTTTTATTGATGATATGTGATTCAATGATTGGCTGTCGATCATTTCACTTGAATGCAGTCACAGATCTATATTTGAAGGATGAGCATGTAATTATTTGTATCAACCATGCTATGACAATAAGCCTTGATTTCTGAATTTTTTGTTTGTTTTGGAGCTCTAAGAGATTGCGTTGTTATTATTACTTTTAAGATTTACTACATATCCTTTCTTGTATCATTTTGATAATGGATGAAAATATATTTCAACATAATAAAAGGAAAGCAAGATAATAAGGGCAGCCACCATTTAGTAGTAGACTTATCAAAATGAGTCATGGGTTTTATTCTTAACCATGTTTGATGGATCGAGTTATTGTATGGGTTGGTATTCAATGAATGGCTTTAGAATAATAAAACCCAAAATAATACGAACATTCAATGAGTTCACAATTTATTTAAACATAGCCCACTTCTATGACTCCCTCTCTTCACTCTATCTCACACTCTCATCTTAGTTTGGATATAAATTTTTCTAAATTAAGTTAAACATGAAAGCGTCTTAGCAATATAAATCAAGTCAGGTTTGAGTTTGATACAGGGTGAGTCTAGTAAGGTCCAAACCAAGTATGGACACTAAATTTATATTACATGGAAATTGGTCATTGTTAAATTGATTAATTTGAGTTGAACTATTTTCAACCTAATCCACTTATTTGGCAAATCTACTTGATAGTCCGATCCAAAAGCATAACCAATATCTCCTTAGTCTTGCCCGATTTTCGAAATGCGGAATCGAAAGGCAGCCAAATCGGCCGGTCCAAAGCAAACTTCTAATTGTGATGTATTTTTCAACAACAACAAAAATCATCTATATAGTCTGATGGATTAAATCATGGCACAAAACTAATAAAACCGGAGTTAAACAGTCCAACTTAAAATTTCTCATCACTGTCAGCGATTTCAAATTATTCGAATCAAAATTTTTTTTTAATTGAAGATCGTTATAGAAAAATTCTAGGACCTGTCCTATCCCGGAATCAATTTCAAGCTGGTGACTTGATTGAGCGGTTCCTTCTTGAGTAGAACCTTGTTTATAATGCCAAAGTCATGAAGCGAACGGGTTTTGACTGGCTCCAAATTTTGAAATCGGCAATCGAATCGTGTCATTATTTGTCTATTACGAAAGACTCGAGATATTTCATATTAAAGGACTTAATGAGGGATTTCTATTCAATAGTAAAGAAAAAGAAATAAAAACACGAGACATATTTATCTGAAAAAAATGTAAAAAACTAAAAACAAGGGTTGGTTAACAATTAGACATCTTAAGACGATGGGCAAAGGCGATCGGCATTGGTGAGTCTTCATGATATCATACAGGTCCCATATACAGCAATGGCATATTTGGTTTGATATGTAGCTATTCCGCATCACTGGCAATGCAAATATTTGAGATTTACGAGCCAGTCACTACACGTTAACTAAGATGCTAGCAGCCAAGAAGTCCCGCCCAAGTTACTGTTCAAAGGTTTGCTCGCGAAAAGAACATTAGACATTGGCACAAGACATTGGGGAAAAAGTTTTTAAACTGGAATATGAAGGGGAAAACTAATGCTCATGGTTGGTATAGTTGGTTGGGGACTTCGGAACTCCAATTGGATTGTTCAAATTCCATGAATTATATGCAAACTCCTCTAAATCAAAGTCACCTATATACAAGGTAAAGGGTCCGAAGTTAATCAATTCATGGAGTTTGTAAAATGTTCCAAAAACTTCTAGCTACTGAATTTTTCTTTTAAAAAGAGAGAGAGTGGGAAAACACATAAATTGAGATGCAATTTAATTGTCCCATGATCTTTGTTTTGTATACGGTAATTGTCCCACAATCGTAAAGTTTTAGAAATTTTCGAGCCAACCATTATATGAACAAATATAAAAGTTTTTGAGGTGAGGAGCAACGTTCTTGAGAAATATCATATAAATTGAGATGCAGTTTGATTGCTCTTCAATCTTCGATTCATTTTATGGTGATTGCAAGCATAAGTCTGATATCGCAACAATAATATGAGTAGATATAAGAGCATCTAGGATGAGGAGTGACATTCATGAAAAACATAATAGACAAGCTTAAATATTGGCTCACATTATTTCCATCCTCTTATTGGCTACTAACGCTTCTTATCACATTAAACTGACTACATTATCCCTCACGGGTTCCGCTCTTAATTTAAAATCTTATAATTTTTTCTTCTTCTCTTTTCAATTTCCCTAAAACAAAAACTTATTCACATTCCTTCCAAACAATTTTTTTCCACTTTTGCTGCATCTTCTGCACCCATTACATTTCAGAATGGCATTTCAACATTTCCTTCGTGTATTCTCCTGATTGTGAATTTTTTGACTTTGATTTTTTGTGCAAATTTACAAGAATTTACTAAAAAATTGAATATTGTGGTTAATGTATGCATTATACATAATTTACTTAAAGATTATTCTCTTGCTTACACTTGAGTTATTTTTTTAATAATATATTCCCAGTACAAAAAAACACCAATATTTAACAAAAATTAGTTTTTTTAATAAGAAACACAATAATCAATTAACTATCTACCAAATAAATTATTTTTTCCAAGAAGAAGTAAAAAGATTTTCTTTCCAATGAGAAAGAAAAGGAAAAATCCAAAAAAGAAGGCAAGCATTAGTCTTAAATCAAGAGTGAGCCTCATATTTAACTTTAATAATCATTGTTTGTTAGGAATATGGTAATTTCGTTTCTAGTAAATTGAAAAAAGAAAAAAGAAAAAAGAAGAAATATTATTAAATAAAGAATGAGACCCTAGAAGAGAAAATGTAGTCATTTCAATATAGAATGGGGTGTCATGAGCTAATAAGGGAAAAAAAATAGCGCAAGCCTAAATTTTTTATAGTTATTCAAAACTTGAATAAAAAGTTAAAAAAAAAATTTGGACCATTTCTCGATTTGTGCGTGTCATCCTTGCGCAGGGGCCATGCTAATCTTCTCTGTATCGTTCCAATTTTATCGGATGTCTCCTAAGAGACAACCCCTACTGTCTCGCTTGGGCATATAACGCAAAGTAGATGTCCCTTTTTGGTCGATGTGGGACTCCTCTTATTAAAGAAAGGTCTGGGGCCCAACTACATCCTTCCAAAGTTAGGTGGGTCCACACTACCAAGCTTTTTCTCTCTTTGCTTTACTTTATTTAGGTTACATATTTAATAATCAACGGCATTTTTTTGACCTTGTAAAATGAACATGACTTCATTATTGGCGAAGGGATTGTATTTTCAATGAATTTTCAAGAGGAGAAACTTTAGATGATTGTAATAGGATTATAAGTGGTGAAAATTATTATGCGGTAGGTGCAATTATTATGCGGTACGCACCTAAACCATTTATATTATAGAGTCAATACCACCAAAAATTCATAATCGGTATACCCATATTATATTTATTCTAAATTAATTTGTATATCACAAAAACTCTCAAAGTGGTACGCTTTCGCTGCATCTTTTGCACCCATTACATTTCAAAATTACATTTAAACATTTCCTTCACGTTTGCCTTTTTAAAAAATCTATTCTCTATTATTATAATCTAATCAAGTACTAATCATATATCGGAGAAAAAAAATGTTATTTTCATTTGCAAATTATTTACTTTATTTCCCTGGAGTATTCTCATGATTGTGAATTTTTCGACTTTGATTTTTCATACAAATTTACGATAATTTATAAAAAATTGAATATTGTGGTTAATGTATGCATTATACATAATTTACTTAAGGTTATCCTCTCGCTTACACTTAAGTTATTTTTTAATAATATATTTCCCAATACATAAAAATAAATATACAAATAGTTTTATGATAAGAAACACAATAATCAATTAACTATCTACCGAATAGAGGAAGTAAACAAATTTTGTTTCGAATAAGAAAGAAAAGGACAAAACCCAAAAAAGAAGGCAAGCATTAGTCTTAAATCAAGAGTGGGCCTCATATTTAACTTTAATAATCATTGTTTGTTGGGAACATGGTAATTTCATTTATAGTAAAATTGAAACAAAAGAAAAAGAACAAATATTAGTAATAAAGAGTGGGACCTATAAGGTATAATGTAGCCATTTCAATATAAATTGGGGTGTTAAGAGCTAATAAGGGGATAGAAATAGCGCGAGTCTAATATTTTACACTTATTCAAAACTTAGATAAAAAAGTAAAAAAAATTTGGACCATTTCTCGATTTGTGCGTGTCATCCTTGCGCAGGGGCCATGCTAATCTTCTCTGTATCGTTCCAATTTTATCAGATGTCTCTAAAGAGACAACCCCTGCTGTCTCGCTTGGGCATATAAGGCAAAGTAGATGTCCCTTTTTGTTCGATGTGGGACTCTTCTCTTATGAAAGAAAGGTTTAAACAAAGACATTTTATTTCCATAGAGGGCCCAACTACATCCTTCCAAAGTTAGGTGGGTCCACACTACCAAGCTTTTTCTCTCTTTGCTTTACTTTATTTAGGTTACATATTTAATAACCAACGGCATTTTTTTGACCTTGTAAAATGAACATGACTTCATTATTGGCGAAGAGATTGTATTTTCAATGAATTTTCAAGAGGAGAAACTTTAGATGATTGTAATAGGATTATAAGTGGTGAAAATTATTATGCGGTAGGTGCAATTATTATGCGGTACGCACCTAAACCATTTATATTATAGAGTCGATACCACCAAAAATTCATAATCGGTATACGCATATTATATTTATTCTAAATTAATTTTTATATCACAAAAACTCTCAAAGTGGTACGCTTTCGCCGCATCTTTTGCACCCATTACATTTCAAAATTACATTTAAACATTTCCTTCACGTTTGCCTTTTTAAAAATCTATTCTCTATTATTATAATCTAATCAAGTACTAATCATATATCGGAGAAAAGAAATGTTAGTTTCATTTGCAAATTATTTACTTTATTTCCCTGGAGTATTCTCATGATTGTGAATTTTTCGACTTTGATTTTTCATACAAATTTACGATAATTTATAAAAAATTGAATATTGTGGTTAATGTATGCATTATACATAATTTACTTAAGGTTATCCTCTCGCTTACACTTAAGTTATTTTTTAATAATATATTTCCCAATACATAAAAATAAATATACAAATAGTTTTATGATAAGAAACACAATAATCAATTAACTATCTACCGAATAGAGGAAGTAAACAAATTTTGTTTCGAACAAGAAAGAAAAGGACAAAACCCAAAAAAGAAGGCAAGCATTAGTCTTAAATCAAGAGTGGGCCTCATATTTAACTTTAATAATCATTGTTTGTTGGGAACATGGTAATTTCATTTATAGTAAAATTGAAACAAAAGAAAAAGAACAAATATTATTAATAAAGAGTGGGACCTATAAGGTATAATGTAGCCATTTCAATATAAATTGGGGTGTTAAGAGCTAATAAGGGGATAGAAATAGCGCGAGTCTAATATTTTACACTTATTCAAAACTTGGATAAAAAAGTAAAAAAAAATTTGGACCATTTCTCGATTTGTGCGTGTCATCCTTGCGCAGGGGCCATGCTAATCTTCTCTGTATCGTTCCAATTTTATCGGATGTCTCCGAAGAGACAACCCCTACTGTCTCGCTTGGGCATATAAGGCAAAGTAGACGTCCGTTTTTGGTCGATGTGGGACTCTTCTCTTATTAAAGAAAGGTCTAAACGAAGATATTTTCTTTCCATAGAGGGCCCAACTACATCCTTCCAAAGTTGGGTGGGTCCACACTACCAAGCTTTTTCTCTCTTTGCTTACTTTATTTAGGTTACATATTTAATAATCAACGGCATTTTTTTGACCTTGTCAAATGAACATGACTTCATTATTGGCGAAGGGATTGTATTTTTTTCAATGAATTTTTAAGAGGAAAAACTTTAGATGATTGTAATAGGATTATAAGTGGTGAAAATTATTACGCGGTAGCACCTAAACCATTTATATTATAGAGTCAATACCACCAAAAATTCATAATCGGTATACCCATATTATATTTATTCTAAATTAATTTTTATATCACAAAAACTCTCAAATTGGTACGCTTTCACCGCATCCTTTGCACCCATTACATTTCAAAATTATATTGAAACATTTCCTTCACGCTTGCCTTTTTAAAAATCTATTCTCTATTATTATAATCTAATCAAGTACTAATCATATATCGGAGAAAAGAAATGTTAGTTTCATTTGCAAATTATTTACTTTATTTCCCTGGAGTATTCTCATGATTGTGAATTTTTCATCTTTGATTTTTCATACAAATTTACGATAATTTACTAAAAAATTGAATATTGTGGTTAATTTATGCATCATACATAATTTACTTAAAGGTTATCCTCTTGGTTACACTTGAGTTATTTTTTAATAATATATTTCCCAATACATAAAAATAAATATACAAATAGTTTTATGATAAGAAACACAATAATCAATTAACTGTCTACCGAATAAATTATTTTTTCCTAGAGGAAGTAAACAAATCTTGTTTCGAATAAGAAAGAAAAGGGCAAAACCAAAAAATGAAGGCAAGCATTAGTCTTAAATCAAGAGTGGGCCTCATATTTAACTTTAATAATCATTGTTTGTTGGGAGCATGGTAATTTCATTTATAGTAAAATTGAAACAAAAGAAAAAGAACAAATATTTTTAAATAAAGAGTGGGATTTGGGATTTGTAAGGTATAATGTTGCCATTTCAATATAAATTGGGGAGTTAACAGCTAATAAGGGGTTAGAAATAGCACAAGTCTAATATTTTATACTTATTCAAAATTTGGATAAAAAAGTACAAAAAAATTTGGACCATTTCTCGATTTGTGCGTGTCATCCTTGCGCAGGGGCCATGCTAATCTTCTCTGTATCGTTCCAATTTTATCGGATGTCTCCGAAGAGACAAGTCTTGCTGTCTCACTTGGGCATATAAGGCAAAGTAGATGTCCGTTTTTGTTCGATGTGGGACTCTTCTCTTATGAAAGAAAGGTCTAAACAAAGATATTTTATTTCCATAGAGGGCCCAACTACATCCTTCCAAAGTTAGGTGGGTCCACACTACCAAGCTTTTTCTCTCTTTGCTTTACTTTATTTAGTTTACATATTTAATAATCAACGGCCTTTTTTGACCTTGTAAAATGAACATGACTTCATTATTGGCGAAGGGATTGTATTTTCAATCAATTTTCAAGAGGAGAAACTTTAGATGATTGTAATAGGATTATAAGTGGTGAAAATTATTACACGGTACGCACCTAAGCCATTTGTATTATAGAGTCAATACCGCCAAAAATTCATAATCGGTATACCTATTATATTTATTCTAAATTAATTTTTATGTCACAAAAACTCTCAAATCGGTACGTTCGTGCCACATTTATCTCAAACTAAGTTTTATGTTATAAAAAAATCCCAAATTGGTTACCTCGATCTACTATATTTATGCTACATTCATCCATCCAAAAATCCCAGATTTACCACAATTTGGGGTAAATGTGGCATAAACGCATCAATTTATGATAAATGTAACACGAGTATATCGAATTAAAATTTTTTGTGAGTTTGGGGTAAAATTGATACAAGTGTCTCGATTGGAGAGTTGATAATTGTGGTACATATTTACCCATTAAGCATGGGGCCATGCTAATATTCTCTGTATCATTCCAATTTTCTCGATTTCTCTCGAGAAATAATCTCTTTGGGACTATCTCTCTCTTCAAAGAAAGGGCTAAAGAAGGATTTTTTTTTTTCATGTCTTTGCTTTACTTTAGTAATCAGCGGTCTTCTTTTGACGTTATACTGTGTAACATGAGAATGATCTTGTTCTTGGCGAAGTGCTTATATTTTCAATGAATTTTGAAGAGGAGAATGTTAATTGATTGTAAGCGGATTGTAAGCTGTAAAAATCATCATGTGGTTTGTAGTTGAATTTTTTTCTAAGTTCATTAGAATAAGTTATATTTTATAACAAAAAGGGTTATGATAAACTTGGAAAAAATATAAACTAAAGATAGTAAATCTTTGACTAACAAGATCAAAAATTGTTTTTATGTACAAACACGAAAGGAATGTGAACGGTAGATTTTATTCGAATTTTGAGAGGTTAATGACACCAAAATCTAGAATCAAAAGCATATATTAAGTCACCATTTATCATTAGGAAAAAAAAAAAAGGAACTACACAAGGCATGCATCAATTGCCACATATTACATGACCAATTTCGTTGAAATAAAAAAATTGATTAAAATTTTGGTAAATATACAGAACATTGCTGACTATATTTGTTTCTTTTTCTTTTTCTCAGGCTTAGTCATTCCCTAATTAATACTTTATTATTCATACTAATAAATTTTTTTGAATTTTCTTTTCGGCCAGAAAATTTTTGGAAGTTAAATGGCGCGAATCAGCTTAACGAAAGTGGGAAGGCTACATTAATAACCATAAGACTGCGCATGCGTGAAGCCTTGATAGATACAAAATATAAGAAAATTGAGGACCAAAGAAAATATATTTTGTGTACTTAATTAGTGAAGCTAATATGGAGCTGGAAAGTGAATATTTTGTGATATTGTGAAACGAGCTAAAATATATTATAGAGAAAATTTTTCTTGTTCAATAATACAGATGCATAAGGTGAAAGGAATTGCAAAAAGTTATATGCTATTAAATTTAGAATACATAAAATTATGAAGCAAATAGAATATTACTGGTGAGCTTAATTTGTAAAGTTGAAATGGAGCCGCTAACCGAACATGAAATTGTTGCGATGTTATATAACAAGGTAAGTTAGACCATATATAAATTTTTCCTTGTTCGTGAGCACATACAGATATGGCGAAAGTGATGGTAAAGAGATAAATGTTATAAAATTTGGAACTCTAAAAATATGAAAAGAAATAAAAATTAAAAATAATTTGTTCTTGATTTGTGCGTGTCATCCTTGCGTAAGGGCAATGCCAATTTTCTCTGTATTGTTCCAATTTTATCAGATGTCTCTGTAGAAAAAACACTTCCTCTCCTGCTTGGACAATATAAACTGAGGTGCATGTGTCTTTATGGTCCATGCGGGACTCCTCCTAGTTTCTACTATTTAGAGGCCGGGCCATTGAAGCTTTCAATGCTAATTTTTTTATTAATGTAAGGCCCAAATTAGTACATGTGGCCCAAGCACTTTTGATATTGAAAAAAAAAAAACTTGGGCAGTTTGTTCTTTTGTTTTTAATGACATTGGGTTGGGCTTGGCCCAACGAACAATCCTCTTGAATTGCGTTTTAACATGATAAAATTTGAAGGAATTAATAAGCGATTCCTGTTTATGATAAAGAAAAGCGAGTAATAGGAGACGTATTCTATCAAAAAAGTGAAAACCTAAAAGAGAAAAAGGAAAAGGCCACTACAAACTTATAACTTTTATACAACGTTCATTTGAATGTCATAACTTCTTCTCCTTTTTTGTGCAATCACTTGAATGCCATGACTTTTTTAAAATATTCATCACAAGTGTGATGACACATTGGATTTTCGATACTTAGGCAAATGTTTCTAAAATATTTTGGCACTTAAGCGATTGATTGAAAGTTATGACAATCAAGTGTATGGCTTTTTTAAAATTCAGCGGCCACCCTTACAACATGGAAGGGGGACAGGGGGGTTCGAATCCCCATCTTCTTAAGGGGTTGAGATGGAGATGATTAATTCTAGGTGTGAGTTTCGACTTTCACACCCTACAAAGAGGCAAGATAAAAGTTTGAGAGTAAGTAGAGAGTTAAAGTAGGACAGACCAAAAAAAAAAGTGTAAGGCTTTTAGAAGTTATTACATTTAAGTAGTCGAAAAAAAAGTTGGCACTCAAGCGAGCTACAGAGGTTATGACACTCGTGGCATCCTTATCCACAAAATAAAGATAGATTAAGTCCTCTAAGAAATAATATCAAACAAATGCCTTTAATATACATGAAAAATCTATAATAAACAAGAAATTAACATATGAAATAATTAACCACTGGGTTTGCCCAATGACCACATTTCTTGTATGAGAATGGAGAGGTGAGGGTTCAAATCCTCTTTGAGGGGTTGGGGTTGGGATAATGACGATTTAGTTTTAGGTATGGGTTTCCATTTCTACGTCATGCATAGAGATATGGTAAAAGTCTGAGAATGAAAGTTAAAATACAACCGACAAAAAATATTGAAATTATTAATTATGGTAAGTAAATACTAAATAAATATAGAAATACTAAAAAAAGGAAAGTAAATAATTTTGGAACCACCAATATAAATTGCAATTGTATGATAGATGAAAATTTTGTCTTTTTGTTGAAAATTGAGTGGATTTAGTCATATAAAGGACGAAAATAGCACGGCCCATTCATAATTACATTTTTTATAAGTAAAATAATGGAAAGAGGCAACCAACAGAACAATATCATTTGGAAGTTATCATAAGGGCCACACACTATCGCTATTGAATGTGCAGTTGAGCTAATAACTACTCTACGCTAGACGTGATTCGAAGATTTGAGGTGGTTGAGCCCGTGACCACAGGCTTACTAAGATGGTAACAATTAGGAAATCCTGCACGATATTTGTTGCAGCTACACGACACAACAAGGGCCATTAAAATGTTCGCTCACAAAAAAAAAAAAAAAAAACGTAAAATGTTAGCATAAAGTGTTTGGGTAAAGTTATTTAACATAAAAATAAGGCACCGCTCCAAAGATCATAAACCAACCCTTAGGATTGATTGAGCTTGTAGAGTGTTTCATCAACCTCCATTTATTGAATTATAAATAAATAAATAAATAAAAACTCACAAATGTAGACGCGGTTTAATTGGCCCCCACTCTTTGTTTTTTATATGGTGAATGTCAAGCATATGTCAAACATTGCAAAGCTTTAAAAATTTCCAAACCAACCATGACATCAATCGATATAATAGTACTGGAAATGAGGAGCAACCTATATGAGAAATATAATAAACAAGTTTGATTAAAAATTTGGACCATTTTTGGATTTGTGCCTGCCATGCTTGCAAGGGCTATTGCTAATCTTTTTTGTATCGTTCCAATTTCATCGAATGTTCCTCTCGCCGGTGCGTATAAGTCCAAGGGGTGTACACATATGTTTGAAGAAAGATTTATTTTTTCCACACAAGGCCCACCCACCACCTTTTTTCGTCTCTTTGGTTTATTTTATTTAGACTACATATTTAATTATCAATGTATGTGATCTTGTTCTTGGCGAAGTGATGATATTTTCAATGAATTTTTTCAAGAGGAGAATGTTAGATGACTGTAATAGGATTATAACTTATAAGCAATGGAAATCATCAAGTGGTATGTGCATGAATTTAAGGTTAAACTTTAGATTTTATTCGAATTTTGAGGGGTTGATGGCACCCAAGTATAAATAAAAAATATATAGCAAGACATCATCTATCGTTAGGACAAAAAAGAAATATACTAGGCATACATTCCTCGCCACATATTACATCAACAATTTCGTTGAAATAAGAAAACCTATTTGAACTTTTGGTAAATATAAATAATACTGTTGACTATATTTGTTTTCTTTTTCTTTTTCTAACCTCAGCCTCTTGCCCTTCTGAACATTGTACCGTTCCTACTAATAATTTTTTTTGGAATTTTCTTTTTTGTTAGGAAATTTTTGGAAGTTAAACGGCATTAATTAACTTATCGAGATTAGTAAGTCTATATTTAGAATTGTAAAAACTATAGGTGTATGAAGCCAATAGTGACGGCACTAGATAGATATGAAATAAATAAAATTAAGGAGTGAAGAACATATTTTTTGGAAAAAGTGATTAGTGAAGCTGAAATGAAGCCAAGAATGGAGGTAAGAAATTATTGTAATATGGTGAAATGAGGTAAAATAGATTAAAGAGAAGCAAAGAGGTAAATGTTAAAAAATTAATAAAATCTCCAAACATATGAAAAGAAATATAGTAAAAAAAGTATAAAAAAATTTGGACCATTTCTCGATTTGTGCGTGTCATCCTTGCGCAGGGGCCATGCTAATCTTCTCTGTATCGTTCCAATTTTATCGGACGTCTCCGAAGAGACGACCTCTCTTGTCTCACTTGGGGATATAAGGCAAAGTGTATGTTCGTTATTGTTCGATGTGGGACTCTTCTCTTCTTAAAGAAAGGTTTAAATTAAGATATTTTATTTCCATAAAGGGCCCAACCACCTCCTTCCAAAGTCACGTGGGTCCACGGTATCAAGCTTTTTCTCTCTTTGCTTTACTTTATTTAGGTTACATATTTAATAATCAACGGCATTTCTGGACATTGTAAAATGAGCATGACTTCATTCTTGGCGAAGTGATTGTATTTTCAATGAATTTTCTTAGATGATCGTAACGGGATTACAGGTGGTGAAATTATTATGCAGTACGCACCATTTAGATTATAGTCTCAATATCACCAAAAATTCATAATTGGTACACCCATATTATATTTACTCATAATTAACTTTATATCACAAAAACTCTCAAATTGGCATGCTCGTGTCATATTTATCCCACACTAAGTTTTATGTTACAAAAAATCCCAAATTGGTTACCTTGAACTAGTAAATTTGTGCTATATTTATTTACCCAAAAAATCCGGATTTATCACAATTTGGGGTAAATGTGGCACGGATGCACCTATTTAGGGTAAATGTGACCCGAGTATATCGAATTAAGATTTTTTGTGAGTTTGGGGTAAAAGTGATATGTGTGTCTCAATTTAGGAGTTTTTGATAATTGTGGTATATATTTACCCATTAAGAGTGGGTAATATTCTCTTTATCATTCCAATTTTATCGGATTTCTCTCTAGAAATAATCTCTTTGGGACTCCTCTCTGTTCGAAGAAAGGGCTAAAGAAAGATTATTTTTTTCATGCCTTTTGCTTTACTTTAATAATCAGCGGTCTTCTTTTGACGTTATACTGTGTAAAATGTGAATAATCTTGTTCTTGGCTAAATGCTTGTATTTTCAATGAATTTTGAAGAGGAGAATGTTAATTGATTGTAAGGGGATTGTAAGCAGTAAAAATTATCATGTGGTTTGTAGTTGAATTTTTTTTCTAAGTTCATTAGAATAATTTATATTTTATAAAATAAAGGGGTATGATAAACCTGGAAAAAAATATAAAATAAGGATAGTAATCTTTGACCAACAGGATCAAAAACCGTTTTTATGCAGACACACGAAAGGAATATGAACCTTTGATTTTATTCGAATTTTGAGAGGTTTATGACACCAAAATATAGAATCAAAAGCATATATTAAGTCACCATTTATCATTAGGAAAAAAAAAGGGAACTATACAAGGCATGCGTCAATTGCCACATATTACATGACCAATTTCTTTGAAATAAGAAAACTGATTAAAATTTTGGTAAATATACTGAACATTGCGGACTATATTTATTTCTTTTTCTTTTTCTCAGCTTAGTCATTCCCTAATTAATACTGTCTTTTTCCTACTAAATTTTTTTTTAGATTTTTCTTTTCGGCAAGAAAATTTTTGGAGTTAATTTGCGGGAATCAACTTAACGAGAGTGGGAAGGCTCCATTCATAACCGTAAGACTGTGCATGTGTGAAGCCTTGATAGACACAAAATATAAGAAAATTGAGGAGCAAAGAAAATATATTTTGTGTACTTAATTAGTGAAGCTAATTATAGAGAAACGAACTAAAATATATTATAGAGAAATTTTTCCTTGTTCAAGAATACATATGCCTGAGGTGAAGGGAATTGCAAAAAATTATATGGTATTAAATTTAGAATATATAAAATTAAGAAGCAAATAAAATGTAATTAGTGAGCTTAATTTGTAAAGTCGAAATGGAGCCGCTAACAGAACATGAAATTGTTGTGATATTGTATAAAAAGGCAAGATAGACCATATATAATTTTTTCCTTGTTCATGAGCACATACAGATAAGGCGAAAGTGATGGTAAAGAGATAAATGTTATAAAATTTGGAATAACTCCAAAAATATGACAAGAAATAAAAAGTTAAAAAAATTTGGACCATTTCTCAATTAATGCGTGTTATCTTTGCGCAAGGGTCATGCTAATCGTTTCTATATCGTTCCAATTTTATCGGATGTCTTCGAAGAGAAGATATCCTCTCTCGCTTGGACAATATAAACTGAGGTAAAACTGAGGTGCATGTGTGTTTATGGTCAACCTGGGACTCCTCCTAGCTTCTACTATTTAAAGGCCTGGCCATTGAAGCTTTCATTGCTAAATTTTTTTTATTAATGTAAGGCCCAGATTAGTGCATGTGGCTCAAGCAACTTTGGCATTTAAAAAACAAAAAAAAACTTTGGCAGTTTGTTCCTTTGTTTCTATTAAGGGCTTTACCATAAGTTAAGAGTAACGTCGGGTAATGACATTGGGTTGGGTTTGGCCCAACGAACAATCCACTTGAATTGCGTTTTAACACGAAATAATTTGAAGGACTTAATAAGCGATTCCTGTTTATGATAGAGAAAAAGAAAATAATACGAGACGTATTATTCGGAAACAGTGAAAACTTTAAAAAAAGAAGAAGGGAAAAGGCCATCGCAAACTTAGAACTTTGGCACGCATTCATTTGAGTGTAATGAATTTTTTTCCCAATTACTCAAGTGCCATAACTTTTTAAAAATGTTTATGACAAGTGCTATGACACATTGGATTTTTTGTATTAAAGTGAACGTTTCAAAAATATTTTTGTATTTAAATAATCGATTGAAAATTATGACTATGAAGTATGTGGCTTTTTTAAAACCTCAGTGGCCACCCTTCGAATATGGAAATGGGAAGATAGGGGGTTCGAATCCTCATATTCTTAGAGAGATTGGAGTGGAGACGATTAATTTTAGTTGTGAGTTTTGACTTCCACGTCTTACAAAAAGGCAAGGTAAAAGATCTAAAAGTGAGTTGAGGGTTAGAGTGGGACAGATTAAAAAAAAAAAAAAAAAAAGTGTACGGCTTTTAGAAGTTATTACATTTAATGTTCTATTCATTTCGAGGAAAATATCACGTTTCGGAAAATGTTTTCTCGGATATCATTTTTTAGGAAGATGACGATATTTTCCAATGTTCAATTAAAACGATAATGAAGTGGAAAATATTTTCCACCATTTAGTATCTAATTTGATTTTTTGGGATCTATTTTTAATTGTTATAAAATTTGAATTTTTAATTATATTTTATTTTTAAAAAATCAATTTTTTATTTTCCTTCCTCCTTCCTCCTTCTTCTTGCTCATTCCTTTGCTGTCGCGTGCCTCGACAATGGCGGGCTACCTAGCGACTAGTCTAGACATGGGTTGGTGAGCTCGAGGCCGGGTTGATCTAGGTGAGTCCAAGCTCCATCGAGGTCGACAAGCTTGTGGCTCGCCAAATCCAAGCGAGCTCAAGCTCACTGCTTGCCAAATTGGCTAGCCAACGATGAGCGCAAACCTCAAGTTCGCACAATCTGGCGAGTTGGAGCGCCCCGCTTGCTAGATCGACGAGCAGCAAGGCCTAAGGCTCGGCTATGGCTAGTCGCCGCTTTATTCTTTGTCAGAACCGACGGTCGGCCAAAGAAGAAGGTGAGAAAAGTAAAAGGCAAAAAATGAAAAACAGAAAAAAATAAAAATAAAAAAAGAAGTAAAAATAAAATAATTAAAAATTCAAATTTTTAAAAAAAAAAAAAAGAAAGAAGAGAGGCTAGTTGGGTATGAGAGGGAGAATGAGTGGGGAAAATGTTGAGAATAAGTGGGGAAAATGTTTTCCTCAACTTAAAAAGTGGAAAACATTTTTTCCTATTTTAGAATATTTGTTTTCCTTTGATAGAAAATATTTTCCCCGATAGGTTGATTTTCTATGAAATGAACATTGGAAAATCTGAAAATTATTTTCTGTGAAACAAACAGAGCCTAAGTAGTCAAAAAAAAGTTAGCACTCAAGCAAGCTGTGAAAGTTATGACACTTGTGGTGTCTATACCCAAAAAATAAAGATAAATGAAGTCCTTTAATAAATTCTTATAGAAATTATATCAAACAAGTACCTTTAATATACATGAAAAATCTACAATAAACAAGAACTCAACATGTGAAATTATTAACTACTTGGGTTTGCCCCAATGACCATCATTCTCACATGGGAAGGGGGACGTGGGAATTGAAATCCTTACATTCTCAGGAGGTTGGAGTGGAGACAAATTAATTTTAGGTGTAAATTTCAATTTCCATGTCATGTATAGAAGTAGGGCAAAAGTATGAAAGTGAGAGTTAGAATATAACAGATAAAAAAAAAACATATGAAATTATTAATTATGGTAAGTAAATTCTACATAAAATAGAAATACTAAAAAAAGGGGAAAGTAAATAATTTTGGAACCGCCAATATAAATTGCAGTTGTAGGGTAGATGGCAGTTTTGTCTTTTTGGTGAAAATTAAGTGGATTTAGTTACGTAGGGGGTGGAAATAGCGTCGCCTATTAATAATTACATTTGTTTTATAAGTAAAATAATGAAAAGAGGCGATCAACATAACAATGTCATTTGGAAGTTATCATAAGGACCGCACACTATCGCTGCTGAATATGCGATTGAGCTATAACTACTCTACATTAGATGCGATTCAAAGATTTGAGGTGGCTGAGCCCATGACCACAAGCTCAATAAGATGGTAATAGTTAGGAAGTCCTGCGCAATGTATGTTGCAGCTACACAACACAACAAGAGCCGTTAAAATGTTCGCTCATGAAAAAAAATGTAAAATGTTAGCATAAAGTGTTTGGATCAAGTTACTAAACCTAAAAATAAGGCACCGCTCCAAAAATCGTAAACCAACCCTTAGGATTGATATAGTTGATTGGGGGCATTGGAAGATTTCTGATTTGAAACTCGAGAAATCATCAATTGTACGCAAACTCCTACAAGTCAAGGTCAACCGCACATGCAAAAAATCTGAACTTAATTGGTTAATAGAACTTGGAGAGTGTTGCACCAACCTCCATTTATTGAATTATAAATAAATAAATAAATAAATAAAAACTCACAAATGTAGACGCGGTTTAATTGGCCCCCACTCTTTGTTTTTTATATGGTGAATGTAAAGCATATGTCAAACATTGCAAAGCTTTAAAAATTTCCAAACCAACCATGACATCAATCTATATAATAGTATTGGAAATGAGGAGAAACCTATATGAGAAATATAATAAACAAGTTTGATTAAAAAATTGAACCATTTTTGGATTTGTGCCTGCCATCCTTGCAAGGGCTATGCTAATCTTTTTTTTGTATTGTTCCAATTTCATCGAATGTTCCTCTCGCCGGTTTATTTTATTTAGACTACATATTTAATTATCAACGTAAGTGATCTTGTTCTTGGCGAAGTGATGATATTTTCAATGAATTTTTCAAGGGGAGAATGTTAGCTGACTGTAATGGGATTATAACTTATAAGCAATGGAAATCATCAAGTGGTATGTGCATGAATTTAAGGTTAAAATTTAGATTTTATTCGAATTTTGAGGGATTGATGACACCCAAGTATAAATCTTAGTATATAGCAAGACATCATCTATCGTTAGGACAGAAAAGAAATATACTAGGCATACATTCCTCGCCACATGTTACATCAACAATTTCGTTGAAATAAGAAAACCTATTTGAACTTTTTGTAAATATACATAATATTGTTGACTATATTTGTTTTCTTTTTCTAACCTCAGGCCTGAACATTGTACCGTTCCTACTAATAAATTTCTTTGGAATTTTCTTTTTTGTTAGGAAATTTTTGGAAGTTAAACGGCATTAATTAACTTATCAAGATTAGTAAGCAAGATTAGTAAGTCTATATTTAGAATTGTAAAACTATAGGTGTGTGAAGCCAATAGTGACGGTACTAGATAGATACGAAATAAATAAATTAAGGAGTGAAGAACATATTTTTTGGAAAAAGTGATTAGTGAAGCTGAAATGAAGCCAAGAATGGAGGTAAGAAATTATTGTAATATGGTGAAATGAGGTAACATATTAGATTAAAGAGAACCAAAGAGGCAAATGTCAAAAAATTAATAAAATCTTCAAACACATGAAAAGAAATATAGTAAAAAAGTATAAAAAAACTTGGACCATTTCTCAATTTGTGCGTGTCATCCTTGCGCAGGGGCCATGCTAATCTTCTCTGTATCGTTCCAATTTTATCGGATGTCTCCGAAGAGACAATCCCCTCTGTCCCAACTGGACAATATAAACTGAGGTGCATATCTGTTCGTGGTCGATGTGGGACTCCTCCTAGATTCTACCTTATTACAAACCTTGTCCATTGAAGCTTTCATTGCTAGAGTTTTTTATTTATTTAATGTAAGGCCCACCTCAGTACATCCATAAGTTAGGACATGCGGTCCAAGCCACTTTAGCATTTTTGTCCTTTTTACTTTTATTATGTGCTGAGTACTTTTAGCATAAGTCAAGAGTACTGCCAAATTGTGGCATTTGGTAGGGTTTAACCCAACGAATATTCCGCTTGAAAAATAAAAATTTACCTCCCCCCCTTTCCCAAAAGTGTTTGGTGAGCTTTTTGTGCTGTCAATTATGAGAGAATTTACCTTTATCGAAAAACCCAAAGTTTTTACGCGTTTGGAAATAGCCTAAAGTACGTTGTTGGCACGGAACAATTAAAATAATGCACTCGAAATAGGATCAAAGACGCGTTTTTTGTACTACTTAGGTTAGTGATCATCTCCTAATTATTATACACGTGACGAGAAAAATGAAGTCTTTGTCTCTTAACTATTTATGCTTATTCTCTTTGCCAAATCTTAGACTCCCAGTCTAGGATCCAAAAGGAGTCTCACAAAGCGGCTATTCTTCTTTCTAACTTAGGGTCACGCAACGTGAGACACCACATGTTTATATAAAAACAATTAATATTATGAAAAATCCTAAATTAGTATATATGTGATAATTTTACTATAAATTAATTTTTAAATCACAAAAAACTCCAAACTAATACATTTATGACAATTTTACCTTTTGTTAGTTTCCATTAAATTAAATTAATATCACAAAAAATGACAAATTGATACAAATATGACAAATGGAGAGTAAAATTCCAAAATTTATACATCCGTCAACGGTTATTTGTCATTCAACTTAGCAATTCGTCAGTAAAATTTGATATAAATTAACATAGGATAATTTGTTATGAGTGTACCAATTTGGAATAAATCTGTTGTATGCATACTGATTATGGGTTCTTCTTGATATTAACCTTATACAAAAATAGCAAAGTCAAATGTTAAGATAGATATTGATTGAACGGTAAGTTTATAACTCTCGATTTGGAAGAAAAGATTCACCGAACAAGGATTTACTCCAGAGACATCACTCCAACAAATGCTTTTTTCCCTCTCTCTCCCTCTTTTCTTTTTATTTCGAAAAATCATAATTGACCCACCCCCAAAAAAAAAAATCGAATCCATTTTGTCCAATATATTCATGTCCTCGATTTCAACGGTCGATGTACGGACATCGACGACTCCTGCACCACTCTCAATTGCTGTATTCCAAACAAATCTCGGAAAAAAGAAAAAGGAGAGAGAGAGAGGGGGGGAGAGAGAAAATTCCGACCGGTGCAATGATCGGGTGTGGCGGTCTCACGGTAAGCGCGTGGACCGGGGGGACCGTTTGGATGCGCGCTCCGCGTCAACGCTCGACGGGCGGCGACCCAGTGGGCAGAAGTAGAAGGAGGAGGAGAAGAAGAAGAGCGCCTCCACAGGAGCAGGAGAGAGGGAGAGGGGAGAGGCGAGAGACGCGAAACGGGCGAGAAAGGGACAGAGCTGACCCCGACCCTGACGAGGAGAGAGAAAGCTATCTCCTTTCTCCATTAAAATCGAAGCGAAGCTCTGCCCATCTCTTTCTTCTCTCGTCTTCCATCGAATTTCACGCTCTCTCTTCTCTCTCTCTCTCTCTCTCTTTCTTGATCCTTTCCGTACGTACGACGGCGCCGTAGGGCGTCCTCGGAGACTGAGAAGCTCGCTGATCGTCTGCGGTTGGAAGTTCTCGCGAGGATCGTCGAGTCCCGGGGCCTTGTCAGTCGTTCTCTTTTCTTTTTCTTTTTTGGTTCTTCTTTCCCTGTTTCGGTCCAGTGCTTGTTTCGTTCGAGGGGTCGACCCCGTCGTTCTTGATTTTCTTGGGAGGTTTGTAGCCGGTTTAGTTTCTTGGGTTCTTGATTGTCTTGGTTTTCTTGGGAGGTTTGTAGCGGGTTTAGTATCTTGGGTTCTTGATTTTCTTGGGAAGTTTGTAGCTGGTTTGGTTTGGTTTGGTTTCGTTAGTCGCGGCTGATCTTGGTTTTATGGGCTCGAGAATTTCGCTGAGTCGAATTCGTTGTTCTGTCTGATTTGCTGCGGTTGAGAGTCGAGACGGTCCGAAGCTGTAGCTCTTGTCGGGTCTACTGTGAGTCCGTGTGATCTTTTTACCTCACTTCTGAATTTTCCTTGGATCGTCATTTCCTCAATCCGATTGTCTGTTGAGAATTTGGCGGTCCTGCTTTGTTGGATCATTTGGGATTTTGGATGGCAGTTTGTTGTGCTGAGAGTTTCCTTCATGGCCGCCTCTCATTTGCAAATTTGGAAACTTAATTGAAAGTCCCGGGGAACTTCTCCTTCCTTTCTTGCTCGCCCACCTGAGACTTTTGGCTTCGGACTCTTCAACTTTTGACTCCCCTCTCTTCGATTTCGAGTCATTGATCGTTTAAGCCGAGCCAAGTGAAGTGCAGTCTCTTGTCAAGCTGGGAGAAAATTCCTAGCAAAGAAGTCTTCTTCTGAAACAATCCGTTTCTTTGCCATAGTCGCTGTGTGGGAAGTTGGTGTGAAGCGGAATCAATGGTGGTTTTGTGACAACTCCTTCGGAGGGTAAACTTGGGTTTACCGAATGAGGGAGAAAGGTTCTTGAATTAAGCCAAGATCTCTGTGTAAGCCACATCCAGAGTTTCCTAGTCCGTGTTTTCTTGGTACTTATCGAGATCTCTGTGTAAGCCACATCCAGAGTTTCCTAGTCTGTGTTTTCTTGGTACTTATCGAGGGTCGTTTCTCTCGAAATGGGGGACTGCGAACCCGCCCTTGTAAACCATGAAATGGAGCATCATATAGTTGCAGCAGCTCAGCACCTCATGATGGCACTGAGAGCAAGTACAAACCTGAACATTGATGACATGAGAGGTTTCATTTCCAATGTCGAAGCTTATCTCTCCACGAAGTCCTCGCCTAGTGAGAGCAGGGGTGGGTTGTTGAAGGAAATGGAAGAGCAACTCAGACAGTATGAGATAGTGATCACGAGATGGGAGACTAACCAGTCACTGATATGGGACTCTAGCTCAGAGGAAACCTCAGAGTATCTGAACGCTGCTGTCGAGATTCAAAAATTAGTGGAGACTTTAGGAAGCGTTTCTCCCATAAGGAATGCGAAGCAGAAGGAGCTTCTTCTTCGTGCTCAATGCATCTTGGAGATAGCAATGTCGAGGCTCTCGGAAGAGCTGAGGCACATTCTTGTCCGGTATAAGGAGTACTATGAGCCTGAATACATGTCATTCCGCTCTTTTGTGGAGGATGTGGTGTATGATGAGTCGTTTGTTTCCATAGAGGATGAAGCGGCCGAGTTAACATCTTGTGCAGAGGATGGTGGTGGTGGCACCGGCAATGCATCGGCAGAACGTCTGGTAAGTCTGATCCACCCCGATATGGTCCCTGCTCTCAAGTCAATCGCGCAGGTGATGTTTTCATCAAAGCATGATCAGGAATTTTGCCAAGCTTATGTTAGCATCAGGAAAGAAGCACTGCATGAGTACTTGGTCATACTCAAAATGGAGCAGTGGACAATTGAAGAAACTCTGAGAATGGATTGGGATAAGTTAAACAGTGAGATAAAGAAATGGGCTTGGGCTATGAGGATCATTATCCGTGTCTATCTTGCTAGTGAAAAACGTCTCTGCAACGAGGTTCTAGGAGAGTTTGGTTCCATTAACTCGATTACCTTTGTTGACATCACAAAGGCTTCAATGCTGCTTTTCTTGAACTTTGGTGAAGCCATAGCGCTGTCACCACGTCAACCGGAGAAGTTATTTCGTGTGCTTGACATGTATGAGGTCCTCACTGAACTCCTTAATTACATAGATGCTTTATACTCTGAATACGCCGGTGCTTCCATTAGAATTGAGTTTCATGATCTTTTGGCCAGCTTGGGTGATTACGCAAGAGCGACATTTGCTGAATTTAGGAATCGTGTTGCTCTAGACAGGTCTCAGAAGCCTTTTGGCGGAGGTGGGATTCATCCTCTCACCAAGTATGCCATGAACTACATCAAGGTCCTTTCTGCATATGGGGGCCCCCTTAATTTGCTTCTTTGTGATAAAGAAGTAAAACATCCGGAGCCTTGTCTTGTAATAAATAACGAGGAGGAATGCTCTTCTGACAGTTCATGTGCATTGGCAGCCCATTTGAGGTCACTGGTGTCTGTTTTAGAGTCGAACCTTGTCGAGAAGTCCAAGCTATTCAAGGACAGTTCTCTACAGCATATGTTCTTGATGAACAACATCCATTACATGGTTCAAAAGATAAAAGACTCCGACCTCAGGCATTACTTTGGGGACGAGTGGATCAGGAAACATATCGGTAAATACCAGCAGCACGCGACGAGTTATCTAAGAGCCACGTGGAGTTCTGCTCTTTCTTTGCTCAAGGATGGGGGAAACCAGGCTCTGAGCTTCTGCAAGTTGACTCTTAGAGAAAAGTGTAAGGCGTTCGGTCTTGCTTTCGAGGAAGTCTACAAGTGTCAAACAGGGTGGATCATCCGAGATCCTCAGCTCCGGTTGGATGTGCAGATTGCAACTTCACAGAAAGTGATCCATGCCTATCGGACATTTCTCGGTGTATATTCAGGTTCTATCGGTGAGAAGTACATCAAGTACACTGCTGATGACATGGAGAACTACATTTTGGATCTTTTTGAAGGATCTGCAAAGTCATTGCCCCATTCATGGAAGAAGTGAATTCATTTTACTATCAGCTCTTCCAATTCCTGTCATTTTGTCTTTGTTGTACCGTATTGTAATCGATGTATATGCCTTTCATTATTTTACACGTCCAAGTAGAGATTGTCCAAGAAAACTTCTCGTCTACTGGGAATTCATATGCACAACTTGGTTGGTGTAACTCTTTCTATGTATATATATATTATGATCTTCTCCATGAGAGCAAACCGCATCGAGTTGAAGGCATTAATTAACGCCCACTGGGAGAGGACAATTTGCTTGTGTCGAAGACCATTGAGCATGCCCTCTGCTTTCTTTAGGTGATTCCCATGTTCTGTGCAAGTGAAAACTCTCCACTCATTCTTCCCTTGAACTGAGATTCCTGAGCTTGTACTCAGAAAGTTCGACTGTATTATAAAAAACTCATAAACTTGAGAGGAACCATCTAAACCTGATCGAATTGTCGGTATCTCCCCCCCCAAAAAAAACATGCAATCTTTTAGATAGGGAAGAACCAAGTGTGGAATTCGAGCTACAAATCTAAAAGGCAGTCATTTTTCAGCATCAAATTTTTCTGCAGATCCGGATAGTGACTTCACTTATCTCTTGGTGCTAACCAAGTGGGCCCTTGAACTTTCTTTTCTTCCCTTTTCTACTGGATTTTACAAACATAAAAATGGGAGAAAAAGAACCAAGGAAACTAGCGCGTTGAAAAAGAAGATGTCAAAACTTAGTTCAATGGAATTAGCTGTCAAACATAAGATCAACAAGTGGACAGCTTGCTTACCCACCAAGCAATCGAAAATTACCCGAAAACGACATGTACTATAAAACCAAAGTCGGGTCAAGAAACTTGCGCACCCCCAAATTGAATACGATAAGATAAGGTCGGCTGAAATCCCAGCCAAGTGTTGAACTTGAACCCCACTTGATCAAATGGACTATTGTAGGCCTTTCATACAAGCAAGCGAGTCTTGATTCACCACCATCAATGGGTTGACCCTTCTGCTTCCTCTTAGTGTTCTGGTATTAAGGTGAAAAGGCGACGATGCTGATGTGCAATCAATGCCGGCATGGTTAGAACACAGAGAGAGAGAGAGAGAGCAAGACATGGAGACGTTGGACGGGAGAGTTTTCAAAGCGCATGGCACAATACGCTGAACCCATCAACGCATCGAGGGCAGGGTGCAGGGCACCGGACCGGGTCGGGAGCGATTAGTAAATTCACACGTAAGGAGACATTTCTCCAACGTCTAGAAAGATACCCTTCCAAACCATTTAAACGATATAATTAATCAGCTTTGCCGGCCATTGATGGGTTCCCGTGCATCCGCATCCGCATCTGCATATTCCGCAGGTGGCGTTAGGGGGGAAGACCCCGCGTCCTGCGCGTTCTTCTTGTTAGGCTTGCGGGAAAAGGGTTGGTTGGGATCGAAAAGTCAAGAGTCATCCGTCAACGGTAACCCCTTCTTTTTCATGATTTGACCAGCGGGACAGCCTGCAAGTCAAGAGGACATGCACAGCTGTGCAGCAGGAGTGGTCGGTGCCATTGCAGAGTCTGACGTTTTTCTGCTTTTTCTAATTTGATATGAGTTCCCCGGTCAAAGAAACTAGGATTGAGGGCCCATCTATTTCTTTTGTCTCGACAACTTCCGCCATCGGTCATGCCCATAACAGCAGGAAACCTAATCAAATTTGATGAGGAAACTTGTCCTAAGTAGGATATCATAGAATTGCACAGATCGGGAAATTTTAAGATTTTGCTTTAACTAGAAGTGAACAACTAAGTAGCTTCAACCGAAGAATTAAATCGAATTGGCGTTACCCAATGGATTATAGGCCGGTTCCAAATAACTGGTCCGATTCTCAGTTTGGGCCAAACGGGTCTTGCTCGATCGAGCCTACTTGGTTGGTTTTTGGGTTGAATTGACGATTTTAGGATTCAAAACTGTTAAAGGTATGTTTCAGGGTTTGAAATTGAGAATCTGCCTGATTCTTTAGAATTAGCTTGAAATGGGTTAAGTAAAGTCAGTTTGGCTAGAATTGAGCACTAGATTGGTATTTCAGAAAACCGGTCGAACTCGATCAGGTAAGGCGGACTTGATCCCGTTTCCACGTTGAATTGGCTTAGTTGGTCACCCTTATATAGAGTAAAGCCTCGAAATTTCTTAATATGAACAATTTTTTAATACCCTATTTAGGATAAGTTTTCTCATCCAGTTCAAGAAGCATTTTCAACTAGAAAAGAGAAGTTTGAGTGAATTTCACGCTGTTATGGACATGAAAATGGTGGAAGTTGTTAAGACAAAAATAGATGGCCTCAATCCTAGTTTCTTGGCCAGAAAAATGCATCAAATTAGAAGAAGAAGAATACAATAGAACCTGCAAAAGGACCGACCCCTGCTGCACGGTTGTGCATGTCCCTTGACTTCCAAGTTGTCCCATTAGTCAAATGATAAAAATCGTACTTACTGGAAAAACAGAAGGGCCGTTTTAAGGGTATAGTAGACCGGTGACTCTTAATAGTACTTTGTCCACTAACCACTTTCAACAACAACTTCATTATTCAAATGCAATGATGGACTAAAGGATTAGGCTGTTCTCCCACTGATGGTTCACTTGTTATTCGTCATGTTGTGTGTGCCCCTCCCGGAGAACTCTCCAGTCTTCCTTCGCTCATTATCATCGTCACTCAAGAATCTTGCGTCAGCTAGTGAGTCATTGTCTTCGGTTTCTTGCTCTAACTTTCACATTCCATGCCCCTAAATCCAAATTTTCTACTGCAACTCGAGCACTCTCCGAGACAGCCTCATCTGCTGTCTCCCCGGGCTCATCAACTACATCATTATTATTTAGACTGTCCTCATGTTGAACTAATCCCTCATTAGCCGAACTAACATCATTAACCGCCACCCGTTATCAACTAATCCCTCTAGTCTCATCCAAAGTCACCTGGTGCTCGACTGTTCCCTCATCATCGATTTCAGCATCCTCAACTTGCTCATCTTCAACTGCTTCCCTAGCTACAACACCCTTCAGTTCCTCATCCTCTAGAAAGTTTTCTCCATACACCTCAATCAACCCATAGCGCAAATTAGGAAATACAAGATCGATAATGCTGCTGTGATCAAATATGAATCTCGACCTTCATTTAGAAACATTCCTGATATCTTGGAATATAATTTTGTATTTATGTTTTATCCCATTCTTAATATCTCTCATGAGGCCTTGATAGAGAAGTATATTGATATCTCTAACTTGTCCTAAATTCGTCTCCCCCTAACATGGTCAAACATTGGGTGACGGACAAAATTTCTACCGTTGAAAACGCATATCAATGCTAATTTATTGTTCATCTCAGACCTAAAGTAAAAGGAAACATAGAATTTTTTTTAGTGGGGGACCACCAACACATTATGCAAAGAAACCAACACAGAAAGATTGAAAAAAGATAACACAATCTGAGAGGGACTAAAGTCAAAATTATATCTTTCCACAGTAAAGGTTTTATGCCTTTTTTCCTTGTGTTTAGTACAAAATTAATGACAATGAACTTCAATGTAAGCCTAATTTGACCACTCTTTGTCATCTCTGCTATAGAATCTCGAGGTCATCATCTTCGCTCCAAACTTTGCCGCCAGGATTGGAATTGAGGTTTCTCAGGGGAATTAGGGCTCAAATGGGAGGGAATGACTTAGAAATTGGTCATTTTAGGGCTTTTGCCACTCAACCATGCGACGGCATCATTTATCTTAGCATAAATGGCAACATTTCTTGTATATTTATTCCAAGGTCCAATTCTTATGTTAGAATCGTCGATTTCAGGAATAGTTGGTCCAGTTCTCGATTCTTATGTCAAAATCGCGGATTTGACCATAAAACCAACTAAGCAAGATGGTTTCAATGCACTTGAGCTTTACGACTAAGCCAATTGAATTAAAAGGTTTAAAATTCAATTTCATTCTACTCACTTTCTGTAGTACAAAATTTTAAACCTTTTGACTAAACGGTCCGTAGTTGGTTCTATAATCGAATTGGCAATTCTGATATACGAATTAAGAACGGGACCGGCTTTCCCTATAATCGGCTTGGATCGAATCAAGTATGGCTAGTTTGGTCTAGTTTCTAAATTGAACTGGCTCGAGTGCTCACCCCTAGGGAAAGTATGGCTAGTTTGGTCTAGTTTCATGTAATATATTGCTCACATCCTTACAGTCTCGTGAGTTAACTGATGTTTGCGGAACATTGGGGCATTATAGGGTTTTGCAGTTATTGAGGATATTTGGAGTTTGAAACTAGTCGGCGTTCAGCAAGAGAATGGCTGAAGCCCACATTAAGCTAACCAGTAGCAAGAAACAGAAAAAAAATGTCATCTGTACAATCTGGTCATTCTGTTTTGTTTTACCTTTCCTTCTGCATCAGAAAGAGATTCCCTTTTGTTTTCCTGCGCAATTACTTGGATTGCTTAACATCACGTTCCATGAATGTGAGGTGCACGCCAAACTTCGAATCTGCCATTGGGTGGAATGTTATGCCACCGCATTGCGTATTGCCTGAAGTGAATTTCTTGTGACGTCTACAATCTTGCATTTGTTGCTCTGCTATGCCGGAGGACAGCAGCTGACCGATTGAATTTTAAACATTTTAATTCAATTGGCTGACCGATTGAATTTTAAACCTTTTAAGTGAGTAGAATGAAATTGAGTAGAATGACCGATTGCTTTCGTGAGTAGAATGAAATTGAATTTTAAACCTTTTAATTCAATTGGTTTAAAATTTTGTTGCTCTGCTATGCCGGGGGCGTTTGTCTGTAAGGCCTTCACATTCACGTTAAGAGAGTACGTGGTCTCTGATTTTTTAAACAATTTTGAATGCTTCATAGACAAGGCGTTGTTTTTAAAGGGATAGATTTTTTTATAATTTCATTAATTATAATAGTCAAAGGAATCATCGTGCGAAGTTGCAGTTGAGCAAATTTGACTAAACTATCAAGTTTATCCATACGTTAATTATATAGAACTCTTTTAGAAAAAAATTATTATGGGTTATTGTTATTAAGTTATCAAGCCTCCCCTAGATATGGACACATGAGAGTAGGTGTCTCTCATAATATGTGATGAGTGTGTGTTCGTTTGTCGTAGGTGTCAACACAACCCGCCATCTCGCCTTTCGCCCTGACAGGACTAGTTAGCTCTACTTCTTCCAAGTGGGACATATTATAAGGTGCCTAATTACAACGCGAAACTCCCTTTCTCTCTCCCTCGAGAAAAATATTCAGTGGTTAGTGCGCGCCACGTCATTAGGTGTCAACACGACCCGCCATCTCGCCTTTCGCCCTGACAGGACTAGTTAGCTCTACTTCTTCCAAGTGGGACATATTATAAGGTGCCTAATTACAACATGAAACTCCCTTTCTCTCTCCCTCGAGAAAAATATTCAGCCGGTCTCGTTCTTAATTCGTATATCAGAAAGAACCAACCTATGATGGATCGGTTTGGTTCCAAGCCGGTTCCAAATATAACCTGTTTAGTTTCCAGTATGAGATGGTGATCACGAGATGGGAGACTAACCAGTCACTGATATGGGACTCTAGCTCAGAGGAAACCTCAGAGTATCTGAACGCTGCTGTCGAGATTCAAAAATCAGTGGAGACTTTAGGAAGCGTTTCTCCCATAAGGAACGCGAAGCAGAAGGAGCTTCTTCTTCGTGCTCAAAGCATCTTGGAGATAGCAATGTCGAGGCTCTCGGAAGAGCTGAGGCACATTCTTGTCCGGTATAAGGAGTACTATGAGCCTGAATACATGTCATTCCGCTCTTTTGTGGAGGATGTGGTGTATGATGAGTCGTTTGTTTCCATAGAGGATGAAGCGGCCGAGTTAACATCTTGTGCAGAGGATGGTGGTGGTGGCACCGGCAATGCATCAGCAGAACGTCTGGTAAGTCTGATCCACCCCGATATGGTCCCTGCTCTCAAGTCAATCGCGCAGGTGATGTTTTCATCAAAGCATGATCAGGAATTTTGCCAAGCTTATGTTGGCATCAGGAAAGAAGCACTGCATGAGTACTTGGGCATACTCAAAATGGAGCAGTGGACAATTGAAGAAACTCTGAGAATGGATTGGGATAAGTTGAGCAGTGAGATAAAGAAATGGGCTTGGGCTATGAGGATCATTATCCGTGTCTATCTTGCTAGCGAAAAACGTCTGTGCAACGAGGTTCTAGGAGAGTTTGGTTCCATTAACTCGATTACCTTTGTCGACATCACAAAGGCTTCAATGCTGCTTTTCTTGAACTTTGGTGAAGCCATAGCGCTGTCACCACGTCGACCGGAGAAGTTATTTCGCGTGCTTGACATGTATGAGGTCCCCACTGAACTCCTTAATTACATAGATGCTTTATACTCGGAATACGCCGGTGCTTCCATTAGAATTGAGTTTCATGATCTTTTGGCCAGCTTGGGTGATTACGCAAGAGCGACATTTGCTGAATTTAGGAATCGTGTTGCTCTAGACAGGTCTCAGAAGCCTGTTGGCGGAGGTGGGATTCATCCTCTCACCAAGTATGCCATGAACTACATCAAGGTCCTTTCTGCATATGGAGGCCCCCTTAATTTGCTTCTTTGTGATAAAGAAGTAAAACATCCGGAGCCTTGTTTGTAATAAATAACGAGGAGGAATGCTCTTCTGACAGTTCATGTGCATTGGCAGCCCATTTGAGGTCACTGGTGTCCGTTTTAGAGTCGAACCTTGTCGAGAAGTCCAAGCTATTCAAGGACAGTTCTCTGCAGCATATGTTCTTGATGAACAACATCCATTACATGGTTCAAAAGATAAAAGACTCCGACCTCAGGCATTACTTTGGGGACGAGTGGATCAGGAAACATATCGGTAAATACCAGCAGCACGCGACGAGTTATCTAAGAGCCACGTGGAGTTCTGCTCTTTCTTTGCTCAAGGATGGGGGAAACCAGGCTTTGAGCTTCTGCAAGTTGACTCTTAGAGAAAGGTGTAAGGCGTTCTGTCTTGCTTTCGAGGAAGTCTACAAGTGTCAAACAGGGTGGATCATCCGAGATCCTCAGCTCCGGTTGGATGTGCAGATTGCAACTTCACAGAAAGTGATCCATGCCTATCGGACATTTCTCGGTGTATATTCAGGTTCTATCGGTGAGAAGTACGTCAAGTACACTGCTGATGACATGGAGAACTACATTTTGGATCTTTTTGAAGGATCTGCAAAGTCATTGCCCCATTCATGGAAGAAGTGAATTCATTTTACTGTCAGCTCTTCCAATTCCTGTCATTTTGTCTTTGTTGTACCGTATTGTAATCGATGTATATGCCTTTCATTATTTTACACGTCCAAGTAGAGATTGTCCAAGAAAACTTCTCGTCTACTGGGAATTCATATGCACAACTTGGTTGGTGTAACTCTTTCTATGTATATATATATTATGATCTTCTCCATGAGAGCGAACCGCATCGAGTTGAAGGCATTAATTAACGCCCACTGGGAGAGGACAATTTGCTTGTGTCGAAGACCATTGAGCATGCCCTCTGCTTTCTTTAGGTGATTCCCATGTTCTGTGCAAGTGAAAACTCTCCACTTCTTCTTCCCTTGAACTGAGATTCCTGAGCTTGTACTCAGAAAGTTCGACTGTATTATAAAAAACTCATATGAACTTGAGAGGAACCATCTAAACCTGATCGAATTGTCGGTATCTCCCCCTCCCCCAAAAAAAAAAAAACATGCAATCTTTTAGATAGGGAAGAACCAAGTGTGGAATTCGAGCTACAAATCTAAAAGGCAGTCATTTTTCAGCATCAAATTTTTCTGCAGATCCGGATAGTGACTTCACTTATCTCTTGGTGCTAACCAAGTGGGCCCTTGAACTTTCTTTTCTTCCCTTTTCTACTGGATTTTACAAACATAAAAATGGGAGAAAAAGAACCAAGGAAAGTAGCGCGTTGAAAAAGAAGATGTCAAAACTTAGTTCAATGGAATTAGCTGTCAAACATAAGATCAACAAGTGGACAGCTTGCTTACCCACCAAGCAATCGAAAATTACCCGAAAACGACATGTACTATAAAACCGAAGTCGGGTCAAGAAACTTGCGCACCCCCAAATTGAATACGATAAGATAAGGTCGGCTGAAATCCCAGCCAAGTGTTGAACTTGAACCCAACTTGATCAAATGGGTTGACCCTTCTGCTTCCTCTTAGTGTTCTGGTATTAAGGTGAAAAGGCGACGATGCTGATGTGCAATCAATGCCGGCATGGTTAGAACACAGAGAGAGAGAGAGAGCAAGAGATGGAGACGTTGGACGGGAGAGTTTTCAAAGCGCATGGCACAATACGCTGAACCCATCAACGCATCGAGGGCAGGGTGCAGGGCACCGGACCGGGTCGGGAGCGATTAGTAAATTCACACGTAAGGAGACATTTCTCCAACGTCTAGAAAGATACCCTTCCAAACCATTTAAACGATATAATTAATCAGCTTTGCCGGCCATTGATGGGTTCCCGTGCATCCGCATCTGCATCTGCATATTCCGCAGGTGGCGTTAGGGGGGAAGACCCCGCGTCCTGCGCGTTCTTCTTGTTAGGCTTGCGGGAAAAGGGTTGGTTGGGATCGAAAAGTCAAGAGTCATCCGTCAACGGTAACCCCCTTCTTTTTCATGATTTGACCAGCGGGACAGCCTGCAAGTCAAGAGGACATGCACAGCTGTGCAGCAGGAGTGGTCGGTGCCATTGCAGAGTCTGACGTTTTTCTGCTTTTTCTAATTTGATATGAGTTCCCCGGTCAAAGAAACTAGGATTGAGGCCCATCTATTTCTTTTGTCTCGACAACTTCCACCATCGGTCATGCCCATAACAGCAGGAAACCTAATCAAATTTGATGAGGAAACTTGTCCTAAGTAGGATATCATAGAATTGCTCAGATCGGGAAATTTTAAGATTTTGCTTTAACTATAAGTGAACAACTGAGTAGGTTCAACCAGAGAATTAAATCAAATTGGTGTTACCCACTAGATCATAGGCCGGTTCCAAATAATTGGTCCGATTCTCAGTTCGGGCTAAACGGGTCTTGCTCGATCGACCCTGCTTGGTTGGTTCTTGGGTTAAATTGACGATTTTAGGATTTAAAACCGTTAAAGGTATGTTTCAGGGTTTGAAATTGAGAATCAACCCGATTCTTTAGAATTAGCTTGGAATGGGTTAAGTAAAGTCAGTTTGGCTAGAATCGAGAACTAGACTGGTATTTCAGAAAACCGATTGAACTCGGTCAGGTAAGGCGGACTTGATCCCGTTTCCATGTTGAATTGGCTTAGTTGGTCACCCTTATCTAGAGCAAAGCCTCGAGATTTCTTAATATGAACAATTTTTCAATACCCTATTTAGGATAAGTTTTCTCATCCAGTTCAAGAAGGAGTTTCAACTAGAAAAGAAAAGTATGAGTGAATTTCATTTTGTTATGGACATGAAAATGGTGGAAGTTGTTAAGACAAAAATAGATGGCCTCAATCCTAGTTTCTTGGCCAGAAAAATGCATTAAATTAGAAGAAGAAGAATACAATAGAACCTGCAAAAGGACCGACCCCTGCTGCACGGTTGTGCATGTCCCTTGACTTCCAAGTTGTCCCATTAGTCAAATGATAAAAATCGTACTTACTGGAAAAACAGAAGGGCCGTTTTAAGGGTATAGTAGACCGGTGACTCTTAATAGTACTTTGTCCACTAACCACTTTCAACAACAACTTCATTATTCAAATGCAATGATGGACTAAAGGATTAGGCTGTTCTCCCACTGATGGTTCACTTGTTATTCGTCATGTTGTGTGTGCCCCTCCCGGAGAACTCTCCAGTCTTCCTTCGCTCATTATCATCGTCACTCAAGAATCTTGCGTCAGCTAGTGAGTCATTGTCTTCGGTTTCTTGCTCTAACTTTCACATTCCATGCCCCTAAATCCAAATTTTCTACTGCAACTCGAGCACTCTCCGAGACAGCCTCATCTGCTGTCTCCCCGGGCTCATCAACTACATCATTATTATTTAGACTGTCCTCATGTTGAACTAATCCCTCATTAGCTGAACTAACATCATTAACCGCCACCCGTTATCAACTAATCCCTCTAGTCTCATCCACAGTCACCTGGTGCTCGACTGTTCCCTCATCATCGATTTCAACATCCTCAGCATGCTCATCTTCAACTGCTTCCCTAGCCACAACACCCTTCAGTTCCTCATCCTCTAGAAAGTTTTCTCCATACACCTCAATCAACCCATAGCGCAAATTAGGAAATACAAGATCGATAATGCTGCTGTGATCAAATATGAATCTCGACCTTCATTTAGAAACATTCCTGATATCTTAGAATATAATTTTGTATTTATGTTTTATCCCATTCTTAATATCTCTCATGAGGCCTTGATAGAGAAGTATATTGATATCTCTAACTTGTCCTAAATTCGTCTCCCCCTAACATGGTCAAGCATTGGGTGACGGACAATTTCTACCGTTGAAAATGCAGATCAATGCTAATTTATCGTTCATCTCAGTCCTAAAGTAAAAGGAAACATAGAATTTTTTTTAGCGGGGGACCACCAACACATTATGCAAAGAAACCAACACAGATAGATTAAAAAAAGATAACACAATCTGAGAGGGACTAAAGTCAAAATTATATCTTTCCACAGTAAAGGTTTTATGCCTTTTTTCTTTGTGTTTAGTACAAAATTAATGACAATGAACTTCAATGTAAACCTAATTTGACCACTCTTTGTCATCTCTGCTACAGAATCTCGAGGTCATCATCTTCGCTTTAAACTTTGACGCCAGGATTGGAATTGAGATTTCTCAGGGGAATTAGGGCTCAAATGGGAGGGAATGACTTAGAAATTGGTCATTTTAGGGCTTTCGCCACTCAACCATGCGACGGCATCATTTATCTTAGCATAAACGTCAACGTTTCTTATATATTTATTCCAAGGTCCAATTCTTATGTTAGAATTGTCGATTTCAGGAATAGTTGGTCCAGTTCTCGGATCTTATGTCAAAATTGCGGATTTGACCATAGAACCAACTAAGCAAGATGGTTTCAATGCACTTGAGCTTTACGACTAAGCCAATTCAATTAAAAGGTTTAAAATTCAATTTCATTCCACTCACTTTCCCTAGGGGTGAGCACCCGAGCTAGTTCACTTTAGAAACTAGACCAAACTAGCCATACTTGATTCGTTCCAAGCCGATTACAGGGCTTTCCGATTACAGGGAAAGCCGATCCAGTTCTTAGTTCGTATATCATAATTGCCGGTTCGATTACAGAACCAACTACGCAGGACTGTTCCAAGATCCGAACAGGTCTTTACAAATCTTATCTCAAATAAAATGTGGTGAAATTCAACTACATTCACAACTTCCAGCTTGAAGTAGGTACCCAAGACCACTCAACTAACGAGACTTTAATAATATGCTAAAAAAATACTATCTAATATCAACTATGTGATTTTTACGAAAAAAAAGCCAGTTCTCAAATAGAATGAAGAACCAACCTATGATAGATCGGTTTGGTTTTCCAAATATAACCTGTTTAGTTTCGAGTTCAAATTTTTCGAAGCCTCTAGGTTTGGAATTCCAATCTCAAAACCACCTACCTTAAAATCAATCAATCCTAATATTCCTCGATATGAAGTCAACTAGGCCAGCCCAATGCAAATATTTGGGCCGGCTTGGCTATGCATACGAGCCACTCCACTCGAAGGACTACTATACAACGGGCCGGCAGAACTGAGAGTTCCTCAATCAATTCGCCTGATCAAACCTGCCCAAGCTTGAAATCTTGTATGCAAAATTTCAGTGCTATTTGATTCTTAAACTGGATGGGCTATATCAAAGCTGAGCTGAGAGCCCGAGGCAGAACATCACCCTCCAGTGAAGCAATTTCCAACTTCGAATCCTTCAATAGTTTCCCAGTTCAGGCCTGAACTTGGTCAGCTCAACAAGATGTTTTCTTTCATGCTGTCCTCTGGCATAGCAGAGCAACAAATGCAAGATTGTAGACGTGATAAGGAATTCACTTCAGGCAATACGCAATGTGGTGGCATAACATTCCACCCAATGGCAGATTCGAAGTTTGGCATGCACCTCACATTCATGGAACGTGATGTAAAGCAATCCAAGTAACCATGCAGGAAAACAAAAAGGAATCTCTTTCTGATGCAGAAGGAAAGGGGAAACAAAACAGAATGACCAGATTGTACAGATGACATATTTCTTTTCTGTTTCTTGCAACTGGTTAGCTTAATGTGGGCTTCAGCCATTCTCCTGCCGAACACCGACTAGTTTCAAACTCCAAATATCCTCAATACCTGCAAAACCCTATAATGCCCCAATGTACCACAAACATCAGTTAACTGATGAGACTGTAAGGATATGAGCAATACATCACATAAAACAGGGCAGGAGGATCATTATGCTGCGAGGCAGAGGTGTCGACATACTTTCTAACAACCCTTCAGTGACCTATAGAATCCATCATATATAAAAAAGGAAAAAAAGAGAGCCATATGACTCATGCTTTGCTCTCTATTTGAATCATACACTGCTTTCGTAAGATGCAGCTGAAGCCAAAGATGGCACAATGCAAATGCAACAGGGGCATCCTACGAGATATCAGATGCTACCCAGTGCACCCACTAGCAACAAACAAGAGCGCCTCACTCCACTCGATTTTTATGTGCAACGCTTGTTGGAGACAAAAGCGACTAAAAAACATCTTGTGATGTGAAACGATTGATGAAATTTTCTTGTCTGGGTGTAATAATATGAATCAAGTCAGATACTTGTCAAAATTCTGAGGTGCTCAACTGAAAGTTTTCCTCCTTTAGGTATAAGCCAACTTCTATGTGCCTCCTTAGTATTTAACAACATTGGTAGAAACATTGTCACTCAAAAGTTCAAATAACTCTTTGTGTCACTCAAAAATTCTGAGGTGCTCAATTGAAAGTTTTCCTCCTTTAGGTATAAGCCAACTTCTATGTGCCTCCTGAGTATTTAACAACATTGGTATAAACATTAACAATGTCACTTAAAAGTTCAATTAACTCTGTGTCTTCCTATCTCCATGCATCCACTGTGTTACATACACTGCAAATTCTTTTTCCGTGAGAAGAATCTCCTCTGAATTTCTTAATTACCCTGAATACTAGAAGCAGAATGTTCTGGCCTAATTCAGAACAAAACATAACTGGAGTTACCACAACTTATTCACTGAAAAGTGAACATGTCAATTAAACTATGAGAAGATAGATAACCACAGTGCCGTCCAACTTTCTGGATTCTTAGCATTCTTGAATCTCTTAAACTATGTTTTCATGCAAAACGGTGATCAGATTGCATCAGAATATCATGAGATATAACCTCAACAGTCCATTCGTCAGCCTAGCAGGTGATTAGAAGTTTAAAATCTATCATAACAAACCAAATCAGTATCATAGAGCCTCCAAGAAAGGAAAGAAAGAAAAGATAAACACAAAAGAGGATGTGCAAATGAAGGTGTTGTAACTATTGTTTATATGTACTAATAAGCTGATTCTGAAAGATCCACACTGTCCACAAGTAAGAGCTGCAGAGCCAACTTATGAGGGAAATTTGCTGAGTGTCACTAGCAAGTAAGAAAAACAAGATATTTAAGGGAGCTAATCTGCAACCAGGCTGGCTGGATCTTCTGTTCATTCTCATGCACAATGGTTTCTTACTCTTCCCGTTTGCTTGAAACTCGTCTTTAATTTCTGTTTGTGTATTGCTTATCTTTCACAATGCGCGATCCCTTACACTTGGAGGCCCTCTTATCTTACAAATTAATCGCTACAGCCTAAAAGTATAAGCGCACCCGAACACAGAAACACTAGAAAAAGGAGGAAGAGCTGAGGCCAATCTGAAAACATCATTTTGTAACTTTGAAACATATGTATTCTCATGTCTCATTGCAAACTAGACCAGACAAATACAGACAGACATGATTGAGAATAGAATGCATCATAATTGCCCATTAGTACGTAATCACCACAGAGTACAAATTTTTTGTTGAACAATTTGGTACCAATGATGGACAAATGGGGATAAATTGAATTCTAGAACATCAAGAGGTTTGAGGCTAATTGTACAACAAATATTTCAAGTAAGAGCCTAGTCAATATGTAAAACAAGACCCCTAGTAATATTGACACTGGAAGAGCCGGCAGCGCCTTCTGATAAAATGCCAGCAGCATCAATGTAATACCTAGTCCAGCTATAATGGCAAGATAACAGGCATACACTGTCATGAAATCATACATTGCTGCTCTACCCACTAAAACACTGTAGAAGATGAAGTCGCCTAGACCAAGCTTTATAGCACCAGAAGAACCAAGGCCAATACCTTCTAGCGCCAAATTCTCACTCGGTATAGTGTCTTCATGTCCCTGAGAACCGACATTTATTCTATGATCAATCAGTGGCACAGAAAGCTCGCTTTTTTCTTCATGGTCTTGTGACAGTCTCTCTCGGGCTGCAGCTGAATTCGTGACATTATGGACACTATTAACAGATAAACTACCAGGGCTGGTGTTTTCATTTGCAATGGACGTGGCATTGGCATTGGAGGCTGAGTCATTGTTTGAATTTCCATGCAATCCAGGATTAACCGTTGAATTTATAATTGGAACCTCAGCTGGATCATGAGCAGAATTACGCCTCTCTCTCCACAGTCTTCTTTGAACTACACCACCCTCATGACCTGAATCGCTATGAGTCACAGGCCTCGCCTCGTAAACCAGTGCGGGGATATCTTCATCCCTGGATATCGCAAGCTCCACCAGGAGCCGCAATGGACCCACAGGCAACAGAACAGCAGCAAGATCATACAGTGCCATAGCAACCAACAGAACCCAAGTAGTCCATTCGGGCAGCATGGTAAACCAATAAGCAACCAACATGCCAATAATCACCAAATACCCCTGCGTCACGAAAATCGCCATCTTGGACATGAACACGGCCAAGACACCCACAACAGCAAAATTGAACAAAACCACGAAAAACGTGACGCAATCAATCGGGATACTGAAATCTTGAATGAGGAACAAAGCAATTTCACCTCCCAGGAAGCCCAAGACGATGAAAGCCGAGAAACCCATGTAGAACTTCAAGAACCGGGTGCACCTCAGGTAAAACAAGAGCACCAGCACGAAAGTGACGACGGTGACGACGGCCACGAACGCGAGTGAGTTCCAGAGCGCGCCCACGAACTTGTCCCAGAAGGAGTCCGAGTCGGTCTCGGAGTAGGCGATCGTGGCCATGGAGGAGACCGACGTGGGCGACGAAGAGGAAGAGTCCAGCACGGAGACCAAGATCACCACCAAGAACATGCAAATCGAGACGGGCGTGACGATCCTGATGATCTCCTCGCCCAAGGAGTCGAGGACGCTGGTGGGTCTGGAGTTTGGGGCCATTGGGTGCCCGAAACCGGGATCAATTTCGCTCCTTTCGCGCCGCTCCGAGCGGTGGCCGGTCCAAGGTTTGGTTTGGTCGGCGATTTTGGGAAGAAATGAGGAGGTTTGGTGGGTCTTTCGGATTCTTTGACTATCGGGTAAGGGCTAAGGAGGGCATCGGAGCCATCGCAAGTCGATCTTGCAGCGATGGAAGAGCTTGCGGGGTCGCGGTCGTCGCTAAACGCCAAGCCGAAACCGAGGCTGCAGGCCTTAGCGGCCATTTGGATTTCGCATCATCAAAAACATTGACGCTAAAACTAATTGTTTTGAGTTTAGTGAGAGAGTGAATAAGATAATTTCATGCTTTTATTAAAATAAGAGAAAATTTCAAAAAAGGGCCCAAATACTTATATTTTTTCAAATAAGGGTATGAATTGAATATTATTTTAAATAAGAGTTTTAAGTGTTATCATTTTTTTAAATAAAGGTTTGAAATGAATCACATTTCAAATAAGAGCATGAAGTAACTATGTTTATTTTAAATAAAGACCTAATTTTTCGATAGTCAAGGGTATTTTCGTCATTTATTATTTTTCTTGTTTTCCTTCATGTTTTCTTTCCTTTTTCCTTTTTGTCTTTTATTTATTTATTCCGGTCTTCTTCTTCCTTCACACTGGTGGCCGATCGATGCTGCCCACAGAGAGTTGGGTGAGGGTCACCCTCGTTGGCCACATATGAGGGACGGCCTCGCCCTAGGGAAGGCCACCCCTCGCGACATCCGCGAAGTCCAGCGAGGGCCGCCAAGCTCTCGACAGATCTGGTGAGGGTGGCCTCGCCCGTGGTCGGTGAGGGCTTGTAATTACTAGTGCTCGGTGAGGTTGTCGAGCCCTCACCGACAGCAGGTGAGGCCAGCCTCCCCAGATCTGGCGAGATTCAGCCTTGTTTGGGGCCGGTGAAGGCTAACCTCGCGGATGCTGTGAAGGGCAGCCCCCCAGGGCAAGGATAGCCCTCGCCCAACCCTTTGTGGGTAGCGCCGTTGGTCGGTTGGCCAGTGGCGCAAAGGAAGAAAAAAAAGAAAAGAACATTTGAACCAAAACACCCTTGACCGATTGGAAAATTTAGCCGGTCGGCGATCAATAAGCCTTTATTTGAAACATCCATGGTTACTTTAGACCTTATTTGAAACAATTATGGTTACTTCAGACCCTTATTTGAAATAATATTCAGCCCTTATTTGAGAAAATATAAGTATTTCGAGTCATTTTTTGGAATTTTTCCTTAAAATAAATTGGCCTAAGTTTTTCGAATGGCCCCCAAAAAAAAAGACCACATGTATTGTGGAAATTTGCATCATTATGTAATACGAGAAAATATTGAAGAAATTTGATTTAAGGTTTTGATTGAGGTAATCGAACATGAGTCGTGGCTAACCTAACGGGCTTGTATGACAATATTTGGCGAAGTTTCGATTCTCCTTAGAAAGAAGGAAAAAGAAACCTTGGGTTGCCTCTATTTTGCCCTAAATGGACTAAATTCTCATTTGGAAAAAAGAAAGAGAAAAAGAGCACGCTACTTGCTAAATTCTCCAACCCAAATTGTGAAAGAAACGATACCGTTTTCTCTTCATATAGTAAGAGCATTTAGAAAAAAAGAAAAATTCTGCCTGACAATTTATGTTGGTGTTACGTGGAGAGTTATATTTCCACGTCAAATTACACATAGGATTTTTAATGACCAATTTAGACAGAAGTGTTTCAAGTCATACCCTCTTTAGGGTTTTTATAAATAAACCAATCAAAATGGGTCATAAACCCATTTTTTAATTCATATATATGTAACAACTTGTGTTTGTCTCAATGATTACCTTTCCCACATGGGAAGGGGAGGTAGAGGATTGGAATTCCCATATTCTCAGGGGTTAGGATGGAGACAATTTAGCTTTATGTATGAGTCTCGACTCTCATACCCTACAAGAAGATAAGGCAAAAGTTTGAAAGTGAGAATTAAAGTAGGACCAACTAAAGAAAAAACCCATATGTATATGTTTTTTTTGTTCTATTCTAACTCTCAACTCATTCTTAAACTTTTGTCATATCTCTTTGCAAAACGTGCAAATCGAATCTTACACTTGAAACTAAAGGTTCCCACCACTAACCCATCTAAGAAGGTGGGGAATCATACTCCAATGGGGAAGGGTGGCCATTGAGGCAACTCTAATAAGGGTGAACATAGTTCATATTGGGCTAGTCCAACATCTAACCCAATGATTAATCTACACAGTGTTAGTCCCCATTTTGTGGGACCGAGGACTGACCCTGTTGAGCCTAGGAGGGTGTGGCCCGGTTCCAACGTCAACCTAAGACCAACTGATTATTTTTTTGTTTCATTTTTTTTGTATTTCTTAAAAAGACAAACATACTATTTTAAATTATATATCCATCAATGATGAGATACACTGATACATATTAAACATAAATATGAGATAACGTAACAACGAAAATTTCACACTTACTAAAAGCAATGAACCATAAAAACGAACATGCAAGGTAAGGGAACATAGGCAAGTGACAAGGCAAGCGAGGCTAAGGGGTTTCTTTCTACTTTCTAATTTATATGGCAAATTGAACTGCGAAAAGAACAAAGGAAGAGGTGCTAGGGTTTAGAAGAAACAAAAGCATATAATATGATAGTAACTAATATCTAGTATATGTAATATATAATATGCACAGGGTTGGTCCGGGTTGAAAAACCCTTAAACTTTCGGGAGTGAGGACCAACGCACACAATCCCATGTTTAGAGGACCCAGGACCAAGGACCAATGATCGACTTGGTCCTCTTAGGAACCCGACCAAGACTGGCCGGGTTGGGCCTATCGAGAGTTGGGCCTATCGAGAGTTGACCCTAAATCGATGTTCACGCCTAACCCCCAGTGGTTACTCATATGGGTGTTAAATGGATTTGTTATATTAAATAAATAGATCATAAGTGGGGTTAAATATATTATGAGTATTAAATGGACCATAAATGGGTTTATGACTTAAGGTGGGTTTAGTTCAACTCCGGAAATGGGCTTTGAGTGTAATACAAATGCTAAAAGCCAAACTTTTTTGGGAAAATACAAATTATGTTTGGTAAAACCTCTTCACAAAGTGACTTTGGTTCAAATAGTGTGTGGCAAAAAAAAAAATCACATGGGGCTTTGGGTGCATTTTTTTCATTAAAAAATGATTAAATACTTTGCCAAAGTCAGTGAAGCGCTTAGGCCGATGGCAGCTGGGCAATTGCTGCTTGAGGTTGTGAGACCTAGAAGAACATCACTTGGGTTGCAGGAACCTAGTGACCGCTGCTTGGATAGCGAGAATGCCTAGGTTGAGTGAGCTCACCGGTTAAATTTGGCCTCATTAGCCCTTGTTGGCCTCCCTTGAGTAAAGAAAATGTACGGTAACAAAGAGGGTTAAAACTAAAAAACGAAAGAATTAATGATGATAGTTTTTGAAGAAATTTTTTTATTTAATTCTAGTTTCAATGTTCCTCAAATGCTAAAAGCTCAATGCTTGTATTAAGCTTTAAGCTTTACTTTTAGTATTAAGGCCAACATTTGGCTAAAAGTTCTCTAGGAAAATTGAACCAAACGCACCCTTTATTTAGACCCAACCCATTTCTATAACCCTCTCTTCAATCTCTTTCACCTTTACTCGATCTCATGCTTACTTGTTTCATGCCACCACCTTAGTTTGGTTATAAGTTTTCATAGATTGGGCTAAATATGAAAGTGTTTTAACAATATAGGTTCGATTGGATATAAGTCGATTACGTGTCACTAGATTTGTATTAAGTAGAAATTGGTATGTTTTATGATCATATTCAAACTCAACCTGACTCATCCATTTGATGGGTTTGTTAATAAGCTAAGAAATAATTTGATGTACATTTATCTAGTGTTATCATTTTAGAGTTTTTTTTTTTTTTTTTTTTTTTTGCAGTATTGGCTATTTCCGAAAACTCTTAAGCAAATACAAAGCGGTCAAATGAGGAATGATCTATAATTTTCTTTTGTTCGCCGTTTTAAGTAGTTTTTTTTTTTTTTTTTTTTTTTTTTTTTTTTTTTCTGGTGATGGCCTTTTTAAACATTTTGGTATGAGAGGTGCAAAAAATCCTTAAAAGGTCAACCAAAGATATAAAGGACAGCCGAGAGTCATTAATCTACACTGTCGGTCACAGAAGCGAGAGAAACAGGCCAACCAAAACCGGCCACGTACCCCACGCAGCACCCGACCCCCTCCCCTCACCGCCGCGCCCTCATCCGACGCCTCTCGCGAGCCCGCGCGCCCATCCAACGGCGAGGAACCCGCCTGCTTCCCCATTATAAACGCCCCCGAAAAGATCACTCCAGGCTTAAACCCTTCTCCCCTCGAAATCGAAATAGGGTTTAGCAGAGGAAGCAGCTGTTCGCTAAGGTTCGTCTCCCTTCGAATCGCTTCGAGTCCGATCGTTTTCGGTTTCTTCGCTTGCTTCGCCGGTCGAATCGCCGGCGCGTCTCCTCGTTCCGGCATGTTTCGTCGGCGCCCGTCGCTCGATCGCGGAAATGTCGGCGGCGCCTGTGTTTTTTTTTTTGATGTGTTTGCGATTGGCGTGGATGGTTTTGCGTCCATTTCTGAGCTCGATTTGTCATTTGCGGTGTTTCTTTGCATGCTAGTGAATTGAGTGTTCGTTGATTGATTCCTTTGGATATGATGGGCGTGCGATGAATCTTTCTGGAAGTGGATGGCTGAAAGGACGGCCGGTTTCTTTCCAGAGGGAGAAGCGATGGGATGGGGTTTCGAATGTTGAAACTTGTTATGGTGGGCAGCGTTTGTCGATTGATTCCTTTGGAAATGATGGGCGTGCGATGATTTTTTTTTTTTTTTTTTTGAGTGAATGGGTGGAAGGACCGCCGGTTTCTTTTTACGTCGGGCAGTGCTTGTCGATTGATTCCTTTGGAAGGGATGGGCGTGCGATGACTTTTTTTTTTCTTTTTGGTGAGTGAATGGTTGAAAGGACTGCCGGTTTCTTTCTAGAGTGAGAAGCGATGGGATGGGGTTTTGAATGTGGAAACGTTTTACATCAGGCAGTGCTGGAGTGTGTGTATTTGCATCTCTCGAGCTGCTATGCAGAGCATGGTCAGATACAGGGTAAGCGTCCGGATCAATAGGTTTTTTTCGCATTGGATGGCGGGATTTCCTGATGGTGTTTGAATCGTTGAAATGAGTCTTTTCTGAAGATATGTCAGTCTTTGTCGTTTTGCCTCATTTCCTATACCTCTACCTTCTCATTTTTTGTCTTTCCTTGTTGTGAGAGTCCTCGAAGCAAATATCTGCAGAATGGAGCTGTTTGTTATATGTTGCAGCTTGCTGGGTTTGCATTTGCATGTGCGATGTGTGCCGAGCTGACATTGGAGTTGATTGTTTGTGTGTTATCCCTTGGACAATAATATGTTTTTATTTAGCTTGCGGCAGATTCTCAATTATTTTGATGCTCGGATCTGCATATGACCCCTTTTACATATGATGGAAACTTCCCTTTTTGTCTTATTGCAGGTCATCATCATGGCCTTCTTCAGTAAAGTCGGCAATATCCTTAGGCAGTCTGCTGCAAGCAAGCAAGCAAATGTAGAATTTTCTGCAACGAAATCATTTATATACCAGACGATAAGATGCATGTCATCTTCTAAGATTTTTGTTGGAGGTGAACCCCGTCTTCTTTCCCGAGTTAATTTCAATTTCAGAATTGATTTTTCCCTTCAATACTGAGTTTCTCGGATGTTCATGTGCAGGACTCTCATATGGCACTGATCAGCAAGGTTTGTCGGAAGCATTTGCTAAGTATGGGGAAGTCATTGAAGGTAGTGCATTTTTCGTGTTTTTGTTAAGTTACATATAATCACAGGCTTGGTATTGGTGTTTCTGAGCTCACAACTGGGGCTTTCTGAGCATGAGGTGCAATTATGCTGAGCTCGGTCAAACTCTCTGTAAACTTCATGAAGTCAACACTGCATTAGAATCTTTGTGAAATGGAAATGTCTCAGGTGCCTAGGCAGTAATAATGATAGTAGCATCAATACAGAGTGGAACCAGATTATCTTCTCTGGCCCGGGAGAAAAAAACAGATCATCTTCCTAAGAATTGCAGGGAAGTTGGTATATCATGCATAAGTTTTGGGTACATACGAATATTTGTTCTTATGGATGGAAAATATAGTTTGTGCTGATTAAGATGATCATCATTGCAGCAAGAGTGATTATGGATCGTGAAACTGGTAGGTCAAGAGGATTTGGCTTTGTCACTTATACCTCTTCTGAAGAGGCCTCTAGTGCCATCCAGGCCTTGGATGGGCAGGTATGATAACTGATTTGTTGCTTTTTATTATGTCTTCTTATGTAAACTGGATCTTGTAGGTTTCACATGCTTAAATAGGTGAATTTGGATGTTTGTGGAAGAGTTAGATTATTGCATAGCGCTGAGAGTGCAATATGTTATTTACAGATGCCCTTTTAGTGGATAATCTATGTTTATTTCTGGTCCCATGATAAGAAAACATCACCTTTGGTTCCACTTTGTCAAAAGTCCTGATGCCCCTCTATCTTTCATCTGCATGGTTGTGCCATATTCGAGGGACACCATTAGGGTTAATCAAGATGAAATTCTTTTAAAATTCGGAAGTCCCAACCGGAAGTAGTTTGTTATATGATCATTTTCACATGCTTGGAGGTAACTGAATTGAATCAAGTGATTTTCGCTGTTTTTTTTAAGGTTGAAATTTGAGTATTGGAAATTAAGAATTATGCTGTGAACTAACTTATATGGTGGCAAGGCCATCTTTCCTTCTGATAATAGACATACCCTAACGTTTTGAATGCTATCGAGATCACATATACCTTTTCCCTCCCGAAGTTGTAATCGATCTTCCTTTTTTAATCCTGAAGTTTTGTATTATACATAGTGGATTTATCCTCCCCAAAAGAAAAAATAATATGGTTCATTTGTCAAAATCTTTATGTCGGAGACTTCCTTTGATATTTATCTCGTACCTTTTCCCCAGGATCTTCATGGTCGAAGGATAAGAGTGAATTATGCAGCTGATAGGCAGCCACCAAGGTATAGCTCTGGCTATGGTGGAGGAAATGAGGGTGGCGGCTACAGTGGCGGCGGTGGCTATGGTGGCGGCGGCTATGGTGGTGGCGGTGGCTATGGTGGTGGTGGCGGTTACGGAGGAGGCAATTATGGTGGTGGTAGCTATGGGAGTGGAGGAAATTATCCAAGTGGAGGTGGCAGTGGTTATGGCAGTGGTACAGGTTATGCAAATGATGGTGCCGGTGGTGGAGCATATGGAAGTGGTGGTAATTTCTCTGTTGCAGGCGGCGGCGGCGGCAGCGGCGGTGGCAGCAGTGACAACTATTTTGGTGCAGGTGGTGAAAGCGGCTTTTCTGGTGCTGGCGCAGGAGGATTTGGTGGCAGTGGCGATCAAGTCGATAGTAGCCAAGGTGATGGAATGGGAAATACAGTTGGAGACTTTGGCGATAATGTTCCTTTGGAAGGTAATTCCCGGGACGAAGATGACGAACCCGACAACGACTATGCCAAGAGAGCCTGAGTACGCTGATGTTGGAGTGAATTTTATTGTGCTTTCTTTTATAATTTAGCTCTTTGTTGCTGTGTAGTTTCAAGAACCTCCATTCGACCTCTTTTTATCTCTGGATTTTTACATCATTGTTGTTAAGTAAAAACATAATGACTCTGCCCGGACTTCCAATATTTTTTCGAGTCCAAGCCTATTTGCTCCTGAGATTTCTTCGTAGTAGAAAGTTGGGGCGGCTGGGAAGCTCCCGGTGGGCTTCTCCCGTTGTCCACGACCAACTTCGACCGTGGACGAGACTCACTTTTTTTTGTATATTATGATTTTTGAGCAATTTATTTAATCCTCAGGTAATACATGAGATTTGGGTTCATGGAATACTTTTATAAAATCATAAATTTAAGTGTAAAGCATCATAAAATTCGGTTTTAAGGATTGTTTGTTTAAAGGAAAATTGTCTTTTCAGACTTTCTGGTATTTAAATGATGAAAAATTGATTGTTTTATGGAGAGCTTTTTTTCATGGATTAAAAATAACAAGCTTAAATTGGTGAAGATAAATTTCCCCTTTTAACAATAAAGAAATCACCTTTTATAATCCTTTCTATTGAAAATAATTTTCATAAAAAATATTTTTTTGTATCATGAAAATTTTTAGGAAAGCAAACATATTTTAAAGTATGGTAAATTTGGCAATTTGGCTCGTAACCTTTTTTTATTGAAAATGATTTTCATAAATTTTTTTTTTTCTTGTATCACTAAGTTTTTAGGGAAATAAACATGTTTTAAAGTATCATAAATTTGGCAATTGTGCTGTGATAGCTATGATGTTTTAGGTCCAAGAAAATCAGCGTCAGCGCCTGCTTAGGCTTGCACCTTTTGTACGTATCATTTTATACTTAGATTGCTGCAGCCCTTCACCATCGCATTTGAGAGGTCACCTGATCCTCTTTCGATGCGTCCATTGGAATCCATTGGATGAATGGGAAATTTATCTTGAGTTCCAACATCTAGGTGCCGCGCTAACCTGAATTCATAATCGTAGCGCATCGAGGCCTTTGAGTAACATCGCAAAGCAGCATTTGCTTTTGATTTTCAGATCACAGCAGCTCGCATTTCTGCCGGAGAAAAGTAGCCGGAAGAACAGAATCAAATGGCGGGATGAATTAAATTTTAAAGAGCTATTGCATGAGAATGTGCTATCCCTACATATGATCGATTGGTATGCACTACATAAATCAACTCAGCTTCGTTAGTCATCATTGTCATCCAAAAACAACAGCGTTTGCGCCTTCAAAATGACGGGGGAGCCTTTCTTCGTCCTTTCCACTATCTGTCTTATTAATAGCTTCTCCTTCTCGTCGTCGGCATCACTGCTTTCATTTCCCACCATCCCGAAACTGTCGATTTCCTGGTACCTCGAAAGATGCCCATTCGTTCCCTTCACTTCCTGAGAGAAGGTTTCCACAGATATGTCCTGTCCATTTGGCGTAAGCTTTTGAATGAATCCATTCTCCTCGGTGTTCTGACCCCGGACCTCGTCCGGCTTTGTAACCTTCGAGATCTCTCGATGATTGATCTCATAGAGAGCGCTCGGTGACTCCTCTTCAGATGAGTCAAACTTCATTAACTCTTCATAAGCCTCATCATAAGCACTGAGAGCTTCCCCCGCTAAATTCATGATAAGAGGCTGGGGCTGCGCCACGGCATCGTCGTCTCCATGTGCAGGAGTACCATGGAAAGAGGAAGCTAGTTGGCGGTTGTTGAACTTCGGGCTTCTGTAACATTTGTGTGCCGATTCCATGAGTCGTACCTTCCTCTGGCTGTTCTCTAGGGCTAACTCAAGCTCCTGAATGCGGTTTTCAAGTCTCGACTGGATAACTTCATGCAAGCGGAGGGTCAGCTCTGTTGGTGAAACTGCATAGTTTGCAGAGCAAGGTGTAGACGTGCTGCTCGATTCATTTGGATCCGCTTTTGCAAAAGGTTGTGCACAATCAATACCGGTTCTCAACTCACCTTGGGCAAAATCCGCTCCCAAGTCCTCAAGCTGCATTAATTACAAACATCCATTTAAAAAGAAGTATCTGATCAAAAGTTTCAACAAGATCAATTCCATGCCATTCTATCACCAGACAAAAGGGATATGCAAATGGGACTAAAGGGATGCCTTGTCAGTGATAATATGGGTGCCAATATGCTGAAATTTTTCAATGGTGCAATGGATGCCCTGAAGTTGCAACGAATCAAAAGACTCACAGGACTGATACACAATCCCAATTACCGGCCTCTCTAACACAAACAAAGACATTGCTGCATAACTATATCAAAAGGAGTCTCCAAATTAAACAATCCCAAGCCACAACCAGGTACCGCAAGAAACCCTAATCAGCTTCGCAAAACACTTTAGCAGTGAGATGAGGGCATCTATGTTCACCAGACCTCACCCCCTAAGCTACATGACAGAGAAACATATGAAATGAATTCCAACTGTGTTATACCTTGACATCCTTCGATTTGCCTGTATTCTTGAAAGCAAGAGGCGCAATAAATAGGAAACAACAATAGTTGAATAACGAATGCCCTTTATCAACATGTTATTGAGATTGTCATATATGATTAGTTATGAGGAAGTAATAGGACTTCGGGAATGGTATGATCATATCAATTGCCTCCCAAAGGTGGCACATGCAGATTTATGTGACAACAGTGAAGCTTAAGTTCTGCAAATCTGTTGCCTGAGTCAGTGAAGGTTTTGAACTAAAGATCTCTACCACGAATGAACATGAAATTTCAACATCTTAATTTTTTTTTTGTCTGCAAGGTCAAAGTTCACTTCAATCAGGATCAAGAAGGATTTTCATCCTAGATAAAGGTTCAAACGATTATCACAGATAGGTTGTTTATAGTAAAACCAGCAAAGTACCTTCTCCATCTCACCCAAAATCATCTAACTAAATTGTTATTCCGACACAGAAAATTTCATATTTATTAAGGGCTCAGTCAGGATCTAATGAAAGTGTTTGTCATAGCTGTTAGACTGTCAGATAACAGCAAACCTATCCGAAAAACAGATAAGAAAGTGTTTAGCATTGTTACATTTAACATCAGGTCAACTGAAAAATCTAAAGAAGTACCATGTCGAGGAGTATGATAGTAAAATATCATTACCTCATCACTGGACGATCTCCTTTCCAATCTAGAAGCGTTCATGTTCAGCCCCAGCATCTCAAGTTCAGCTTCAAGCTCAGCTTCAATTTTGCTCATACTATCTGGAGTGTCTACTACCTTAGGACTGAATGATTCTTTAGTAAAAATTCTTCGATCGATCACAGAGTGTTCAAGGGAGTATGGGGTTGGAGCAGTGTCTCGTAAGGAATCATTATGTGTATCCTGAGATTCATAATTCTCACTGGCTAGTTCCTTCACAGTAAGTGAATCTTTCATCTCAAGTTCCTCCTGTAGGTCTTGAACCAAGTTCTCTGTTTGCTTCAACAACTCCTTCAATTTCTCAATTTCCTTTTGATTGGCTATAACGGAAGACATGATGCCAATAGAAATTCCAAGACAGAAGAGAATGGCCCCATACAATGACCCTAGAAATAGGATAACAGTTTTAATCCACGTTGCAAGTTCAGAGGACACATTGTAATTTTAGCTCATAAATTGCAAAATACCACTTTTCTCCAAAGTATAGATCACAGAACTTCCAAGTCTGCTGGATATATTGCAAACTTGAAAAATGCACTCAAATAAAAAGTGAAAGACTGGGGTCTTTAATGTTCTAACAGTTAAATTACAACAGATTCTCAATAGCAATTTGTTCTTGCACCATTATTAGCTAGACAAACTCAACATTACAAGTTGATATAAGTCATAAGTGAGTCCAAAAACATTATCCAGAGGTCACAAACATCAACTACTTCCTCATTTTAGTTACCAATTTCGCACGCTTGGTTTCTTTTTATTCTTTCCCTCTTGGATAAGCAGCGGAAAAAACAATTTGGACTACACAAAATGCAGTACAGACAATGCCCAAAAATATGTAACAAATCCAATCATCAGTATTACGAGAAAGGAGGCAATTTCTAAGAATGTTTAATTAATAAACAAGTACCACGTTCAGAAGGAAGCTTTTGCCCAGTAAACATTCTGATAGAGCTTCCAAACCTCTGGTCTTTCCCTGATTTACTTTGCATTTGCATCCTGAAATGCGATGCCACGAGTTTTGGTAGTGGGGGCACGCCAATCACACTTCCGTTCTTTTCTGACTTGGCTTTCTTCTGTAATTCATCTACCTCCAACGCAGAATGCACTCCAGAAAAACCATCACCAAGTCGGCTGATGATGCGGCTCCCATCAGTGACCAGCAACGGCCTTACAGTGGGACAGGTTGGTGACTGAGGGGAACTATGCCAATAATCTTCCATTTCAGCATGATGGTTATATAACTGAGCCATGAGGCAACTTTCCAAGGAACTCAACGGCTTAACAAGTCGCCCGCATGTATATCTACTTCTATGAAGGTTCTTAGTCTTGGCAAAGCCACGATAAGTAACGATATCTCCTTCAAATGGACCAGCCAACTTATCATTTGAGCCACTACACGCACTACAACCAGCATCACTCTCATTCTCATTCCTTGTATAGGTCCTACTGCTTGACATCACAGTAGGCAAAGTTGATATAGAGAGTACATCGCACTCTGAATTTCTCTTACTTTTTGGATCACATACCCTTGATCTGAAGCCTCTTCTGCAGCAGAAGAAGTATCTACACTTTCTCTGCCCACAAATTCTAACCTTTCCATAGAATTAGAAGCATCTCTAGCTAATTTCTTTCCCCGTGCCAATCTGCGAGAGAGATAATTCTTAGATTCAGGGTCCCCGTAGCTGGAACAAAGGTCAGACGGCATTTCCAGATCATTCGAAGTGTTCTTCAAATACTTAGTCAAGCATCCAGCACCAGCTGCCGCTACAAATACCCAGAAATCCATTCCGGGCTTTCCCTACCCAGGCGACTGAAGCTACCCAAATTCAACCAAACTGATATTCCTTTTCGCCTCAGCCCTCACCAAGAAGTCACTAGACACAAATATTTCCATGAACCTGAAGGAAAAGACAGAGCTTTTTCCACCCTCAGGGCCAAAACCCTCTTTCTCCGGAGAAATAGATACCTAAATCACCCATTAAAAAGAGTGACTTGCTTCTCAATCCCGGGCTCGGCAACAACCGATAAATGCGACCCTTTTCGATGAAATAACACAATGCAATACTTATCTATCGAGATAGCCTGGAGATTGAGAAGCCTCCGCATATAAATGCCTACCATCAGTTGGTGAATAATCAAGCAGCTGAGGCGATCATTACACGACGCTGCAATCGGCACGAAAAAACAAACGAATGCACCGATCGAAACCCACCACCACAGGCGTATAGCTCCTTCAGACGATCCCTCAGGCACCCACCACTCGGGCGTAGCCCGTCTTTCTGAAAAACCCAACAGAGAAAAATCAAAACTTCACCGATTGGACGTCCCAATCGATCGAGAAAAGGGGAGGCGACAAGATGACCGAGCGCCCCCGGACAACCGCAATGGGAAGGGAAAAGGTCGTCGCTTTCCGTCGGAGTTGGTGTCGGGAGAGGCCCACTTCGCGAAATCCGAGCCGTACGAGGCGAGAAAGACGAGGACAGGTGCGGCGGGATCGCAATGCTGGGTGGTATTTTCTTACAGGAGGAAGAAGAGGGAGTGGAATGCTTCGTTATCTCTAGAGAGAGAGAGAGAGAGAGAGAGAGGGAGAAGTGGTCGTACGAAGAAGTCGAGGACATGTCTCACGAGTCACGACACGACGAGGGTAATAAATGAGAATTTCAAAAACACAAGAGGAAGAAAATTCAATTTTTGTTGATTATTCTGTTTTTATTTTATTTTATTATTTCATGTTGATGATTCTGTTGAGGGGTCGATTTTTATTTTCTGAAAATTACACTTCTGCTGTCGTACTAACTAATAAATAAAACGGCATGGATGACAACCCCCCAAAAAAGGAAAAACCCTAATTCTCCTTAAAAAAACACAAATTTAGCTTGAATCTAATTATGGTCTGAACCTCTCTTTTTTGTGTCTTGTATGATAGTACCAACTTTAGTCAATCCGATATTCAAAACTAGTTCCCATTAAATTTTTGATTAATAATGATATTAAAGATTCGATATATCATTCCACGTGTATATCTCTAATGGTATTATTGAAAAGAAACTTGAGAAAATCTAAATTTAAGTACTAATTGGAGCTTTCTTTTTACAAGACAAAAGAAAAAGTTTGGACCTAAATTGGGACCCTATCTAAAGTTGATGCTTTTTAATGAGATAAAAAAAATTCAAGTTGGAATTGAGAATGAAGCTGACGATTCCTTAAGAGAATTGGACTGACCCAAAAGGACAGCAATTACATATGAAAAATAGTATAAATCAATTTAGACATGTTGGAATTTTACATTAAATGTAAGATTACAGAGTGAATATACAATTCTTTTCGTCCTATCATAAAGTGATGCGTATTTTTACCTACTTCTTGTTTTAGTTGCATAATACACTTTGAAACTCGAATTAATTCAATGATATTATTGGATTTGATTATTTAAAGTTATCATTTAATTTCCATATCAATTATTTTGACCACTTGATTACTAAGTATCCGAGTGAATCTCACTAACCAGTGAGGCACTTGATTTGGAAAAATCTTGGTCATCTTCGGGCACGCTTTAGACTATACAAAGCATAGGAAAAAATTGGGATTCAATCCATATTTATTTCAATATTTAGTGTAAAGGACAAAATGGAAAAAATTGGGGATTCAATCCATATTTAATTGAGGTCAGAATTGGAATCATGGTTTCTTTTAAGAGAATTAGATCGACCCAAAAAAGACAACAGATTGCATATGAAAAATAGTATAAAATTAATTTAAACATGTTAGAATTGCATATTGAATTTAAGATTACAAAGAAAAAATATAATTCTTTTCATTTGATTCTAAGATAATGCATATTTTTATCTACCTCTTACTTTAGCTAAGTGATACATATGTAACTCGAATAAATTCATCGATACTAATTAGAATTAATCATTTAGTTTTGATACCAATTATTCTGACCACTTGATTATCAAGTATCGAAGCGAATCTCACCAACCAATGAGGCACATGATATGGAAAAATCTTGGTCATCTTTGGGCACTCTTTAGACTATACAAAGTATATTTAGCCAAGGAAAAAATCAGGATTTAATCCATATTTATTTCAATTTTTAGTGTATGAGGACTAAATTTAAGATTCAAGAGGAAGAATACCATTCTTTTCATCTTATTCTAAGGTAATGCATATTTCTATCCACCTCTTACTTTAGCTGCATGATACATTGCGAAACTCAAATAGATTCATTGATAGTATCGAATTTAATCATTTAATTTCAATACCAAATATTCTGACCACTTGATTTTTAAGCATCTAAGCGAATCTCACCAACCAATGAGGCACATGATCTGGAAAAATCTTGGTCATCATTGGGCACTCTTTAGACCATCCAAAGCATATTCAACTAGGAAAAAAGATGGGGATTTAATCCATATTTATTTCAATATTTAATGTAAGAGGACAAAATAGGATCAATTTTTTTTATATATGTGGTGATTTTTGTGGGCCCTCTTTTGGTCATGTAGGAAGATGCCATGGAATGAAACACGCCCAAAAAGAAAAAAATACAACACTTTATTTGCACTGTGTATTGAGCTTGGATATAATCGCCCATTACAAGAACAAGACAACAACGTTGGGTGGGCTTCATGGGACCTAAGTGCTTCACCTGTCCATCTATCAACAACAACCAATTTTTATTTTATTTTAATTTTTTTTCATCCAAAATAATATTTTTAAGGAAAAAAAAAAGGACAATTATTTATTTTTTTTGCCTTTTTACACCCACCTTTTTCTTATTGCATGTGCAGTTTGGTCTCAGTTGTGACTTGTTTTTCCTTCATGGGTGGGGGCCAAATAGAACTCTCTTGTTGTTGACTCTTGAGTTCTTGGGGCTTAGGTGATTTACTTTTTCTTGAAGGAAGTGCTAGTTAGCATCATCATCAATGGTGAAAAGATCAATTAAAAAAAAGGTTGTACCTAATTTTAATATGATTGAGGGTTAGGTCATCAGCTGAAAAGGCAGGGGGTCAAGCAGACAAAACTGACCTTTTGATGCTCACCAGCTGAAAAAAATTAGGCAATGTGAATCGTCCATTGCAATTTTCCGCACAAAAGGGCATATCAATGATTTTCCAGTCTCCATTTAAATCCTGGGCAATTTTTTAAATATCTTCTATCTTGATTCGAGCTGATACTTGCCGTGTAATTAAACTCAAAAAGATGAAAAGCAAATATAAGTACGGACTTCAGCAGTGAACTCCTCGCTTGGAAAAGTTGAATGCCAATTCCTAGGATTGACGCGATTGGTTGGGGGCATCAAATAAATTCCAGCTTGTGAATTGAAAAACATTTGTTTGTTTTCTACTAACTGCGTACAAATTTCTCCATGTTAGAGCCATATGAACAGTGCATATATGGGGTGAATTGACTCGAGGACTAGACTTGATTGGACCAAATCAACTAGTTCCGGATAGTTCCCCATTCTATGTATGAAACCAAACCACCTGAACCGATATTCCTTTTCTTTTATTCCCTTTTCTTTTAAAGAGTAAAGAAAATGAAATTACCAAAATCTTAAACCAGGCTAGTCTAATGCTAAAATTGGACCGGGACTGATGGGTCCGATCCAGTTTTCAGTTTTAGGATGAAACCGGCTTAACCTAGGAACTGATCAACTCTGCAGTAAAGGCCCGGGCTTAATTGGTTTATGAGGTTTGCAAGGTATTTCACATTACTGTGCACTTGTCTTCCTAGATTATAAAGGGCAAAAGTTCAATGCTTCCATCTACAGGCCAACCCCACGACTAGCCAAAGAAAAACATCAATCACAGAGTAGAAGCAGACATGATACTACTATTCACATAATTCTGATTCACCCGGGTCGGGACAAGCGAAAAAGGCTATCTTTGAAGAGAGACAGGATCATGGATGGCAGGCCCAGATCAGTGGCCCATCAAGTGAGCCCAGGCCCAGAGAACCAGACCACGCTCTCGGCCCAGAACAAGAAACGCAGCTCCACCCCAATAATGCATCTCGAGTTCGACACGACACGTCGTATGATGTTTACTTCCTGCACCTTCCAATGCCCGCCTGGCTTCCAGCATCTTAAGACCGAGCGAGAAGAAACGGAGGCGTCTACAGCAATCTTAAAGGAGTTGAGCTACGCAGAAGAAACGGAGAGATGGGTTTTTTCATGGCGGACAGCTAGGGCTTTGCCCGAGCAGAGAAGGCGAGGGGGTGGTTTCTTGTGCTGTTCTTGCGGGAGGGCAAGAGGAGGGGAGAGTAAGTAAGTAAATAATGCACGTGGCTGGTTCGGTTGGTCACTCGTTTTGGACGAACTCCGGCTCTCTGAGGGCGTAGATTCTTCTCCTTCAAGATGTGTAGACCTGCCTTTTCCTTTTCCCACGTAAGCATTCACTCAATCTCTCGAACAGAGACAAACAGAGAGAGAGAGAGAGAGGGGGGGGACTGGTTTGTGCAGCAGAGCCACCATGTTCTGTCCCAAGATTTCCTTTTACTTGCAATGGTGAGTTGATGAGCTGTTTTTGGTTTAGCTGACGACCCAATTCCCTATTTTAATGATTGTTTAAGAGATCTATCTCTCTCTCTCTCTTCCTCTAACCCATAAGGATCATGCATTTCCTCTCCACTCCCTACCTGCTTCTCGTACTTCACCTTCTCTCCTTTGAGCTAATGCATTACCCCATCTTTAATTACTAATGAACTTACTCTCTCTCTCTCTCTCTCTCTCTCCATATCTTGTTTCCCCACCGAATCTTTTATCACGTACCGCCAATTTTCGCATTACCTCACCCGCAGAGCACATGATTTTCCCTCACTTTCTTGCTCCTTGAGCGCTTTGAAAAACCCAGAAACCACAGAGGGAAAAAAAGGAGAACTTTTTGACCACCCCGTCTCTGTTACAAGAAACTTTCTCTCACTAGAAAAAAACAAAGCTTCAGCATTTGATCAAATTCACAGAGATTAAGCTAGCAAGAACAGAGAGAGAGAGAGAGAGCTGAGCCCTGCAACATGGATTCTCCCGAGGCTCATTATTCACCATCCTCCTCCTCCTCCTCCTCCCCCTCATCCTCGTCTTCGTACGGCGCCAGCGTGGTTCCGGTCCCGTACTCTCCCGTCCAGACCGCCTCGCCGAGGCCCGCGAACCGGGATCACCCGGCCGACGATCACGATGGCGGCGCAGCAATGGCGGCGAGCGCGGCGATCCAACGGCTGAGGTTCCTGGACGCGAGCGCCAAGCACTGGAAGCAGGTGGAGGAGCGGTTCGACCGGATCGCCCGGGACCGCTGCCACCGGAACGGCGTCGAGCCGGCGGCGAAGTGGTCGGATTTCGCCTTCTGCGTCGGTGAGTGCTCCGGAACAAAGGCAAAGAATCATCAACGATTTCTCGGCGATTGAATTAGAAAAATTAAATATAAAATTTTTAAATTTTTTTTTTTTCATTTTTTGGGAGAAATTTCGATGCCTTGTCAGTGGCGTAGCAAGCCGCCATCGCGCGCTCAATGTACGAGGTTTCACGCGTCCATGCAAGGCGCGATCATGCTAACGTGCGCTCCCGCCGCACCCCGGCACGTACGTGGGATTCGACGGGCGGCCGCCACGTAAGCAAGCGCACGTTAGCATGAAAATTGCTTTAGAGGGTTTTTTGTATTTTAGCATGCATCAAATTAAAAAAAAAAAAGGGATAGAGAGAAATACAAGGAAATTAAATTACAGTTTTCGAACTATCGGCCCTTCTATTTTGAAAGTCCCTAAAATTAACAAATCATTTAGATAATTTCTTTTCATAAGCTTTTTATATGTATTTTTTTTCAAATTATTGCGATGGCATGCCATTTAGAATTTCTCATAAAAAAATTATGCACGTGATTCATATTCTCTTTTTTCCGTATGCGATTCATTTCGATAGTTGTAACAGTAAGCGAACATGTAAATAACAAATTATTCTAAATTTTCAAAAATAATTTTAAAAATGGAGTCTTGAAAACAACCGATGCGACGAAGTGTAAATAATGAATATCAATTACGATTTTTAAAGAAAAATGCTAGAAACGATATTGATATTGTACTGTATATATATTTTTTAATTCATATGTTGAAATTTTTATTGAAGTGCACAAATGAGAAAAATTTGGAAAAACTTTGGTTTGACAATATTGATTATAGGAATTCAACGGTCAACGGAGTACGCCCACGAGCTGCTGCGAGCGCTGCGAGGGCGGGACGGTCTGAAATCCGACATCACCAAGAGCGAACTCCGCTACTACTGGCGCCGCCTCACCGACCCTTGCCCCGATTCCAAGATCCAGATTTTCTTCGACTTGTAATTAATTCAATTTATCGCAATTTTAATGAATTATTGTATATATTCGATCGCGGAAAATACCCATTTTTTTGTTTTTGATTATACCGCGCAGGTGCGACCGGAACATGGACGGGATGGTCGGCCGGTGCGACGTCAAGCAGGTGTGTAGCGCGCGTTTTGTTTCGCCGGAAAATCGAGAGGAATTTAGTCTTTCTCAAGGATTTCGAACTTTGATTTTCCCGACAGGTGATCTTGATGAGCGCCTCGGCGAACAAGCTGTGCCTGACCGGCGAGGAGGCGGACGAGTACGCCGCCCTGATCATGGACGCCGTCGACCCGGGAAATCGAGGTTACATAGAGGTGATGTCTTCTCCATGTTTAAGGTGTAAGACTTGAAATGGTAACAAGCTCAACGTTGCCTAACTGATGTCGGGTCATGTTCGTTGTGCAGATATGTCAAGTGGAAACGCTGCTCAAGTTCGGGCTGTCGAGGGACCCTTCCGCCACTGCCGCCTCGCCGAGGCTGTTCTGCCGCGGGGGCTGCGATATGATGGTGGTCCGGCGGCCCATGTCGAGGCCCGAGGTCTTGTTCCGGAGCTACTGGCGACGGGCGTGGATCGTGGCCCTGTGGTTGGCGATTTGCGTCGCGCTGTTCACGTGGAAGTTCATTCAGTACAGGCATAGGACGGCGTTCGAGGTCATGGGCTACTGCCTTTGCACTGCCAAAGGGGCCGCCGAGACCCTCAAGTTCAACATGGCCGTGATCCTCCTCCCTGTCTGCCGGAACACGGTCACGTGGCTCCGCGCCAGCCGCCGGGTCAGCTCGATTGTCCCCTTCAATGATAACATTAACTTTCACAAGGTAGATGAGTACGTAATGATTCAACACGCAACATTCTTAAACATTCATCTCCTGCCTGATGCAACTGTAATACCCCGAATTCGTTTCTCCGTGATAGTTGATCGCAGCCGGGATCGTGATCGGCGTGATACTCCATGGCGGCACCCACCTGGCCTGCGACTTCCCTCGGATCAGCAGCTCGGATCAGTCAATCTTCCGCCAGACGATTGCCGCGAGGTTCGGCTACCATCAGCCATCGTATATCCAGATCCTGGCCACGACAGAGGTGGCAACAGGGATTGCCATGGTGATCCTCATGGCAATCGCATTCTCCCTTGCGACAAGGTGGCCACGGCGCCAGGCCCCGCCGCTGCCCCGGTCGGTCCGGCAGGTCACGGGGTACAACACCTTCTGGTACTCACACCACCTCTTTGTCTTCGTGTATGCGTTGTTGATCGTGCACTCCATGTTCCTCTTCCTCACCAGCAACCTAATAGAAAAGACGGTAAGTCGCCAGGACTTTCAGTCTGCATGGATTAGTGCCGATCCAATATTGTTGTCTCGATTCGATGAGAATGTATACCTTTCCTAATGTTGTCACTGATTTTTGCACAACACCGTTCCGGTTGTGCAGACATGGATGTACATCGCCTTTCCTGTGCTGCTGTACATGGGAGAGAGGATCTTCCGGGCGGTCAGATCGGCATTCTATGAGGTGGAGATTCTGAAGGTATGTCAAGTCATCTGCTATGCTGCGAAAATGGTTTTACCAGACTCGTATAGATCATATGGAAATCATGTCCGGTCAGGTCCGGAACATCCTGTGGCCAGCCGACTCTTGTTGAATATGTTTTTCCGTGAAACAAACGACCCTCGTGTGGCATCTGTTCTGACCATGTAAAGCACTTGACTGCTGTATTTTCTCATGTAGGCAAATGTATATCCGGGAAAGGTTCTGGCCCTGACGATTCGCAAGCCTGAAGGTTTCGAGTACAGGAGCGGGATGTATATATACATCCAATGCCGTCGAATATCGCCCTTCGAATGGTACTCGGCAGCATGTTCTGACTGATGCCTTCTTTCTTTTCAACCGGTCATCATCTTGTCCCTTCTGAACTGCGATTTGCCTGTTTAAACCGACCGTGCTTTCGTTCTATGTCGATTTCCAGGCACCCGTTTTCACTGACTTCTGGACCAGATGACGATCACTTAAGTGTGCACATTAGGACTCTTGGAGACTGGAGTTATCAATTATACAGTCTCTTCCAAGAGGTAAGGAACAAAAGGGACGCGAATCGATACTCCTTGGAAACCGGGAATCAGAATCTCCGTTTGTTTTCTATGCAGGCAGCTGTGACAAGAAGAGCTAGCTATCCCAAGATATCCATCGATGGACCTTATGGCGCGGCCTCTCAGGACTATGTCAAGTATGATGCCGTGGTCCTGATTGGCCTCGGGATAGGAGCCACGCCGTTTATCAGCATTCTCAAGGATGTCATCAGTTGCTATAATGTAAGTTTCTAGGTAACACTTCGCTTACCATGTTGAGTAGGATTTACAATTTGCCTTTTGTGATCATGTGCTCACCGACATAAGGTAAAATGCTCGATTTACTAGGTCGATAGCGGAGAAGTTAGCAACCAGAAGGGTCCGGCAAAAGCCTACCTGTACTGGGTTACGAGGGATCAGAGCTCCTTCGCCTGGTTCCGGGATTTTTTCGAGCAGATGTCGAAGACCAACCAGAAAGAGGTACTGATTGATTCCATTTGCAGAAAGCAAAACCTGAAAGTATCTTCAAGAAGATGAAGTTGACAACTTGACATGAGTCTTCATGGGCACTATTTGATATTTGCTTGTGCTTAAACCAAATTAGTTGTTCCTTTTCAGTCAACTATGGAGATGCACAACTTCCTGACCTCGATGTACAAGGAGGAGGATGCACGGTCGGTGTTGCTGAGCGCCATTCAAGCTCTGTCTCATGCCAAGAGTGGCATCGACTTCATCTCTCAGACCCCAGTTAGTCGTTCAATCATACTCTGCATCTCCGCATCTGATTTCTGCATAGCTACAGTTTCCTGCTTGTTCATAAAACTTAAAAATCTTCTTGTTCTTGATCGAAAAGATGCGAAGTTCGGTAGTTAGATGCCCGAGCGACGGTTATGGTCATTAACTTTTTAGCAACCTCCTTTCGTGGTTCGTCTTTAGTCTTCATCTTACTAAAACTATATGTCCTTTTCAGAATTGTGTTTGCATCTGTCTTAAGAGTACAATCTTCCCATTAACAATGCACTCGGCATGCTTTTGTGACATAGATCTTCTTGCCGTCCTGGCAAATCAACTAGCCTGAATGAATTCAGTACGACGACTCATGTGAAATCATGAGAATACGTCTTGCCACATCTGTCGATCTAACTTCTAACGGCATTTGCAGGTGCATACCCATTTCGCCAGACCAAATTGGTCTGGCATTTTCTCGAAGTTATCCCGAAGGCATGGCGGTTCCCAGATCGGTGAGACTTTCGGCAAACCCCTGTAACTACAGTACATCTTATCATTTGCTTTCGGCATGCAGCCTTGATTCTTCTACTCGTCGGCATTCTACAGGGTCCTAATCGGACTCTAGCGCCATTTGTTGACAAACCATTTGCATTTAATTTGCAACGTGAAGGCGCTTGCAGGATCGATTGATTGTTTTCTTCTCCATAGGGTTATATCTGAATCTCTGGCTTGTGATTTTCAGGGGTGTTTTACTGTGGTCCTTCAGCATTAGCAAGGGATTTGGAGGAGCTGTGCACCAAATTCTCCACCAAAACCATCACAAGATTTGTGTTCCATAAGGAGCATTATTAATCAGGCTCCTTTCTCTTTTACCTTGGTTTTTGGTTGGAAATGTTGGGGTTTGGTTATTCCTACTCCACAAGGAGGAGGGGAATAGCTATAGCTGAGAATAAGGTTCTTGTTTGTTGGCCAGAACTGAGAAGTAGGTTCACCTGTGCATTTACAGGAGAGAAATTCCTGACAATACCCTATTGTTTTTAGCTTAAAAATAGTTCTATTGAGAAAGCATGTACAGAACACCCAACTTGAGTGGAAATACCTTTGTTTCATCTTCAGCCGGTGTGCGATCCTGCTGCGTTTACAACCATGTTAACCACGTTTGCGATGCTTTGCACTAGGACATCACAAGCGTGACAATTTCACGGCTTGGTGACCGTAATCACAAAAACATGAAGAGCTCCTCTGGTTATCGATCCGGTCCGTTGCTCGCTAGGTCATCCAGGTGAAAACCCACCAATTTCCTAGGTGCCAGTTTTCTGCTCTAACGGGAGATCTGATCATTTGCATGAGAAACTAACGTTTCAAGGAGCAAGAGGATTTTAAGTCGAGCACTCTGTTCCAAGGATCCGCCCGCAGTCTAAAGCAGAAATTTGGGAGACAATTTTATTCAAAAGAACCACACATTGGAGAAAGCTCGCCTAAACCGAGCACGGGTCGATGCTAAATTAAGCACCATGTACAGTGTACACTCCGATGAAGAACAAGCAATTTGTACCATGAGGTTTCGGCTGCAACAGATCCATCATTAAATTGACAGCCAACGTGACATCCAAACTAGGAATGAAGAAGAAATTCCAAGAGTAAGTAAAACCAAGGAAGAAAATTGCTTTGTGCTCCGCAGAATTTAACTTCTCGCACCGGGAATTATTGCGGTTCTTCTCAGAAATCCTCAAAAAAGGAACAGTGACACATGTTTAAACAAAGCCAGCCTTAATCTTATTTCGTCGCCGTCAAACAAGCTGGAAATTCTTTTCCCTGCAATTAGCCCTCCAGTGCCGATGCTCCAGATATAATCTCAGTCAACTCTGTGGTAATGGATGCTTGACGGGTTCTGACAATCAAGGCAACATTATGAACAATCAGTTGCCACAACGAAATAGTTAATGATTATTCAGTTTTACATTCTTCTCTTTCTATCTTCCTTTTTTGGATAGAAAATAAAGGGATGTTTAAGTTATTTTCTAAATATTTCTGCCCAACCATTATCTGCAATGACAACAGGAAGATAACAAAAGGTTCTAACACTAATGGTCTCCCATATACAAGCATCAATGGAAGATCGCTTCTGATAAATGGCCTCATGCGGGCGCACAGAGAGAGAGAGAGAGAGAGAGAGAGAAGCATCAATGGAAGATTGCTTCTGATAAATGGCCTCATGCGCGTGCGCACAGAGAGAGAGAGAGAGAGAGACCTGTTATAAGTGAGAGTGAGGCGGTCAAGCACTTCACCAGCATTTCTGCTTGAGCTATCCATGGCAGACATCCTAGCACCCATCTCACTGCAAGCGTTCTCCAATACAGCATTAAACAAGACCTGTGACAAGAGTGCATCTTGTTAATCATGGAAATGGAAGGGAAGAAATTATAATGCGTAAACCTGGAATCTACCAGCAACAATCATCAGAACTCAAGTAGAAAATGTCAAAGGCAGGGCTAGGGACAAGGCCTGTAGTCACTCCAACTCCCACATCCTGTTTAGCTACATAATTCTTACAAAATAAACCTTGCCAATGATATATTCCCCAGTAGTCGTACTACTCAGCTCTTTGCTACTTTATTCAAATGTTTTTCTTTCAGGTGACTCAGGAAAGGAGAAAATTACTTCAGAAAGTCTTTCTAATTACATAAAACTTATTACTCCAATTACAAATAACTCACAAGCAAGGAATATGTTAAAGAGGTTATCTTTCCAATGCCCAACAACAACCACATCCACCTAGTGGAGCAAAAAACAACCAGACCTAGTTGCAAATATTAACTATAATCTAAAATTGTAGTACTTACACAAGAAAACTGGAATTCTGCCAGATTCTGAAGTGTTTCACCCCTCGTCGAACCACCTTCAATCTCATAGGAGTCTAGTTCTCCAAGCTTACTCAAACCAGATTCCACCTCCTTTTCAACAACCTATGCAATGACCATCAAGTATGATATCCAGGAACAATAAAAGATAAAAACCAGACTTGAGCGAAGGTAAAGAATTCATGTCACCTCAGGTGATAGCACAGTTGACACCGTTGGTATAAATGAGACAACGGAATGAAACTTGTTGAAGACAATTTTTAGAGCATCAAACTCAACATTCTTTATGATGTCATCAGCCAGCACAGAAACCTGACAGGGAAAACCAATGCAAAGCATGAGGAAGGCCTGAAGGGGTCTGATAAATGACTTTTGGACAGAAATCTACTCCTTGAGTAGACTGCAACGATCAAAAACAAAAAGAATCTACCATCTGATTTAATGGATCCTCTGAACAACCAGGAAATTAATTGAATTTGCAAGACATATAAAAATCAGATGGATATGCAGTTTTTTCCAATCAAAAGAGAGTATCCAACAACTCAATGACGCAACAAAAGAAAAAGCACCATGCACTTTTGTTAAACTTCTTTCAGTGTTTTCTTTTTTTTCTTTTCTTTTTTCCCGGGGGCGTTTTAGTAAGAAAGCACCTACATCACTAGACAAGAAGCAGAGAGCAAGCAAAAGACAAAATTTAAAATTTAAAAGCCTGGTACCATGAATGCATACAGCTAAGCAAACTCAACTAGTACAAGCTATCTATAGAAATTCCAAAAACAAAGTAACCCAACCTGAGTATAGTTCACAGGAATTTTTGGTAACTCTGTTATGGCCAAGTGTATGTCCTTTCGTGAGTCACGGACCAATTGAACCTTTGCTTTATCTCCCACAATTACATACTTTGGTGGTTCTTTGTCAGGCCCTGCAGCATTTTAAATTTTTTAACTGGTCAAAAGCATTCTCGCTAATCTTTTAGACCCATATAAAAGATCACCATCTGCTCCTTTACACTACCTGAGTTCAACTTGTGTAAACCCTTGCTTACTTTTACAGAAGTGGAATTAATCCCACCGCACAGCCCTTTGTCCGAAGAAACAGTGACTATAACATTCTTCTTGACATCAATGCCTGTAATTCCATACCGAATAATTATACATGAGAGCATGAGAGAGAGAGAGAGAGAGAGAGATGAATTATCAAACATACTCCAGGACGCAAAAAGGCTGTCACTTTAACTTCACGAAAACATAAAATTCTTTTGCTTCATCTCCAAGCCATTCCAAATGTCACTAACGATTTTTCCATGTAAATATTTTTTTTCTTTTTAGCTCAAATGTTTCATTGCTTTAATTTTTGACTTTTCTGTGTCTGCACAAGCTCTCTCTATATTTTTTGTACTTGATTTGATTGCTTTAGGAGGGTGATTATAAATCTTTAGGCATGTAAACATAGTAGAACTCTCAGCTGCATCAAATTATTGTTTGTCCTGAAAAAAGATTGCTTTTACCAACAACTGATGCCAGCGCAACAATTTATTACTCTACAATCATTTGTTTATGAAGCTTCCTAGTTCCACAGTCTTTCATAAAACAGAAAGGAAGAGGAAGTCAAAGCCAGAGGACACAGGCCAGCAAAAAAAACAAATTATGTAAAAACTTTGGATAAGAAAAAATTTCAACTTTATACACCAACATTCCTCCCCATACTTTAATTGTTGCGAAAATCTTAGATCAAAATGATCTCAATAACCTACAACTTTATCATGCATTTTAAGTGCTTGCCACTCTTCTCTTTTACGTAGAGTCATATTGCTCAACATCAATTTACAGAGATCCCTACCCACAGTGATAACATAAGCCAAGAGCCGACAACATCGACGCATTATGATAAATTAAAAAAGCTGTCTAACTTTCCAATTTTCAATTAAAAAAGTCGTCTAACTTTGCATTTCTTGAGCAACTCATTCAGGTTAATGTCATTGATGAGCATCAAATTCAAACCAAGCACTTACCAGCAGGGTATCACTTTAAGTGGCCACCCCAATATACTTGTACCAAAGGTAGATGTAAGAAGTAATAGTTTGTAAATGAACATACTGGGGGTGTCGCCAAGAAGAGCAATGAATGGCTGCCACAGGCCACGGGAATTTTCAGCCTTAGTTTGAATTGCTCGTAGCTTTGAGGCTGCAACCATCTTCATAGCCTTAGTGATCTTCTGAATGTTCTTCACACTCTTCATCCGGTTCCTCACTGCATAGATAAAAAACACAGGTTCAGATATTTCAACTTATAAAACTGATCAATTTTCAGCTCACTCAAAGGAAACCATAACAAGAAAACACCAAAAGAAGAATTCATGAGAAATCGAGAGAAGATGACTCTTACCAATTTGAGTTGAAATAGAACGAACCCCAAAAGGAACCTCTTCCCTGCCAACCCAATACAGCTCAATAAGCTATGCAACTTAAGAAAACGCTCTATCTAATTATTGTCCACGCAATGACCATAACCAAGAGACCATCATACAGTCTTTTGTTTGCAAAGACAGATGTAGGAAGAACCATTGTAGTTTCCAGTAAAGGTACATTTAACTTAGCTGCAAGTCAATAAGGACAACTAGTCCTTTGGATTGTGATGCGTAATTCTGCCCTATATCACAGACACTATTTAACTGAAGTTGGCTGATGCAGTGTGATCAAAAGGCATTATTTCAGCATGGTCAGCTGCTAATACTAAACAGACTCAATGAAGTGTCTAATGAGCAACGCAGGAGCATCAAGCAGTAAACTTGGCTGACCAGATGAAAAACAGTGATGATGTAACTGCGCAAATAAAAGTTTTCAGAGACAAAAGAGCAGAGGAACGAATGAGAAAACAAACTTCAGTGGACTGTCAGTTTACACTGCAATGCACGTGATGATGGCTTGTTTACGAAAGTCGCACTTCAACTGTTGATCGAAATTTGGTCGCTTGGTTACAACATTCTTTAGACAAAAACGACATTTGCACAATCTTTCTCGAAATGGGCAATTGAGAAGAAACTCCGGGAAACGATATCAAAGTCGGAGATTTCGTATTCAACCAGGAAGAAACCGACACGCAGTATATACCCAGAAATGAGAATCAAAATTCCCCAATCACTTGGCACGCAATCTCCCCATATTTGGTAAAGCAAATCCCTAATAAGGACCAGGGCAAGGCTCTGCTCCACATATACCAATCAAGAACTCGAGACAAGAACCATTTCTGACGCCGGTCGCGAACCGAAATCAGGAATCCCCCGGCAGCTACCCTGCCCTAAATCATCGCAAAAAGCGACGCGAATCGAATCAATCGCTCCGAGCACTACAGGGCCGCAAAACAGCTCGTGCATGCGGATAGGAACGCGCACGCGCGAGACACCAAAAAGCTCGTGAATGCAGGTGAATAGAGATGAGGAAGAGGAAGCGGCTCTTTACTCGGGCAGCAGGGAGGGGGACCGGACGGCAGCGATCGGGCGGGGGGTGAGGAGAGGGGCGAATTGCCTCCCTTCGCGGCGGAGAGCGGCCATCGCCATCGTCGTCGATCTTCGATTCGGCGGGGGGCCGGGGGCGAGATTTGAAAACCCTAGAAGCTCGGCTCTGCTCTGCAGATAGATCCGAGTGAATGCTGAAATTTTTCTCCTCTCTTTCGCTGCTTCGGCAGTATAGCGAAGAGCTTCCGCTTCGTGCTTATGTGTCGGCTCGGCTCGGCTCGGCTGAGTCGAGAAGGGGAATGCGACGCCGTTTCAGCTTGGCACGAGCGAGTTTGTGCGGATCGACGAGAGTGAAAAATGCAGCTTTCAGAAAATGAATAATTTTAAAAAATATTAAAAATGATCTTATGTCCTTTCAAATAATTAATTAATAAAAAAATTCTAGTAACTGTTATAAATTTTCATTTGTTCATTTTTTAAACGATATATGCAATCATTTTTAGAAAAATATTCTTTAAATTATTTATTTTTTACAAAACAAATGCATCCTACATATTGAAAATATGAATTAAGTGTTAAACGGTAATGGTCTTAAGTGAAAAAATAGAATTAAAAAGTTGTTTGAAGATGATCAAAAATTGATAGCCGAATATTATTAGTCTCTTGTAATAGGTTTTATTAATATATTTAGCAAGATTATAGCTACCATAAATCATTTATGTGTTGATCAAATTAAAGGCTTGTTTGATAATTCAATTGAGTGCTGAAAAATTCCTTATTAATAAGATTAAACTTGTTTGATAACCTTAAATTGAATTGACTTAAGCCAATCCTTGATCTGGTAAGTTAAAAAGGGGTTACTTAATTTGTGTAATTAGAATCTTGCCAAATATATTGATAAATCCTACCGATTATAGTCTTTTTTCTACGTTTTATAGGAGGTTAATAATAATTGGTTATCAATTTTTATTATCCTCTAATGATTTTTTTTATTCTAGTTTCAGCACATAAGATTATCAACATTTAAAATTCAATACTTAAATTTTAGCACTTAATTTTCTGATTTTTCCAAGTAGACCGAAGAAACCCCTCACTTTGTTTACCAAATTAAGTGGATATTGGACTTAAATTATTAATTTAAGTCAATTCTATTTAAAATTATCAAATAAGTACAATCTCATTAAGTGCAGAATTTTTAGTTTTCCACACTCAATTATCAAAAGGGCCTAATTCATTTTAAATCAGTTTACAATTTGATTATACCGAGTCAACTCCTAATTTGATTCTTTGATCCTTTCTAGTTCTTCGAAAAACAAGTTGTACTTTCAAGACTCGCTTGTTTGCGGTAAACTTACCACAGGTACATTATTTTCTTATTTTAGGGTGTTTGGATCACTATTGGAAAATCTACAATAATTGTTTTTTTTCTCATTTTCTCATCAATATACCTCGAATTCAATCATATTAAGATGGAGCCATAGTAGTATTTATGAGTGATTGGTTCTCGATCTAGTCCGATTTCCATCTTGGAATTGGGAACCTTCCCAAATTCTAGGATTGTGGACCAAACCGATCGATCCTAAGACAAGAAATTGAATCGATCAACTAGTTCAGTCCGATCTAGTGGAACCGTAATTTTGCTTTTTTGATAAAAAATTAATTAATATTGTAATACATTCTAAAAAATAACCCACTTCTTTTATGCACTAATTTATCCATATGAAAGCAAGAGTTTTCTTAAGACTCAAGAGAATTTTTTTGTCTTTTTTCGAATTCTTAAGAAATTTAAAAATATATATTTTATATATGTGAAAAAGTACCAATTCGGTTTGGTTAGTTCATTTCCCAACTTGGAATCGGGAATCAAACGGATCGACCATCGGTTCCAAGAATGGGAACCGCCCAAAATCGGCTGGTCCAGTCCGGTTCGGTCTGGGTGGTTCCCGAATTAGATGGTTTTCATTAGACACCTCTAGCAATATGCTCTTTGTGCTCTCCAAATCTTGAGAAAGACTTTTGCTATGCAATCGCCATAAATTAAATGATTCGGTGTTACCAAAGTTAGTCGAAATAGGGAAGCTAAAAACCACATTAATTTTTTTTTTATATGGCTGTTTAAATAAAAGACAAGAATGGTAATTTTACATTCGTTAGTCGGATAATTTGCCTCGATCAATTGTGTATAAACCTTCGACCCCCGAAAAGGAAAATGGCGGGGTCCAGGGACTGCAACGGCACGTCGTTCTCGCTGAAACGGGAAAAACGCCCTCAGCGTTTAAAGCTTCGACCCTCGAAAAGGAAAATGGCGGCAAAAGCTCGAACCCACGAGAACCCTATAGGCCGCGGCGTTGCTCTGGCGACTCCGATGGCGGATCACGGCCCGAGCCCGGACGGAAAGCGACGTGCGCCTCCGCATTCGGCCGCAGACGATCACCGCCGGTTCTTTGGTGAGCCATCTCCGATCGTTTTGACTCCCTTGCGTGCTCGCTTTCCTGGGAAACGGAAGATCATCGCCTGCAAGACGTTTCGTGCCTCTTGGGTTTGGTCTAGATGAACTGAAGAAGGCTTTGATTTCGTTACGTGGTAATCTGCCAAGTGGGGCGTGCGTGCTGTCGTGAAATTCTGGTGGCGGATCGCAAGTTGATGGGATGTTCTGTTTAGATTCGTCGATGGGCGAAAGCCGAGCTGAAATTATTTATTATTACTTGTCCTCTCAATGCCGAGTTCATCCATGCGGATCGTAGTTTATCCACTGTTGGAAGCATGAGAATTGATTAGTTCATATGTGAATTAATTCAGCAGGACCCATATCTGGATAATTGATCATCGATTTCCATGGTCTCTCTTGGGAAAAAGTTTTAAGGCCTCTGTTAGTTATCTGCATATTCTGTGAGCTGATGGATATTCTGAAGTTTGGTTTTCATTTTTGGGCACAGTATGGAGGGAGTTCTTGTGGGGTGCTGTTGCTGGGGCTTTTGGCGAAGGAATGATGCACCCGGTTGATACAGTCAAGACGCGGATTCAAAGTCAGGCAATTATTGGCGGGAGTCAGGTACGAACACAAACTATCGTGTCAGGTTCGTAGCATGTGTTATTTAATGCTGCGGTGCCGCCTAAAACCAGTGTTGGTTGAAAAGGAAGTGTCCCTGAGTTGTTCTCGAGTGTCTCATTTGGCTTTCCCTGCTTCGCTTGCCAATCAATGATTTGTACTTCATGGATATGTGTGGATGCAATTTTTATCAGAATCAAAAGAGGGCACTCCAGATGGTCCGTTCAGTGTGGGCCTCAGACGGATTGAGGGGTACAACTTTCTTGTTGTGTTTTTTAGTACCTTGAGGTACTCTTGGCGAATTGCTCATGGTGTGTGCTTATATTCACTGCAGGGTTTTATAGAGGTATAGTGCCTGGAGTAACTGGATCTATTGCGACTGGAGCAACGTATTTTGGTTTCATAGAATCCGCCAAGAAGTGGATTGAAGAATCAAATCCTGATCTTGGGGGGCACTGGTCTCATTTTTTCGCTGGAGCACTTGGTATACTATGCTGGACTCCTAAAACCTTTCTGCTTAACCAAGCAATGTGCATCTCTTATTTGATTTCTCCCCTTTGGATGTAAATATTGCAAACAATGCATGATGTGAAACCTCTGGGTTTCAATTGGTTTGATCAATGGCTGTCATACCTCTGAGGGCTCGAAACTCCTATCAAACTCTTTGCATTTCAGGAGATACGCTGGGTTCTTTTGTATACGTTCCATGTGAAGTCATGAAGCAGCGTATGCAGGTCCAAGGCACCCAATTGTCATGGAGATCAGTGGTCCAGAAAGAAAGAGTTACCCCAAAATCTAGCGTCCCTATGTATGGCTATTATAATGGAATGTTTCAGGCTGGCTCTTCAATATGGAAGGAGCAGGGATTGAGGGGACTTTATGCAGGGTAACTATTACAGTCAATTTTCCTAGGTTCTTATGGACGATATACATTTATTAGATTTCGTCTGTAGAAACCATCAACAGTATGCATCAAATGCATACGTGCGTGTGCAGACAATTAGAGGAGAGAGATCACCCCCTCTTCTTTTGGTTAAAAACAATTCAATGCTGAGAACTGGTTATAAGTGAATTCTCAAAATTATCAGGTCTTTTTCTGTATTTACTCGTCATTTTTAGCCATTGCAATACCGAGAATCACCCCCTTTTCTATTCTTTTGTAGATTCTGGTCCACACTTGTTAGGGATGTTCCATTAGCTGGTCTTTTGGTAAGTTAATAGACCAAATTATGTCTCTTTCCAATTGCCTAATCTACTTTTATCCATGCTATCTTCCCTTCATATACACTTTTGTGCTCCCACTACTGCACATGAAGATAACTAAGCACCCTGAATTTTTTTGGTGTGTCATCCAGTTACTAGTTTACATCTTTGCAGATCATGTCTTATGAAGCACTTAAAGACATGATGGAGTATAGCAAGCAGATTTTGGTATCAGAATCAACTCTCCATCTTAGCAGTACTGTGGAAGGACTTGCATTAGGTGGATTAGCTGGTGGTAGGTCCATGCTCATGCATTGTTGTCTTTTATTAGATTTGTATAATTACTGTGATCTTTGTGCATCATAAGATTGATTTAAGGCTCTTTAATACTTTCAGGTTTTAGTGCTTATCTTACTACTCCTTTGGATGTCATCAAGACGAGGTTGCAAGTGCAAGGATCAGCAACAAGGTAATCTGTTGGTATTTCATTTAGAGATGCGTGGCATTCATACTGGTGCAAAGACTGTAATTGTAGGTGTTTCATCACTCTCTTAAAGCTTTCTAGACTCTGCCTCTGCCCCATCCTGTCTGTTCTGTCTCTCCTACGCACCACTTAACACTATTTTTGGGGCTTCTCAATTAGTTGAATGTTCTTGCTTGAGTGCACTGATCATCCGTGTAGCTTCTGATCTGTACCACACAGCTAGCTGTGTTATATCTTTGGAGTTTCCATTATGTGACATCCATCGATCTCCAGGTCCGAAGTGTTATTCAATGGTGTTACTAGTTAATATTGTTTGGTGTCGATTGCCATCTGGTTATAAGAGGGGTGGCAATTTCATGCAATGTGTTAGGAAGAATGACAAGGCATATTGCCAGCAAAATAGAGCTTGCAAATATTTCATTGTCATGGTGATAAAAAGGGTCGTTCCAATAATTCCATTGCACAGTCAAGAGATTCATTTTCAGTCATCCTGTACGCTAGGTCATACATATGTTCTGGAGGGATAAATTGTCCTCCATGATTTTCTTTAAATCAAGTGAACTGAGAATCACGATGGAGAGTGGAGTTCTAATAGCTTCTGGTCTCAGGTACAATGGCTGGTTCGATGCAATCCGTAGCATATGGCGGGCAGAAGGTGCGAAGGGAATGTTCCGAGGGAGTGTGCCGAGGGTTACATGGTACATTCCGGCCTCTGCACTCTCATTTATGGCTGTTGAATTTCTGAGAGACCATTTTAACGAGGAACTGGACAAGAACAATGAACAAGATGTTTCCACTCTGTCGATGGACAAAACTGGGTCGTTCACGGAGGTGGCTTAGAGACCAAGAATCTTCGATCTTCCATGCTGGTTTCATGGTGGAGATGGGGGCATTGTATTTACGTATACTACCATTCTTCAAGGTCCACAGAATCGAACGTCATCGTGGAAATAGAGCTGGAAAAACTGAAAGGCCGACGCGCTCACTCTTTACTTAAGCAGACAATACCAGGAAGTTTTTTTCACTAAAGTGGCTAAAATTTCTTTAAAAGTGAAGTGATAATACATTTCTGTATTTGTGAACCTTCCGCTTTTAAATCCATAAATATGCCTCTTGTCTTCAATTTCTTCTAAGAGAATGTCTGCCCGATATTTGTCATTGGCATGGGGTATTCTTTTGCCATTTGAAGGCAAATCTTGGAGTTTCTCTTTAAGAGCCTCAATTGCAATGATATAATATTTTTCAGGGAGGAGGGTTTTTCTTGAGAATTTTCTGAAATGGATGTATGAGTTTTGAATTTTGGGTACAAAATCTCTTAAGTAATTGATAATACCTAGAAATTGTTAAGTCCCTCAACTTTTCATTGTCAAATTAATCGTTCAATATAATTCGCAAGTGTTCATAATTATAGTATTGTTGAATTCCATTTCCTAAATAAACAAAAAAAATGCTATCTTTTTATTCCATTTTTACCTTTTTTGGTTTTTATAAATATTATTATAGTTCTATTTAAGTATAGGGACAATATTATCAAAAACCTCAAATTTTATCTGTTGTGACGCATTTATCTTAAACTTTTTTTTTGTAAAACCAGAAATCCCAAACTTTGCCCCGTGTGATACATTTACTCTAAATTTTTTCTGTGACACCAAAAGTCCCCAACTTTGCCAACTATGACACATTTACCCCAAACTCGAAGGTCATTTTCGTCTTTTTCTTTTCTTTTTATGTTTTTTCCTTTTGCTCCTCCAGCGGAGGGAAGCCGCCGGAGTTGGCCTTTCTCAGGTATCGAACAATCAATTCATAACTAATATGGACAAAGTGAATCCGACTATTTATTTAAACAACAAATTGCTATGGTCCTCGTGCATGCTTATGCAATGTGATTTCTGTCTAGTGCTCTAGGCCATGTTCCTCGGCACTGTCCATTGCACTCAGCCGACATGTGCCTTTGAAGGAATAAGTCCCCTACTGCAAGTTGGCAATCGAGTAACGAGCATACATTGCTAGACGCGAGAACACTGACATCTTGTCCCGAGTACGGATTGATAATGCATGGCTCATTCATGCCTGAGGCGTCTCATCTTACGGAATGGGCTCAGATTCATCAATTTCCAAGGAGCCCGATCACCGATTCATCCTCTACGGCTGCTCGGATCAGCAAATCTCATTGGGCTTAGAAATGGGCTTTGGAGAGGAGGCTTTAAGCAGTGGCCATTGTCCAGCTATTCCAGCCCAGCCCACATTAGCTGCCGTTTCCTATCCAAAGACGGGAAAACGACAGTGCGCGCCTCTCGCGTTTACCATCCCGGGGTCTAGCGACTGCAACTACACGTCGTTTTCGCTGGAAACCGTACAACGGCCTCGGCTCAAACCGCCGCGTTAAAAGCTTAAACCCCCCCCGGGAAATGGCGGACGAAGCTTAAACCCTAAAGTTGCAGAGAGCTCCGGCGACTTCAATGGCGGATCGGAGCTCGAGCACGGACGGAAGGCGACGCGCGGCGCCGCATTCGGCCGCTGCGAATCACCACCAGTTCTTCGGTGAGCCGTTTTGCGATCGTCAACTCCCTGCGCGCTTGCTTTCTGGAGAAGAAAAATGGTTGCTGTGCGAGATGTTTTCGTACCTCGTAGTTCGGTCTAGATGAGCTAAGGCTTCGATTTCGTTACATCGTACTCTGCTGGAAGACGCGTAACTGTCGTGAAATTCTCGCGGCAGCTTGCGAGTCAATGGGATGGGGATGGTCTGTTTGGTGTCGTTGATCAGCATGAGCTGAGCTGCAAATGTGTACTATTACTTTTGCTCCTGAAACACGAGTGGAGTGAGACGGGTTAGGTTTGTTTAGTTCGTGAAGTAGCGCATGAGCTGGAACGGTTCTCTTCGTGTTGATTTCCCACTGTCTTAACCAGGTGTTGTCGTGATCGAATCATCCATGCGGATCGTAGTTTATCTACTGTTGGAAGCATAGAAATCCAAGTAGTTGTACATAAATCAGTTTCTATGGTCTCTGTTTGGGAAAAGTTATTGAGGCCTCTATTAGTTCTCTGCATGCTTCTTCTGCGAAGTTAGGAATTTTTTGAATATTGATTTTTATTTTTGGGCACAGTATGGAGGGAGTTCTTGTGGGGTGCTGTTGCTGGGGCTTTTGGCGAAGGAATGATGCACCCGGTTGATACCGTCAAGACCCGAATTCAAAGTCAGGCGATTCTCGGTGGGAGTCAGGTACAAACACAAACTATCGTGTCGTGTCTGTAGCATTTATTAATCAACGCTGCAGCAGTGCCTAAAACCAGTGCAGCATGGTTGATAAAGAAGTGTCCCTGAGTTGTTCTTGAGTGTCTCCCTTGGCTCTCCCTGCTTTGCTTGCCAATCAATAATTTGTTCTGCATGCATACATGTGGATGCAATTTTTATCAGAATCAAAAGAATGTGCTCCAGATGGTCCGTACAGTGTGGGCCTCGGACGGATTGAGGGGTACAACTTTCCTGTCGTGTTTTTATAGAACCTTTGATCATGCACTCTCGGTGGACTGCTAATGGTGTGTACTTTTAATTCATTGTAGGGTTTTATAGAGGTATAGCGCCTGGAGTAACCGGATCTCTTGCTACTGGAGCAACGTATTTTGGTTTCATAGAATCCACCAAGAAGTGGATAGAAGAATCAAATCCTGAGCTTGGGGGGCACTGGTCTCATTTTATTGCTGGAGCACTTGGTATACTATGCTGGACTCCTATAACCTTTCTGCTTGACCAAGCAATGTTTATCTCTCATTCAATTTCTTCGCTTTGGATGTAAATGTCTTATATGTATGATTTCCAATGTACGCAACCAATGCATGATGCATGAAAATTAGGTGGAACCTCCTGGATTTCAATTGGTTGAATCACTGACTGTCATACCTCTGAGCGCTCAAAACTCCAGTTGAACTCGTTGCATTTCAGGAGATACCCTGGGTTCTTTTGTGTATGTTCCATGTGAAGTCATGAAGCAGCGTATGCAGGTCCAAGGTACCAAATCGTCATGGAGATCAGTGGTCCAGAAAGATAGAGTCACCTTGAAATCTAATGCCCCTACGTATGGCTATTATAATGGAATGTTTCAGGCTGGCTTTTCGATATGGAAGGAGCAGGGATTGAGGGGACTTTATGCAGGGTAACTATTACAGTCAAACTTCCTAGGTTCTTATGGACGGTACACGTTTATTAGATTTCATCTGTAGAAACCATCAACATTATGCATCAAACGCAGACATGCATGTGCGGACAATTAAATGAGTGTCAGAGAGAGAGAGAGAGAGAGAGAGAGAGAGAGAGAGAGAGAGAGAGAGAAATAGCTCACCCTCTTCTTTTGGTAAAAACATTTCAAAGCTGAGAATTGGTTATAAATAAGATGTTCAAAATTATCAGGTCTTTTTCTGTACTTCCTCGTCATTTCTAGCCATTGCAATACCGAGAATCACCCCCTTTTCTATGCTTTTGTAGATACTGGTCCACACTTGCTAGGGATGTTCCATTTGCTGGTCTCATGGTAAGTTAATAAAATAAATCATGTCTCTTTTGAATTGCACAATCCTCTTTTATCCATGCTATCTTCCTTTCATATTTGCTTTTGTGCTCCCACTAATACTTATGAACATAATTAAGCACACTGATTTTTTTTTTTTTTTTTGGTGTGTCATCCATTTACTAATTTACATCTTTGCAGGTCATGTTTTATGAAGCGCTTAAAGACATGATGGAGTACAGCAGGCAGGTGTGGGTATCAGAATCAAATTTCCATCTTAGTAGTTCGGTGGAAGGACTTATATTGGGTGGATTAGCTGGTGGTACGTCCAAGCTCGTGCACTTTAGCATGCTATCAGATTTTTATTATTACCATTATCTTTGTGCACCATAGGATCAATTTAAGGCTCTTTAATACATTCAGGTTTTAGTGCTTATCTTACTACTCCTTTGGATGTCATCAAGACGAGGTTGCAAGTGCAAGGATCAGCGACAAGGTAACCTGTTTATATTATGTTTAGAGGCGCATGGCTTTTGTATTGATGCCAAGGACATATTGTCGATGTTTCATCACTCTCTCAAAGCTTTCAAGACTCTGCCTCTGCCTTGTCCTGTATGTCCTGTCTCTCTTACACACCTTTTAGCACTATTGTTAGGGCTTCTGAATTAGTTTGCTTGAGTGCATAGATCATCCGTTCTACAAGTCTTCTGATCTGTTCCACATAGCTAGTTGTGTTAAATCTTTGGAGTTTCCATTACGTGACTTCTTTCCATCTCCATAGTCTGTAGTGTTATTCAATGGTGTTACTAGTTAATATTGCTTGGTGTCAATTGCCCTGGTTATAAGAGGGGGTGGCAATTTCATGCAATGTTTTAGGAAGTTTGCATGAGGCATATTGCCAGAAAATTAAGCTTGCAAATATTTCATTGTGACAAAAAGGGTTGATCCAGTAATTCCATTGCATAGTTAAGAGCTTCATCTTTGTCATCCTGTAGAGTAGGTTATACATATGTTCTGGAGGGATAAATCATCCTCCATGGTTTTCCTTAAATAAAGTGAACTGAGAATCATGGTGGAAGAGAAGTTCTAATAGCTTCTTGTCTCAGGTACAATGGCTGGTTTGATGCAATTCATAGCATATGGCGGGTAGAAGGTGCAAAAGGAATGTTCCGAGGGAGCGTGCCAAGGATTACATGGTACATTCCAGCCTCCGCACTCACATTTATGGCTGTCGAATTTCTGAGAGACCATTTTAATGAAGAACTGGACAAGAATAACACCCAAGAAGCTTCCCCTCTGTCAATAAACAAAACTGGGTCTTTAACAGAAGTGGCTTAGTGACCATGAATCTTCAATCTTCCGTACCCGATTTTATGGTGGAGATGGGCCATTGTATTTTACCATATTCTGCCATTTTTTAAGATCCACGAGGTCAAACCTTATCGTGGAGATAGACCTGGATAAACGGAAAGACCAACGCCCTCATGCTCTCGCTCGCCTTTGGTGGAAGACCGAGTTTCTGAGTGTCACGGGAGACCTCAAAGAGGCAGAAAAACAGTGAAGGGGAAATTTTTTCGGACTGACAGGAAGCCAAATATCTCATAGGGATGTCATGAAACCATCGGAATCTCTTTACTGGAAGTTTCATTTGTAAAAGTCTCTTCCCTGTAAGAAAAATCATCCGAGTTGATGAGCAGATTGGACATATACTTGAACAAGTACGATGTACAGAGGCTAGAAATTTACTCTCGCAGTCCCCCGGTGCCATTGCGGATTGGCTTGCTTTGGACCGGAACTACTTCAATTTTGGCACGACGCCATTTGGCGCAAGACCACATTTGGATAAAGGATGAAAAGGAAAATGAAATGGAAGAAACACCCCTTTTTGGACAAGAACTCGCTATATTTTGCGACAAACCTTGTACGTTGAAATCTTCAAAGCTTCTCCTTTTACTTTTGAAAAGAACAGCATTTAGGAGAAAATTATGTGACTATGAAAAGGAAATATGATCCTTTTGGCGTCCGGTAGGCAGTGCGTAATTTGTTTTTCAATGAGAAGAAGCAGTGAAGAAGAGAGAAAAGAAGCACCAAGTGATGTCTGGTTAGTCGAGGATTAAATGACGGTGTGGTTAGCTGAAGACAAAATGAACCCCGGGCCGAGAGAAATGACACTAATGACCTTTAAACTTTGATCATATATGCAATGGCGTAACTCTTAATTCATTCAATTTGTTCCTTGGACTACTATTTTAATAATATTGAACATTAACCCTAAATTTTAAATTTATTCAGTCTAGTCCCTCAACCTTCCAACAAATTCAAATAAGTCCTATTCAAAGGTTTTCAAAATTATACCATAACCATAGTTTAGAATGTCTTTTTGTTTTCGATCATTTTCCTAATGTAACATAACTATGATATCTTTTTATCCACTTTTTACCTTTTGATTGTATTACATGGTTCTATTTAGCTATATTTTAGCTTATAATCTCCATATTGTTTTGCATTAATATTTTTGCTATTTTATATCTAAATGCTTTTATATGTATATCTAGAGATAATATCAATTTATTTGTACATATTTGTACTTTTATTAATCTAAATCTCGTTCCTTATTATTTATAAAACATAAAACCCAAAATGATTGAAAATTTTTATCAATCTAAAAAAACTAGGAATGAGATTGAAATTGTTGAAAATTTTATCTATCTCAAAGATAAAAACTAAGATTTAGATTAAGATAAATATGCCTATATGAAGATAAATTAATATCATTTCTAGACTACTTATAAACGTTTTAGACTAAAAATAGTAGGACTATCAATCCAACAAAATTCTAAATGAATTTCTATTACAATTACAATAATCACATGCTAAAACTTACTTGAATGAATCTATCGCAATATTTAGATACACCATAAAAGAAAAAAGAAAGAGGTAGTAAAAGCATGGCATAATTTTTTTTTATTGACTTAGGAAAATGATCGAGACGAAAAAAAATTGCAAAATTCGAGAAAATAATGTAATCACAAAAACTCGTGAATATTACAGAGGACTAATCTGACTTTTGTCATGGAAAGCTGGGGAATTAAATTGAATAAATTGAAAGTCGGGGACTGCATTGAAAATTCAAAAAGTATTAATAGGTCTGAATTTTCCACCTGCAATTTGAAGCTCTTCCTCCCGTGGGGGCTAAGCAAATTCCCGGTTGAATCCTTCTGCAGAGCTTCGCTGATTCTCCCTGCATAAACCCTAGTCCGAAGAAATCGACCAGATCGTCGAGTCGAAGTACTGTCCCCGGAGAATTTCCGACGAGCGGCGGCGCGGCGGCGGCGACGATGGCGTCGGAGAAGCGGTGCCACTACGAGGTGCTCGGCCTATCGCGCGACTGCACCGCCGAGGAAATCCGCGCCGCCTACAAGAAGCTCGCCCTCCAGCGCCACCCGGACAAGCTCGTCCAGTCCGGCCTGTCCCCAGAGGAAGCCACCGCCCAGTTCCAGGAGCTCGCGCACGCCTACGAGGTCCTCTCCGACCCCAAGGAGCGCGCCTGGTACGATTCCCACCGCTCGCAGATCTTGTTCTCCGACCGCAGCAGCTCGGCGTCGAGCTCGCCGGTCCCGGACCTGTTCTCGTATTTCTCGAACACCGTGTTCTCGGGGTACTCCGATTCGGGGAAGGGGTTTTACAAGGTGTACGCGGATGTGTTCGATAAGATTTACGCGAACGAGATCAGTTTCGCGAGGAAGATGGGGTTGGGACTCGATTCGGTGAGGGAGGCGCCGCTTATGGGCAATCTGGAGAACCCGTACGCGCAGGTGACGGCGTTTTATAATTACTGGCTAGGTTTTTGCACGGTGATGGATTTCATGTGGGTGGACATGTATGATGCCGCGGCGGGCGTGAACAGGAAGTCGAGGAGAGTGATGGAGGAGGAGAACAAGAAGCTCAGGAAGAAGGCGAAGAGGGAATTTAACGAGACAGTGAGAGGGCTGGCGGAGTTTGTGAAGAAGAGGGATAAGAGAGTGGTTGATATGATGGTGAAGAGGAGTATGGAGAACGAGAAGAGGAGGGCAGAGGAGAGGGAGCGGAAGAAGCAGTTGGAGAGGGAGAGGATGGAGAGGGCAAAGGCATATGCGGAGCCAGAGTGGGCAAGGGTTGAGGAGGAAGAAGGCGAAGAAGGAGGGTCTTCAGGGGAAGAGGAAGATGAAGAGAGGAAGGAGGAGAAAGAGCTTTATTGTGTGGCGTGTGGGAAGAAGTTTAAGAGCGAGAAGCAGTGGGAGAATCATGAGAAGTCGAAAAAGCATAAGGAGAAGGTGGCTGCATTGAAGGAAAAATTTGTTGAGGAGGATGAGGAGGAGGATGAGAACGAGGATGCTGAGGTGACAGGAGTTGAGGAAGATGGGGTGGAGGAGGTAGGAGAGAGGATGAGGGATGATTTGGGAATTAAGGAGGAAGAGAAGGAACAGATTGAGGACGGGGGTGACATGAGTGAGGAAGAGAGGTTCTTCAATGTTGGTGAAAGCAACAAGGAAGAAGGGACTAGGGAGATGGAAGGACCTTCTCACAAAGATGATGATGATGGCAGTGATAAACTCGATGAAATGAGTGTTCTTGAGGCAATGTTGTCCGGGCGCAAGAATAGAAGGAAAATGGCTGCAATGCAGGAACTTAGAGCATCTTCCAAAGTCGATGAGCAAAATGGTGAAGAATTCATGGAGTATGATAACAGGAAAAGCACCAGAAGGAATCGTGGGGCTAAGAAAGAGAGGTTCAGAAAGAACAATGGAGAAGATGCTGATATCGGTAATAGCAAAGCTAATGATCAGAGCGATAGAACAAATGGAGATGATGGTACAGCTGTGGATGGCTCGGTTTGCGAGTTTCCTCAGAAAGATGAAATCGAAGCTATAGGAGGCAATGAAGTGAAGAAAAGTCAAACTCTAAACCAATCTTCTGACAGAAAGAGGACGGGAAAGAAAGATCTAATCACTAAATCAAATAATGCACCTAAAGGGAGGAAAGCCAAGGTGATCGAACATGTTGTCATTTTGCTCGATACTCTTTCATTTTAGTTACACGTCATTTCATATCAGCATATCTTTTCTCATGCTCTGGCTTTTGAATGTTACCATAATTCATTGCTGTCGAGGGAAGTCACTTTTAAAGAGTCATTGATATTTACTTTTGGTCTTTCCTATGTAAGGGACTATTTGTTCCAAATTTTGTTGGTCTTGACGCAGTTGGAAGTTTTGTGAGTTATAGACCAGTGTTGTTCTGGTGCCTTGACCTTCAGTCTTGCCTTTCCTGTCTCTATATGCTTGCATTACTCCATGAGTTAGATGTCCATAATCTCGGTTTAGAGCTTGCTCTAATTTTGCCTAATGCTGGATATACATGTTGATGCAGGCATCAGAGAAGAATGCTGACAACTCTTGTGAGACCTGTGGACAGGAATTCGAGTCCAAGTAATAAAATTATTCGGTCATTAGTTCTGCGCTGTTCCTAGTCCTTGCTATTCTTCCTTGTATTGATTTTCTCGTTGTGTTACAATAACCAGGAACAAATTGCATAAGCACTTGGGAGAGACGGGCCACGCCTTGCTGAAATACCGAAGATGAAATACCCAATTCAGTTTTGCTTCATCGAACCGTTCCCTAAGTTAGGGACAATGCTTTTACAGGCCCTGCATTTTGTTGCTCATTCTTTTGTTCTTTATACAGTTTCAATTGAAGAGGGCAGAAAGCATTTGAAGTAGGCACGAGAACCTATTTCATTGCTGATTCAAGGCTTAACATCATCTCATGTGCGTGCGGGGCTTGCTAATTGAAGTCCACGTCCTAAATTATCAAATGCTCCGAAGGAGCAAATGTATTTCATTTGTTAGTGTCTGAAAATACATTTTTGGTCAGTGTCCTGGTCTTTTTGACTGTAACTGTGACAATACTACGGTCCTTTCTGTACGGTTAAATGAGAGCTATATACATCGTGTTTATGGTTGATACCAATCTAATCTCATAAATGTAGTTTGCCGCTTTGTCGTTATGTTCTCACCACTTCCGTGAGGTGTAACGCCTTCAATCCAGGGTGGCCGTTGCTTAGTGTCCCAACTTGGACGATTGGTGAGGAAACATGGCAACTATATAATTCAGTCGCTGACGGGGCACCGGATAAACAGCCCATGAATGATGCGCCTCCACTGAATGAGGTGATGATCAGTTTTACAAATGGTCATTTCTTAGCATGTGAAATCAGCTACACAATACCTAGAGTCATACAACAGCCGAGAGATGTTCGTGAATTTCTAGAGCTCTTGGAATATTGTTCTTGATCTGCACGGACCATAGAGAAAGAGTTGCTAAACCTCGGGCATGTCTTGATTAAAATGTTGGGCCTCACAGCAATGTCGAGCCAAGAGCCTGAGGCAGAACCTCACCCTCAGTGAAGATATTTCCATCTTTAAAGCCTTCCCTAGTCAGGCCTGAACTCAGGGAGCTCTACAAGCTGTTTTCTTTTCAGTCCTTCAGCATAGCATTGCAATGCACAATCGCAGATGTAACAAGGAAGTCACTCCAGGCAATACGCGATGTGGGAGCATGAAATTCCACCCAATAACACTTCAAATTTCAGCACGCATTTCATATTCATGAATGTGATAAGTAATCATAGTATTTGTGCAGGTAAAGAAAGGCAATAATCTTTCTGATGCAGAAGCAAGGGGAAAGCAAAACAGAATGACAACAGTGTACAATCATGGGATTTTTCTGTCTCTTGCTACTAGCTAGCCTAATGTGGGTTTCAGCCATTCTCTTTCCCAATACAAGTAGTTTCACACTCCAAAGATCCTCAATACCTGGACAATCTTATGACTGCCCCAAACGTTCCCCAAATATCAGTTATGCGACAAGACTGGGAAGATAACTAGCAAGATATTACATGGGACAGGGCTGGGGGGTCAATACACTGAGGCAGAGGTGGAGACATCCTTTCTAACAACTCTTGGGTGACCAATACAATCCATCATAAATGGAGCAATGGAAACCCATGCTTTGCTCTCCACCGAGTTGAATCATACACTGCTTTCTCAAGATGCAGTCGAAGCCAAAGATGACATGATGTCAATGCAAAAGTAGCATGCCACGGTGCCACCCGCTAGCAATTAACAAGAGGGCCTCAGCTCAATTTTTATGCACAACACTTAGAGACTTGTCGGCGACAAAACTGACTCTAACAAACATCTCATGATGTGAAATGACTGACAAAACTTTCTTTTCACCTGCACAATAATATGAATCAAGCCAGGTACTTGTCAAACTCCTGAGCAGCTCAATCCACAATTTTCCTCCTTTAGGAATAAGCCAGCTTCTATGTGTCTGCTGAGTATAAACAACATTGGTCGAAGCATTAACAATATCACTTAAAACTCGAATAACCGTTCGTGTCAATCTATTCACATGCATCCACATTGTTCATTACACTGCAAATTCTTTTTCTTTGTGAAGAGTCTCCTCCAAATTTTCAATTACCCTCGATCCTAGAGTTAGAACGTCTCTTTGTTCTATTGTCTCCTTTTCCTCTTCTATTAGATTCCTTCTGGTGCATCCTAATTCCTTCTCTGACCCAATTTATAACTAACCATAACTAGAGTTTCCACAACTTATTCACTAAAAAGTGAACATGCCGATTAGACTAGTTGCAGACAGATAACCACATTACTCTCCAACTTTCTAAATTCTTGGCACTCTTGAATGTCTTAACTATGTTTTAACGCAAGACGGTGATCTGATCACATTAACTGATCACATGACATAACCTCAACAGTCCTTTCATCAGTGTTGCAGGTGATCAGAATATAGAACCTATCGTAATGAACATAAGTATATTAAAGAGCCTCTGAGAAAGGAAAAAAAAGAAAAAAGATAAGCATTTAGAAATACGGCTGAAACTTTCAACTAAGGGTCAATGACAGTGACATCACAGGTGACCAAAACAGTATGCACAGTTAGCCTGGTACAGAGAAAACTATCCACAAACCACTCACTGCAAGTCTATGAGAAGCATCTGAGCAACGAGTAGAATTCTGAATTTAGTTATCGAAACCTTTTTGTCATCTTTCAGCTAAATTTGTAAAGACTCCAAAGAATGTCCAATAATCTACTGGTCATATGGTGAAGAAATTAGCAATTCCTTGAACAGAGACTAATTAATAATTCTCAGCTACTTGTCTTTAATGATATCGCAGGTATAATGTCTTCAGTTTCCATTTGAAGTGTCAATTCTTTAAGAACACCATAAACATCCTCCATGCCCAACTGCAAGGCCCTCCCCGACGAAAACATATAGAACTTATTACTCAACTCAATCCAACTCTGGCCTGGGACTTTCTTCAAACCTTTCTCCTGGGCAGAAATCCGCAGTCTTGCAGAATCATCCCACCGGCCATTTGCAGCGTAAATGTTAGAGAGAAGCATATAGCTTCCCGAAGTATCAAAATTCTGACTGAAAACGTGTGAGGCTGTTGCCTCCGCAAAATCTGTGTCTCTATACATCCTACAAGCATTAAGAAGAGCTCCCCAAACACAAACATTTGGTGTCAATGGCATGGCTTTTACTATCTCTGTAGCTTCCTGCAAGGAGCCAGATCGGCTCAACATATCAACTAGACATGCGTAGTGTTCCATCCGTGGCTCAATTCCAAACTCTTCAGTCATTCGATCATAAAGCTTACGACCCTCAACAACAAGCCCTGCATGACTACAAGCAGAAAGAACAGCAACAAAAGTGACCTCATCTGGCTCAATTCCAGTTTCGACCATTCCATCAAAATAACTCACTGCATCTTTTCCTAAACCGTGCATTCCACACCCTGCAATCATTGAGTTCCAAGAGATTAAGTCCTTCACAACAAGTTTCTTGAACACCTGGCTCCCCTCATTAAGGCATCCACATCTCATGTACATTGAGATCAAGCTGTTTGCCACCAGGAGGTTATGACTCATCAAAGCCCGAATTACATGGCCGTGGACTTCCCGACCAAGGTTGAGTGCTGACAACTCTGCACAAACTGATAAGACACTAGAGACTGTTATGGCATTGCCTGCGATTTTGGCAAGCTGCATTTGTCTATAGAGTTCCAAAGATTCTCTTCCTCTCCCCGCAGAAGCAAATGCATCGATGATGGCGCTCCAGCTTATTACATTGGGCCTTGTCAATGAACAACCATCGGATTTCTGGAGCTGGGCGAATAATTCAAAGGCCTCGTCGCATAATCCAGACTCTGCATATGATGTAATTAGTGCATTCCAACTGACTATGTTCTTAGATTCCATTTCAAAGAACAGTTGCCTAGCATCTTTTAATTGTCTTTGCTTCCCATATGCACGTACTAATGAATTCTTCACAATCAAATAAGCTTCAAAACCATCTTTTATAACAAGTCCATGAATTGCTTTAACCATATGCAGTGCAACCATATTAGAACAAACAGATAAAACCACAGCTAGTACTTCAGCACTGGGACCAATTCCTCTCATTCTCATCGAACCAAATAACTCCACAGTTTCAACATGGCGGCTGCTTCTGGCATGACTCGACAATAATGATGTCCATGTGACCACATTTGGCTCCACACCTTCAGATTCCATGCGCAGAAACATCTCAAGAGCCCCATCACAGTCGAATTTCAATGCAAAGCCCGAGATCATCGTGTTCCATGAAATACAGCTCCTAGTACGCATTCTATCAAACAGCTGAAGCGCAATGCCCATTTGACCAAGCTTTGCATACATACCCATCAATCCATTCACCACATGCAAATTACGTTGCAAGCCCATTTGCAAAGCGTGACCATGAACATTCCTGCACCAGATTGAGCTGCCCGTTTCAGCGCAACTTCTCGTCACCAAAGGGAAAGTGAACCCATCACCCAAAACTCCAAGCTTTCTCATCTCAACATATAGCTCCAAAGCTTCTTCATGACACCCATTAGAGGTATAAGCTCTCAAGATCGAGTTCCACAAAAGCAAATTTGACTTGCATTCCAGGGGCGTTCTATCAAACACTTTGCGGGCATCGTCAAGAAGCCCGAACCGGGAGTAGATCGACACCAGCCGAGAGGCCAAGAACGCGGAGTCGGAAGCGCCGGCGATGATGATGCGTGCATGGACGCGTCCTGGTTGTTCAGCCGAGTAGCATTGCCGAAGGAGATGGTCGAAGAGATCGAGTAGTTCATTGTGGGTAGGAGAGGACGGGCGCGAGCCGGGTCGGGATTGTTCGTGAGAGAGTGAAGAGAAGAGGTGGCGACCGGTGAAGTTCAATTCGAGCGCGAGACGAGCTCTGGAGATGAGTTTTGGGCGGGAAGAGTGAAGCATGAAGCACGTTGATGGTGCTTGCTTCACGCACGAAAGGCTGCGAAGGTCCAAGTCAACATTGGCATTCTACTTTTCATCTTTATATATCACCGCGAACCGAGCATGCACACAAATAGATAAACTAAGTTTCTGCAGAGGTGCGGGGTTTAACGTTAACAACTAAATATCAGTCCTGGACAGGACATTGCATTTACAGCCCCATGAACGATGCGGAATTTGGTTTTGGACAACATTGTCATAGCTGTCACTTCCAGGCCTCACTGAACGACGTGATGTCCAGTGTCTTTACAAATTGTAATTTCTTAGCATCTGAAATCAGCTAGCTGTACAATACCTAGAGCTATACAAGAAGCCAAGAGAATTTCCTAAACCTAGAGAAGTCAGGGAGATGTCGGTCAGTAGTTTCCTTTTCTCATGCTCTTCGGCTGGAGTAATCCCGGGCCAAACGATCAACTTGGTGGGGAGATCCCATCATCCTGGCTCTTCAAAATACGAGCTAATTCCTGAGGTGGGTCGTCTAATTCAGTTAGCCCCAAAGGATAAAGGTCTGAATGGGCGGCCAGCCAAGCGGCGGCAGTGTTCTGTTCTCGGCTTATGTGACTCACGTTGCATTCCCACTTGCTTAACAAGAGGTCTCTGCAACCTTGGATAAGTTGGCTGTTAGGATCGCTTGCCAGAGGAGCTGTCTTCAAACAGTTTAATGCCACGTAAGAGTCCGTTGCCAACAGAACCTGCCTGTAGCCTCTGTCCCAAACCAACTTCAAACCTTGAAAGATGGCCCACAAGTCGGCTGCCAAACTGCTCCACTTACCCAGCTCAAGGCTATAACCCAAAACCCATTTCCCAGATGAGGTGTACACTGCTCCACCAGCTCCAGCGGAACCTGTGTTTCCCCTGGTGATTCCACTAGTGTTCAGCTTGACCCAATTCCTCAATGAACAGCCTTGTTCTGGCGAACCAACCTTTTTATCAGGCTTGTCTATCTTAAGCGGTAGTTTCGGACTCCATTTGACGATGTCATGCTTATCTGATGTGATCTCTTGGACTTCAAATTTCACTTGCTGATTTGATTGTTTTGGGGTTTCCACTCCACTGGATGAACCAACCAGTTCAGAACATGTATCTTCTATTTTGACATTAGATGTGATTTCAACGAGCGGCAAACAGGTGTAATTAGCGGCTGCTGGATCTATGACCATATCTTGGGCGCGTTCCTACCAGAAGAGTATCCCTGTAGTTAAGCATTATGATTCTGAGAGCAATCACTAAATGAAGTTTGTTTCGGCAAAGTACTTTTCACCTGAAAGCTCTCTGCAAAGTCTGTCCCAGGCAGAGCAATCTCATCTATAGTTTCTTCATGGCTTGTACTGGCTCCATTGGAAGCATTTCTTGAGAGGTCATCAATTCCAGTTATCCTGACAATTGTGCTGCCCTTGTCGCTATTGGGATGACCATTATTTGAGTGGTCCACAACAGAAGGAGGTGGATGGACATCGAGCTCCTCATGCAAACTTTCACAATCAAGAGTACTCTTAGCATCTCGGAAGATTCCCCACAGGAAGTATTCACTTTGATACCCCACAATAAACACTACAAAAGCAAAAAATCATGAAGTCGCATCAAAGAAAATTCAAAGCATCACATACTGTAAGCGATCGCATTCAATTCTATCAAAATAAAAGATGATCTATGACAAAGAAAACGAAGTTGCCACTGTGTAGGGTCTGCGTGAGAGCAAGCTCACATGTGGCGGAATGCCTAACTAGCTTCAAAATAATATCTCAAAATCTGCTGGCACGTTTATCATTTCAATGATTACGCAGTGACCATTTGGCCATCAGGAAGATGAATAATTGCAATATGCTAATATGCTAAAATGAATCAGGTAACAAGTTGATTGGCAGAACTTCAGCTCTCATCCATGATGGAACTTGTAGATCAGGCAGACTTCTTGCGATTCATGTCGATCATGCCCTACGATAGCCCCATGAATGGCTACAGGAGAATGGCAGAGGTCTACCACATACTATACCAACAGCACCATTCATTCTGACAAATTATTCCCTACGTTTAAGACACGTGCATCTAGCCAACCCATGGAATTATACATAGGATCAATCAGCATGAAGCATCAGGTAAATGTTTCTCTCTCAATACCTAAGGGCTAGAATGTTGCAGGAGTACACATTTAAGAGTTTTTATTTCTTTCTATGGATGGAGTGGGGAAAAAGAAAAACCACACTAGGCGAAACATGCGCAATAAAAAATTAATCACAGTAAAGAGCTGCCAAAACCTACAATTACCTACGACTTAACTAGAGTAGCTTCACTGATCTCAAAGCCTTGTAAGACTATTGAGGTGAAGTACCGGTGAGCCGCCTGTATTTTCTAATAGAAAGGTATATATCTTCTGAACGCCAACTTCACACTAATCTAGTTGAAATTCTCAGGAACTAAAGCATGTGTATAAACCTTCCATCAATGTTAAGCATCGATTTTCCAGGACTGCAGCATCATACAAAAGGTTTGTCTAAAAGTGATTCATTCTCAAGTATGCCAAAGTAGAACTCTTCTTGCATTACTGTCAATGCTAGAGCACTCAAAAAGAATGCTCAAGAAGAAAAAAGGGGAAAATTCCAATTAAAATACCGTGCAGCATATTTGCAGAAGGATCTAAAATAAAGGAAAGGAAACTGGAACTCACAGTGTGAATCCATGGGCAGTTCTTTTGAGGTGAATAGCAGCAACTCCACACCGTTGGCAAGGCCTCTCATTGCATACTCCTTGCTAACCATGAGTTGAACAAGGGCAGAATATTTCGCGATGTGCCTAAAAGTTATGATAAATATTTACAACACGTCCAAAACAAAAAAAAATACCAAGCATTAACTCAAAAGTTTTTTTTAATAATGAAGTGGTTGAACTAACCTATCAACAGTATCAGCTGGATAAAAGTACAAAAAAATATCTTCGATATCAGGACCTTCATTTTTAAATATATCTGTCAAAATTTGGGTCAGAGGGATCGGCTCCAAACGAATCTCTGTAGGCATATGCAGTGAAAGCTCATATGCTTTCTTACGAACAAAACATGAAGGACGGGCACGGAATGAATAGCTGCAATCATCGGGGATAGCATCACCAGGAAAATTCAACCTTCCACTGGAGAACAGAGAACACCTTAGTTAAATTATCTGGCATAATTCAAACTTTAAAAGTGCTTAATGTTATGGTTCACCAAATTCAATACATGATCCAAGAAAAAATGCACTTGCTTTCATCAAGGATCCAAGACAATAAATTCGCTAGCAACATTCAGCCAAGAAATTCTCTATCTATCCACGGGATGATCTTCGCTAAGCTGAAAGAATAAGTTTCAAGCACAGCCGAAAATATTTCCTCAGACCTACATGAGTAATCATGTGACATCATAAGCAGGGGGAGACTAGTAGCAGTTGATAATATATCTGCAAGGCACTAAAAGTTTCCATGGCAAAAGCGAATCAGAAAGCTACGGCGTGCAGAAAACAAGTGCAGACTGAGTTTGCCATGCTGGTAAAGGACTGTCAGCACCACCTGCTTGAAGCCCCCCAAGTTGCTTGCCATACTGGTAAAGAATACATGAGGTAGAAATCCTACTTTGTTATTCAAAGATAATAGCAAAGAAAAGTCGACAATTAAAGATTGAGTGATGCAACCGACCATTTCATAAACTTGAGCTATTGTTTCATATCCACTTGAGTTTGGCACATTTTTCTCACACTGCTTTCTACTGAGAATTACATGTATGATCCTTATCAACCTACAAACCCCTCTCTTCAAAATGCACGACTCTTCTATCTCGCCTTATGTCCAAATTTGAGGTTGTAACAAGTCTCATAGACGTGCCTTTCTCTATACAACAATTAATGTCACTAGGATCAAATTCACCAACAACAGTTACTCCGAATTGTATGTATCAAACATAAACGGATTTAAACAAATCAAGTTAAATCGATTTCTCACCTCCATGTTGCACATTGATCAGGAAGATAAGGCCAACATACTTTGAAATTAGGTAGAATGTATTGTGAGAATCTAATCTCCTCAAAAGAATGACCATATTCTTCAACAGCATCATTGTCACCTCCTATACAACACAAATTGAAAGTTGGTATCGATGGTCTGAGAAATGTTCTAACGCAAAGACCCTGGAGAAAAGAAATATATCCACAAAACACACTACTAGGCATTGCCCAGCTAAATTAGCAAGATTACAACAATTAGAAAAGCATTTGCATGATGAATGAAAACCCTGACTGGACACTTACTAACTGTCAATCTATAGAGAGAAGATAAATTCTCCAAAAGTTAAAAGAGAAAAGCAATTTCTTGCTGGGTGGTCATGATTATCATACATGAGATAAATCAAAGACACAGCAATCGCTGATCATGTCTGGAGAGAAACAATCATCACACGAAAAAAGGAGAAAAAATGATGAATTCCTGTCTTAAGAGAAATGAAAAACAAATCTAGGACATAAACTTGATCAAGTATTTAAAAGATGAAGAGCAAAACAAGTCATCCATCTACTTCATATGAAAAAGTGCTTATTGATTCAATTGTCCAGTACCAACAAAGATCAAATTTATTCTTTGAATCTACCACGAATGTCATAGCCTTAACCACAAAACAAAAGAACAACAAAGGACAAGAAACACCTGAAACTCCCAGTTTTTACCATAAAAAGGCATGAGAACAAACAAACTTGATTGTCCACCTAAGACATTCCTACCATTAGCATATAGGTTATGACCAACTCAATATCTCAAGAAAGCACATCCTTACAGTTTTCATCCCTGTTATATCATGAAATCCAGTTGCAACCGCAAGAATTGTCTAAACCAGACATAGTTACCTCTGTATAAAAGAAAGGAGATGAGCCAACAGATTACAACAGTTCCTAAAAAGAAACATGTAGTAATTAATGTTGAAAAAACAGACTTGAGAAGTATTTAGATCTTATCTGGCAATGTAAATAAGTATCTTAAACATACGCCTTGAAAGCATGCTACATCTTTTAAAAGATCCAATAAATTCTATGCATCTAAGTCACCATGAGGGTAACTTTCACTTAAGAGTGTGTTTTAAATTTACTTTGACTTTGTCAAATATTTCATCATCAAGAAACAAAACCAATCCTTCAATCTCATCCATGACTCTCTCTAGTATGATGTGGCAAACTCTCTAAAAGTAAATTAGAGATGTCATTTTCAAACTTCATTTAGAGATACCAAATCTATAGTGGTAAATTAGCAGCATTTCCAGTTTCCATGAGGCAAAATAAGAGAAAGTCTCATCTTCCCTAAAGTTTTCACACTGAAGTATCCTTCCAAGCCTTTAAAGATACAGCCACAATACAGCAGATAGGTCCCTTTCTGGCACAAAGTCCCACCTCTTCATTGATAGTCAAGAGAAAAGCCAGAGAAGGTTGCTTCAAATTGAACAAAAAATAGATTACTGTTGCTTCCTTGCCTGATTTATCAAAGGGTTGAGAACATCTGGATAGTGAAATGGGTGACACAAAATTCATGGTTTCTTCCTTTGCTTCCCTTTCAAATAACAACTCATCAATATCCATCGACTGCTCCTCATCGACATGCTTCTCTGGCTGCTGAACGAGATCCTTCTTGCTTGAAATAGAGTTCATCCCATCTATCAAGTGCAAAAGTAGTTTTTCAGAAAAGAGACAAAGGAGCCAAAGAAACATCTGAACTCGACAGCAACAAAAAAAAAAAAATTGTTGATTCAGCCAGCTTTATTTTCATGAATTAAGGAACTTTGCATCTATGATTTATTTAATACTATCCAAAACCAGCTTTGTCTAATATCTACACGAGTGTCTTGATGCTATCCATGTAAATCATACAATATGAAAGACGACAAATACCAACTGGATATTGATACTGCATATGATGGCAATATTACCCATAAATGGAAATGTTAAGTAACAATATATAACCTGTACCTTCTCTAACAACTAAAGCTTTTAAGAAAAAGACTCTGCATTCAACTTTGTATCAATCTGCTACAGTTTTGAGGGTTGGTTGAAGTATTACACAACAGGAATTTAAAATAGTCATTATATAAGGCACAAGTGCACTTACAAAAATATTACAGCTTGCAGTTACTTATTCAATGAAAGCCAAGCAAAACTTAAGATCCCTTAATCTCCTTTCAGACTTCTCCCTAGGTATTTAAGCTAAAGATATCATTTCCTCAAACTGGGAATATTCTAACCACCATTGAATTTGGTGAACGATTTACCATATATCATTGGCATAGTAATTTGAAAGAAAGACCGTCACTTTTCAGTTCTTTTGCGGCTGGAATTTGACACCACTCATTAATTGACAAACCTATATTCAAGCTTCGACTTTTTAATGCATGTTGGCAACCTGAAGATATTAATTGATGATTGCCTTTTGTCTTCACAGGGGACTTTGAAGGAAAGACCTTGGACTTCAATGGCTTCTGCTGAGATCTCTTTCTATCCCCTGACGCTAGCTTGATGACTTCTTCAGTACTAAGAAACATCACTTTGGCAGTTCTTTGCCTTTTCAGAACTTCTCTTCTGGCCGGTGATGGGCCCGTTGCAATGGGTTCTTCTTGCGAATGGGTTATTGTTGTATTCGCGTTGTCCATATGTTGGCATTCTTTGCAACGCCAATCATCTGGGACTACATGCATAAGTCGGTCCGTGCAGTAACTGGACTCGAGAAATATGAGAACAAAACAGAATGAATACCATAACATTTTTCATTGTTGGGAATATTCGACCTAGATGTGATTGGAAGTGTGTGGAAAAGAAGAAGCAAATCAGCTTGATAAGAGTAGACCATCAACAATTATGTGCGTTTAAGAAAGAAAATGGGATAACATTATAACAAGAGGACAAAAAACCAGTCTGGCTTGTGGTGGTTCAATTCAGACAGAGACCACTGCTGCCCGTTATGAGGGCTACTTAAGTCTCTAAATTAAATGTCTGAATCAGTTTCCCCTGACTCAACTGAAAATAAAGAATCTGTCTTCACTAGTAAGTCAGAATATGATTGGATCAGCAGCTGGATTTCCAATATTATATTTTTCAGAGATGTCTCTTGACAATAAACCAGGTTATTTGGCAAAATGCAAACGCTGGAGTTGTGACAGATGGAATTAGGGAGAGAGATCATACATATGTTCCTGAGCAGGACAACTCGAGCACATTGCCATCAACTCAGCAAAACCAGGATTACCACATGTATCACAAGCATCACCCTGCGATAAAAGAGATCCATCATAAGGGAAAAAAAAACGAAATTGCAGAAACATGAAATTCCAAAAAGACAACAGCACAATCAACAATTTACAGAACATATAGCCCCACCATTTGCAAGTAAACTCGCGTGTAGGATACCAATTACAAAAAAAAAAAAAACCTTGCTTTGGCAACACGAGAGTCCATGGAATCATACCATGAGAACAGAAAAATACAAGAAAACACGAGGGTCCGAGTACAACTAAAGGATGCCAACTGGTCAAAGGATGCACTCAACTCGTGCGATGGAATTTTTACACTACTGTGGTGTGGCTCAAAACGAGCATACATCAAACCCATCAGAAAAACAAAACCAGAAAACAACAAAAACGAAGATGAAAAGACGTCCGGAACTGAAAAGGGGATCACCCTGCGATAAAAGAGATATAATCATGAGGGAAAAACGAAATTGCAGAAACATGAAATTCCAAGAAGACAACAGCGCAATCAACAATTCACAGAACATACAGCCCCACCATTTACAAGTAGACTCGTGTGTAGGATACCAATTACAAAAAAACCTTACTTGGGCAACACGAGAGTTCATGGAATCATACCACGAGAACAGAAAAATACAAGAAAACACGAGTGTCCGAGTACAAACGAAAGATGCAAACCAGTCAAAAGGACACACCCAGCTTGCGCGATGGAATTCTTACACTACTGGTGTACAGAGCACGGCTCCAACAAGCATACGACAAAAATGAAGATGAAAAGATGCCCGGAACTGAAACCGGGAATCGGCGAGAACTCGAGCAAATGCCAATGCAAGATCGACCCACGACAACGTCTCTCGTCAGCCACCGTGTCCAGAAAGAAAAGGGCAAAAAGAAGAAAACCGGCCGCAGGTCAGAGAATAGTCACTGTTCGATCGCTTTCGTCTCTGCTCGACTGAACAACAGAACACAACCCCCCCCACCACCACCACCACCACCACCACCGAAATCACAGCAAAGAAAACACCCGTCTCCCCACGTTACGGTACGGCAAAGAAGGCACCGCCGATCTCAGCAGGACCAGGCAAGCAACGATCGCGGCCAGAACAAGCGGCGGCGCGACACGCGGGCGCCGCGAGTCGAACGCCATCGAAGAAGAGCGAACGACGAAGCGAGCTTTGCTTTTTATACATTACAGATCGAAAGGCTTCCAGAGAGAAGGGCCAAAAGAAAGGTGAGAAACGGAGGGAAAGGAGAAGAGCAAATGGGGCACGAAACGAAACGAAACGCGTCGCGGCGGAGAGAGCTAGGGTTTCCTCACCAGGTACTCCGCCATCTCCGTTCTTCTTCTCTGCATCTTCTTCGCGAAGCTCCGGATTTGCAGACGACCCCGAGAGATTTTTTAGAGAGAGAGAGAGAGAGTGATGCATGAGCTGGTTTTCTGAGAGAAGGAAGGAAGGAAGGAACGGAGAAGATATACGACGCGGGAATAATCGCCTGCTTCCGCGCCCACGGCCGGGGCGTCCCGGGGCTTCCCCGTTCGGCCGGCGATGGCCCGACGCGATCGGGCCACGTGGATCGACGGCTCGATCCCTCCGGGCGTTCCCGTGGGTTCATGCAGCTAACAGTTGACGCGCCGCAGAGGATTATCCGGGCCCAGATGGGGAGCCGTCCTTTTTTTTTCCTATTCCTCCATGCAGAGGTTCTAATGCCAGTCAACACCATGTCATGCAGGATGCGTGAGGAGACTACGCACCAGTTGAAACAGAAGAGATTGGCAAAAGGCCACTCAAAAAAAAAAAAAAAAAAAAAAAAAACCCTAAGCTCACTATTATACATTTTTAATTTTTTTTTAAATAGCATCAAAAATCTAAAATTATGCCAATTGGGATAATTTTATCATGAATTTTTTTCTTGCATCAAAAACCCTAAACTATATCACTTAGGACAATTTTATCCTAAACTTTTTTTTTGCGCTACAAAAAACCTCAAATTATGCCACTTTAAGATAATTTTACTCTGAACTTTTTATTTACCACAAAAAACCCCAAACTATGCCATTTGGGACACATTTACCCCAAACTTTTTAATTGAATGGCATTTTCGTCTTCTTTTCTTTTCTTTTTCTTTTCTCCCTCTTCCCTTTGCCATGATCGGCAGAGGGAAGCCGACAAGGGCCACCCTCGCCGGCGACAGAGTTGGGAGAGGGTGGCCCTTGCAAGGGAGGGGCGCCCCCAACCAAGTAAGGGTGACCCTCGTCAAGGAGGGATGCCCTCGCCAGATGTGGTGAGGGCGTCCCTCGCCCGGCCCAATTCAGGCGAGGGACACCCTCGTCGGCTTCCTCTATCGGCCATGACAAAGGGAAGAACGAGAAAAAAAAGAGTAAAAAAGACGAAAATGCCTTTTAATTAAAGAGTTTAGGATAAATGTGTCACAAGTAAAATAGTTTATGGTTTTTTATGGTACAAAAAAAAGTTCAGGGTAAAATTGTCCTAAGTGGCATAATTTGGGGTGTTTGGTGGTACAAAAAAGTTTAAGGTAAAATTGTCCTAAGTGGCATAATTTGGGGTTTTTGGTGGTATAAAAAAGTTTAAGGTAAAATTATCCTAAGTGGTATAGTTTGGGATTTTTGATGGCATAAAAAAGTTTAAGATAAAATTGTCCCAAGTGGCATAGTTTAAGATTTTTGATAACATGAAAAAAAGTTCAAGGTAAAATTGTCACAAGTGGTATAGTTTAAGGTTTTTGATGGTATTTTATGCTTTTGTTACGCAAAAAATTTCAAATTTGAACTTATATGACACATTTATCCTCCGTCAAATTAAATTTATATTGATTAGATAGTTAAAAATCTACTTACGTAAATGTGTGATATGAATCCACGCGACTTAAGTGAAATGAAAACAACATTATTTTGACCGAAAAGTCATTCGATGGAAGCTTAATGGAGAGTAAACTTGCTATATGGGTACAAGTTTAGGGTTCATTTACGTCACGAGAAAAAGTTTGGAATAAATATATTATGATAGGCATAGTTTAGAGTTCTTGATGTCGTAAAAAAAAAGTTCATAAATGTGTCATGGAAAGTATAGTTTGTGGTTTTTTGTGGTTTTTCTTATTTATTAAAGGGAAAATATCACCAAAAATCTCAAACCATGCCATTTGGGATAAATTTGTCATAAACTTTTTTGTAACATTAAAAACTCCAAATATGCCTACTGTCACATATTTACCCCAAATTATCTTTTATAACGCAAAAACCCCGAGCTTGTACTCGTGTCACACGTTTGCCTCTAAACTCTTTAATCGAAGAGTATTTTTGTCTTTTTCATTTTTTTCTTCTTCTTTTCCTCCGGGCCATGGCAAAGGGAAAGAAGAAGAAAAAATGAGAAAATGAAAATGAGAAGACGAAAATGTCCTTTGACTAAAAAGTTTGGGGGTGGATATGTCACATGAATATGTCGGGTTTTTATGTCACAAAAGAAAATTTAGGGTAAATGTGTAATAGTGGACATAGTTTTAAGTTTTTAGTATCATAAAAAAAGTTCATGATAAATTTGTCTCAAATAACATGATTTTGAGTTTTTGATAGTATTTTCCTTTTATTAAAAAAAAGAAGGGCTATACATTTTTTTAAGATACTAATAAAAATGACGCATGGATTATAAAATGAAAGCGAGTCAGGCTACTTGCAAGTTACTTGAACTTGGCTTTCGTTTTTCCTCTCTAGTTCGAGTCCAATTAGCTCGAGTCGAGTTCGAATACTTAATAGAAGAACTTGGCCGACATGAATGTTGGCGGACACTAACATAGACAATTTTTAATAATATTTTTTTTTCCCTTTCTTTTTTTCTCTTCTTCCTTCTTTTCCTTCTATTCCCATAGTGGTTGACAAGGCTCATCGGCCAATGGGCTAGGCCTAGGAGCTACGGGCGAGGTGGATTCACCAAGATCTAGTGCGAGGCCATGAGGAGGCTTGCCTTGCCGGCTATTGTGGGAAGAAGCAAAAGAAGGCAAAAGTGAAAAAATAAAAATAAAAATAATTTTGAAAAAATATAATATTATTAAAAATTAGCTATATCAATATCGACCAGCATCCGCCTAATTGATCAAAATTGGTTGGATGGACTGATTTGGTGCAATTGCAAAAAGTCGAGAACTAAATTGGCATAATTTTTTTGGCAATTTTCCTCTATCCAAAACTTGTCAAAAATGTTTCAAAATACTAAATTAAATTCCAAGCTTGCATTGTTTTTATTTTTAGGCTAAAAGTCGTCTTTGGATAGGGATACATAACCCTAGGCGACCGATTCAATATTCCTAACGGTCGTAGGTACATTGTTTTATCTTTAATTATGACCTTTTCGAACAATGCTCGATTGAGTCTACCTCGAAAGGAGGCCCCCACGTAATCCTGGATTCTTCCAAAATATTATTAGAGATACTATCATTTTCAAAACTTATATAACAGCTCCCGTCAATAATTGGCAGTATCGAATGCAATTGGCATGTCATTCATTCCAAATTGGAATAATGAATGACACAAATAGTCCTTGAACCTTAGCTCAATATTCAATATAGTTCTTATACTTTTAATTTGTTTAATATGATTCATAAGTTTTAACTTATTACGCAATATCATTCCTGAACTTTCAATTTGTTTAATATAATCCAAAAAAAATTTGGTATAGTTATAATTAGCCCTTCAACTATATAAAAATGTACGATGCTATCATTCCATTAATTTAAGTTTATGGACAATATTAAACATTTTTTTATGACCCGGGAACCCCGCACGGCCAATAGTCGAAGGGGTAAACCCGGTGTGGTGCTAGTGCAGGACCCACCACCACGGCACCACACGTAAGACCACTAATGGCTGCGCCGGTATGCAAACCCAATGTTAAACATTTTCATATAATTTAGGAGCTAACTTGAACATTTATCAAAAGATTAGAAACCACATTGAACGAACCAGAAGTTTAGGAACAATATTGCACGTTAGATTATAGTTCAATAATCATATTACACAATATGCCAAAATCCGGAGATTATTTGTGCAATTTTTCCATTCATTTCCATGAAAATTTTCGGGTAATCTCAATGGCCCGTTAAAAATTGACGCATATGCGCAATGACCCAAAGAACCTTCTTCAGCAAACAGCCCACGTGACCATGCATTTTGTCCGATTTTTATTTTATTGATTTTTTATTTAATTATTATTATTATTATTTATTTTAGCAATTCATCTGATTCCTATCTCTGATTAAATTAGAGCAATCGCGGTAGAAAATTATTTCTATTCCCTGCAATGCGCAGTAGGCACGAACATTCTCTTAACACTACTTTATAGCTGGTAAATCTCGAGTTCATATCTAGCATACATCTGCAATGGTATAACCTACTTCTTCGAAAATAAAGAAATGCAATTAGGTCGAGTCAAGCTTCCTTTAATACCTTACATATCTTAATTAGGAATGTACAAATGAACCATAAACTACCCGAAATTGGACCAACCTCGCCTAGAATTGGCAGTTCCAATAGAAATCGATCTAGTTCTTAGTTCTAGGCGTGGAACCAGCCACTTGCCTATCCGGACTGATATATATAAATTTTTAAGCCTTAACTTTTCAGATCAAATCATAATTTTATCTTCGTCTCTCGCATCCCTATATCACCACTCTTGGCAGCTTTTAGCATTGTCGATCCCTCCCTCACCTTTGCTCTAGATTGTCTCCAGCCTCCGATCTCATCGATAGCTCTCAAACCTCGCACCTCTTATGAAGTAAGGACATTTTGACCAGAACTGATCCTTAGTAGGTGATTTTCGATTCCACGATGGGAACTGCCACCCTAAAACCAATTACCCCTAATCTCATGTTTTTTGGAAACTCAAACTTGTGGAAAACACCAAGAATAATCCGCATAAACCAAGGTTAACTATAGTCATTGATCATGTAGCGCTTACCAAAACATGTCCACGATCCTGCTTGGCATGGGCAAGCATTTCCCAAACGTATGGAAGGAGGCAAAGCAAACCGAGGAGGCATGAAAATGGTCAAACCAGAAACAACAGGACAATAAGCTAATACACATAACATGATGCCACAGTCTCACTTATAGCTTTAGGAACAGGGAGGGGGACTGCCAGATCCTCCAAACCTTAGAGATACTAAACTGATACAGGAACCATATGAGCACAAGCCCACCACTTCCCAGGAATCCAAGGCCTTCCCTTCTTTTGTTTTTTCCCCCTTTTCTCACTAAAGTTTTAGATAGAAAAGGAAGGACAAGAAACCCCAGAGAAAGAAGACAAGCCTGGCCAATTTTACTGTCCTTAAAAGATGGAATCCTACAAAAAACACAGTAGAGTCACATGCACTGCATAGTCATACCCACATATGCACAGACTATGTGGAGTCTCACTCTTTTCTGACCTAAATCCCACCACTTCCTACCCCACCTTTTGATCTTCACAGGCTCCACAAATTCAACCCTTGTGGCCCTTCCAATTCAGTTCCACAGTGGCATGAGCCAGGAAATGGCCGGAAGGGCAGTGAAGAAACAGAGCCAGCAGGTGGTGGAGAGCCTCCTGAGCCCAGCGCTGCTGACGTCAGTATTGATGCCCGTGGGGCTCACGCCCGTGCCAACTCCTCCCATAACTCCAGTCGGGGTCGCCGTGAAGGGAGTGGCCGTGGTGGTGGGGGTCCCGGTGGTTGTCGTGGGAGTGGTGGTGGATGGTGTGGTGGTGGACGGCGTGGTGTTGGACGGCGTAGCGGTGGACGGAGTGGTCGTGACTGGGGTTGTGGATGTGCTGCCCCCGCTGAACCATCGACAAAACCAGGAGTGAGCGATCAAATGTTCTCAAACAAAGTGTCCAAGAAGAGAGGAGATATTTAAATGACTACATGTTCATCTACAAAGAAAAAGCAACACCGGCTCCATCAAAGATGAGGCCTTTTAAGCATGATCAAACCTCTTCCGGCAAGATCTACATGACGAAAGGATCAGTGTCGCGAAGTTCACGCACAGGTTTAAACCAAGTTGTCGCTTCGAAAGAACATGCTTTCCTCTTCCTTTTTACACAGCACTTGAAGACAAAAAAAACACACGTCCAAGACAAATTTACAGCACCAGTTCGCCAGTTTAAAATACTATTGGGCTACTTCATTCCCTGATGTAATACCAAGAATCACACAACATTACTTTATAGGGCACTGGTCCTGTGTTAGAGACTGGAAATCATCTAGAGCCTTGCTCATAAAATCCACAGAAAAAGCAGAAAAAGTTACGGGGATGAAAAAAGCTGGCTCGAGAAATGTGGCAAGAACTTTTTTTCTTTGGGTAGTGCGCACTTCTCGAGAGACCTCAGCCTAATAAGTCAAAAAGCCGGGCTCAAATCTCGAAACAATGGTCCACAAAATGACCGAGCATGATGGATTGGAGGCTCCTACAATGGCCCTACCACAAACCAAAGTTGCATTTAAAATTGAATCACTGCTTCTTCTGTAGTCTCCATATGTATAGAGAAGCCTTGTTGCCCTGTATTTTGGAGTAGCGACAAATGGGCATATGCTCTCTCTCTCTCTCTCTCTGTTTTTGAATTAAAGGAATGCATACGGACTTTTCACGGTGCGGTTTCAGGAGTATTCCAATGAGTTAAAGACCGTCAAGGCCAATAATTGGAGTGCCTTTATCAAAAGTTCGCAATAGAGTCCCACCTCCGCCACTTAGAGGTGATGGATCATCCACGGAAAGAGAAAAAGGACAGATACATGAATGACCCCAATGGGGTCAAGAAAAATCATCATGCATCAAATGACAAAGAGGACGGTTCAGATTGGATCGATAAAAGGCGAAAAAGCAAAGTAAAGCAAGGCAAAGCATCTGACAGAGAATTCCTCTGTATTCAAACTTGAAGAACCATCCCCGTGATCAAAGGACGTATGAAAGAGAACGAATGTCAGCTGATGGTGAAATTCTTTAAAATAAGCGCCAACATTTTTATATGAAGAAATAAAACCAAGATACCCTTTTTCCACTTGAGTGGAGAATGATCCGGTAAAAAGAATAGGCTTTTCATACAAAACCAGACAAATTTTGCAGCTCAATGACAGATCATAGCTGTTGGTTGGGGACTCTTATTATTGACAATGGAATCTAAGCCGACACCGAGTTCTCCTGATCTACTTTACGAGGTCCGATATTTTATTAAGTGAATGGTACATCTTTCTTGAATGGGAACCCGTGCTGCTGAGCCAGCAAGTGACAAAAAAAAGAGACGAACTGAATCTACCCTGAAGCATGAGGGAATGGCTAACCCTAGCCAGTGAATGTCTGATTCCAGTTCGAAACTGGTTTATGCTTCCACCTCTAGATCAAATCGAAACAAGAGGGCATTGTTCAGTCGCTAGGAGAAAACCCATCAGAGAAAGAACTGCCAAAATTTTTTTTAGTGAACGATAGTTTAACAGAAGGACAAAAGCTAACAATGTGGTTTCTCACTAGAAAACTATTAAGAAAATTTTAATACCAATGTTTAAAATCACCCCATCATTCTTCCCTAACTTTACAGAAATCAAAGGATCATCTTTTGCAGATGCAGCTCAAAAGATGAGGTCGACGACCCTCAAAGCACACACATTTTCTTTTCCTAGCAGTGGCCCTAGACGTGTAAACCGCATAATGCAAGTTCCACTCTGTCCTTACTCTGTAGAGAAGGGTAGTGAAGACGATAAGGATGTCAGAGCAGACAACCCCATAAATGCTCGACAAGTAAGGGTAGGAATCTACCATAAAGATCCACAGTAAGCCAATCTTTCAACCCACAGATCAAAGAAAGAAGGAAAAAATTAACATGGCAACGCAAGCAAAGAGATGAAATTACCTGGCACTGGAAGGGTAAACGCAACCACTAGAGCCTGCACAAAAACAAAAGGCATGGTGAAGTGAATGTAGCTCGAGAGCGAGATTCTGCAGGAGGGTCGCAGTGAAGTGGGGGTGATTATAAGCGAACGTAAGTGCTTGGCTTACTGGGGTCCGAGGTGGCGACGGAGGCGGTGCCGGCGAAGTCGCAGGTGCCCTGAGCCTGGCCCTTCTTCTGGAAGAAGCTGTTGACGGCGTAGGAGCAGTGAGCCCTCACCGTGCTGGGCGAGTAGCACGCTCCGTTCTGCTTTACCGGCCCACAGTCAGCTCCGGCTCCGCAGGCGTAGTCCAGCGTCTTCTGCAGCACGGCGTCGCTCAGCCCATCCTTGCATACGCACCAAGTAGCACCTAAACACACACACGGAACCAGTCGTTAAGAAACCACACATATCATCAAGTACAATGCGGATCTTCTGCTTTTTCCTGGGTCCTTCTTGGTTCTGCTTCGTTATGTGCTGGAGACACGAAAACGGGGTGGCGGAGAGGGAGTTTCAACAACGAGAACGAGAATATCCAAGAAGCGGACATTGTCACGCATCACCAGCTTCCGGGTCCTCGCCAGTATAGACAGACCTTCAGGAGAACAAGAAGAAGGGGAGGTACGGAGGGGAGAAACGCGAGAGGGAGAAAGTGCACCGGGAAACAAGAAGAGGACGCTGGTGGGTTATGCAAGATGAAAGAAAGTTCAGATCTTTGAAAGCAAGATCAGCTTCCTTTCCTGGTGCAGAGACAAGAAGGAAAGAGAGGAGAAGGCAGCAGGAGAGAAGGTGCTTACTGGAGTGGCCGGCGGAGGCGAGCAGGAGAGCCGCGAACAGGAGGAGCGCCATGTGAGCTGCCGGCGAGCTTCGAGAATGCAGAGATGGGCAGCAGAGAGAGAGAGAGAGAGGAGAGAGAGAGAGAGAGAGAGATGGAGGAGGGAGGGAGGAGGGCGGTAGTGGAGCGGTGGAGGAGTGCTCTGCTTTCCGTCTTGTACTCTCTATTTTCTCCTGTTCTTTTTTCCTTTTTTCTTTTTTTCTTTTTTTACCGTTTTCCTTTTCTTTTTTTTTTTTTATTTTTTAAATTCGAATTTTGAGCACTTTATCAACAGAGGAAATTTTGGCTTCATCGGGAGTTGCGACGGTCGGAGTGAGCTGGCGGGAGCTTTTTGGCCTGTCTTCCCCCAAAAAGAGGGGGAACGGAAAAGAGCTTCCCTAGAAAAGCGGGCTTCAGTCGGGCCAAGGAAATGGGCCTAGTGTTGTTAGGGCCCAAATATTGTCCAATGGGCCTTGTGTAGGTTAGGCCCAAATCTCTTGCTCGATGGGCCTTGTTCATGTCTTGTCCGGTCTGTCCATCTTTGGTCTTTAAGGCCCATTATGGTTGCTGGTAGTAGAGGTGTCAATATGGGTCATAAACCCATATTATGACCTACTTTTAGTTAAATGGGTCAAATATGGGTCAAGTGAAGTTAAATATGGGTCAAATATGGGTTAAGTGAAAGTTAAATATGGGTCAAATATGGGTCAAGTGAAAATTAAATATGGGTCAAATATGGGTTGAGTGAGTTATTAGGTAAACCCACCATCTCTCTTCTTCCATCCCCCTCCTCTCCATCCCCCTCCTCTATGTGTTCTCGACCTCCGTTGCAAATCCGATGAGGTTCACTCAACAATAATTAAAAAATCGATTTTTTTTTAAAATTATTTTCCTCAAACTATTTCAATTTAGAGGTATCCACATTTTTTTATTTACTAATTTTTTATTATTTAATTTACTTTATAAATTTAATGTGAAATTTTTATTCAAATAATTTACATGTGAAAAGTTTAAAGTGGACTAAATAAGTGGGAGCAGATTTTCTTAAATTAAGTTAAATATTAATATGTGTTGGTAATATGAGTTGGGTATGGGTTGGGTATGGGTCGGGTCGAGTATGGGTCATCAAATTTACATTGCATGAAAATGGGTTAAAACGGGTTAAATGGGTTGATGTGAGTCGGACCATTTTCGACCCGACCCAAACCCGACCCGACCCACCCATTTGACACCCCTAGCTGGTAGCAAAATGGGGAAGACGACATAAATGACTTCCGAAACTTGGCTCAAATGTGTAGTGCTGTGGTTAAAAATTTTAATTTGTTGAACTTTAGCCTATTGAGAAATATTCCCAAAGTTGATTGCAACAATGAGTATTTTCAGGTGAAAAGTCTGATTCGATCAGATATTATCAATCAGAACCAAAGTTGTGGTTTGAAAAAGAAGAAGTTGTGGCCGTAATCATTTCCTTCCATTTATGGATATTCATACAACGGCTAGGATAGAAACGATATACTCGTGCAATGGCTAGTGGCATTAATTGGATTACTTGCCTTATATATTAGAGATTTTCTAATGGAAATTATGTAATCTCTTTCATTTGGAGATTTGGAATTCTTGCAACAAATCGACTAGAGATGGAATATTCTTTCCATATTGAAGTACTCAACTTATGAAAACCCAAACTGCTATATGGCCAGGAAACTCTTAAGGGAAGCTTTATTCTTGACAACCTTAAAGGGATGAGATCTTCTAAGCAACATTCATGCCAATGGGTAGATTGGCTGGATGATTCTTTGGAGATATATCCAACGATCAACTTGGACAATGAGGAATACAAAAAGGAGGTCTTGATGCTAAAGGGAGAAAAGTGCAAAGAGAATTAAAGCTTGCAATTCCAAAGTCTGAAAAGTATTTCTAATCATACACATTCATTTCTATAAGATAAATCGCGTAATCACTTGGAGGCAAAGAATGTGAGAACATTTGTTCACATGTATTTGAGTAGTTGTTAATCTTGTATCTTCTAATTGGTTCGAATAGTGAAATCCAACTAATAGATTGTTAACACGGGAAAATGGACATAGGTTTGTCAAAGCCAAATCACTATAAACATTGCTTTTTTCTATCCCTTTCACTCTTTATATTATTTGTGATAGATTAATTGTATACTGATAAGTTCTGACCATTGCACATTTTGTCACAAGACAATTGTCCTTTTGCAATATTAGTTTTAAAATTTCTAAATTCCGCAATATCACATATTGACCCTCTCTAGGCGATTGTTGCAGCCAACATAGCTTAATTAGTAACGTGGCTCCTGCACTTTTGGATTGTTTAATGCGTTCCTTGAACTTTTAATACATCACCCCTAAACTAAATGAAAATATCCAATGTTAACATTGTAGTCCTTGCACTTTTAATTTTGTTCAATGTGGTTCATGAATTTTTGATATATGTTCAAAAGTTTGGGGGATCACGTTAAATAAATTAAAAATCCAAGGATGATATTGTACATTATACCAAAATTTGGGGACTATTTATATAATTATCCTTACTTTCATCCATCCTTGATCACAGACTATTCCAAACTCCTCCTTTCCTTTCTCTCTCTTTAGGTTCAACAATGGCTATCAAACCACTGTTGAGCTCCGACCCTCCATAGTCTATGGCATCTTCACTATGGGGCCGGTCCAAAGCGAGTGAATCATCGACCATTGTGACCGAACCCGACCTCCACAAGAGGCACCACAACGGAAGATAGACAACATATGAAATGCCCAATAGTTATATAATTTGATTAGGACAACCTTACTTTTGACATTTTGAGAATAATCTCACCCTTCTAAAAAAAGGTGAAATCATTTCAAAATTTTAGGATATGTTTGTTTCATAGAGAACTCAATGATAATGGAAAATACTTTATAGGAAAGCATTTTCCAAAATTACAGTTAGTTTTCTTTTATTCAGTAATATATGACTGAAAATGTTTTATGATGTTTGGATCTAATTGAAAAATTACTCCAATTTCATGACTTTATCTTAAGCAAAAAAGAAGAAGAATTTATTAATAAATTATATTGCTTTTCTAAAAAATTGAATTTTTAATTATTTTTTATTTTATCTTTTTTATCCCTTTTAAAACAATCAAATTTTTAATTTTCTTTTTACTTTTTTTCTTTTTATTTTCCTTTTACCCTTGGCCTCATCGGAGCTCGAGCTTATCTAGATCTGGCAAGCCTCAAGCTTATCAACCAAGCCTTGAGCTTGTTGGTTAGCGTCATGACCAGTCTCGAGTTGTCAGCCATCGTTGAGACGTGCAATTGTGGAGGAAGAAGGAGAAAAGAAAGGATAGAAAAGAGAAAAGAAGAAAAAAAGAAAGAAGAAAAAAGAAAAGAAAAAGAAAGAAGAATAAAGAATAAAGTTCAATTTTTATAAGAATAAAAGTTTCATTAATTAAGGATCCTAAGATTAGATTAACTTTTGGAAAACATTTTCTGGTTATTTCGAAAGGGAAATCGTTTTTCTAAACTTAAGCTTTAATCATTTTTCATTAACTAGAAAAATATTTTCGATTGACTCATTTTTCTAAACGAACCAAACGCTAGAAAACGAGAAAAATATCTTTAAAAATAATATTTTCCGTAAAACAAATGAACCCTTAATTTTATTCATTATATACTCAATCACAAGACACATCACAAATTCTAGCGTCGATAATATAAGTAACAGAAACTCCACATGTTGAATATGTTCACAATAAGTAATTTATTTTCAGAATTAGGAAAATAAGTGGAAGGTGAAGTGCAATAGAAATATATTCAATTGTTTTCTCTTCCCTATTTGGGCTTGGGCTACACAAAAAAGACTCAAGTTATTTATTTGCATAAATATGTTTGTGCACAATTTTAATTGAGAAAATTCCAAAAAAGGGCCTAAAGTCTATTTATTTTCTTAAATAAAGGCTTGAAGTGGATGTTGTTTCAAATAATAGCCTGAAATAGCATTGGTTGTTTCAAATAAGGGTTTGAGGTGGCCATAATTATTTCAAATAAGGGCCTAACCTCACTGATTATCGGCCGGCTAAATTTTCTGACTGGTCAAGGTGCTTTCGTCCAAATTTATTTTCTTTTTTATCTTTTTTTCCTTTTTTTTTTCTAGGCATTGCCCACAAAGGGCTTGGTGAAGGACGGCCTTGCTAGCCTTAGGTGGGGTTGAACCTCGCTAGATTTGGCAAGGGTTGGCCTCGCCCGTGGCTAGCGAGGGCTTGGCAACCTTGCCGGCCGAAAGGGGCTTGCCAGCGAGGTCGCTAAGCCCTTGTCAATCACGGGCGAGGCCAACCCTTGCCAAATCTAGCAAGGTTCGGCCTCGCTTGGGGCTAACCTTGCAGATGGTCACGAGGGCCGGCCTTCTTGAGGGCAAGGGTCACCTTGCCTAGCCCTCCCAGTGGCTAGTTGGCTGACCATCGGTACAGAGGAAGAAGAAGGACAAAAAAAAGGAAAAATGGTAGATGATGAAAATGCCATTGATTGTCAGAATGTTGGGCCTTTATTTAAAACAAATATAGCAACTTCAGGCCTTTATTTGAAACAAGATTTACTTTAGGCCATTATTTGAAAAGATAATGGCACTTCGGGCCTTTATTTGAAACAAAGTCTATTTCGAGTCATTATTTGAGAAAATGTGAGCATTTCGAACCCTTTTTGGATTTTTCCCATTTAAATTTTAAGGCTCAATTTAATTTGCGAAAAATGAATAATCTAGAAAATATTTTATAAATATGATCACTTGTATCACTTAAAATATTTAGTCAATAAAAATATTTTCATTATTGACAATAATATACGTCTAAATATTTTTGTGGATAATGAAGATATTTTTCATTCATTCAATTTCATAGAAGATACAAACGATTATTTTTAAAAATATATTGTTCAAATTATTCATTTTCTATAAAATAAACGCACATTCGAAATTTGGACGTTTTAAAGCACTCCATTAATAACTCCATAACATGGCCAATTAGGGGCAACTGTGTTTATGGTATCATGTCTTTATGTTGTGAATCTGGTTCGATTCTCGATGGGGTACAATTTTTTTCCCCTCTGAAATAGATAACTGGTTTAACTTGAAAATAGGCTTGATTAAATTGGTTTCAATAAAAAACTAGTTTCGGCCTTGAAAATTGAAGATCAAACTAATAATGAGCGAGTTCTAGGTTAAAAGGATCAGAAAAATTGAATTTGCTCTCCCTACGACCAGCCTTAAATTAGTCCAAGTCGATTTGGTCCAATTTCCAAATTAGACCGGACCCAGTGATTATCCCTATACAGCGATGGTTAGTGGTGATCGGTTTTTAAATAACTCGATTCTCGCTCGGGAATCAGGGCCTGACCGATGGGACCAGTTCTCCATTCTCTAGAATTTGGAATTGGGCTCGGAGTGGGTAAAATTTCTCTTGAGATAAATTGCATGAGTGTCTAAAAAGCAGCCCATTCCTAGAGAGCCAAGGGAAAAATTTTCCCTGGCCCGTCCTTAAAGCCCTACTGTCGATGATAGCAGCACCTTTATCACAACTATTTCTTCCACCCCATCTCGTATAAACAAAAATCTCTATAAAAGCATTCAAACTTCTCCATTAAGTTAATAAACAATAAACGATACAGAAGTACCTAGCCAAGGACTTCATCATGCACTGCTCCGATTGTGATGGAATTAATGATTATGTTTAGTTTTTAGCATTCTATACAATTGTAATAAAATTACAAAAAACAAATAATCAGCCTGGTCTAGGCAGGTGATTTCGTTCTTGAAATTGAGAATCAGATCGAAATTCATCATTTTCAATATTATAGAACCTGAAAATGGATTAATAATCCTAGGAAAATGGACTAATAATCTATTCAGCTTATTTGGTTTGGTCCGGTTCAGATGGTTCCTTTTGCTTATGGTAGAACCTAATCATACTTTCGAGACAAATTTTTTTTTTTTTTTGGGACCTTGTCTTTCTTTATTTTTACTTGACACCCAAGATCGGTCTCCCTCAAGAGTCAAGCGGCCTCATTGCCGCGGTCCAAAGCTATATAAACAAGACCACACTCTCATTCCGTCCATTTCGTCTCGCTCGAACTCTTCGTGTCGTCGTTGGAGCAGAAAAGCAGAAGAAGAAGAAGACGACGACGATGCTGGTTCAGCTTCCTCGCCTCACGAGCTCCCTCCGGGAGCCCTTCGACGCCGACCGGGCCTACCTCCACCGCAGGATCGCCCTCCAGAGCCGCCTCAAGCCTCGCGGGTAAGGCAATTCACTTCGCTTTCTCGGTTTGCTTTGAACTTTTCGCTGCTCCGGCGATCGCCTTCTTAACGATTGGGGATTCTGTCGCCTCTCGCAGCTCGGCGGATTCGGTGGAGGAGTCGGAGCTCGCGCGGAGGATCGTCTACCGGTGGGAGGAAGGTGCGAGCCCCGACCCGGACGGGAATCGGGACACCGCGCGCGTGATGTTTGTTTTCGGGTTCTTTGTTCTTTTGGGTTTTGTTTGATCTGTTGTTGTGTTGTTCTTGTTGTGCCCGTTTGCGCTGCAGCTTCTGCGGAAGTGAGGCAAGCGTACAAGCAGTTCATCGGCGCCGTGGTGGAGTTGGTGGATGGAGAGGTGACCTCGGAAGAGTTCCGGGAGGTGGCTTTGGGAGTGTATGGCCTTTTCGGAGAGCGGTCGGGTGGCGAGTCTATCGAGGATGAGGAGGAGGCGAAGCGGAGAATCGCGGAGAAGAAGTAATCTTGTTCTTTAGCCCCCTTTTCTTTTTTTCCTTACCTGCATTTCCCCGTTTTGTGGTGATTTTGAGAAATGCCACGAGGGTTGTTAGCGGGCTTAGTATTTTTATTGCAATGGCGATGCTGTAGCTATAGCACATCTTTTTTGGGCATCTTGAGATAGTGTAAGTAGAGACAAAGTGAGAGTTCATTTCATAATCTTCATTCACTTGGACAGGAGCTTGACAATGATTGGGTTTTCAATTTTGTTTTTGAGGGGAATATCTAAGTAGGTGTGATTTTAATATAAAAATTTTGGATTTTTTCTAAAGGGGAGAACTGCAAAAACTTGTTGGCCGGGCAGTTTCGGAGACCTTCCTGCAGAAAGTTGCTTCTCAGGCTCAGAGGCTCTCGGGCTTACAGCCAAGAGACCATAGGGCTGTGGCGGAAACAAATGGAGATATCGATGACGTTGAATTTGGTGCTGACCTTGCATTTCATCCTCCATCACGTTTTCTGGTCGACATGTCTGTGGAGAATGGTGAATTACTTGATGAGGAGGTCTCTACATCTTTCTCATCTGTTCATGATACATGGCAAGATGCGGGAGACTACAAATATGGTCAGACAGCTGGTGGTGGCAGAACCTACGATTTAATTTGGTTGAGAGATGCATGTGATGGTATAGTGAAGGCCAATAGTTCATCACTTTCTCGGGATGAACTGGCCATGGCTATTTGTCGTGTGCTTGATTCAGATAAACCTGGTGAGGAGGTAAGAGTTTTAGTCAGTTTTCTGTTACATTTAGTTAATGTAAATTTGGAATCGGTTGGCACGTAGTCGACAAATTAGATGGAATAACTGAATCATTTCTTTTCCTCCTTTCTTTTGGGTTGGTGAAGATTGCAGGTGATTTATTGGATCTTGTTGGGGATACTGCATTTGAAACTGTTCAAGATGTCATAATGGTCAGACCTCTACTCTTTGTCAGGCTTTTTTATTTCTTAAATTGTGGTTTCTTTTCTTTCTTTCTGTTTTAATAACAATGTAATTAATCTAGTCTCTCACTGTCCTTTTGCAATGTCATGTAGAATAGCTAATAACTCTCCTCTGCTTTTCATGTCTTAAAACTAATTTGTTTAGAGTGTGAATTCGCTTATGAGTGCTCTGTGTGGCTTGTTGATTCTTAGTAAATGTAGTTCATGATTTTTTGAATGCCCTATCCTATATGTATCTGAAGATGCATTTTTGGCTTAATGATTTTGAACTATATCCTTTGATGTTACTTTTGTAGCATGAGTCGTGAATGATGTCATAATTTTTCTCGAGTATGTTCTGTCTTGAAAAAATGAATTTTTTCTGTTCTTGAGGTCGTCAATACTATGCCATATTCACTGGTTCAATCTTTTAAACAAGTTTGCTGTTGAATATAAACTTATGAATCATTACTATTTGGTGTTCAAAGGTATCCATTGAAGTTACTGCAGAAAGATTCTTTGGCATGGGGTGAGCTAATGTGTTTCACTGTTGTGTGAACTAAAAAGCCATTATTAGTCACTTTCATAAAATAGTCTCAACATTAGGTCTCCATGAGATTGATGGTTGTGTGATGAGGTATTTGAGTTTATGATAATAATTATTTAATTTGTCCACCCGAGCCCAACCTAGGATCCTCTGCAATCGGAAGGAAAAAAAGAGAGAGAGAACAGTTGCCAGCAAATTGTTTGCAAGTAGTACTGCAATCTGTATTATAGCCTGGTAAACATTAAAAAATAAATAAATAAATAAAATCATATGTGGCTTATTCTGAGTAGAACCATGGGATGCAGTAATTTCTTCCTATACTTTTATATTGAAAACCCAATGCATTGTAGAACTCATCTTTCAAGTCAAGTCATGATTGAGTCAAACAAAATAGCCAAGTGATTGTTAAATACCGCCATCTGGGGTTGTTAAATATTTTGCAGAGTCACTTCCCTAAGATACTTTTATGCAACAAATATGGTAATTAGATTCCTTACATCTCATAAGTGGATTCTTTAGGGATAATTGTCAATAGGACTGATCTTCTTTATTCTGGCAGCACCTCCTAAGTCAATCATCTTCATAGTTTCTTGATTTATGATATTCTGATTTACATTTTGCATAGAACCTTTTTCTTTGGAGAAACGAAATTTTATGCTCAACTGTTTATTTCCTTTTCTTTCTCTTGGAGTATAACCACTAAGAATCTTTAATCCCATCAGCATCGAGAGGAACTTGTTGATGCTATACATCACGGCTTGTTGGCTTTGAAGTCTGATAAAACAACTTCAAATGCACAAGCACGTGTGCCAACTTATGGTACTCAGGTACTCCCCAGTGCCTACTGGTTTGACAGTATTATACTAATTGGATAATTGGCTACAAGCTTCATCACATGTTTGCTTTTTTGTTTCCCCTTTCTCTAAGGTGACAGTGCAAATGGAATCTGAACGGCAAATTGACAAACTTAGGCGCAAAGAGGAAAAGCGAAATAAGCGTGGACCTGACTATGTGGCTGAAACTGGCTTATCTGCTGCGAGTTTTTCCTCTTTACTCCAAGCTAGCGAGAAGAAAAGTCCTTTTGACAATCTTGTCGGAACTGGTGAACACTTGCTGCCTGTTCGCGGACTTCCTCAGGGAACTATTAGGAAACATCATAAGGGATATGAAGAAGTCATTATTCCACCAACACCCACAGCAGAAATGAAATTGGGTGAAAAGCTGGTATCTCCTTCACTGCCAAAGTACTTTTGCCTTATCACATAGGTTAACTGTTAATATTAAACAGTAAGTTTCAGCTTCTTGGCATCACTGGAACAGTCAACATGTCTGGAAATGTTTTCATAATGTAGACCAAGCATATTTCTTACACTTCCTCTTGCACGTGAGCTGGATCTAACATGTGAAACATAGGATCTAAATGTAACCATATTAGATAACAATGGGGGAATGAATGTGAACAACATGCATAATGACCACAGGAGAGAGTGCCAAGATTCCAAACCATCCTTGTCTTAAGCTTTCGTGAGAATCAATGTTCCAACAAAACCAATGAAGATATAGAGAAAAAAAACAGTCTTTTTGTATGGATACACATCTTTCCCCAGGTGAAATGCTGAGCTATTGTGAATGTACCTTGTGCATGGTTCTGATTGGGAAGTGGGGTTGTCTTCTTTGCTTATCATGTTTGCTGTTTGCTTATTTATTACCTTACCGCACTTCATTTATTCTTATTCTCCATCAGATTGAAATAAAGGAACTAGATGAGTTGGCCCAAGCCGCCTTTCATGGCTATAAAAGCCTCAATCGTATTCAGAGCCGGATATTTCAAACTGTTTATCATACAAACGAAAACATATTGGTGAGAATTTTATTCTAGTGGATCTTTGACAATTGAATTGTATGTCCAAAACCATTCAACAAGTATTCTCTGATGTTATTTCTAAATACTTGCAGGTTTGTGCTCCGACTGGGGCTGGTAAAACAAACATAGCTATGATTGCTATTTTGCACGAGGTATGCATCTGTGGTACCCTAAACTTTGGAGTGGGAATAAAGTTGTTGATTGTATCATTGTAGTCCCAAATCATCGCTTATGGCCTTAGATCGAATTTTCTTCACCAGATATATCGAAAAGATCACCTGGTTGTCATATCTGTATATAGCACTTGAAGCCAGACTCTGCTGGTGACCAAGCATGACCTTATTATGAGTTTATTATGGCATGTACATGACTTGGTTTTATCTTGTCCTTTTCTGTTTTATTTTTCTTTTGATTGTTAGAGTAAACACTTGATTGGATTTTGTTAGAAAGTCCAACCCAAAAGCTTAAGCTTATAGGTGGATGGAGACCACATGAATATAAAGAGCATTTAGGATTCATTGTCAAGTGATTGGGGACTATATTTCAACAGATTTGTTTAGTGGCTAGTGTAGATCTTATGCAGGACAAAAGTCTAATCTGAGATATGCAATTAAAAATGGACCTAAGTTTCTTGATGATCTTTGGCAGGTTGGCCAGCACTTCAGGGATGGTTACTTGCATAAGGACGAGTTCAAGATTGTTTATGTTGCTCCAATGAAGGTAGGAGCTGCCTCTGCTCCATTACCTTTTCACATGCATTCCCTCCAAGACTCTTACGGTTGCAATAACTTCCGCTGCTTAGGCACAAAAATTTTCACTTTTCTGCAATGAGTTGTCCTTGATTGACCTTGGCCCTCTAGTTGATGTGTTCTGCTTCCTTTTTAGGCATTGGCTGCTGAGGTCACATCAACATTTAGTCATCGGTTGGCTCCACTTAATGTTACTGTGAGGGAACTTACTGGAGACATGCAACTTTCCAAATATGAACTTGACGAAACTCAGGTTATGGGTTCTCTCTTGTGTGCATCTCTTTTGTAGCATGTCTATGAACAACAGTGGCTTGACTCTTATGCTTATCATCAGATGATAGTAACTACACCAGAGAAATGGGATGTCATTACACGCAAGAGCAGTGACATGTCACTTTCTATGCTGGTGAAGCTCTTGATTATTGATGAAGTGCATCTGTTGAATGATGATAGAGGTCCTGTAATAGAAGCACTGGTTGCTAGGACTCTTCGCCAGGTACATATCTAAAGCGTTATCATTACTTTTTGGGTGACAATGTGAACCGAATTGGCAATGAAGAATTAGAATGTACAATGAAGTTTTACTTTATGTGACGTGGAAAAATTTGGTATTGGAACAAAGTGCAATGACTCTAAGGTGATCGAATTGGAGGAAATATGTAAATTAAGAATGCAGACATATCTTTTTATTACAGTTCTGTTTTCCTTAGTATGTTTCCTTTTATGAGGATATATAAATTATTCTGACTTGATTAGCATTTTATTTGTATGAAATGCGTACTTATCTTTCACTTTGGTGGAACATAATCGTTTATAGTGTCACAGTGCAGAATTTAGGTTCAAGGAACTTAAAACTGTGTCTTTAGTTGTGCATGTCCCCAGAGTACATATGTGCTGACCCTTTTTGGTAGCAAAGGAGTTTCTGGGCGTTGTAAATTGCAGTTGAACATCAGGCACTTTTTAATTCACTCTGTTGGATGGATTATTAATTTACTCAGTTTGTTTTATAAAAATATGTAGCTGAATTTGATTGAATCTGATTATGATGGCAGGTGGAATCAACACAGTCAATGATTCGCATCGTGGGCCTTTCAGCTACCCTACCTAATTATCTTGAGGTGTCATCTATGGAAAAATTTGTTAGACTTTGCTTGTTGAGTTCTCTATCTCCGAGGCTTCTTAGCAGATATTGTCTCTTTCTTCACTGTCCAGGTTGCTGAATTTCTGAAAGTGAATGCACAGAAGGGATTGTTCTTCTTTGATTCTAGCTACCGTCCTGTGCCTCTTGCTCAACAGTACATTGGTATTAGTGAGCACAACTACTTAGCTCGCACTGAGTTGTTGAACGAGATATGCTACAAGAAGGTATTCTCTATTTCCCCGTCTAGATAATATACTTTCCTTATTAAATACTCATGCTTCTGAAATATGTGATTTAGGAGAGATCCTTAGATGGTATTTTTGGTGGTTTCAGTTCAGTTGATATTTTTAATGTCAGGTTGTTGATTCAGTAAAGCAAGGTCATCAGGCAATGGTATTTGTGCATTCGCGAAAGGACACTGCAAAAACAGCAGAGAAGCTGGTAAGGCTAATGTAAGAATGAGAGTTGTCCATTTCGTTATCTGAATATAATTGGTTTTGTTCTGGTAAATAGTACTTTTTGCTTACGTATAAATGTTTGCTTCAGCTGAAAATTTGATAAACCACCGAGAGTCAAGTTTGACTTGGAATTTTGACCAAAAAAAGGGTTTGACTTAGAATATTCCACCTTTAGAGCATAGCTATGTTCCAATCTCTGGAAGGGAAAATGGATTTTCTGCTGTTGTCTCTCATTTAATCCCCAATTTTGCAGCAATTTGAACATGTAGCTTGTGCGTAAATCTAATTGCCACAATAACATCTTTGTTTGCTAAGTCATCCTATGCTTTTTCCAATGTTGAGTAGGTTGAACTTGCGCGAAAGAATGATGAGCTGGATCTCTTTAGGAATGATGATCATCCTCAATTTTCAATAGTCAAGGTAAGGTGCAATTTATCTTAATTGATTGGTACTCTAAGGTATTAGTCACATTTGTTCGCAAATCACTTTCTAGTCCTTTATCCTTTTTAGAGGGAAGTCCACAAGTCCAGAAACAAAGATCTTGTTCAACTTTTTGAAGCTGGTGTTGGTGTACATCATGCTGGAATGCTACGAGCTGACAGGGGGCTGACTGAACGCCTCTTCTCTGATGGATTATTGAAGGTCGAGTATCCAACTTGTTGTGTGATATTCTCAAGCAGCACAGTTATCGTAACTATCTTCTGAGATTCTGCCATTTGCTGTTTTAGGTGCTCGTTTGCACTGCCACTTTGGCGTGGGGAGTAAATCTTCCAGCCCATACAGTTGTCATAAAGGTTGACTTCCAATTCTTTAGTTCCTATTGTTGTAATCCTAAGAATTTTGTTTGCTGTTTATACAGCGATATTGTTTCATGTGGAGCAAATAATTTTTTATGCAACTCAAGTGCTTTGGTTTTCTATGTTCTGAGCATTATGGGTCACAGAATAACTTTCTTCATCTTTTGCTATCTGATGCATTGCCCACTGAGTGAAATGTTAAAGAAGTCTTTGTAGCTTCGTCACTAAGCAGAAGATGATAGGTTTTCTTTCCTTGGGTTCACTGCTGGTGCAAACATTGAAACTCCATGTTCGAAGATCATCATACCAGTGTATGGATCCTGTGTGCTTTGCATCAAGATGGAAATGAAAGAGATGTCCAACTGTTTTATTTAACAAAACAGAGGATACTTCTTCAGTAATACATGTTAGAGCTTTTAATATAAAATCACGCTTTTTAAGCGCTTTAGTCAGCAGTGGCATCACAATTCTAGATTATATTGAAGCTGGATTTCTGAAGTTCGATTTCTCATACTTCCCATGGGTTTCTTTCTTTTCTCCACATAGATTTTCACTCACACCTTAATCCAATTGTATTGACTTTGACGCTTCAAGCTTTGGTCGTGCTATCATCATTTGTGTGAGGGAGAGTGTTAAGTGTGTATGCGTGCGTGTTTTAACACTTTAAGCTTTTGAGACGTAGGGTCTCGGTTTCACACTCAACTTTAGAATAGTAAAAGTGCTGGAAATCCTGTATTGGAATCTCTCCATGTTCCTGTTTTGGCTAAATTATAGTAAGTTTACATACTTCAGCCTTAGGCAATACTACTAGGTTACGTGTGAAAAGCATTAGAGCATTTTTTATAGTAAACCACCCTTTCATCTAAGAAGTTCAAGCTTTTCATGAGATGGCAATGGTTCACAATTCTACCACATGTCATTAATCTTTGTGAAAGTTGCTAATCACTTTAGAATCGACCTGGAGGTTAATATTGAAATTTTCTTTCATGGTTGGTAGTTTCAAATGTCTGATTTTGGTTCTTTAAATTTAACTATTTCTTTTTTTTCCCTCCATGTGATGCCTTAAGAAAAGTTTTTCAACTAATTAGTAAAACATAAAAATGGCCGCATGCCTTCATAATGATTGTTGGGTGCGAACTGTTTTCACATTATATCGTTCATGCTTGTCTCCTGTTCACACTCATATTACAGCTCCTCTTCGCAGGTCAAAAATTTCGTATGACATTATTTTACTTTGTTTGAGCTCACATATGGTGTTTGTCCCAGGGAACCCAATTGTATGACCCAAAAGCTGGTGGATGGAAAGACTTGGGCATGCTTGATGTGATGCAAGTAAGATGCAAATTGCCACATTTTTAAGTATGGAATATAGCTGATTCTACAATTTGACTTTGCTCTCCGAAATTATTACTTCAGATCTTTGGACGTGCTGGGAGGCCTCAGTTTGATAAAAGTGGCGAAGGAATCATAATTACATCTCATGACAAATTATCATACTATCTGCGGCTGCTGACAAGTCAGCTTCCCATAGAAAGTCAGGTACAGTGTACTAATGTTTGACTTGGCTTCATCAACAATTTTTAGTTTTGTCCTTGTCAAGGTTGTCATTGTTTACTTTCTACTTACTGGATGCCGTCAATTAAACTGCCTTCCTTGCTGTTCGTCTCTCTCTCTCCCTTTGTAGAGATGGGGTGGGGTAATGCCATGTAATAAATCAGATGGAAAAGAATGGAAAAGGAACAAGTGTTAAAGCCTCCCATGCTAATATGTAGACAGGATTTTTGTCGAGTTTATGATCTTATCTAAGCATGTAAAGTTAAGGTAGATTACTTCTAGTTGAGTTAGTTACGAAGTTACATCATGTTTTGTGCTTGACAAGCAAACACTTCAATTCAAACTTGAAAGAGTCATGTCAAGTGCCTGGGTTAAACTTTGAAGTTTTTTCTTGAATGTTTGGATTTAATGAGGCTCATCTGACTGGTAGAGGCTATCATTGTTTTGAGATAATGGTGCTTTGAACTGTTTATGATTTATTGTTCTGCACGACTAATTGGTTGGTAAAACACCAAAGTGGCTTTATCGTTTGTACAGCTTTTGAAATATCGATCATCAACTCCATGGCCTATTTGACAAGATTGATTGATAGAACTACGAGACACTGCAAGTTTAGGAATACACAACCAAACCTTGTTATGAGACAGACTTTCCTGTAATTATTTCATAATGCTCCATGTGAATACAGCTTAAAGAAAAAAATTACGCTAACATAGATGGCTTGATTTCTTCTCATTGTAAGCCATTTTTTGCGTGTTGCTGGCTATTTCCGACTTTGTTGCTTTATAATGATATTAGTTAGGTTAAGTCTTCTCTTGCTCCTTTCCTTTTAGGCCTGAATTCTTGTTTGCATTGGAAGGCTCGTAAAATGAATTTCCAGATCTGCAACTGCCCTGGAGAGTTTGGAATGGACTATCAGACTTTTGTCCAATTGGATTAGATGATTCTCCTTCCTTTCATATATTATTGAAATTACTCTCTTGGGTGTGTCTTATTCTTTGTCATGGCTTTTTTTTATAATGTGCATTGTACCCCAATGATTGTTGGTGCTACAGTTCATATTCCAATCACTGTGGACCAAAAACTTTAGGAGAAGGAGAGAAGAATTTTTTTTTTTTTTGGTGGGGAGGGGGTTACAAAGTCTCGCTAATTTCATGAATGGTTCCAGCTGCCACCTGCTTTTTGCATTGGTTGATGTGCCTTCTTCACTGATGCTTATGTCTTTTTTTGCAGTTTATTAGCTCTCTGAAGGATAACCTGAATGCAGAGGTGGCTCTTGGTACTGTGACTAATGTTAAGGAAGCATGTGCGTGGCTTCGATATACCTATCTTGCAGTGAGAATGAGGTTGAACCCTCTGGCTTATGGGATTGGATGGGATGAGGTATTTTTGTATAAGAAATCTATTTATATATTTCAGGCTCTTAAGGACAGTTCTGTGGTGCTTTGTTTTTTCCATTTGAAGAGAGTCAGCTTTGTGATAAGAACTGTAAATGAGTCATTTTTCCTTTAAGTTGAGAATAACATTAGCTTTACCTACTCCATAGTGGAGACATATCCAAAATTCTACTTCTTCCACTCCCTTCTTTGGAGAAATAAGAATCGTGGTAGCATGCTGATTGGTTTGCTTAAGCGTTTGAGAATTTAGTTGAACTTTTTAAGTTGGAAAAATTATGATACACACAGGACCATATTATATCTGCAATCAAATTTCTCAGTAATATAGTAAAACAAAATAGTGTAAGACTTAGTAGTTGTAACATCAAATTCCTGTAAATAAAAGGTTATTCAGATGACTTGGATTATTAGAAATATGCTGTTTTTCCAGGTTGTTGCAGATCCTTCTCTAATGTCAAAGCAAAGGGCTCTTGTGACAGATGCTGCTCGTTCACTTGACAAAGCAAAAATGATGCGGTTTGATGAGAAAAGTGGCAATTTTTACTGTACTGAGCTTGGCCGTATTGCAAGCCATTTTTACATCCAATATTCTAGTGTTGAAACGTACAACAAAATGATGCGACGCCATATGAATGAGAGTGAGGTTAGTGATGATGAATTATTACTTTTGGTTGATGTACTTTGAGATTTGCACAAAGAGATAGGGAGCTATCATGACCTTGCTATGGGATTTCGAATGACTGCTTGTCCGAAATGACTGGCAATCTGCTTATCTAGCTTGAGCTTTCATCTGATGTTGTACTTATAGTGTTTGTTGTCTTTTTAGATATTTTAAGTTTCTAACTGGTCAAAAGTTGTAATTTTCACACAGTGGGGTTGCCTTTTTCTTGGCTTTGCAGATCATTAACATGGTTGCCCACTCTTCTGAATTTGAGAACATTGTTGTACGAGAGGAAGAGCAGAATGAACTTGAAATGTTGGCACGGACATCGTGCCCACTTGAAGTGAAAGGAGGTCCTTCAAACAAACATGGGAAGATATCTATCCTTATTCAGGTTCTCCCTTTTGTCTCTTTCAACTCTTACTTTATTACAATCTCAATGACCTGTTTTGTTGACTAATTTTTGAATTGTGAAATTTGCAGCTATACATATCTCGTGGCTGGATTGATACATTTTCATTAGTTTCTGATGCTTCATATATAAGTGCAAGTCTGGCCCGTATCATGCGAGCTTTGTTTGAGATTTGTTTGCGCAGAGGCTGGAGTGAGATGTCTCTTTTCATGTTGGAATATTGCAAGGCTGTGGATCGCCAAATTTGGCCCCATCAGCATCCGCTCAGACAATTTGACAAAGATCTTTCTCAAGAGGTCTGTACAACAGTGACAAGACTATCCACTGTAGCGGTTCTTCACAGAGTCTGATAAAATATTCATTTTTGGTAGGTCTTACGGAAGCTTGAAGAACGGGGTGCTGACTTAGATCACCTACTGGAGATGGATGAAAAGGATATTGGAGCCCTGATTCGCTATGGGCCTGGAGGGAGGGTATGACTTTTGTGGATATAGTATATGTTGAAGATTGTCAATCCCCAACCTATCAAACATTCTTAGGTCCTCATTGATGACTCGATTAAATACTGAAACTAAAAACATCGGCACATAATAAGATCAAGCATGTTTAATAACACTAACTAGTTTTGACTTAGTAGCTAAATCAGTTAAAATGCACTTAATGTGTCAATAAAGGAATGGGTTGCTTAATTGATTAAATGGAAAAAAAAAATCAAATGGAAATTCACCAATTATGTTGTTGAAACCTACTGTTTGGTAAGATACTGGTAAACATTTGGTGTCTATTTTTGACTATCATCAAATAATAGTTTACTTCCATTTTCAGCACTTAATGTTGTTGACACTTAGAATATAGAGCTTAAATCTTTCAGTACTTATCTTTGAGTTTTATCATGCAAGCCTTCAATGCAACCTCTTCTCTTTCAATTGTGTTTCGGACAGTTAATCAAGCAATATCTGGGTTACTTTCCATCGATACAATTGTCGGCAACTGTTAGTCCAATAACCAGAACCGTTTTGAAGGTATTGCAGGACACCATTTGTGCATCATTTGATGGTTTTGGGAAAGCAATGCTGACCTAGTTGCATTTTACTACTCAGGTGGACTTGTTTATCACACCAGACTTCACATGGAAAGAACGTTTTCATGGTCAAGCAGAACGTTGGTGGATCGTTGTTGAGGTTCTGACTTAAAAGCATGCTATTTCTTTTAGTATATGTTTGATAGCATTGTTTTGGGATTGTCCCTATCAGTGTTTTTGTCCCTATCAGTGTTTTATTGGTGAAGTTTGGTTTAAGCAGTTGTTTTTGAGAAGTCCACCACTGAAATTTCTTTTTGAGTAGTGCACACTTTTTTGGTTAATTTTGTGCAAAATGAAAAGTACATCATTCTGTTGTTAGTGAATATGTGAATTATGCAAGACTGGCTTGTAAAGATACGTCCTCTCCAATTGTCAAAAGGGTCGTGTGCTTTCTCATCATCTGTTCTTTAGTTGGGAAAATGCTATTATGTGTTGAGTATAGTACAATCTGTAGGAATTGCATCCGTGTTGGGTATACTTTTGTAGGTTGGACCTGCTCTTCAGGTAAAAGAGTGATTCATCTCTTTTTTGTGTTAGTTATAGGCATAAGTACATGTTGTTCAACTCCTTTTGGGAGGAAATGAAAGAAAATAACTTTTTTTGTGTTACTTTTAAGCTTTTGCTATGGTTTCTTATTATATTAGAGAAACAAAGAAGAGCAATCTATGTAATGTGTACAATTAATTTGGTTTGGGCCACACCGGGTTAGAATGCAGTAAACTCGAGAGTTGACTCCCCAATTGATGTTCTTTAGCAAATAGGTTGAAAAAAGAAACTGATTTGGCTTCAAATCCCTTTGGCTAAGCCCTTATCCGATGATAGTCTCAAGTATAATATTCCAGTTCATGTTTTCTTTTTCAACCGATGATAGTCTCAACTATAATATTCCAGTTCATGTTTTCTTTATTCAGTATGTCATTGCTATTGGCCCCACATGTATGGTGTGGTATTTTCTGTTGGTTATCATTCTCACCTGGAGCTTGGTGAATTATTGTCCACAGGATTCGGAGAATGATCACATTTATCATTCAGAGCTGTTCACTCTAACAAAGCGGATGCCTAGAGGTGAACCGCAGAAGCTCTCATTTACTGTTCCAATCTTTGAACCTCACCCTCCGCAGTACTACATCCGTGCTGTTTCGGATTCTTGGTTGCATGCTGAGGCTTTCTACACTATAACGTTCCACAATCTGCCGCTGCCCGAGGTGTTTGATTTTGTGCTTATCTTTTTCTGTGGATAAAAAAGTTGATATCATCTTGCTTATTATCTTACTTACGGAGTATAATGCCATTTCTGTTGACATTAAAGTGGACTGTTATTATTGAGTTTATATTGAAAATACTCATTTTTCCAGGCACGTACTACACATACTGAACTTTTAGATCTAAAGCCTCTACCAGTAACTTCACTTGGAAACCCTATCTATGAAGGCTTGTATAAATTTTCGCATTTCAATCCCATTCAAACACAGGTTTGAGTCATTTTTTATCTGCAGTTAACTTGGTTTCTGTTAATCACTTTCTTATAATCATCTTTATAAAGTTGACTTTCTTCTTGAAAACTGTCAGAACTTTCACATTCTCTATCACACGGACAACAATGTCCTCTTGGGAGCTCCAACTGGAAGTGGCAAAACGATATCAGCTGAGCTTGCTATGCTTCACCTTTTCAATACTCAGCCAGATATGAAGGTGCATGTCTAGACTAACTTATTGTGTATTGGCAATGGAGGATGTAAAAAAAGAGCACATTTGGCTCTCATGGAATATAAACTAGTGGGTCAGTTCTAGTTAATCCATATGAGTGTTACTCATTTGATGTTGTGAAAAGATGAAAATGATTGACTGTTAAGAGGAGAAAGCAAAATTTGTAAAACCTTTTTTAACTAGAATACTGGGTGCTATGCTCAACTCTCATTGCAAGTTGAGCACCATGTATCCCAGTTGACGACATTTTAACCTGTTGTACAAGATAGTTTGCTTGACTAGAATGGTAAGTAGTATATGTTATATAAAGGCAATATCACCGTTTTTTTACTTGTGGGAGTTCAGCTGTTGTTGATTTGTTTCTCGAGTCGATGACCTTCTTACTGAGCGCTGTGTAGTTTTTCTTAATGCAAATTGATGACTTATACTGAAATATGAAAGGTGCTATGGGTGGAAAGAAATGTGACGTCCAGGCCTAGTCTTACTGTAGGAACAGATCTCATCAGGATTTGTACCTCCACGTCTCATATTGGTCTCAAATAAATAATCAGAGTTAAAACGAAACTAAAAAAAAATGACACAGCCGTTATCAGTGCTATGGTATGGGCAAACATAATCACATGGACCTTACTATTTGTCAAGTTATTCTCACTTTGCTTGTCCTATAGCAGTGTTCTATGGGCAAACATGAATCTGATGCAAAGATACTGGACTTAAGAAATAGTTTGATTTTTGGCCCAAAGAAAAGACATTTGTTGATCTCCGCCGGCTATTGTTTTCGATTATCTAATCTCCTTTTCATGGTGTATATGAAGCTTCATCATGGTGTAATGTGTTATTTGATCTTCAGGTTATTTACATAGCACCTTTGAAGGCTATTGTTCGAGAGAGAATGAATGATTGGAAAAAGCGTCTTGTCTCTCAGCTTGGGAAACAGATGGTGATTATATGGTTATTGATTATAATTGATATGTTGAGCATGACTGTTTTTTAAGTGTTGACAATTTTTTTAACTAGGTGGAAATGACAGGAGATTATACTCCAGATCTTTTGGCCCTATTGTCTGCAGACATCATTATTTCTACTCCTGAGAAATGGGATGGTATTAGCCGTAATTGGCAGAGTAGAAGCTATGTCACTAAGGTCAATTTCGTTTAGTTGGTTAATTATATATTCTTTTTACGTTCAACACATAATTTGTGTGTAATTAATAGGTTGGACTTATGATTTTGGATGAGATACACTTGCTAGGAGCTGATCGTGGCCCAATTCTTGAGGTAGGTGTTTTATCTTGTCTTCTCTCGAGTACATATATCCGCCTGATCAGGCTTCTGGATCTCATGACTGGTGAATTTTTTATTTTTATTTTTATTTTTAAAATGGCACGAAAGAAGTGCTGGTAATGTTAGGATGAATAGAGCTTGCACTTCAAGGGTATCATTTCATCCAAACAATTGCTGAGTGTGACATTGCCGGCAAGTATTGCTTCATTTGGTGCTTTATATGGTCTTGAAGTTAGTGACCATGGCATTGCCAGCAAAAAAGCCTGAAATTTACCGATTTTATATGAAACAGAGTGGACTCAAAGTGGGGCGCTGCTTTTTAGTACTAATCTAAAACTGTTGAGTCTTTAAGAATTCGTGTCTTGGAAATGAAGAAAAGCCCTTAGTTTGTAAAGCAGAAATTACTGCCTGTCTCTGATCAGTCTTGTAGTGCAGCTCTTTCAATTGTGTCATTTTGATGATTTTGGATCTTTTTCGTGCATTAGTTTTTGTTAGAATATATAAATAATAAACCACACCGTCATCTAACAGCTTAAGCTTTTAGAACAGTCGGCAGTGGTCCCACAAAATCTTACATGGTATCAGAGCTGAAGGTCCCGAGTTCAAATCTTATCAGGCCCCATTTATCTCCCTAATTAAATTTCCACGCTTAGTACTAGGCAAAAGACCAGATTAAGCGTGAGGGGGAGTGTTAGAATATATAAATAATAAACCACACCGTCATCTAACAGCTTAAGCTTTTAGAACAGTCGGCAGTGGTCCCACAAAATCTTACAGTTTTGAATACGTACCTTGTGCTCTTTAGCTATCTATCTTTATTTCTTCTTGTTAGAAAGTTCAACCTAAAAGCTTAAGTTGATAAGTGGAAGGAAACCACATGAATATAAAGAGCACTTAGGACTTGTTGTCAGGTGGTGTGGGATAATTCTTCAACACCTTCTCTCACGTGGGAGCTGGATTACGAGTAGTACTTGGAATTTTGACTACGCACATTTACATGGAATTTTGATCACATACATTTGCGAAACTGTTAGCACCGACTCTAATACCATTTTAGAAAGTCCGACCCAAAAGCTTAAGTTGATAGGTGGAGAGAGACTACATGAATATAAAGAGCGTTTATGACCCGTTGTCAAGTGATGTGGGATAATTTTCCAACACTTCCAGAAAAAGAAGAAGCTCAAATCATTTGGTGGAGAGATCAAAATGAATTAGGACCTGCTAAATGCAGTCCTTATCAAAGCATTTTTGACAAATAAACTAAAGATCGTGGTTGAGACGCATAGTTCATAAACCAATATCTATGTCCATCAGTATAGATCTATTATAAGCTTGTGGAAGTGTATATAGTAGTATGGGGATTAGTTGGCAGATAGATATTTAATGAGGTAATTAGGTTTCTTGTGATAAGTCTACATGCTCTAAATAGAGATCTCTATTTAATTTTCTATAAAGCCATTTGAGTAACAATGTAAGCCATTTGAGTAAACACGTAGTAATTTGGATGTTTACTCCCTTTCTCTTGCAATCCTAAATCTTCACAAGGCTGGCTATGAGCCTAGAAGTAAACTGTGAATATGTGCTGTTGGCTTATGATGTGATTAAGGTCCTTCTTAGACAAGGAGATTTGTCTTAGTGTATATGTTAATCCTAGGCCTACTACTCTGTCTGGAGATCCTATGAAGGTTGTGCAAGTGTGCGGTTGAACCTGAGAAGTCATGGGCGGCATCTTCCAACAAAGGTGTATATAGGACTGTTAACTAGTGCCAGTAAGGATACCCGCTAGGAGAACCCTTTATGGAATAGTTCTGATATATATACAGACAGTGAGTTCATTAGTCTTATTTAGAAAAAAAAAAAAAAAAAACTAATCCAGGATGATTGGACTCTGAATAATTGAGTATCTGATGGTAATATTTGACTCCAGGTAATTGTTTCAAGAATGAGATATATCTCATCTCAGACAGATCAAGCTGTGCGGTTTGTTGGCCTTTCTACTGCTCTAGCCAATGCAGGGTATGTGTAGCTCTTGAATATCTCTAGTTTTGTTTGATCTAACATGTAGTCATTTCTTTCTCTGTAGCTCTCCAATGAGGCTTATTTAAATAATTTTTTATAGATTGGAGTCTATACTGCCTTTTTGGAGTAATATTCATACTTTAGATTGCTGGGTGGAGTATACCTGCATTCCATTATTTAGTCTATCCAGAAAGATAAGTCATGAATGGCATTATTCATTTTGCTTGGGAATTTGGAAAGATTGATAGCAGCAAATGTATATATGTAGCAATGGTCCTCAATATAGAGGTTCAAAATGTTATATATGCTGATGAGCTTGTGCAATAAAGCTGCTTCTTGCCACTGGTTTGATAAGGAGAGGTGAGGAGTTTTCAATTCACTTCAATAACTGTCATTTGATGATGCGATGGATAAGTGGAATGATATACATTATCAATGAAGTTGAGTTATGGTATTTCTTGTTTGTGCAGGTTACTATGTATATCGACCCACTTTTGTCTTCTTAATTTTTGAGTTCAGACAAATTTTAACTTTTTGTCCTTTTACTTGGGCTGACATGTAATTATAACCTGTTTAAATGTACTTCAGCTGTAAGTGATTTAATTAGATCAAAATTTGCTCATTTACAGGGAAAGGCTTTGACAATGGTCGTTGTCGCTACATCAGTCATAATTTTGTTCGTTTTCAAATATATATCGTGTACTATATGCTAATTTAAATTTTATTCTTGTGCTTTATCTGCTAAAATTTGCATTTCTTACTAGTGCAACCTTTGAAATGATAATATCACTTGTTTACTGAGTTCACCTTTTGCCTTTAAATTTCAAATATTATCCGTAGCTTTATACTCCTCAATGTTTCAACATTTTACAACGTGGTTAAGTTGCATTGTAGTAAGCCTGACGTTTTTATACGTGGAGATACGTTTGTGTGAGATACAAAATTCTTTGCTTCTTGATTTGAGATGATTGCTTCTGTTAAGAAGATCGGTGATTACAACTGGGAAGTATTCTCTGATCTTTGTTATGATTTTCTTGCCATAATTAGTGACTTGGCTGACTGGCTTGGGGTTGGGGACACTGGACTCTTCAATTTCAAGCCAAGCGTGAGGCCTGTACCTCTTGAAGTTCATATTCAGGCAAGTAGAAGCCATTTTTGAACCTCTTTCCTTTAATTTTTTTAATTTTTAATCTGTCATAATTTTTAACCTCTCACTACTTACACTACATATTAAATTTGTCTCTGTTGCTGATATATTGTTCTGTCCTATTTCTTTTAAATTTCAAGTAGCGAGAGAAAATAGTCTCTCCATATAGGGTGACAGTTCCTTAAAAAGGATTTTAAATAAATAAAAGGGAAGCGATCGAAGGGGGAGATAATTTCTCCAGCTCATACCAGTATATATTGCCAAGAAAAGACTGAGTAGAGGGCTTTATTGTCCAGACTATAAGGAACCATTTTCTTCTGTAAATTATAATGCCAGCAGTTTCACTCTGATAGATCTTACTTTCCACTGTTTTCCGGAATCACATATTTGTGAAACATAAATTATATCGGACCCCCTGAGCAGATCATAACTGTAAAAATTAAAATCCTTCAATACGTACTTGTTTGATTGTGATGGGATGGGATGCTTATTTTTGCTCCCACTAGATTCTCTTGAAATTATGTGTACCCTATCAAGGTTGCAACAGGACACCGGTTTAACTGCTTTTACTTTGTTGAGCAGGGGTATCCAGGAAAATTTTATTGCCCCCGGATGAATAGCATGAATAAACCATCATATGCTGCAATCTGTACTCATTCACCCACAAAGCCAGTTCTTATCTTCGTCTCGTCACGGCGACAGACACGGCTGACTGCATTGGACCTTATTCAGGTAATAACTGGGATTAGTGGAGACATTACGTTTCTGTGACACTTTGCTTACTCAGTTTTCACATGACCAGTTTGCAGCTTCCGATGAACATCCTAGGCAATTTCTTAACCTGCCTGAAGAAGAGCTGCAGATGGTTCTCTCCCAAATTACCGATCAAAACCTGAGGCACACCTTGCAGTTTGGCATTGGGCTACATCATGCTGGACTCAATGACAGGGATAGATCCTTGGTTGAGGAACTTTTTGCTAACAACAAGATCCAGGCAACTTTCATAAACCTAGATGAATTCACCTCTCTCTCTCTCTCTCTCATATAAATAGATATAGATATACATGTTGGCTCATCAGACTTACAAGGTTCCCTTCATTCATGAATAGGTATTGATATGCACCAGCACGTTGGCATGGGGTGTGAATCTTCCAGCTCATCTTGTAATAATCAAGGTATGCGGATTTATCAGATGTATGGGAGTCCCATGATGTTTTTGATCTTAACAAATATGATTAGACATGTGGCAGTTTTAATATGATTATTTATTTGAAGGATTTTTATCTAGGAAAATATTATCTTGAGCAGCATCTGGCTTACTTCATACATCTCATGGAATAGGTTAATACAACTTTCCCATTTTCAACTTCAAGCTGTTTATAGGCATGGAAGATTATCTTACCAGTTCGGTATCTGCTGTAAGGTCATCTGCATTTAATTAAAGGGTAGAAGAATGAGAGGAGGAGTTAACTTCCTGAAGATAATGAGTTAGCATTCCTTTTAATTTTCAAATTAACTAAGAAAGCTTATAAGGAAAGGCTAGTGGATTATAAATTATACCCATCTCCATTCAATCAACAAAGCCTGCCATGATTTTTCTCATGGGGATGTCTATGTAGGGCTAGTCATGAAAATGTGAAAGGAGAAAAGAAATAAAAGGGAAATTATATACTCTTGAATAGCCTTTCTGATGATTCATTGCTTCCTTTACCCAATACGGGAGTCATGTTTTCTGTTGCCTCTGAAACAAGATGTGTTAGATCAACCATATCAGCTAGAAGAGTACCTGAAGATGGTTCATTAAGGCATAACATCTACAAAGAGCCCCTTTCTTGTTCTGGAAATTTCAAAGTTGGTACTGTGATTGCTGATACTAACACTTCCGCTAACCTTATCGCTTTTATAATAATTGTTTAAAGAAGCAATAGGCAGAGAGGCTACAGTACATTTTCAGCCTTCAATGCTTCATGATTGTTCTTACTCATGCACCCATGCATATGGACTTTGCGACAAAAAAACTTTCGACTCTGTATTTTCGTTTCTCCTTCTTAGAAGTTTCGAAATTGCTTCAGTAGTTCTTTTATTCAGAAGTAAGGTTGCTGGTAAATTGCTCACTTTACCTTCACATCTCATATCATTCGCATTACTCTGGTTTGGTTAGGTAATGATTTCTTGGCTTCATTTGCAGGGAACAGAGTATTATGATGGAAAATCAAAGAGGTATGTTGATTTTCCAATCACCGATATCTTGCAAATGATGGGTCGTGCTGGTCGTCCACAATATGATCAACATGGAAAAGCAGTTATCCTCGTCCATGAGCCCAAGAAAAGCTTCTACAAAAAGGTGAAAAGAGCTCATTTGTAATTGCTTGTCTGTTCTTTTCGGAGCTGAAATACCCTACCATGCTTATCCTTTGCAGTTTTTGTATGAGCCATTCCCGGTTGAAAGCAGTCTACGAGAGCAATTGCATAATCATATCAATGCAGAGATTGTTTCCCACACAATTTGCCATAAGGAGGATGCGGTTCATTACCTTACTTGGACTTACTTGTTCCGAAGACTGGTAAATCCTTAGCCACCTCTAGAAGCTTGATTTAAAGACTTTTGTGTCTCAATGGTTGAGTGACTTTCTGGCAGTGGATATTTTCTTACATAAAGTAAGGAATTTTGACATATGAGCAACTTCACATATAAATTGTTGGAAAAAGGGAATTGAAAAGTTCTCATATCCTGCATTTTAATGCTTTGACATCTGGAGTTCTCCTAAATACGAGAGTTGTTCAAATTTCTTTAAATGCAGAACTAAGATTCTTCTATTATGCTTGTATTGATTTTGCTCATCAAATAAGACTACAAGTGATTCTTATTTGCAATAAGATACCATGGAATAATCCTCCAAATTGATCAAAGCAATAGGTATTCTTTCTTTATTTATCTTAGTTGTCATTTGCAGAACTTCTTTTTGGCATCAATTGCATCATACAGAGCCTTTGCCTTATTTTTGTTTACAACAATGAAACAGGGTATCATAAGCTTTTTCCTGGGCTGGCAATGGTATTATGAACCTTAATTTTCCTCGCAATGGTTAAATCCTAATGTGCTTATGTACTGGAAAATGGGGCTTTTGCTTTTCTATAGCTTTAGGAAGTTGACTGTTCGTTTTGTTTCAATCAAGCCTTTGGTGGGCACTGCTGCTGAAAAAGTAGTTTCTATGGTGATTTGATTCATCTGACCTCTGTATAGTCACAAGGTCATAAGTTAATACTCTCAAATCATGTAATTAAAATTATGAACCATCTTCCACTGATCAAGTTAAGGTACTCCAAATGTCATATAATGGCTTTTCCTTTTCTACCCTGATTATCGAAGTTTTTTTATACATTATTTTGATGCTTTGTAGATTTAGGGATGACAATTTCTTTCTTCCTATGACTTATGGGGTTGAGTCTTGAATTTATCTGAGTAGCACATCCAAATGGCGTCATCTCTTTCCTGTTTCTCTCTGTCAACTTGCAAGTTCCAGAAACCAAGGTATTTCCTGATTTGCTCTAGTTCTGATGAGGTCATGTTTCTCTCAGACGGTTAATCCAGCTTACTATGGGCTAGATGAGACAGATCCCGAAACTCTCAGTTCTTACTTGTCCAGGTAATCTTGGGATTGTGGAGATCATTTAATATCCCTACACTTTTAAACCTCTTTTTCTAGTAAATTATCGTTAGCAATCCTTTGACAAACTTAGCTGGTGGTTGTTGTCTTCTAGGTTAGTACAAAATACTTTTGAAGATCTTGAGGATAGTGGATGCATCAAGATGAATGAAGACAGTGTTGAGCCAATGATGCTGGGATCAATTGCATCTCAATATTATCTCAGCTACTTGACTGTATCAATGTTTGGATCCAATATAGGACCAGACACGTCACTTGAAGTGAGAAGTTAATTGCAATAGCTTAGACCGTGAGGTCTTAATTATTTCACTTTTTTAACCACTTACACTGTTGCTCATTGCAGGTGTTTTTGCACATATTGTCAGGTGCTTCAGAATATAATGAACTTCCTGTTCGGCATAATGAGGTAATGGCAAAGATGGACTATTTGATGTCACCTGTGACGATTCAACTCACCCATGGACTGTATTTTTGAGCCATGTTATAGTTCTCCGCTTGTTACTTTTTTTAATGATTTCAGTAAAAATTGAGATCTGAATGTGGAAATAACTTGTCGATTCCTTGGGACTTTAGTCACCCCCAAAATGTCACAGTAGCAAATTCCTATTCAGATTGTGACCTCTGTACACTTGTGCTATCTAGATGTTTATCAGAATCTTAACACGAATCTCACAAAAATAATCTTTTAAGTAACACTGAATCTCCTATACAATGTCTGATCTATTTTGTATAGTGGACATTACTCCGCATGAGCCTGCTGCTATGTTTTATGCTTTTCTCAAGAATAATAGTTGTGATTTGCTTCTGTTTGCTGTCACTAAATCCAAGATGTGTTTAGAGTCAGACAGCTATCACCGGATTATGATACCTTCCCACAGCTGCAATTAAAACCAAATTGACAAGCATATGGTGGGAGTTTGTGTTTGCAGCTTTAGAAGATAATAGAGTTGTCATGTATCAAAACATAGCTAGGGAATGACATTCTTTTATTTGTTGATAGGAGGTATTCCAACTTTCTTTTCTTAGCTTTCCTGCTTTTTTATTTCATTGATATTTTTGACCAGTCGTGGGATGTTTTTGTCTAGGTTACTCATGGTATAATTTGAATATCAGTTAGCATTACTATCGAATAAATTTCTTTAAAGGGACCATCCCTTCTCGTTGAATATATGCTTTTCCTGGGTTTACATTTAAGGGGTGAGACCTTTGAAGACATAATTCACAATGAAGAGAATGACGGGGTCTAATGATACCTAATTTATGGTTCATGAAGATAATAATGCACTTTCATTCTTTCTACATTGAAATTCTTAAAGAGGTCTACCTCATGGCATCACCACTTGTCTCCTCTTTCCTTTTGCAGAGTAACATGTCATCATTTTTGCTTTGTCACTGCAGAATGTTGAATGATTTATCTGTCCTTTTGCAAAGAAAAACTTTACAAGCTTTTATTCTATTTCAAGTTCTATGGACTTATTAAATCACTGGAAACTCGTAAGTGATAGTATGATCCTAATACTTGCTGTTTGTTGCAAAGGCTTTGCATTGCATTTACTTCCCTAAATGTTACATTACGATCATTTTTGGAGCTTCTCAGCTTTATATTGTTTTCTCCTTTTTCTTCCAGGAGCTTCACAATGCTCAATTGTCTGAGAAAGTCAGGTATAAGGTTGATAAGAATCGCCTAGACGATCCCCATGTTAAAGCCAATTTGCTATTCCAGGTTCTTTTGTGTTGCTTTTCTGGCTTGACCAATTCCTTTCTGTTGTTTGTTCCACTATTTATAGACCGTAAACTTCTTGGGTTTCAGGCACATTTTTCACAGTTAGAGTTACCAGTTAGTGACTATGTGACCGACTTGAAGTCAGTGCTGGATCAGAGTATTCGGATCATCCAGGCCATGATAGATATATGTGCAAACAGTGGATGGCTGTCAAGCTCAATTTCTTGCATGCATCTCCTGCAAATGGTTATGCAGGTATGGATTTTTGTGTGTAGATCAAATTCAACCATTCATGAGACAATGTGAAGTGTTTATTTGTTTCAAAATTTGATTCTTTATGCTGTTGATCTTTATTGAAGCAATCACTTTTGCCCCTCCATTTCTCTCACTTAAATTCTTAAATTCATTTAGGGCTTGTGGTTTGATGAAGACTCTTCCTTAAGGATGTTGCCCAGTGTGAATGATAATCTTGAGGATACCCTTAGAAGAAGAGGAATTGCAACTCTTCAGCAACTACTGGACATTCCAAAGTCATCCCTTCAGAGTATAATTGGAGATTCTCACTCCTTAAGATTGTTGCAGGTATAGAATATTCTGAACATTGTTCGCATGGTTGGATGTGTTTCTTGTGCAAACTTTTGAGTTTGCATATTCTTTTGGCACCACTTCTTAGGGCAATGAATGTTTTAATTGTCGTTGTGCTGATTAGAATATTGTGGAGTTTGGCATATTGGCATTTCGAAACGCAATAAAATCTCTGCTTCTGCTAGAAGAGACCCACATTAATTAACTTTTTATGTGCCCAACACCTTAACTGTTTAAGTAACTCAGCCTTCACCTTGAAGCCGTTTAGACATATAACAATAATGGACATGCGGACCCTTGGAGTGCCAAAACTTGGCACGAGGGGACACTTAGTGCCAAAAGTTCGGAAATGTACACTTAATTGCCAAGATCGGAGCAAAAAGGATTAGTTAAGTGCCAATGGTGAGAAAATCTGGCTAAAATGTTGACATAGCACTTTTCCAACGAGTTGAGGTCGAAACAACGTCGTTTTGGGCGTTGACATGGCCAAATAAGCCCACAACGATGTCGTTTTGAGTGCTGATATGGCTAGATCAGTCCAAAATGACGCAATTTTGACCTTAATTAAATTTTTATATAAATATCAATTAAATAATATTAAAAACGAAATTTAATTTTTTTTTAAAAAAAGGCAGAGTATAAGTGAGAGGAGCTCTCCTGCCTGTGGCTACCGCCCCATTACTGGTGGGGCGGTGGCACTGGCCGCGAGGGTTGCTGGCGCTTGGGCAAGGGCCAGCGACCCTCACCGACCTGCACCCAGGCGTTGGCAACCCTTGCCGTCCATCACCACCGCCTCATCGGCGATGGGGCGGCGGCCCCACCCCTGTGCTGCTGCTCCCCCCTTTTTTTTTAAATTTTTAAATTTTCGTTTTTAATATTATTTAATTAATATTTATATTTAAAATTAAACTTAGGCCAAAACGATATCATTTTTTGTGAAGGTAAGTTGACGTGGAATTCCGGTGAGCCACGTAGATATTAGAAATTATTAAAATAAGCCACGTCGGATTTCCGGCGGCTTTCGCCGGAGTTGGCATTTAATTGATCCAATTTTAAATAAAAAGTAGCACTTAAATGTACCTTTCATAACTTTTGACACTTGAGTGTTTTCTCATGTCAAGTTTTGGCACTTGGGCTGTTCTTTTTCCAACAATAATGTAAGTGGCTTTGTAGGTTTTAGAATCACGTAAGAGATTGGAGAATTCGGCAAACTGTAATTCCAACATGGATTGCAAAACATGAGATCCATCATGTAAACAGTCTGAAATTTAAAAAGAGGGTTCTTATTTATCTAGTGCTTGTACCCTTAAGTTTAATTCCTGAGGTGATATAAATATATTGATTTATTTCAATTTCTAAGTTTTAAGATTGGACTATACATAAGTTTACTCCCTCAGTTTCCTTTTCTGTCATTTGTGTTCAGGAACTGGAGTATTTTCCACAAGTCCGGATGAAATTAAGAATTCTGAGGAAGGGCAGCAATGGAGAAAAATCTCCAACTCTGGATATTAGATTAGAGAAGACCAATCGGAGGAGAAGCACATCAAGAGCTTTTGCCCCCAGGTTTCCCAAGGTATTACACATCCAATGCTCCAGTGAAAACTTAAGGTAAAACAATCAAAATTTAGTTTCTGACATGATGCTTTTGACAGGTGAAAGATGAAGCATGGTGGTTGGTACTTGGGAATACCTCCACTTCTGAGTTATATGCAGTAAAGAGAGTTTCTTTCACAGGTCACTTGGTCACCCACATGAAGTTGCCCTCAGCACTGACTGATATGCAGGTTCAAATAAATACTTCCCGTCCTTAGGCAAACAATTTGTTTCTCTTTCTTGTGCTGAAAACTTATTTCTTTCCAAGTAGATGTTCTGCAGTGTCAATAGTCTTTATATATGGTCCTAAAACTATGGTATTTTGATCAGATGAAAGGATTACCTGAATAGATTGAAGATAAGTATTGCGCGAGAGTGGGAATGATAGTGCATTTTGGAGGATTAATTGTGTTCCAATGGCGATATTATTCTTATCTGAAACTTTGGATATTCTGCAAAAAGTCATTTAGTTGTTAGGTGGGCATTTGAATCAGCTTCGATATGTTGATAGTTGCCATTGGACTTTCTTTTTCTCATATTTAGCATTGCGAACTCACCTTGCATATGTTCTGAAGCTTTTGCATATTATTATTTTGAGTAGGATAAATTGGTACATACTATGCTGTGAGGACCTGGGACAGGATTTGCTCTGTTATTGAGTGACCCTTTTTTTGACACTAAGCTATCTTTTGGATTTATCCCTTATTATCATGGGCAAGCAAAAATATTCCTCCTCATCCTTGGTTACACTGAAGAGTTCGTGTTGCATATGCTATAAATCTATTGACTTACAAAGGTCATTAATTCTTCTGACAGGGGGTCAAATTGATACTCATTTCGGACTGTTATCTTGGGTTTGAACAAGAGTACCCCATTGAAGATCTTCCTTTCAGCACATAAAATTGGACGACAGCCAGACTTGGCATGCTAAGCATCCATGCGTGCATCTAGATTTTCTGTGGAAAGGACAGCATTTCTTCTTCTCCAAGAACACAGTGAAAGATGGAAAGAGGTGAGTATCGTGTGCACTCTCATCACTAGTTGTTTATAACGGATAGCTTGTTCTGATTCACATGACTTTTGCTTAAAATTCTGAGGACTTATTAATATGCGAAAGAATCATTTTCAGTGATATTCTGCCTCCTCTGCTGTGAATCCGGATAAAGTTCCTTTGAGTAAGAGACATTATGCGCCTTTTCTGAAAATGAATTACTATTCTGCAGGGAGAGGAAGGTGATTTTTCTCCATTATAAATTGTCCTTGGAATTTCTCAAAGTACATAGTTCTGCTCTGTGCTTCGTTGGAGAAGACCAAGACCTAAGCTTGTTGGTGTGAGATAACCAGGCCTGTGCCATGCATTTTTATTCTGTACACAACCAGCAAATTCATTGTACAGAAAACTTACTACATGAAATGCTCAAGAGGCTGAACTGTAATCTGCCTAAACTTATAGCTTGAAACGCTTCCCCTTTTGTAGATAACAATCGATGAGATCTGATATTTGGTGGGATCTGATTAATTTCACAAAGTTGCGTCACCGAATTAAATCAAATGAAGCTTTCTCTCTGCATTTCAGACATATTGTAAGAGATTGGTTGCGATGTGCGTCTATGACCGAAGACCTAGCTTTGAAATTTTGATGCAGTTTGGTGCTTTTTGAAGGTGTTTTTGCGTGAAAGGCGAATAATGGCTGCTTAAGACAGGTGCGCTTTTCTCAGTCAACACTGAGAATCTCTCCTCTCTGCCATGTCTATTCTAGTGATCCAATGCATGAAATTGGCACGCCAGTGCAGCTTTGAGCCTGGAGAGCCTACATTCCTGTTCTCAACTGCTCTTTTCAATTTGTTATATATGAGATTTGGACTCTTTTTGTTTCGCAGAAAATGAATAATTTGGTAAACATTTTCCTAGGAGTGCTAGTTTATATTGCTTTTAGAATTGAATCAATGGAAACTATTTTCGCCGTCTATGATAATATTTAAACATAAATTGTTGTCGATAATGAAAACATTGTTCATTGGCTAATTATGCATAATTCTGTTCACCGTCTTTGCCAAATACTCCGAACCATTTATCTCGCAGAATCCCCAGCATAGAGATACAACTTGCGGCCAAGATGCAAATCGTGTATGAAGCATGCAACCTAAATCTGCATTCGTGCACATCGCCCTCTCTATTCATCAACCAAATGTATAAAACCGCCAAAAGGATGTTCGCTAACGCTTCAACTTGAGGCCTTGTAGGCATGCGAGGTGAGCCTCGGTTTCGGGTGGACCAACAAAGGCTTGGCTCGCTGCAAGATGAGCCCGTAAGCTTCATCCATGTTAAGCTTCTCCGGCAAGAGCCCGTCGGCCGACTCCTAAGTCGAAGGCATGGGCCAACGTCGCGGTCATGAATTGGACCATCCTCAAGCCCAAGCTCATCCCCGCGCATATCATACGCCCGGCCCTGAACGGAGTGACCTCAAAATCGGTGCCCCTGATGTCGGCATTGGGCTTCTCATCACTGGGCAGGAGCCTCTCTGACCAGAACAGCAAGGGCTCGGCCCACACATTGACTAGCTGCGTTGGCCCATTCCATAGTGCCAGAGAAAGTGTCCCCGATGTTGAACATGCCCATCGGCACCGTCACCTCCACCGCCATTGACTTGAACTCATCCGCCGTCGGGTCGGCCTCCCACCACTCCCATCCTCGAACGCCCGCTTCCCCAGCATCACTCACCCCAGGGCATTGACCGTGCACACGTTGAGCAGCTGGGCTAGGTTCGCCGGGGCTGAAGCCACGCGTGCTAGCGCACTCATGAGTATCGCGACCTCTTCCTAGTACATTGAGATAAATGAGCACACAAATTGTAAGTCCTTCCTCCATTACATGGGGGTGTCATATCTACTTAATTCTTCTCTCCAAATCCCAAAATAAATACTACTTCCCTAATAGTTTTCAATTTTATCCCCGGCTTTTTAATCCTTTCAGAAAAAAAATCTGACCTTTCAGATTTATTTCAAATCTATTCTAAACTCACGAGGCGTCAATTTTTACAGAGCGAATAATCTGTTAATTTCCTTAACAAATTATGGTTTCGGCCCGACTTATTTTTGTGTGTGTATTTCGCGTGATCTTTTTCCCATGGCGCCTCTTTTCTTTGGGTTTTTTTATATATTTAATTTGGACAATATTTACACGCTTTTATATCAGCAACTTTTATTTAGTATTCGAGTCTTTCTGTAAGCACCTATAAAGAAAATACGACCATACCAGGAATCTTCTAAAATACATGATCCAGAAAAGGGCAAAAGGAAGATTAAACTATAGTTTTCGGAGGGAATCTAATCTTGGGATCAAAAGTTGGGGATCTATTTCGGCAACCTGAAAAAGTTAGGGATAAAATTGAAAAAATGGACAAAAGCTAAGGACTTCTATTGCAATTTTGACCCTTTTTTTTGTCATGTTGGTCCTTTTACGATTTGGATCCTAGCTTTTCCTTAGACGAGAAGAAAACATTAGGTGTCCAAAAAAATGCCAAAAACATTAATTGAAGAGAGAGAAAGAGGAGACCTAGAGTGCGTCCCAAAATTTGACACGTGTCGATCTTTTGATGAATCATTGGGAAGTTGTCGAAAACTTTCCGTACGATTTGTATCCCCCGCCGAATCCGGCGAGGGCCGCCCTCGCCCAGTCTCCTCGACGATGGCCACCCTCACTCGACTCAAGCGAGGGTCGCCCCCACCACGGGCGAGTGTCGTCAGGTCGAGAGCGACCCTCCCCGGCGAGGGCCACCCTCGCCGGCGCCGGCTCCCCTCTGCTAGTGGGGAAGAAGAAAAAAAAAAATTAAAAAGAAGAAGGAAAAGACGAAAATGCCCTTCAGTTAATGGAAGCATTTCTCATCGGCGAATTATTCAAACAACTATTTTTTAGGAAAGTGTTTACTAAATAATTCATTTTACATGATTCAGCTCATCATCTTTGCCAAATACTCTGAACCATTCATCTCGCGGAATCATCAAACATAGAGATACAACAACTTCAGACTGAGATGCGAATCGTGTATGAAGAATCCAACCCTGAAATGTTGAGCTTCACAAAAAACGACGTCGTGCACATCGCCGGCCCCGCTTCAACTCGAGGCCCGGTAGGCATGCGAGGCCAGCCTTGGCTTCGGGTGGACCAACAAGGGCTCGGCCCGCTGCAAGGTGAGCCCGTAGGCTTCGTCCATGTTGAGCTTCTCCGGCAAGAGCCCATGGGCCAGCTCCCAGTCGAAGGCGTGGGCCAGCGTCGCGGTCATGAACTGGACCATCCTCAAGCCCAAGCTCATCCCCGCGCATATCCTCCGCCCGGCCCCGAACGGGATGACCTCGAAATCGTTCCCCCTGACGTCGGCATTGGGCTTCTCCCCGCCGGGCAGGAACCTCTCGGGCCGGAACTCCAGGGGCTCGGCCCAAGTGTCGGGGTCGCGGGCTATGGCCCACACGTTGACCAGCAGCGTGGTGCCCTTGGGGACGTGGTAGCCGTTGATCTCGCAGCTCTCGGCCGCGATCCGCGGGAGGGATAGAGGGGTGGAGGGGTGGAGCCGGAAGGTTTCCTTGATCACTGCCTGGAGGTACGGCAGGTTGGGCAGGTCGAGCTCCGTCACGAGGCGGTCCCGCCCGACCACCGCGTCGATCTCTTCCTGGACTCGGGCCAGGATCTCGGGGTGTCGGATGAGCTCGGCGATGGCCCATTCCGTCGTGCTAGACGAAGTGTCCGTGCCCGCCGTGAACATGTTCTGCAACACAAACATACGACGAACATAAGTTCACTATTTAAGAGAGAGAAAGAGAGAGAGAGAGATTTGTACTAGAAGCAATGCTTTGATTTCAGTATCCGTGAGCTTCCCTCCTTCCTCATCAGCAACATCCTGCAAAGAGATCAGAGTACTCAACAGGTCATTGTGCTTGCTCCCAGCTTTGCCCATGCTGGCCCTGTGCTCCTCCACGATGGCCGTCAGGAAGGCGTCGAATCGCTTGTGCAGCCTCTTCATCTTCGCCGCCACCCCTTGGAGGTCGAGCCACTCGAGGGCCGGCACGAAGTCGCTGATGTTGAACACCCCCGCCAGCACCATCACCTCCACCACCATCGACTTGAACTCGTCCGCCTTCGCGTCGCCCCCGCCACTCCCGTCCCCGAACACCCGCTTCCCCAGCATCACCCGCCCCAGGGCGTTCACGGTGCACACGTTGAGCAGCTGGGCCAGGTTCGCCGGGGCCGAGCCCACACGTGCCAGCGCGCTCGTGAGTATCGCGACCTCTTCCTGGTGCATTGAGATGAATTAGGTACATAAATTGTAAGGACTGAATTCAACACATGAATTGTGTCATATCCACCGACTTCTTTTCTCTAATAAGACCCTACTTGACGTGAAAAGAGTACTGATAGAGATGTAGACGTTGATAGTGAAACTGGTCCCCTAATTAATGCTTGAAAATGATCCTTCCATTGAACAAATACTAAGATCTACTGATTTTATTTTTTTGGCCATATCCCAAAGTAAATACAAGTTTCTTAATAGTTTTCAATTTCATCCCGGCCTTTTAATCCTATTGGAAAAAAAATATCCGACCTTTCGAATCTGTTTCAAGTATATTCTGGACCCTCGAGCACCAAATTTTCTCGGAGCTAATAATCCGTTAAGATTTTCCCTACCAAATTCGGATTTGGCCTAACTTATTATATTTTCTGTGTGTATTTTGCAATATCATTTTTCGCACGGCACCCCTTTTCCTTGGGTTTTATCTTTTTAATTGCACAATATTTACATGGTTTTATATCAGCTAACTTTTATCTAGTATGATCTTTTTGAGCTTTTCTATAAGTAAATAATAATAAAAAACCCTAGAAATAGCTTCTTTAAAAGTAGAGGTGTTAAAATGGGTGACAAACCCTTATTATAACTCACTTTTAGTTAAATGGGTCAAATATGGGTCAAGTGAAAGTTAAATATGGGTCAAATATGGATCAAGTGAAAGTTAAATATTGATCAAATATGGATCAAGTGAAAGTTAAATATGGGTCAAATATGAATCAAGTGAAAGTTAAATATTGATCAAATATGGGTCAAGTAAAAGTTAAATATGGGTCAAATATGGGTTGAGTGAGTCATTTAACCTAGAGCTTAGAGTGAGTTTGAAACCTATAATGGCTTTTAGTAATACGGGTCGGGTCGGGTATGGGTCGAGTGTGGGTCGGGTCGGGTATGAGTCACTAGATTTACATTACATGAATTTGGGTTAAAACGGGTTAAATGGGTCAAATATGGGTCGGATCATTTTCGATCCGACCCAAACCTGATTCGATCCACTTATTTGATGGGTCTATTTAAAAGAAAATACAACCATACTGGGAACCTTCTAAAATACATGATGCAAAAAGGGAAAGAAAGGACAATTAAATTACAGGTTTTGGAGAAGGAACCTGATCTCGGGATAGATTTGATATGAATTGGAAAGCTGGGGATCTATTTCGACAACCTAAAAAAGTTGGGGATAAAACCGAAAAAATCGGACAAAAGCTGAGGACTTTTTATTGCAATTTGCCCTTTTATTTTTGGCCCTTTCTTTGGACATTCTTTTGTTTTGAATGAAAGCTGGCATCGTCCTAGGTAATGGGGTCCCACGGAAAGGGCTAAATTTGGTCACGACCACTCAAAGGAACGTAACCTTAAATTATTGAGATCGCTTCAAAGAATACCAACCCAAAAAAAAAAGAAAAAAAAAGAAAAGACAGCTAACTATAATGCTCGAGAAATTCACGTCCGCACATCAATAACTAGGCACAGATATGTACGCGTATTATGATCGGAGCTCATCGGACGGCGGCTCACCTGGCGAACGTGTCTGTAATCATCCAGGGCCTTGCCGGAGAAGAGGTGGACGGAGCTTATCTTCCTTAGCATCCGCCACCGGGAGCCGTAGGGGGCGAAGACCAGGTCCTGGTAGTTGTAGGCGATGTGCTTGGCGCCGGAGTTGGGCGGCCGGCTCGAGAAGTTGGCGTCGTGGGTCTTGAGGAACTGGGCGGCGACGGGGGCGGAGGCGGCCACCACCGCGTCGACGAGCCCGAGCCGGAGGTGGAGGAGGGGCCCGTAGGTCCGGGCCAGGGCGGCGATGGAGTGGTGGGGGACGGGGCCGAGGTGGGGCAGGTTCCCGACGAGGGGCCACGGCCGGGGTCCGGGGGGGAGCCGCCGGCCGGGCCGGGCGAGGCGGCTGAGGAGGGAGTAGAGGAAGATGGACATGGCGATGGTGGCCAGGATGAGAGAGAAGGGTGCCATGGCCTTAGAGAGAGAGAGAGAGAGATTGTGTTCTGATTAAGGACTGTTGTCCTAAAGATGGGTCGGAAGATTTATAGAAGTTCACGAGAAAACGGTGAGTGAAATGGTGTTTTCTGGGCGTGTAGTTGGTAGGTTTTTGCCGTTTGGGCTTTGGACCGTCGGACAGCCTCATGCCCTTGAATGGTCGTTCCTCTCTCTCTCTCTCCATCTATCGCATCTGACGAAACCCCCACTTTTTGCAAAACAGTTACATTGATGGAGCCCTAGAAAGACTTGAAGGCCTCTCTGAAACTCCATCAATGTAATTGGTTTACCAAAAGTGAGATCGGATCATCATCGAATACTAAATTATGCAATTATGTAATCGTTTAGACTTTCGGAATGGTTCGGCAATAGCCCCGAAGTTCATATCTCTCCTGGGTCCTATTCGCCTCTCCCGCGTACTCAGGTTGAAGTGTCGGAATAATTAAATATTGAACCGTACATTCTATGATAATTTAAACTTTCAGAAGAGTTTGGTGGCGGACCCAAATTCAAACCTTCTAGGTCCCTATTTCTCTTCCCAATCTTGTACTTCAGTGCTCTAGAATTATTCCGGAATATTACAATAATCAAATATTAAACTCCTCCTTTATCTGATAGCTGAAGCATGAAATTTCAAAGTTTTCATAGTCTCAAGTTCAAATCTTCAAGATCCTTATTTGCCTCCCCAATTACTTATTTTCATTCTTTAGACTTAGGCATGACTGTTAGAATAATTAAATACCGAATTATGCCTTCATCTAACAGTTTAGGTTTTTAGAACAATTTGTCGATGGACTCGAGTTCAAACCTCCTAGGTCCGTATTTCTCTTCCCAATCGCATACTTTCACGCTCTAGAATTATTCCAAAATATTATAACAATCGAATATCGAACTACGCCTTCATATGATAGCCAGGAAATTTCAAAAATTTTGCAGATCAGAAAGACTAATTCTTTGCCAGCAAGCGAAAGAGATCGTTCCACGACATGCAAAAATGTTGTGGGCGGAGCGGCATCATTTGACGTTACCATGGTTTTGCAAGGTCAATGGTCTTCCACCAGGACACGAGACGCGATTAAAAAAAAAAAAAAAAAAAAAAAAAATTCCATTTCCCGGGTTTGGTATGCACGGGACGATGAGGCGTGACCTCCAACCCACTTTCACCAAATCTTCCCATACTCACAGTTAAGCTACTTCATAACGTCTCTCCATTTTTCATTAAAAAAAAAAATCATTCGATATTAATAAAATGAATTATTGTGTTATTTAATTTTAAATACAAATAGCAACGTCATCATATTCATCTCATTCGACAAATGCTGATTTCTTGATTTGACTATTTGAAGTATTGGTTAAAGAAAGAAAGATTTAAGAGTAATCGGGAATAGAAAATTCTGTTCAAGTATTCCCCATCTTGATTATTTTATTGGGCCTACGAAAAGATATAAGAGCCAGGTGAATTAGGAAGAATTAATTAAAAATAAAAAATGGAGACTGCATCTCAACCTTGCATGATCATGTTGGGGTTTTGGGGGTTGGGGGGAACATAATGGAGAGTGCATCTCAACCTTATGATTTACTCGAATTAAGGTAAATTCTAGTATGTATTTTGAAGTATACTTTGGGCCGACCCCCTCGGGAGGTACCGATGGAGAATCTTCATAATACGGGCGTAGAGTCCGATAGAGCAATGTCACGTAAAGACAGTAGATTCATGAGTCATAAATTTTTTCATACATAAAGAGATTGGACTAATTTATCAACAGACAAAATATCTTAATTATAAAGACGTCCTATCTATACGGAAAAATAAAGTACAAGAAGTTAAAAAAAGGAAGGTAAAAAAAAGAAGGTGAAATATCAGTTGCATTTGAATGTGCAATAAATAACACAGGCTTGCACACCCCTCTGCATGTGAAATTCGATATGATATCATCCATGGAAATAGCGTAGGTTTCCGAATTAACTAAAAGTGCGAGGACCAAAATGTAAAAATTTTCTTTGTCGGCATCACGGTGGGGACGCCACGCCGATTCTTGCAACCACCGCGGTGGGGCCGCGACATTTAATTTTTAGACCACCTCTAATTTAGTTGTCATTCAATTTACGACCCCACCCAATTGCAATTTCGCCCTTGGTCATAGATGTGATGCTTCTTGCAGAAGAACGCAACAAATACTAGCGAAAAATAAATGATTTAATAATATATATATATATATATATTTTAGGAATAATTGCTTTATATCACTTAAAATAATTAATTAATGAGATATATCTCCTTATCTACAATAATTTATTTTTAGACATTTTTACGGGCGATTAAAATATTTTTTGTTGATTCATTTTTGTAAGCGACATAAGTAATAATTTTAAAGAAAATATTTCTAAATAATTTATTTTCAACAAAATAAATAAAACTTAAAAGAGGGGAAAAAATAGGATGAAGTGTCGATGTGTGTACATTACATCTACAAGTATGGTATTTTATCCCCGGCTCCGACAAGACTTCTTTTGAGACTTTATAAAAGATTGATAAAACCAATCATTTACAAAATATTTATACCACAAAAATCCTAATTTATACCTGTTGTGATATAAATAACCAAAATTTTTTTTTATATCATTGAAAATCCTATAATTACTCATTATTAGACAAAGACTCCGAACCTTTTCTTTGTTACAAAATACCTCTAATTCACACCAATGTGAGAAATATATCTTAAATAGAACTGAAAAAGATTATACATTTACATAACAAATGTATAAATTTAAATTTTTTGTAACAAAAAAAAAGAAAAGAAAAATTAAATGTAATTGTGTTTGAGCAAGTTTTAGCTTAAAGTATTTGTGTCACAATGAGCATTATTCGGGATCTTTTGTGGTATTTACCAAAAACTAAAAGGAAATTTTGGGCAAATTTGACACCCTGCATAATTTTTAGAAATTATAAAATGATTTACCATTAGTACCATACGTAGGAAGACGAAAAAAACAGTACCAAAAGCATATAAGCTGATATTGACAACGTCAAAAGGGTATAAAGATTTAGCAAACACTCATCGGTGATTCTCAACTCACGGATTCAGGGCATCCATTTCTTCATCGTCGATGATCTCCTCGATCTTGATTTTGTTTACCGGCCGGCAAGCCGTGTCGTTTTTAGGCCGTCCGGTACCTGAATGAGTATCTCCGACTTCTGCCCGGTTTCTGGATTGATTAGTCCTCCGTTCTTCTCCACTCGGTACACCAAGCCGTCACCGTGCCGGCGGGTGTCTATGTAGACAGTCGAGTTCTCGTCGAGCTCCTCCCTTATGAGCATCCTCGACAGCTCGGTCACGACTCTCTTCTCGAGCCACCTCCTGATGGGTCTAGCACCATAAACCTGGAAAAAAAACGAAAAAATTCGCACGCAGAGGCGTTTCAAATTGAGCACTTGATTGCAAGAAAAAACGAACAATGTTCAAGAACAGGTCTCTTGATTATGTATGTACTAACTGGATCATAGCTTTCGGCTAAGACGTAGTCCAAAGCCGCGTCGGTCACTGCCACAGCGATGCCCCTCTCGGCAAGCCGAGCAGCCACTTCTTTCATCTGCAACCTGGCAACTTGCCTCAGTTGGTCGTGCGACAGAGGATCGAACACAACCATCTCATTGAGCCGGTTAAGCAACTCCGGCCTGAAATGCTTCCTCACCTGCCAAAAGCACAGCATAGCATGAATTTCTACTATCTTATCCTGGACCCGAGGAGTCGAACTGCATATTGTGGCCGAGTGAGCGTCAAGTGGCTCACCTCTTGCATGACTCGATCCCGAGCGACTTCGATCGAGCACTTGCCTGTAAGTGCCAACAGGAGGTGCTCTGCCCCGAGGTTTGAGGTCATGATGATCACGGTGTTTCGAAAGTCGACAGTGCGGCCCTGGCCATCGGTAAGTCTTCCATCATCCAAAACTTGAAGAAGGGTGTTGTAGACAGATACATGTGCTTTCTCAACCTCGTCGAATAGCACAATGCTGTAAGGTCTCCGCCTCACGGCCTCAGTGAGTTGCCCGCCCTCGTCGTGCCCAACATACCTGCAAACGCGTTATCCTATGTTTTGGTAATGCCGTCTGGTCATCCAAAGATTGGTTGCATAGTTGGAGGCGTAGGATTTGAAACTTATTAATGTGCTTACCCAGGAGGCGCGCCAATCAGACAAGAAACCGAATGTTGCTCCATGTACTCAGACATGTCGATTCTTACAATTTGGTTTTCATCATCAAAGAGCTGCTCAGCGAGAGCCTTTGCGAGTTCTGTCTTGCCGACTCCAGTTGGCCCCAGGAATAGGAATGATCCAGTTGGTTGCTGCGGTCTTCCTAACCCGGCTCTCGACCTCAACACAGCATCAGCAACATCATCGACTGCTTGATTTTGTCCGACAACTCTCTGATGCAATCTCTCTGCGAGCCTGACCAACCTCTCTTTCTCGTTCTGGCCGAGCCTTGTGACAGGTATGCCGGTCCAGCGGCTCACTGCCTCAGCTATATGCTCTGGCCCGACAGTCTCGGTCAAAATCAAGCTCTCTTTGGCGTTTCCTTCGAGCTCTGCAATAGCACTTTCCACTTCTGGGATAGCCCCGTACCGCAAATCAGCGGCTCTAGCTAAGTCATATCTTCTTTCGGCCTCTAGGGCAGCAAGGAGGAGCTCTTCTCTCTTTTGCTTGAGCCGCCGGATCTCATCAATTCTTTGTTTTTCCTTTTTATACTTCATCATCAGAGGCTGTAACTTGTCTCTCAAGTCATCAAGCTCCTTGCGGACCTAGCATCAGATTAATGCCAAACAGTACAACGAATCGTCGAGACAAATTGTAGGCAGGTGTTGGCGCACATCATATCATATTGCTTACCTCCACTAAGCGAGCTTTGCTTGCCTTATCATTTTCTTTCTCAAGAGCATGAAGCTCGATTTCCAATTGCATTCTCTTCCTTTCAAGGTTGTCGATTTCTTCCGGCTGGCTATCCAGCTGGACTCGCACATTTGCACAGGCCTCATCGACCAGATCTATGGCCTTATCGGGCAGATGACGACCTAACATGAACAAAAGAGTAAAAGTCGCAACCACATAATCATTTTGGATTAAGCAATGAGGACATGAGAATTCTATCATGCGGCAGAAAAAGTGGGAAAACAGTCATATTGCCACCATACCAGTTATGTATCTGCTCGACAATTGTGCAGCGACCACAAGTGCTCGGTCTTGAATCCGAACACCGTGATGCCCTTCATACTTCTCTTTCAGCCCTCGCAGAATGCTAATTGTGTCAGCAACGCTTGGCTCCGCCACATAAACCTGTTGGAACCTCCTCTCAAAGGCCGCATCCTTCTCGACGTACTTCCTGTACTCTTCGAGGGTCGTGGCGCCAATGCACCTGAGCTGACCCCTGGCGAGCATGGGCTTAAACAGATTGGCAGCATCCATGGACCCTTCTGTTCGTCCCGCACCAAGAACCAAGTGAATTTCATCAATGAACAAAATCACTTTCCCTTGGTTCTCTTCCACTTCCTTCAAAACTGCCTTGACACGCTCCTCGAATTGACCTCTATACTTTGTGCCTGCGACCAGAGCCCCCATGTCCAATGCTACGACTCTCACGTCAGCTAAGTTGCTTGGCACGTCGCCTTTCACTATCCTCTGAGCCAAGCCTTCTACCACAGCAGTTTTACCCACTCCAGGTTCTCCGATAAGAACCGGGTTGTTTTTAGTCCTCCTTGAGAGGATTCTCACAACCCTCCTAATCTCCTCGTCGCGACCAATGACAGGGTCCAACTTACCGGCCTCCTCGACCAGGTCTCTTCCGTAAGTCTTCAACGCCTGGAAATTGGTGTCTCCCGAGGCACTTTCCACTCTCCTCCCTTCCTTGCCGCGCAGCTTTTCGACCTCGGACTTCACTCTCACCGGATCAACCCCCGCTTCTTTAAGCAGGTCCCTGATATGGAGTCCTCGAGGAGGCCTAAGATCAGCTGATCGACGGCCAAGTGAGAGTCCCCCCGCGCCTTCTGAGCGGCCTGTGCCCGCCTTATCGCCTTAATCAAACTAGAACTCGCGGGAACTTTGTCGGGCGGGGGGCTCTGCGAGGGAAGCTTCCTGAGGGCTTGGTTCAGCACCCTCTCCGCCGCTTTCGCGGCATTCTCGCCGCCGACGCTGGTGATCGCCTGATTGAAGATCCCGGTCGGGTCCGAGATCAAAGCGGCGGCGAGATGGAGAGGAGTGAACTGCGCATGGCCAGCGCTCGCCGCCTGCTCGCGAGCACTGACCAGCGCCTCGTTCGTCTTGTGGGTGAACTTCTCGGGATTCATCACACCTCTCCAGAGGCTAAAAACACCATGCCAGCGTCAGATTATCCAGAGACAACACATGATCACCTCACTGATCGAACGAAAACCAAAGACTGGCTGAATCAAGAACGAACCCACCCACCAAACGAACAACAGCAGCAGACAGTAAATCACAACAAGCGACAACCCTATGCTGCTCTAACCCTCAAAACACTAGATTCGGAACGAAACTGAACCAAAATTCTCTCAGCAAAACATGAGAACATCACTCCACGTGGTCCACCACAAGCACAGCAACGCCCAGACGCACCCGAGTGGCATAAGCAACGAAGCAAAACAGACGCAGACACGGCCATCAAGACGAAGCCTTTGATCAATTCGCATGCAGTAGTACCTGCGAAGTTCGAGTCGAGAAGGCTGAAATTCGAACTGGGTTCCCCCGGTTTCCGCTCCTGGACGCTTGGCCTTCTCGAGTGTCCTCCTTCTTCCAGAGTGCGTGCGGGAAGCGCGAAAAGGAGGCGGCGTTTCGGCGCAGGGGAACGGCGAAAGACGACAAAGAGTAGAAACTTTCGAGGCACGCTGTCCTTCGCCGACGCGTGTCGCTCCCACGTAGGCTGTCCGGCCGAATGGGCCGACCGGACCCGCTCTTATAAGTGGGCCTCCGGGCCCGACCCGTTTATGAGAACTTCGCCCTGGGACGAAACTGAAATTCCCAATCCTAACGCGACCAGGAATAGGAAGAGGAAAACAGGAGGCCAGAGTATTCCGCATTGATAAGAAAGAGTTCTTAGTATTCCTAGGATTCCGCATATCTTTTAGGATTATGTATAATCTCCTTTGATAGAATATATCTTTGATAGGTTATATTTGATGTTAGTTTTATCTCGTTATCTTGGATAACCATTTTATATAGCCTATGAATAGACTGATGTAATCTTCGATTATAATATATCAAAGTACAAAGAAATTTTATGTTCCTGTCTTTGTATATTATTTTATTTATTCAACTAGAGTAGTGTTTATCTTATCATCTAGATCAATTTTGAAGTTTGAAAGTTGATGAACCACGTCGCGTTGTCACCTGGCAGACCTCATGGGCCCACAATGTTCGTTGCCAACTTGTAAATGCACGAAACACATGTCGAGCTTGGCCTACCATGGTCTTGGGCTAGATTGAACCGATTGGATTAGGCTTTTTCGGCATAATAGTTAACTTCCTAAAATGAGATATGACTCGACAGCACGGCCTTGTATTAAAATATTTAAATAATAAATCGCGTTTTTGTTTAATAACTAAAGCTTTTAGAATAATTAATTGTAATTCCATAAAATCATATATGATATCAAAATTTGATTTATTATTTAAATATTCTAACAGTTAGTAAAAAAAACGGCGTGCTTGAGTCTGACCCACCTAAAGCATTGTCCATTTGGTCTAGTCACTCGGGTCATGACCGAGCATGTTTTGACCAAAAGGTTCTCTGTGCTTGAAAAGAGAATTTTCTCTTGGGACCAGGGCATATATAGACCTCACGCGAGACAAAGATAACCAACTTTGGTGGTTCGTCGTTGAGACAGACCATAAGACTTCATTTGACGTTGTCACATAGCCACGTGGCTGATAAGACAAGGCGTCGACATATATGGACTAGGGTTAATATCTCAAAAAATCTCAAATCCGGCGTTCAAAATGTGTCAGTCCTTTGTCTACCATTTGATTATAGATGGACCGATTAAATCTGCAGATTCAAATCGTTACTGCGGCGTTCAAAATGTGTCAGTCCTTTGTCTATCATTTGATTACAGATGGACCCATTAAACCCGTGCAATGTCACGTACAAAACAAGAGACATCCTTCGTCCATAAGCTAATGAACCGGCAAAAGTACCATTGAAAGAATGACGTGACATGAATTTCGTCTCTTTTTTAACTTGGTCCAGGAGAATAAGAAAACAATAATTCCATGTAGGCTGCGTTTAGTTTAGCATTTGCAGTCCAATGCAAATGCTGAAAACCCAAAGCTACTTGGGGAAATGTAATTGTGTTTGGTAAAAGAATTTTGCAAATGGACTTTGAGTTGAATGTGCGTTTGGTTAAAAAACTTTCGCAATGAGTTTTGAGGGGTATTATATATATATATATATATTTTTTGGAAAATTGGATTAAACCCTTCGCTGGACCGGCGAAGGGCTGCCCCTTTCTCAATAAAAAAAAAATCAGGGGTAAAATTGGAAATATGAAGAACTAGTGATGATAGTTTTGGAAGGGAAAAATTAATATTAGCCTTCAGCCGAATGCTGAAAGCCCAAAGCTAGTCCCTACTAGTTTTGAGCTTTCAGCATTTTGAAGGCCATTTGAAAGCTGAAAGCCAGTTTCAAAATTGAACCAAACGGTTCAGCATTTCCCCAAGAGGCTTTCAAGCCTGAAAGCCCATTGGAAATGCTAAACCAAACGCCTTGAAAGCCCCTTGGAAATGCTGAACCAAACGCACCCATACTATCTCTTATCTCCTTACTATTCCAATACTCCAAATCGTTATCACACAGAATCATGAGTAAAGATATGCAGCTCGCAACTCAGACGAAAATTGTTTTAGGTGAATATAACTTGAATTGGCATGCATGTTCAGCTCGTTGTCCATCGCTTCTACTCTTGTAACCTGTCCAACCACAAGTAGATCCAGTTGTCATTATTCATGCAGATTGCCCTCATTATTGTTGGCGAGATAAACTGGCCAAATTCAAGATAAGATTAAAGATCAAGGTCTAATATGTAATAGTTGTATTTACCATAAAAAATTATAGGCTATGCCTAGCAACTATGTTGTACTCTTCTTTATTTAAGGAGAATTAATCTCCCCCAAGAAGTGAAGAAATATGGGGATTTCTACTGTGATTGTAGGTTTCCAAGAAATTTCTTTCTTGATGGACCGAACCACGTAAAACCTTTGTTCGTCTTTTCTTTTTCTCTGTCTCTTCCATCTTCACATTGACAAGCTGTATTATTTGTCAACCAAATGCGGAAAAACTACTGAAATGATATTCACCATCTCTTCAACTTAATGCCTTGTAGACATGGGAGGCAAGTCTCGGTCTCGGGTGGACCGACAAAGGCTCGACCCGTTGTAAGGTGAGCCCGAAAGCTTCATCCATGTTAAGCTTCTCCGGTGAAACCCCGCCGGCCAACTCCCAGTCGAAAGCGTGGGCCAATGTCGCCGTCATGAATTGGACCATCCTCAAGCCCATGCTCATTCCAACGCATATCCTTCGCCCGGCCCCAAATGGAATGAGCTCAAAATCATTACCCTTGACATCAACGTTGGGCTTCTCGCCGCCCGGCAGGAACCTCTCTGGCCGGAACGCCAAGGGCTCAGCCCAAGCTTCAGGGTCGCGGGCTATGGCCCATACGTTGACCAGCAGCGTGGTGCCTTTGGGGATATGGTAGCCATTGATCTTGCAGCTCTCGGCCGCAATCCGCGGGAGGGATAGAGGGGTGGACGGGTGGAGCCGGAAGGTTTCCTTGACCACGGCTTGGAGGTATGTCAGGCGGGGCAGGTCGAGCTCGGTCACGAGGCGGTCTCGTCCCACCACGGAGTCAATCTCCTCCCGGACTCGGGCCAGGATTCCGGGTTGCCGGATGAGCTCCGCGATGGCCCATTCCGTGGTACTAGAGGAAGTGTCGGTGCCCGCCGCAAACATGCTCTGCAAAACAAACACATGACGAAGCAAGTTCACTACCTGGAGTTCGTCAAGTCATCATAAAACATGAGGTTGGCATAATAAACTGCAATCAAAGGATGAATTTAGCTTTCTTTTAACATGGTAGATTGCATTAACATGGTACATTCATGCTTTGCCCTTCAATTTTAAGTGCCCTTAAGTATTTGTACCGATTTGCCAACGTTGTGAATGAGCAAAACCTATCGGATCCGATTTCCATAAGCCCAACACGTATATGAATCTCATTCAAATCGATATACATTAAGTGAGATACACCTAATTTAACTTGCTGGTTTAGTCCAGTCTAGGCAGTTCCTAATTCAGGTGATTCTATATGCTCACTCCTACGAGTATTAATTTAGAGAGAGAGAGCGTACATGAAGCAACGCTTTGATTTCGGTTTCCATGAGATTCCCTCCTTCCTCATCAGCAACATCCTGCAAAGAGATCAAAGTGCTCAACAAGTCATTGTGCTTATTCCCAGCATTGCCCATGTTGGCCTTGTGCTCCTCCACGATGGCCGTCAAGAAGGCATCGAATCGCTTATGCAGCCTCTTCATCTTGGCCGCGACCCCTTGAAGGTCGAGCCACTCGAGGGCCGGCACGTAGTCGCCGATGTTGAACACGCCACCCAGCACCATCATCTCCACCACCATCGACTTGAACTCGTCCGCCTTTGGGTCGCCCCCGCCCTTCCCATCCCCAAACACCCTCTTCCCCAGCATCACCTGGCCCAGCATGTTCGCCGTGCACACATTGAGCAGTCGGGCTAGGTTCGCCGGGGCTGAGCCCACACGTGCCAATGCACGTGTGAGTATTGCAACCTCTTCCTGTTATATCAAAATAAATAAGTAGATTGATGAAATTGCAATGCTGAAGTTGGGTGACGTCCATCTAATTCTTCTCTCTCATAAGACCCTACGTGATGTAGAGGTTAATGACAAAATTGGTTCCTAACGATCCTTATTGTTTGCTTGCAAGTGATGCATTTATTGAACAACTACTTAAGCTCCGTTCATTTCGTGGAAAATAATTTTTAGGAAAATGTTTTTCAGATTTTTCGGCATTCGTTTCATGAAAAATGAATTAATTAGGGAAAATGTTTTCCATCAATGAAAAAAAAAAGTCTTTTAAAATGGGGGAAAATGTTTTCCATTTTTCAATTAAGAGAAAATATTTTCCTTATTCACCCTTTTCATCTCACACTCCTACTAACCCCTATTTTTTTCCTTTTTCTTTTTTAAAAAATTTGAATTTTCTTTCTTTCTTTCTTTTGTGATTTCCTTCTTTCTCAGCTGGTCAATGGCCAAGATGATGGCCGGCAACCTGCCACAAGTGAGTTTCGCTTTGTTGCTTGCTAGATTGGTGAGCACAAGTGTCAAGCCCAAGGCTTGCCCAATCGGCAAGCGCAAGCCTCTAGTTCGCCGATGCCGATCAAGCAAGGCCCGAGGCCAATGAGCTTGATTGATTAAGTGAGCCTTGAGCTCGTTAGCCTTGGGCTTTGCCAAATCAACAAGCCTTTTCGAGGCTAGCGAGCTCAAGGCTAGTCGGAATTTGGTGAGACACATGGTCGCCAGCCTCAGGTGAGCTCGATTTTGCCTTTGGCCAACTGTTGGCCATTGCTATGGCCGGCAACCAACCAAAAAAGAAGGAGGAAAAGAAAAAAAGGAAAAAGTAAAAAGTAAAAAGAAATAAAAAATTGATTTATTTAGAGTAATAAAAAAGAAAAAGAAAATAAAAATTATTAAAATGAATGGACGGAGGAAAATTGAATCGAAGTTTTCATACTAAATGGTGGCAAATATTTTCTAATTCATTTTCAAGTTTTAGTCGAACATCAGAAAATATTGTCATTTTCTTGGAAAATGACTCAATGAAAAACATTTGTCAGAAACACTACATTTTTCATAAATTGAATGGAGCTTTAGAGTTATTCATTTCATCTTTTGTGAAATCACAAAATAAACCCCAAGTTTTTAATTTTACCCCAACCTTCTAATCCCATTAAAAAAAATCCAACCATTTGGATCTGTTTTAAATATCGGATTTTATTTATGATCAATGTGATTAATGACCTATATGTGGTTTGGGTTTAATAATTATTAAGTGTTAAATTCCTATTATTCAATAAAGATGTATATTCTAATTACCGTACACCGTGATGGATGGTGTGACTATAAAAGACACAATTAGAAATGGCTTCTCTCTCAACCCTAGAAAGAATATATAGTTTTCTCTCCATCAAGAACGTTAGAAAGTCTAAAGGGGTTAGAAGAGAGAAATCAAGATTTCTCATCCACAATTGATTTCTTTACAAGAAATCATCATGGATCAAGATTTGTGTTTAGTCTATTATTAAGATTTTGGGTATGATATTTATGCAAATATTAGGGTTTGATTTACATATAATCAATTTTAATCTTACATTAAATCTATCCGAAACCCATTAACATCTATTTCTGAGAGGGAATTTCAATTTTGTCCTGAATTTTATCATTATTATTTTTTTATATTTTTTGCAATTTTTTTCCCACGCCACCCTTTTTCCTTTGTTTTTTTTTTATCTTTTAAATTTGAGATTATTTATACAGTTTTATATCTACCATTTACACGTGCTCACGTCTATATGTATGCATATAGAGAGATGAACTGGAGCTCACTGAACGGCTTACCTGGCGTACATGTCTATAATCGTCAAGAGCCTTGCCGGAGAAGAGGTGGACGGAGCTTACCTTCCTCAGCATCCGCCACCTCGGGCCGTATGGCGCAGCCACTATGCTCTGGTTGTTGTAGCCAAGGTGCTTCCCAGAGGAGCGGCGCGGCCGGCTCAAGAAGTTGGCGTCGTGGGTCTTCAGGAACTGGGCTGCCACGGAGCCCGACGCAGCCACCACCACATCGATGAGCCCAAGCCGCAGGTGCATGAGCGGCCCGTGGGCCTGGGCCATGGACACCATGGAGCGATGGGGCATGGGGCCGAGATGGGGCAGGTTCCCAACGAGGGGCCATGGCTTTGGGCCCGGCGGGAGCGCACGGGCGGGCCTAGTGAGGTAGCCGAGGAGGGAAAGGAGGAAGATGGATATGGCTATGGTGGCTAGAATGAAAGAGAGAGGCGCCATAGCCATAGATTAGAAGAGAGAGAGAGTGTGTGTGTGTTGCTAATCGGATTAGTGTGACTATCTAGATGTGAGCTAGAAGTAATCGTGTGTTTGTGTGAAGAAAGTGTTTGGTAATGTTACTGGTGGCTAGAGAGCATGCGCTTTGAATAGCTGTTGCATCTCTCTCTCTCTCGCTCGCTCCATTTTGAATGATTTTGGCAAACCCCACAACTCAAACTTTTGAGCCATTTTCAGTCTTTGTTGTTTTCTATACAAGCCAAGGTCCTTGACCATTAAAAAAAGCCGCCACCCCTTGTCATCTCCCAAAACTAAAATTTTCCTTGAAGTTTTCATTTTCTTTTTGGCAAGATTGCGTGTCCCGGAAACTCTGCTCTATTCTAGGAAAAGGCAAAGTCGGTGTCATTTTCATATGTTTTGATATCTTCTCTCATGCGCAAGTAAAGTTATGCACGGCAAGTGAAATTTGAGAAATGGAGACTATACATTGTAAAATAAATCAACACAAAACTTAAGTCTGATATTATGTTGGAATGTCCAAATAAAAAGTTATTTTTGATCAAAAATTAATTTTAAAAATAGAATGATTATCGTTCGTGCGCTTAGTATATTTTTACCGTCCCATCGTGTTCCTTGAAGATTTGTGAAATGGCTTCATTGATAAGAAAGAGTTCTTAGTATTCCTAGGATTCCACATATCTTTTAGGATTATGTATAATCTCCTTTGATAGAATATATCTTTGATCGGTTATATTTGATGTTAGTTTTATCTCGTTATCTTGGATAACCATTTCATATAGCCTATGAATAGACTGATGTAATCTTTGATTATAATATATCAAAGTACAAAGAAATTTTATATTCTTGTCTTTGTATATTATTTTATTTATTCAACTAGAGTAGTGTTTATCTTATCATCTAGATCAATTTTGAAGTTTGAAAGTGGATGAACCACGTCGCGTTGTCGCCTGGCAGACCTCATGGGCCCACAACATTCGTTGCCGACTTGTAAATGCACGAAACACATGTCGAGCTTGGCCTACCATGGTCTTGGGCTAGATTGAACCGACTGGATTAGGCTTTTTCGGCATAATAGTTAACTTCCTAAAATGAGATATGACTCGACGGCACGGCATTGTATTAAAATATTTAAATAATAAATCACGTTTTTGTTTAATAACTAAAGCTTTTAGAATAATTAATTGTAATCCCATAAAATCATATATGATATTAAAATTTGATTTATTATTTAAATATTCTAACGGTCAGTAAAAAAAGCGACGTGCTCGAGTTTGACCCACCTAAAGCATTGTCCATTCGGTCTAGTCACTCGGGTCACGACCGAGCATGTTTTGACCAAAAAGTTCTCTGTGCTTGAAAAGAGAATTTTCTCTTGGGACCAGAGCATATATAGACCTCACGCGAGACAAAGATAACCAACTTTGGTGGTTCGTCGTTGAGACAGACCATAAGACTTCATTTGACGTTGTCACATAGCCACATGGCTGATAAGACAAGGCGTGGACATATATGGACTAGGGTTAATATTTCAAAGAATCTCAAACTGTTATCGCGACGTTCAAAATGTGTCAATCCTTTGTTTATCATTTGATTATATATGGACCCATTAAATCTGCAAATTCAAACCGTTACTACGGCGTTCAAAATGTGTTAGTCCTTTGTCTATCATTTGATTACAGATGGACCCATCAAACCCGTGCAATGTCACGTACAAAACAAGAGACATCCTTCGTCCATAAGCTATTGAACAGGCAAAAGTACCTTTGAAAGAATGATGTGACATGAATTTCGTATCTTTTTTAACTCGGTCCGGAGAATAAGAAAACGTTAATTCCATGTACTATCTCCTATCTCCTTACTATTCCAATACTCCGAATCGTTATCACACAGAATCATGAGTAAAGATATACAGCTCACAACTCAGACGAAAATTGTTTTAGGTGAATATAACTTGAATTAGCATGCATATTCACCTCGTTGTCCATCACTTCTACTCTTGTAACCTATCCAACCACAAGTAGATACAGTTGTCATTATTCATGCAGATTGCCCTCGTTATTGTTGGCGAGATAAACTGGCCAAATTCAAGATAAGATTAAAGATCAAGGTCTAATATGTAATAGTTGTATTTACCATAAAAAATTATAGGCTATGCCTAGCAACTATGTCGTACTCTTCTTTATTTAAGGAGAATTAATCTCCCCAAGAAGTGAAGAAATATGGGGATTTCTACCGTGATTGTAGATTTCCAAGAAATTTCTTTCTTGATGGACCGAACCACGTAAAACCTTTGTTCGTCTTTTCTTTTCTCTGTCTCTTCCATCTTCACATTGACAAGCTACATTATTTGTCAACCAAATGTGGAAAAACTACTGAAATGATATTCACTATCTCTTCAACTTAATGCCTTGTAGACATGGGAGGCTCGGCTCGTTGTAAGGTGAGCCCGAAAGCTTCATCCATGTTAAGCGTCTCCGGTGAAACCCCGCCGGCCAACTCCCAGTCGAAAGCGTGGGCCAGTGTCGCCGTCATGAATTGGACCATCCTCAAGCCCAAGCTCATTCCAACGCATATCCTTCGCCCGGCCCCAAATGGAATGAGCTCAAAATCATTACCCTTGACATCAACTTTGGGCTTCTCGCCGCCCGGCAGGAACCTCTCTGGCCGGAACGCTGAGGGCTCAGCCCAAGCTTCGGGGTCGCGGGCTATGGCCCACACGTTGACCAGCAAGTTCACTACCTCGAGTTCGTCAAGTCATCATAAAACATGAGGTTGGCATAATAAATTGCAATCAAAGGATGAATTTAGCTTTCTTTTAACATGGTACATTCATGCTTTGCCCTTCAATTTTAAGTGCCCTTAGGTATTTGTACCGATTTGCCAACGTCCATACTTGTGAATGAGCAAAACCTATTGGATCCGATTTCCATAAGCCCAACACGTATATGAATCTCATTCAAATCGATATGTATTAAGTGAGATACACATAATCTAACTTGCTGGTTTAGTCCAGTTTAGACGGTTCCTAATTCAGGTGATTCTATATGCTCACTCCTACCAGTATTAATTGAGAGAGAGCGTACATGAAGCAACGCTTTGATTTCGGTTTCCGTGAGATTCCCTCCTTCCTCATCAGCAACATCCTGCAAAGAGATCAAAGTGCTCAACAAGTCATTGTGCTTATTCCCAGCATTGCCCATGTTGGCCTTGTGCTCCTCCACGATGGCCATCAAGAAGGCATCGAATCGTTTGTGCAGCCTCTTCATCTTGGCCGCGACCCCTTGAAGGTCGAGCCACTTGAGGGCCGGCACGTAGTCGCCGATGTTGAACACGCCACCCAGCACCATCATCTCCATCACCATCGACTTGAACTCATCCGCCTTCGGGTCGCCCCCGCCCTTCCCGTCCCCAAACACCCTCTTCCCCAGCATCACCCGGCCCAGCATGTTCGCCGTGCACACATTGAGCAGTCGGGCTAGGTTCGCCAGGGCCGAGCCCACATGTGCCAGTGCATGTGTGAGTATTGCAACCTCTTCCTGTTATATCAAAATAAATAAGTAGATAGATGAAATTGCAATGCTGAAGTTGGGGGAAAGTACAGCGGGAGTGTCAAAACTTGGCACGGAAGGACACTTAAGTGTCAAAACTTACAAACGGTACACTTAAGTGCCACTTTTCAAAAAAAATGGATCACTTAAGTGCCAAGTCGCCGGAACCCTACCGGAAATCCTACGTGGCAATTTTTTATTAATTTTTTTGCTTACGTGGCTTGCCGGAAATTGAAACGACGAAAAATCAACGCAAAACAACGTCATTTTTGCGTTGACGTGGATTTTAAAAATTATTAATTAAATAATATTAAATAATTAAAAAATAAATTATTATAAAATTGATTAATTAAAAAAAAAAAAAAAAAAAAAGAAAAAGGGGAGGGTAAATCGGCGAGGGTTGTGCAGCCCTCACCGCTGCCACCGTCGCCTCCCCACCGTCGCCGGGAAGAGCCGGCGACGGTGGGCGAGGGTCGGCCGGGGTCGCCGGGCGTACATGTCTATAAACGTCAAGAGCCTTGCCGGAGAAGAGGTGGACGGAGCTTATCTTCCTCAGCATCCGCCATCTCGGGCCGTATGGCGCAGCCACTATGCTCTAGTAGTTGTAGCCAAGGTGCTTCCAAGAGGAGCGGCGCGACTGGCTCAAGAAGTTGGCGTCGTGGGTCTTTAGGAACGAGGCTGCCACGGAGCCCGACTCAGCCACCACCACATCGATGAGCCCAAGCCGCAGGTGCATGAGCGGCCCGTGGGCCTGGGCCAAGGACGCCATGGAGCGATGGGGCATGGAGTCGAGATGGGGTAGGTTCCCAATGAGGGGCCATGGCTTTGGGCCCGGCGGATGTACGGACCCTAGGAGTACCACAACTTGGCACGAAGGGACACTTAAGTGCCAAAACTTACAAACGGTACATTTAAGTGCCAAAATTGGAGCAAAATGGATCACTTAAGTGCCAACGGCGAGAAAATCCGGCCAAATTTCCACGTGTTCATTTTCCGATGAGTTTATTTGCTGACGGAGCATTTTTTTTCAAAATAAAAAATACACGTGGCAATTTTAATAAAAAAAATTGACACATCAAATTAACAAAAATTTTAAAATCGATTTTAAAAAAAAAGTTGCAGCCCTCGCCGGTTCCCCCTTCCCCCCCTTTTTTTTAAATTAATCAATTTTATAATAATATATATTTTTAATTATTTGATATTATTTAATTAATAATTTTTAAAATCACGTCGCCGTAAAACGACGTCGTTTTGCGCTGATTTTTCATTGATTCAATTTCTGGCGAGCCACGTAGGCAAAAAAATTAATAAAAAATTGCCATGTAGGATTTCTGGCAAGGTTCCGACGACTTGATACTGAAGTGATCCATTTTTTTTGAAAAGTGGCACTTAAGCATACCATTTGTAAGTTTTGACATTTAAGTCTCCCTCTATGCCAAGTTGTGGCACTCTCACTGTACTTATGCCGGGCCCGGCGGGAGCACACGGGTGGGCCCAGTGAGGTAGCCGAGGAGGGAAAGGAGGAAGATGGATATGGCTATGGTGGCTAGAATGAAAGAGAGAGGCGCCATAGCCATAGATTAGAAGAGAGAGAGAGTGTTTGTTGCTAATCGGATTAGTGTGACTATCTAGATGTGTGTGTTAGAAGTAATTGTGTTTTTGTGTTGAACAATGTGTTAGGTAATGTCACTGGTGGCTAGAGAGCATGCGCTTTGAATAGCTGTTGCATATCTCTCTCTCTCTCTCTCGCTCCATTTTGAATAATTTTGGCAAACCCCACAACTTAACTTTTGAGCCATTTTCAGTCTTTGTTGTTTTCTAACAAGCCAAGATCCTTGACCATTAAAAAAAGCCGACACCCCTTGTCATATCCCAAGACTAAAATTTTCATTGAAGTTCTCATTTTTTTTTTTGGCAAGATTGCGTGTCCCGGAAACTCTGCTCTAATCTGGGAAAAGGCAAAGTCGATGTCATTTTCATATGTTTTGATATCCCAAAGTCGCCGTTGTCTTCTTCCCCCATGCAATGATTGCTTAAGAAGTCGCCCACGTTGAATTGGTCGAAGGGAAGTTTCCTGTGTTGGTACGTCGCCGATGGAAATCAAATTAAAAATTCACCTAATTTAATAAAAAAAAAGGATGGATTTTTGCATCTACCACTCCAAACTCTCGTCTACCACTTTCCTTGATGAATCCGGTTTCCCTCACTCATCAGAATGTTCGACACATTCCAATTCCTTTCCAAAACAGAAAAAAGCCACACTAAAAGTGCACATGATAATTATTTTACTTTTGAACAGATTTATTTTTTTGTTCTAGAGAATATAATCCATTTGATAACGTAATTTCATTTTGTTATTTATGGAGCAAAATTTTAGTCCAAAAATAATTTTAAAATAAAATTATTTCTAGAACAAAAATAAGAATTAAGAACTTTTTTCATTGCTCGCCTTTGTAATTAGCCGGTAATCCATCCATTAGTCACCACCTAATTGTTGCTGCCCCTCGTAGCCGACCGCCTTCCACCGCCACTAGCCACCTCTCGCTACCACTTGCTAGTCATTTAAAAGAGAGAAATTTTGTATTGCTATCAAACGAATTTGTTATCATTATTAAACGCGTATTTTTTTAAAAATTCCTCCAAAAATAAAAATAAAAATAAATAATTTTTGGCTTGACATTATGTTCAGAAATAAAATGATTATTTTTCACATTTTAACTATTCAAATTCGACGAAATCTATATTATTGTATTGTGTGAAGATGACAGCCTGCTTTTAAGGGATCGCAATCCTTTTTTCCTTTCTCCTCCAAGAGATATGTCTATTAAGTATTTTATAAATAATCTACGATGGACAAGCTTGTAAATTTATAATTTTATTTTCTCTCCCTCGGATTTCAATTTTCAAATAGCATGGACTTTTTTTTTTATCTTAGCTTTACAAAAAAAAGTTCAAATTTTGGAATGTTTTTATCTTTTCATACATGTGTAAAATTTCTTCATATTTCATCCCCAAAAAAAGAAAATTGAGGGAGGATATTTTCACACCCTCTTCGGCTTCGCACACATCCTATTCAGTGAAATGACAAGAATCTCTCTAAAAAAATATTATATGAATTCCATATCTTTTCTCTTGTCTATTCTCCTTTAAGGGTATTTCCACTTACGAGGGTCGCCAACAGTAGTCATTCCAGTAAAAATATCCAGCTTGACTGAATTTCTTATTTTTATGTATTGATGTTCGTACACCTCACATAATTTGTTCTAAGTTGTGTATTTTTCTTCCCCAATAAGATGGGAATATTCTCGCATTTTACATCTCAGAGTTCAGATGAAATAGTTTAAGGCCAATAATCCTATATATTCTCTCTCGTTTCCTTACTATTCCATCTTTCAATTTTCACCAAGGGTATCGGTTAAGGGTTTGTTGAAGGGTTATGGGCTCACTGTGAAGCGAAGTTAAGGTCGAGTTTATTTGCCTATCCTCCCTAAGGGTATTTCAACCTATGAGGACAGCCGGCGGTGATCCTTTCAGTGAAGGCACTCAGCTTGGCTGTATTTCTTATTTTTATGTGCCAGTGTCCGCATGCCTCGCATTCCTTGTCTTAAATTGTATGTTTTTCTTCCCCAATAAGGTGGGAATACCCCGGTATTTTACGTCTCAGAGTTCAGACAAAGCAGTTTAAAACCAATAATCCTATATATTCTCTCTTTTTTACTTACTATTCCATCATTCAGTTTTGACCAAAGGTATCAGTGAGCTTCCCTCCTTCCTCAGCAATATCCCGCAGAGACTAGAGAACTCAAGAAGTCATTGTGTATATTCCCCCCATTGCCCATGTTAGCTTCGTGCTCCTCCGTGATGGCCGTCAAGAACACCCTCAAAGCGCTTGCGCAGCCTCTTCATCTTTAGCCATGGCCCCTTGGAGGTCATGCCACTCGAGGGCCGGCACATAGCCGCCGATGTTGAATGCGCCCCTCGTACCATCAAATCCATCACCATCAATTCGAACTCATCCGTCTTCGGGTCACCCTGCCACTCCCGCCTCCAAACGCCGTCTTCCCCAGCATCACCCACCCCATCACATTCACTGTGCACAGGTTGAGCAATTAGGTCCAGGGTCACAGGGCCAAGCCTACACGCGTGAGTATCGCAAGCTCTTCCTGTTACATTAAAATAAATAAGTAAATAGATAATGTCACGCAACGTAAGAGGACTAACTATATTGTACAGGCACGTTTGAAATTTGTTTCTAGGAGAAGTTGAAGTTACCTAACCTCCACCGAATTCTCTCTTACAAGACCCTCCGTGATGTGAAAGATTAATGATAGATAGAAGTTGGTAACAAATTTGGTATCCCTCTAATTTGCTTGAAAATGATCCATTCATTGAACAATGACTCGGAGTCATTTATTTTAGTTATGGTCAAGTCACAAAGTAAACACCAACTTTCTCGGTAGTTTTCTAGTTTATACCAACCTTTTAATCCTATTAAAAAAATTCAATCTTTCACATCCATCATTTTAACCCTTTAGCATCTGTTTCTGAGAGGGAGTAACCTGCTGCTTATTCCCTAGTCCACTGAGGCCGAGTTCGTGTCCATTGAGGCCAAGGCTGGGACCTTGAAGTCCATGCTCGGGTCCTCGGTGCCCATGCTAGAGTCCATCAAGGTCGCGTTTGAGACCTCTTGTGCCCATGCTTGAGTCCATCGAAGCTAAGCTCAAGACCTTGGTGCCTATGTCCTTGTCCATTGAGGCCAAGCTCAAGTCAATCAAGGTTAGCCCGATGCCCATACTTGGGACCCTGGAGCTTATACCTCGGTCCCTAGTGCCCAGGTCCAGAGCCCGAACCTGGGATTGAGCCCATGCCTTGGTCATGCTCCATCGAGGCTGAACCCGAGGCCTTGGTGCCCAAACTTAATTTTTCGACTGCTCACGTGCAAGTCATTAGCCCTGAATAAGGCATGTTTATTTAGTAAAATCCAATAAGATTTTTCTAACCAAATGACAAAAAATATCATCCAGTTCCTTTTTAGGATTTAGCCAAACACCCCGAAAAGTATTGTGATTATCTTTAAAAATAGCTTCATGAACAATAATTTTCAAAAATATCACATTTTTCGCGAAACAAACGAAATCTATAATGAATTGGGTCTTGAGTAGACGACAACCCACACATTGTGTGGGATAGCCATAAGAATCAGACAATTGCAATGACATTCGAGGGTACTACAGTTTATGGAAGAAAAAAAAAATCTTTCAATCACAATAAAATGCTCTATATGTACTTAGCACATAATTGTGAAAGACAGTCGGTGCAGATGATACAGGGGTTGTGGTAGCCAAAACCACATCCTAATTGACTACAATTATTTTCCCAAAGCCACAAACACTGATTGGTAGGATAATGTTACGATATAGGGGAAGCAGATGAAGCAGTTGCATGTAAGGTTTTATCACCTTCTTATCTTGTAGCTACTTCTCTTTAACCCGTTGAACCACAAGTAGATATGGCCAATGTTCATGTTCACTAGCTCTTCAACTCAAGGCCTTGTAGACATGGGAGGCGAGTCTCGGTTTCGGGTGGACCGACAAAGGCTCGGCCCGTTGTAATGTGAGCCCGTAAACTTCGTCCATGTTAAGCTTCTCCGGTGAAACCCCGCCGGCCAACTCCCAGTCGAAAGCATGGGCCAACGTCGCGGTCATGAATTGGACCATCCTCAAGCCCATGCTCATCCCCACGCATATCCTGCGCCCGGCCCCAAACGGAATGAGCTCGAAATCGTTACCCTTGACATCGACATTGGGCTTCTCGCCGCCCGGCAGGAACCTCTCTGGCCGGAACGCCAAGGGCTCGGCCCAAGCGTCGGGGTCACGGCCTATGGCCCACACGTTGACTAGCAGCTTGGCGCCTTTGGGGATGTGGTAGCCGTTCATCTCGCAGTCATCAGCCACGATCCGTGGAATGGATAGAGGAGTCGGTGGGTGGAGCCGGAAGGTTTCCTTCACTACGGCTTGGAGGTACGTCAGGCGGGGCAGGTCGAGCTCGGTCACGAGGCGGTCTCGTCCCACCACGGAGTCGATCTCTTCCTGGACCCGGGCCAGGAGGTCCGGGCGATGGATGAGCTCGGCGATGGCCCACTCCGTAGTGCTGGAGGAAGTGTCGGTGCCGGCCGTGAACATGGTCTGCAACACAACACATGACGAACACAAGTTCACTACTTGGAATAGAAAGAGTTGTGGAAGCACGTTCAAGCAAGTGTGCAAGCCAATACGTATCAAGGGAGATGCACCTAATTTAATGATCTACATATGTTATACAATTACTAATTAAGAGAGAGAGAGAGAGAGATTGGTACTAGAAGAAATGCTTTGATTTGGGTATCCGTGAGCTTCTCTCCTTCCTCATCAGCAGCATCCTGGGAAGAGATCAAAGTACTCAACAAGTCATTGTGCTTGTTCCCGGCATTGCCCATGTTCGCCTTGTGCTCCTTCAGGATGGCCGTCAAGAAGGCGTCGAAGCGCTTGTGCAGCCTCTTCGCCTTGGCCACGACCCCCTGGAGATCGAGCCGCTCGAGGGCCGGCACCAGGTCGCTGATGTTGAACACGCCCAGCAGCTCCATCGACTCCACCACCATCGACTTGAACTCGTCCGCCTTCGGGTCGCCCCCGCCTTTCCCGTCTACAAACACCTTCTTCCCCAGCATCACCCGCCCCAGCACATTCGCCGTGCACACATTGAGTAGCTGGGCTAGATTCATCGTGGTGGAGCTCGCACGTGCCAGCGCATGCGTGAGTATGGCGACCTCCTCCTGTAATATTGAAATGGGATACGTACATTGGAAGTCTTAAAATATGTCATGAAAGTACAATTGAGTTTTGAAGTTTTATTTTTTCTTAAAAAAATTCTAAAAATTTCAGAAAAATGTAATCAATCTTAAAACTTGTTAAATTTGTGCAATTAAGTCTTTCCGTTAACTCCGCCCAAACATGAATTTTTTAAAAAAAAATTTCCTATACTAGTTAATGTTGACATGACCACAGCATAAAGCATTAGGGCTAAAACCATGCCGCCTTGGTCCAAATCTGATTTTTTGACCCGAATTTTATTTAAATTAGATTAAAAATTAAGCTAAATTTATTATATTAAAAAAAAAAAAAAACCAAGCAAGGGCCTGCAACTGGCCAGTATCCGGTGCACTTATCCATATTGAAATATATAAGTAAATAAAATAGTAAGTCGTTCCATCGTTTAAGGGCACCGAATAGATGATGGAAGCATGTCTAAGATTCGTGTCGAGGAGAACTTTGGCACGCTCCAATCTAAAATTGATTTGTGGACAAGTTCAAATTGCAACACAGATTTTGGTGGCGCCTGCCGGATTCTTTTTTTTTTTTATAATGGGAATACAAATAGATTAAATAAAAATTGAATAAATAAGAAATTGAAAATATAATATGAATAAAAAAAATTCAAAGAACCTGGATGACGTAAACAGAATAATGATAGAGATGAAGAGAGGTCGATAGCAAAATTCTTTTGTAACTATCTTTCTTAATTGCTGGAAAACGATCCATTTATTAATCAAACGCTAGAGTTTTGTAAATAAAAAAGAAGAAGAAGTAGGTTCTTCTAAAGGAAATATGACCTTAATGCTCGACCTACGTCATTTTTATATGATATTTCTAACGTTAGTCCTCCACTCTTTCCATATGGGTGCATAGAGAGATTACTTGGAGGTCACTCAACGGCTTACCTGGCGAACATGTCTATAATCATCGAGAGTCCATGAACAGCTAACCATCGCACTGTAAAAATTGGATAGGTTCGATCTAAAAAAAAAAAACGGCTCACCTGGCGAACATGTCTATAATCGTCGAGAGCCTTGCCGGAGAAGAGGTGGACGGTGCTCAGCTTCCTCAGCATCCGCCACCTCGGGCCATAAGGCAAGGACACCAGGTCCTGGTAGTTGTAACTAAGGTGCTTCGCCACGGATTGGGGCGGCCGGCTCAAGAAGTTGGCCTCGTGGGTCTTCAGGAACTGGGCTGCCACAGAGGCCGATGAGGCAACCACCATGTCGACAAGCCCGAGCCGCAAGTACAGGAGCGGTCCGTAGGCTCGGGCTAGTGCCGCCATGGATTGGTGGGGCATGGGACCGAGATGGGGTAGGTTCCCGATGAGGGGCCATGGCTTCGGGCCGGGCGGAAGAGGGCGGGCGGGCCGAGTGAGGTAGCTGAGGAGGGAGTAGAGGATGACGGATATGGCTACGGTGGCTAGAATGAGAGAGGAAGGCGTCATGGCCTTAGATAGAGTGCTGTTATTTAGATGTGTGCGGATGACAAGAGAAATGAGGAGTGAATAGGCTAGGAATGGCATGGTGTGTTGTGAAGGAGACTCCAATTTATACCACGCAATGCAAGTTGATCCTGACACTTGAAAAAAAAAAAAAAAACCCACCAGTTGCCTTTGACCAAAATTAAAAAATTTGATTTTCTTTTTGTCATCCTTAAAGTCGATTAAGATGTTACATCACCAAAGGAAGGGAGCTCTCACTTACACAAGAGCCTTACATATGCACTCATTATTTGAACGTGTTAATGTTCATATACCTTGCATCTCTAATTTCGCTTGTTCTTTTTCTCCTTTGATAGGAGCGAATACCCTCTTATTGTTTTATATTTAAGGGATCCCTAGCTCCAAACGAAACCTCAGATACAGCCTAAAACAAGAAGGTGTAAACACTTAAAAAAAAGCTCACCAGTTGACTTTGACCAAAATTAAAAAAATTTGATTTTTTTTATGGCCACAAGTTGAGACATCGCATCAAATAACACAAGGCGTAAGCATAATATCTGCTTTATTAATTACTCAACAAAAAAATTACTTCACAAATTGACCGAAAAGTTGGTAACTCTTGCACGCTTTTTATTGATAGGTTTCATCCGAACAATCTCCGTTATGATGTCTCTTTCTTTAGTAAAATATTGGGAAAAGGAGTGTCTTCTAGCTGTTGATGGATATTCCCAAAAATAAATAAAAAATTAAGAAAGGAGTTGAAGGAATGAAATATGACCTACCTAAAATATGACCCATTAAAATAATGTCGGCCAGCTTTCTAAAAGGATGTGAATCAGGCTAAAGAGGGTGTGGAAACACCCTCCCATTCAAAGTCTTCTTCAATTCAATAATAATTCAAATGTTTCTGAACTAGGCAATTGCAATAATGTTTGAAGATATAACAATAAATAAAAATCTATCAACCACAGTTGTTGACTTAACCAACGCAATGGGTTGTGGCCTGGTTGCGGCAAAGCACCTAGCACATAGGCTGCGAGGATGAAAGCGTAGCCAAATTGATGCATAACTAATCAGTATTGGTTCTTTTCCAAAATTAAAATAATAATAATAAATATATATATATTCCCAGTTTTCATTATAACAGCAAATGGAAGTATATGTAAACCTTAGTTGATTTAGCTATAGAAGTGGAATCATTAGTAAGGGCATGCCTTAAGTCGGCTCCTGACCGAGGGTATGAGATTGATCTTCATCTTTCTTTGTCGATACTGGTTTTGAAGGAAATGACTTATTTATTATAACATAACTCTATTCACATTTGAAGAATATCATTTCAGAGCGAGATCCTTTCGCCAACTACATAATTCTAACCGAGAAGTCTCAGGATAGTCGGTTCCCTTGTCATTCTCTTTCCTTGTAGAGCTCTTTAAACTAATTAAACAGAAATTCACTTCCTCCGTTTGTTTCAAGAATCTTTACTATTTTGTCTAACTGATTCTCAACTTCACTTAAGGACGACTTGGAAGAAATATTAATTCATCGGAGTAATGTGAAATCAATTAGACAAACCAAACCACATATAACAAGCAATGAAACATGACAAAGTGAAGAGCTCGAACACAGAGGAAATGGATTTGATATTTTATAGTAAAAGCAGACAGAACTTAAAACAAAGTGAAAAATAAAGTCAAACTCAATGGCATAGCATTTTAACTACATTTAATTTCCTTTACCACACGCTCGATAGCATTCAGGATGAAGGAGTTATCTCTCCACTAGGGCAACTGGCTTTGATTCGTAGGCTTATGTACGAGACGGGGGAAGCTGATAAAAGGAGGGAAAATTTGCCAAAAAAGTTCTAAACCTTTTAAATTTGTCAATTTTAATTTTAAATCTTTCGAAAACTTATCAATCGTATCAATTTATTCTTAAACCTTTTAATAATTTATCAATTTAGTTCTAAATATTTTAATGATTAGCCAATTTAGTCATTTTGACTAATTTTACCTAGAAATCACTGACACAGTGATCTAATTAGCATTAATTGTTTTACATGGCACAACCGGCACTAATGTGAACAATTTTTCCAATTAATGCTAATTAGATCACCGTGTCGATGGCTGATGGAGGTTGCTGACCTCAAGAGGTCACCCTCACCTAGGCGACCCCTCCAAAGTCCAACAAGGGTGGCCCTTGCTAGCTCAAGCGCAGCGTCCCTCACTTGAGGCAACAAAGGCAGCCCTTGCCTAAGGTCGGCAACCTCCTTGCTGTTGACAAGGTGCCGAGCTATTAGGAGATGGTAGGATCTACGTAATCGATTCTCCTTTGGTGGCGTCTAAGAGATGGTAGGATATACATAATCAATTCTCCTTTGGTGGCGTCTAGGCTAGGAGAAGATATCTCTAACAATATGGCGTCTTAGGATGCGTTTGGTAAGATTTCTGTTCTTGGAAATAATTTCTTTTTAGAAATAGTTTTTTTTCTATTTTTATTCCTCGGAACAATTTCTGAATAAAAGAATATGTTTGATAATTGTACAAATTTTTTATTCCCAGAATAGAAAATGAATAAGAATGTGTTTGGTATGACTATAAATTTTTTTACCTAAATTTTCTTTAAATTTTTTAATAATTTTTTTAGATTCTTTTCTTTTCTTTTCTTTTCCCATTCTTGTTCTTCTTTTGATAGTGGCGGTTGACAGTAGCAATCGATGGTGGCAACTGGTGACTAACAATGGTGACTGGCAGTGGCGATGGGCGGCAACAATTGATTAGAAGAGGAAGAAGAAGAAAAGAAAAAAGTAAAAAACTTATTCTGGAAATTTTTCCTGAAAATAAAAAATTTCTTTTTTTCTACTTCTTATTTCTATTTTAAATCTATTCTTTGGAACCAATTTCTATTCTAGGGGATAAAAACAATAGCTGACGTTACCAAATAGATTTCCATTCTTTTTCTTTTCCAGAGAATAAAAGAATAGAAAAATTGGAGTGTTAACAAACACGTCCTTAGGTGCTGAGCTTCTACGCAATGCTTAGGGAAGAGCTTACGCAATAAGATAGATGTTGGAACATGAAATGAAAAATTAAGGTTGGAGTTGAAAGATTGAAATATGACCTACCTGACCCATAAAAAATTACGTTGGTCAGCTCTATGAAAAGGATGTGTACTACCCAGCTAAAGAGGGTGAAATAACCCTATTCCAAATCTTCTTCCATTCAATAATAATTCAAATGTTTCCTAGCTAGACGATTCTGTAAAAAATTTAAATTTATGCGCACAAGCATCATGTGTGCACTTTTGCTAGTTCTCAAAAGAATTCAGCGTTAATGGCCTACAAGAATTAGTCAATTGCAATAATATATAAGGATGTTACAATAAATAACAACCTACGAATCACAATCGCCAATGTAACCGACGTAATGGTTTTTGGACAGGTTGAGGCGTAACCTAGGCCACGAGGATGAAAGCGTAGCCAAATGGACACATAGCTAATCGGTACTGATTCTTTTCCATAAAAAAAGTTCCTTCCTAATTTTCATTATAACAACAAATAAAAGTATATGTAAACTCTAGTTGATTTAGCTGTAGACGAGGAATCATTAGTAGGGGCATGGTTTAAGTCGGTTCTTGATTGAGGGTATGACATCGCTCTTCATCTTTCTTTGTCGGAATTGGCTGTGAAGAAAATGACTTCTATATTATAATATAACTATTTCCAGATTTTAAGAATATTTTTTGTTTCAAAGTGAGATTCTTTCAACAACTACATTTTATTGAGAAGTCCTAGGGATAGGCAGTTGCCTTGTCATTCTCTTTCTTTGCATAGCTCTTTAAACTGGTTAGATAGATATGGTGCGTTCGATAATTCTTTTGTTCTCGGGAATAATTTCTTTTTAGAAATAGTTTTTTTTTTCATTTTTATTCTCAAGAACAAAGAAATAAACTTGTTTTTACTCCTTGTTTCTATTCTAACTCTATTCTCTAGCCATTTTCTCTTCTGGGGAATAGAAAAATTAACTAACGTTCACAAAATTGATTTTTTTTCTATTTAGAGGAACAAAAAAAATGACAAATAGAAAAAAGGGATAGTTACCAAACATACACATATTCATTTCCTGAGTTTGTTTCAAGAATCTTTACTCTTTTGTATAATCGATTCTCGACTTTACTTAAGGATACCTTGGAAGCAATCTTAGTTCATCAGAGTTATGTGAAATCAATTAGACATAACCAAACCGCATCTAACAATCAATGAACATGACAAAGTAAATAGCTCGAATACATAGGAAATGAATTTGAGATTTATAGTAAAAGCGGAACAGTACTTAAAACAAAGCGAAAAATAAATCAAAACTCAATGGCATAGCATTTTAACTACATTTATTTTCCCTTACCACAAGCTCATTAACATTTAGGATGAACGGAGTTATCTCTCCACTAGGGCAACTGGCTTGGATTCGTAGGCTAATGTACAATATAAGGGATGCCGATAAAGTAGCTGAAAATTGTTTAAAATATCCTAAAGCTACGTTTGATCATCCAAATTTCTAACCAGGATATAATTGGATAAAATATAATATGAAATCCAGGGAATCTTGTTAGATTAAATTCATTGTTTAGTGATTACAATAATAAAGTCGGATATATTCACGTTATATCATATATATTTTTTGGTATAAACAGTACATTAATATAAATGAATCACAAATTTTACAAGCGGAGATGATAAAAATTTCTTGTAATACTCTTATCTTCTTCATTTTTATTTATTTTTATTTCATTTTACTCTCTTTTTTAATTAATTTATTTTTTATTTCTTTCTTCACCTTCCATCATTTGCTAGTAAAATTTTATTAAATAGAAAATTGTACTAACATACCTAAAATATTCAAACACCTAAAATATGTAATAAATATATTTCTTTATATTGAATTTATATTATAATGTAGAGTTAAATTCGAATATATAAATAATAATAAGATTAAATTAAAAAACCAAATTGTTATTTTTTGTTATTTTGAATTTCTTATTCAAATATTATTTATATTGAAATATTATTTTAATAATTTGTTAATTTAAGAAGTTTTAACTTTCCTATTATGAAATTAGAAATCATATCCATCTTTAACCAACCTTTCCCACGGGATAATTTAATCCAGCCTATATCCTCCTCATATCGACTTTATTCTATGTTAAGTAGGCACCAAACATATATTAGGATAAATTTTATCATATCATGAATTTTATCTTGACCACCAAACGTAGCCTCAACATTTTGTACGGTGGTCAACTTGGTCATCAACCTTTCAAATGTGCCAATTTTAATTCTAAACGTTTTGAAAAAATCACAAATTTAGTTATAAATCTTTTAATAATTTGTCAATTTAGTCATAATTTTTTTAACGATTGACCAATTTAATCCTCTCAGCTAATTTTAGCTAGAAATCGTTAATGTAATAATTTAGTTAATATTAATGGTCCATGTGGTATAGCCGGCGTTGATGTGGACAATTTTTGTACTTTTTTTAATTTTTTTAATTTTTAATTTCTTTTCTTTTTTCCTTTTCCCTCTACTAGGCCTCGTTGATGGCCAACGGAGAGGCAAGGGTCACCCTCACAAGCCTTGAGAGAGGGCGAAGTTTGCATGGGCAGGCATGATGTGGACCATCCTTTTCAGGCTAGGTGAAAGCGACCCTTGCCCAAGTTTGGTGAGGGTGACCCCCTCACCAGCCCAAGCATGGAGTCTCTTGCTTGAGGCCAGTGAGGGCAGCCCTACCTAAGGCTAGCAACCTCCACCCGCCATTGGTGAGGCCCGATGATGGCTAGAAGGAATAGAAATAGAAAAAGAAAAATGAAAGAATTCATAAAATTACAAAAATTGTTCAAATCATTGTCGGCTGCTAATCATGCCACGTAGAACAGTTGGCATCAATTAAATTACTATGCCAGCGATTTCTAATTAAAATTGGTCGAAAGGACTAAATTGATAAATCATTAAAATTTTAGGATTAAATTGACAAATTATCAAAATATTTAGGATTAAATTGGCAAGTTTTCAAAATGTCGAGGACTAAATTAGCACATTTTTGAAAGTTGTAGAATCGAATTAGCGTCCGTACAATAGGTTTAAAATTCTTTAGATAATTTTCCTGATAAAGTAGTTGCATGTAAGATTATGCTGGGTCTATCAAGTGTCAAGGGCACACATCCTTAGTTAAGATGGTATAAATTTAATACAAGTGCTTGTGCAAAAACCATTCCCAGTGAGTTAAGTGTCTGGAGATCGACTTGTGATGATCAATGTTGTGGATTCTCAATGCGATCAAGACATGGAAGCATCATGCTGGACTGCTTGTTGAACTTGAAGGATTGGAACAAGAACTCATGTTGGCCTAGTGAGACAAAATCTACTTTCTGGCAGTTGATATTGATCTCAAGGGGGGTTGACTTAGGGCCAGTTAACATTCTCGGGAACAACCGATTATATTCTTTTGTTCTCAGGAACAAATTTGAAACATAAATCTGTTTGGTAATTTTTTTGCTCCCAAAAATAAATTTGTTCTTGGAAATAGATTTGGAACAGAATTAATAATAAATAAAAAGTTGTTTCTTGTTTTTGAGAATAATTTTATGAATCAATTCCCATTTTTCCTTCATTTTTCTTTTCTTCTTCTCCTTCTTCTTCTTCTTCTTCTTCAATGTACAGCCGGTCGTCGACCTCGAGATGGCTGGCGATCGACCAAACGAGGGTTGGTGACCCTGCCAGATCTAAGCGAACTCGAGCTTACCTAGCCAAGGCAAGGCTAAGCCTCGCCCAGCCGCAGCGACCTAGCAACCCTCATACGAGGTCACTGGCCCTAGTCTAGGGGCCGGCGATTGGTTGAAGCTTGGAGGAGGAAATGAAAAAAGAAAAGGAAAAAAGAAAAAAAGAATAAAGTATTTAAAAAATTAAAAAATTATAAGTCACAAAAGAATTTAAAGTTCCTAACAAATGCATTTCTATCTCAAAAATAGAAATTTTGAACAGTTATTAAACTCCTTCAAATGCTCAGAAATTATTTCCATGAATGGAATAAAAAAGAATCATTTTAAAGAAAAAATTGTTATTGAGAACAAAATGGTTACCATTTGCATCATTAATAAAGTTTGTTGATGGGGCTTACTATCATTTAGCAAATGCAATCCTTGATTGCCGTTCCTTTTTATGACAATTTGGCCACGACCGACTTAAATAGCTCGTTTGGATGAAGAGAATTTGCCGATGCCAACGCTGTTTTAAGTAGCTACTCTTATGACAATTTGGCCACGGCCGGCTTAAATAAAATAATTGCACAACTGCGAGGTTACACATTGATGAAGCCCCATTTGATTGGTCGTCTCGGTTGCCTATTCCGTTTACCTTCGTATCGGTCCGGCATTTCGTCGTCATGAACATTCATTGACGTTGACTCTCGAGCTTGAAGCGGTCATGAGATGTAGAGGCGAAAGAGTCTAGATAAACGCGGCTGCGAGCTTCTCTCATCATCATGAAAGCAGACATAAACAGGAGGGAGTCTTCGACGTAGTTGCATTACATGCACATGCATAGAGTTTGGGTCAACTCTAGGCCGATTCAGGACCAGCTCAATCCGATTAGTCCTAATTCAATTCCCGGGAAGACTGGGTCAGTCCTTGATCATGAGACTTTAGGATTGAATCAACTAACTCTCTCTCTCTAGCATTATATATATTATATATTATATATTTTTGTCTTCTCTAAACCGTTACGCCTCTACCTTCGTTATTTCTTATGCAATTCTTCCATTTAAATTATAAAGTAGAAACTTGCCCTGATTCGACCAAAAAGAATATAGAAACCCTCTTCGATCGCCTCACTCTGTTCGCTTACCTCGGCCTCGCTCACCTTGCTTGTCGCTTGCCAAGCTTGCCTCGCTACCTCTGGCCTATGCTCCCTCGCCTCACAAGTGAAGCTCAATTAGTGAAATCACTCACCTCTCTTGGCCCGCCTCACGAACGTTGCTCAACAATTGCAAATGGAGATTTCTATTGTTACCTTATCTTAGATTTATGTGTGATATGTACCGGTGTTTGTAGTTTGTTGATCAATGTCGTATTGTTAATGGATATATAATTTGAAAGAGTATATTTATCCTTTTAAGGAATACAAAAAAATAATTGGTAACCGAACCCATAGGGTCAGTCCAATCCTCGGTCTTAGGCTCAACTAGGTCGGTCCTTAGTCCCAAAAATTGAGGACCGACACTGTATAGATTGGTCATTCAGGTTAAGTGCTAGACTAACCCAACTCGAACCATACTCATTCCCAGGTATCGAGCGACGGCATCTCTATGGCGTTAAATCTCACAGTAAAGCTCAAAGGAAATTGTCACGGTGGTCCTCTGAGTCTGTCTCTCCTCGCCCTTTCTGGTTAGCTACAAGAAGTTGAGCTTGTTTTGGGGCTCTCAGAAAAATTACAAGAAACAGGACTCATAAAAAACAGACAAGAATCTGGGTTTAACTTCTCATGAATAATTATCATCCTGGATTTACTGCCATTTATATTCCGAAATTTGGGATTTATCTCTCTTTACCAAAAACCCATTAGGGAATGGCCAAGAGACACGTGTTTAGCATATTTAATATGAATTTTCAAAAAGATAAAAAAAAAATTGGAAACTGCAATAGTAATTTAATAAACAAGTATCCCTTATGCACTCGCTCGCATTATAGGATCTGAATTTACACATTAAAATTATTTCGATTAGGCCCATGAAAAGGATGTTGCACCCAGCTAAAGATTCTAAATCTTCTTTAATTCAATAATCCGAATAATTCTAAACTAGGCGATTCTATAAAAAAAATAGTTTAAATTTATGCGCACATACAAACACGTTGCACTTTTGCTAGGTCTCAAAAGGATCGAGCATTAAACGGCCTATAAGAATTAGGCAATTCGAATAATATATAAGCATATTCCATAAATAAAAATCTATCAATCGCAATTGCCAACTTAACTAACGTATTGGGTTGTGGACCAGTTGAAGAGCAGGACACGGCACTTCGGCCGCGAGGATGAAAGCCTATCCAAATTGATACAAAGCTAATTAGTATTGATTCTTTTCCATAAAAACCCTTCCTGATTTTCATCGTAACAACAAATGAAAGTATATGTAAACCATAGTTAACTTAGCTGTAGATGCGGAATCATTAGTAAGTGCATGGCTTAAGTTAATTGTTGATCGAGGATATAACATCACTCTTCATCTTTTTTTGCAAGAACCGACTTTGAAGGAAAGGACTTTTATATTATAACATAGCTATTTCCAGATTCCAAGAATATATCTTGTTTCAAAGTGAGATTCTTTCAAAATGTTATTGAGAAGTCCTAGGAATAGTTAGTTGCCTTGCCATTCTTTTTCCTTGTAGAGCTCTCTAAACCGGTTAGACAGATAATGTGTGTTTAATACCCTTTTTGTTTCCGAAAATAATTTATGTTCAAAAATTATTTTTTCTATATTTGTTCTTGGAAACAAAGACATAAATTTTTTTCTATTTCTTGTTTCTATTCCGAATCTATTCTCTGGCAACTTTTTTATTCTAGGAATAGAAAAATGAATTGATATTATCAAACGGATTTTTATTTTTTTTCCCCATTTTGGAGAACAAGAGAAAAAAAAGGGGATGGTTATGAAAGATACTCATAATCACTTCATCGGTTGGTTTCAAAAATCTTTACTCTTTTGTCTATTGATTCTCGACTTCACTAAAGGATATCTTGGAAGCAATCTTGATTCATCAGAGTAATGTGAAATCGATTAGACATGACGAAACCACATATAACAATCAATGAACACGACAAATCAAAGAGCTCGAATACATAGGAAATGAATTTAAGATTACATAGTAAAAGCAGAACAAAAATTAAAACAAAATGAAAAATAAAATCAAACTCAATGGCATAGCATCTTAACTACATTTATTTTCGTAACCACACGCTCAATAGCGTTTAGGATGAATGGAGTTATTGTACTGGCTTTGATTCGTTGGCTAATGTATGATATAGGTGAAGCTCGTAAAGTAGAGGAAAATTGTCTAAAAAATCTCAAAACATTTCAAATTTGTCAATTTTAATTTTAAACCTTTTGAAAACTTGTCTATTTAATTATAAACTTTTTGATTATGCCAATTTATTCTTAAATTTTTTTGATACTTTGACAATTTAATCCTAAATCTTTTAATAATTCGCCAATTTAGTCATTCCGGTTAATTTTAGCGAAAATGGCAATCTAATCATCGTCGGTCATCCTACATGGCTCGACTTGGCACTGACATGAATTATTTTTTCAATTTTTTATTTTATGAATTTTTCTTTTCTTTTCTCTTTTTTCCTTTTCCTTTCGCCAAGCCTCGCCAATGGCCAATGGAGGTCATTGGGCTTAGGAGGGCCATTTTTCGCCAAGCTAGATGAAGGCAACCCTCACCCACCAAACTAGGTAAAGGCAACCTCCACGGAAGTTTGGCAAGGGCAGTCCTCGCTAGCGCAAGCGTGGGTGTCCCTCGCTCAAGGCAAGTGTAGATGTCCCTTGCTCAAGGCTAGCGAGGGTAGTGCTCACCTGAGGCTAGCGACCTCCATGCCGTCAACAAAGCCCGGTGATGGCTGACGGAGGGAAAAAGGAAAAAGGACAAAGAAAAGAAACAAAAAAGGAAGAGGAAGAGGAAAGGAAAGAAAAGAATTCATAAAACAAAAAAATTGAAAAAAAAAAAATTTATTTACATCAATGCCGGCTGTGCTACATAGGACAGCCGGCGCTGATTAGATTACCACATAGTGTCTTGGGTGGTTCAGATGGTACAAACTTAGTACGTTGGTAGTGCAAAAAACCGATCCCAATTAGTCTAGTGTTGGGGGATCGACTCATGATGATCAATGTTGTGAATTCTCACGGCGATCGAGACATGGAAGCGTCGTGCTGATTGACCTTGAAGGACCGAAACAAGGACTCGTGTTGGCTTGGCGAGAGTGAATCCGCTTTCCGACGGTGGACATGGATTGTCGACGGGGGTCGACTTTGTTTGGCAAGTGCAATCCTGAATTGCCATTCCTTATTGGCTCGGGATCGGAATCGTCGGTCATCGCATACCTCTCGGGAAAGTAATTTCGATTTGCAAGCTGATGTAACGAGAGTATGTCGCGGTCCTTGATTTCTATACTCTCTTCAGACGTACAAAAAGAAATGGCATAATGAATGTGGATAAGTTAATGCCGTATGAGAGAAACTATTGAGAGACGGTAGGATCTACATAATCGATTCTCCTTTGGTGGTGTCTAGGTTAGGAGAAGGAATTTCTAACAATCTAGAGTCTTAGGTGCCGAGCTTCTCGGCAATGCTTAGGGAAGAGCTTGTAATAACGCAATAAGATAGATGTCGAGTGAGCGAGAAAATGAAGGGAACATGAAATAAAAAAAAAAAAAAAAATTAAGATTGGAGTTGAAAGAATGAAGTATGACCTACCTAAAATATGACCCATTATAATTATTTCGGTCAGCTCCATGAGAAGGATGTTGTACTTAGCTATAGAGGTTATGGATAAAACCCCCATTCTAAATCATCTTTAATTCAATAATAATAATTCAAATGTTTCCTAACTAGGTGATCCCCTAAAAAGAATTTGAAATTTATGAGCACACGCAGCACGTGTACACTTTTTTGCTATTTCTCAAAAGAATTCAACAATAATGGCCTATAAGAATTAATCAATTGCTATGATATACAAGGCTATTACAATAGAAAAAAATCTATTAATCACAATTGCCAACTTAGCCAAATTAATGAATAGCCAATCAGTATTGGTTCTTTTCCATAGAAAAGAAAATCCTTCCCAGTTTCCATCAAAACAGCAAGTAGAAGTATATGTGAATGGCTTAAGTCAGCTCTTGATGGAGGGTGTAACATCGCTTTTCATCCTTCTTTGTCAGAGTTGGCTTTGAAGGAAAGGATTTTCTTTATTATAACATAACTCTCTTCAGATTTTAAGAATCTCTTTTGATGCAGAGCGAGATTCTTTCAACAACTACATTCTATTGAGAAGTCCCAGGATTAGTCAGTTGCATTGTCATTCTCGTTCCTTGCAGACAGAGCTCTTAGAACTGATTAAACGGATATTCATATCCTCGATTGTTTTCCAAGAATCTTTACTCGTTCATCTAACTGATTCTCGACTTCACTCAAGGACATCTTGGAAGCAATCTTAATTTATCAGAGTAATGTGAAATCAATTAGACAGAACCAAACCGCGTATAACAATCAATGGACATGACAAAGTAAAGAACTTGAATATGTAATGAATTTGAGATTTTATAGTAAAAGCCGAACATAACTTAAAAATAAATAAAAATAAATAAAATCAAACCCAATGGCATAGCATTTGAGTTCATTTATTTCTGATGGGTTTTTTCATAATTAATGGGCCGCCCTTGTTGGGCTAAACCCAGCCCATTATTATTAAAAGGGCCCGTGAGAGAGGTAAACTACTGAGGTAGTTATTTTTGTGGGAGAAAAATTGTAAAATAAAAAGAAACGTTTGGATGAAGAACAATTTTTCACTCTTATGTTTTGAAGACTTTCCCGCACAAAAACAAAAAGGAAAAACTCTTTCAAGAACAAGGATTCACCCTAATTAAGAACTCTTGTTGCTGTAAATGAAGCACTTAATCTGTGGCAAATAAGGTATGTCTATCTAAGTGATATGCCTTCCGATCGGTGTTATATGTGTCATTGGGCCGTTTTCGCAAATTTTGTTAATTGATATTCGATTAGTTTGATTTTCGTTTTTTTCCGGGATTCGTTTCCTTCAATTTCCATTACCACACGCTCAATAGCATTTAGGATGAACGGAGTTATATCTCCACTGGAGTAACTAGCTTCTTTTCTTTTTTTTTGGTAATACTTTACTCTTGCTCTAATCTCTCACTCTCAGACTTTTACTTTACATTTTTCCAGGGCGTGGAAGTCGAAACTCACACCCCCACCTCCTTGAAAAGGTAGGAATTCAAAGCTCCTACCTCTCTCTTCCCAAAGGGTAACCACTAGGGTAAATCTCATTGCTTGGGGCAAGTGGCTTTGATTCATAGGCTAATGTATGATATAAAAGCTAATGAAGTGGGGAAAATTGTCTCAAAAATTCTAAACCTTTCATATTTATTAATTTAAGTCCTGAACCCTTTGAAAACTTGTCAATTCAGTCTTAAATAATTTAATTATGTCAATTTAATGTTAAACATTTTGATGATTTGTCAATTTAATTCTTTTGGTTAATTTTAGCCACAATTAGCTAGTGTGGCGATCTGGTCAGCATTGGTTGTCCTATATGGCACAATTGAAGCTAACGTGGACAATTTTTTCAATTTTTTTATTTTTATGAATTTTCCTTTTATTTTTCTCTTTTTTTCTTTTTCCCCTTTTCCCTTCACTAGGCCTCATCGATGGTCAATGGAGGCCACTGGCTTAGGAGGGCCATCCTCGGTAGGCTATGCAAAGGCAACCCTCACCCAAGATTAGGGCGATGAGGGCGACCCTCAGCCATCAACAAGGCCTAACAATGGCCGGGGAAAGGGAAAAAGCAAACAACCCCGATATTCACTAGGCCATCGATTGTTGGAGAAAGGCCTAATGATGGCTGGGAAAGGGGAAAAGGAAAAAGGAAAAAGAAAAATGAAAGAAAAGAATTAATATAGTAAAAAATTTACAAAAATTATCTATATAATCGAGTTTTGAAAAAAAGGACTCGAAAAAAATGATGATTTTAAGATGGTTTTTCCGATGATGTGAGATGCAACTCTTCGTAAACGATGTTGATTAGATAAATGTAACATTTCGAAAGAAGTTTGATTTCTAAAGTGTCTTAGGCACGTCTTTTCAAGACACATCGGAAAATTTGAATAATAATAATAATTTTTTAAGATGGTATAAACTTATTACAAATGGCAGTGCAAAAACCAATCCTAATGAGTTAAGTGTTAAGGGATCGACTCGTGATGATCAATGTCATGGATTCTCACTGCGATCAAGACATGGAAGCACCGTGCTGGTTGAACTTGAAGGACCGAAAGGACTCGTGTTGGCTTGGCAAGATGTAATCCGCTTTTTGGCAGTTGATATTGGTTCTCGAGGGGATCGACTTGGCGAAATTTGCTGATGTGGCTCTCTATCGTTTGGCCAGTGCAATCCTTGATTGCCGTTCCTTAATGGCTCGGGATCGGGATCGCCAGTCGTCGCATGCCTCTCGGGAAAGTATTCGATACGGGCTTCTTGGCAAACCTCGGACATGGGCTCACGGACCCATCTGCTGCTTCCGAGGCACCTTCTGTAGCTCCCCATTTGCTTTCGCAAGCTGATGTAACGAAAAGAAATGGCGTTAAGAATGTAGATAATTAAGATGACTCCTTATGAGAGAAACTATTAAGAGATGGTAGGTCTATGTAATCGATTCTCCTTTGGTTGAAAATACTCGAAGAGAAACTTCTCCGTCTATTTAGGTGGCGTCCAGGCGAGGAGAAGGCATCTCTCACTATCTAGAGTCTTCGGCGTCAAAGCTTATTGGCAACTCTTAGGGAAGGGCTTTTAATAAGAAAAATGTCTGAGTGAGAGAGAAACCAAAGGGAACATGAGATGAGAGCAACGTTGGCTGTTTGTTCGTAAAATAAATAAATGGTGCATTGACTTGTTCCATATAAGAAAGTTGGGAGGAAGTGGGCTCTTTTATGGGTGTGTGAGTCTTCTAGCTTATTGAAAACAAGAAAATGGGCAGTAAACTAGACCTCACAATACTCGCTTGTGGGTGCGTGATTATTAGGCAGTTAGCATGCTTGCGCACCTACGGATTATAATTAGCATCATCCTCTTTTTATTTTTTTATTTTTTTTCCTAAAGACGTAGATATATATGTGTCAGTTTTGGAATGAATGAAATTAAGTCTTTTCAAATTTTCTTTTCGAAAATATACAACCATTTTTTTTTCCAATTGTTTTCCATTAGAGACCTTGAAGAAATATTAAAATTGCTATTTAATATTCTCATCCAAACTTCATTGTACCCTAAAGAAAATTTACCGATAACCATTGGCAATATTGTGAGGCAAATGATTCCTTAAATAAAGTAATATCATGTTTCGTTTTACCCGATTCGAAGACATTCTGTCCAACAAGTACAATATCAGTATCGTTATGGAGCATATCAAGGTGGGACTAGAATCGTTTCGTTCCAGCCCATCCGGCCTTCTATTCTTTGGGCCAGAAAGAGGATGAAATTCCGGACAATCTTGCCTTGGAATTTAGAGTTCTTTTGAGTGTCGGGCATGGGTCAATGTTGTACTGTTTTAAAACCCTTTGAGCATCATCTGATGACATAGACGATTGATGGCTACCCTTTAGTTTTTCTAGTCCCAAGTCAAGAGGAACCTTTCATCTTTCATGTGCAGACGGACAGAAACACCAAACCCAGATGATGCACGACGTGGTCCATTCCCAACAGGACTTTGATCAAATGATTGATCATTTATAGTTTTCTGTTGAACCGATGCAGAACAATACTGCTGTCTCCCACGCACACAAGGCAGTCATCCATCGACGGTGCCGGAAAGTATGGAAAGGCGGCCGCACATTGTGGCGATACCCTTCCCGGCGCTAGGCCACGTGGGGCCTCTCCTGAAGCTGTCGTCCCAAGTCGCTCGTCGTGGGATCAGGGTGACGTTCGTGAACACGGAGTCCGTTCATGCTCGAATGCTCAAAGCATCGGGGGACGACGATCACCGTTGGGATGGGATCGAGATAGTGACCATTCCGGAGGGGATGGAAGAGATTAAGGACCCGAGGGACATGGAGAAAGTTGCTGAGATGAGGGCGAAGGTCATGTCCCGTCATTTCGAGGAGCTGTTGAGGAAGATGAACTCGTCTCGGGACGAAAGGGTCGCCTGCGTCTTAGCCGACGCGACGATCGGGTGGGCTTTCGAGGTTGCCGAGAAGATGGGGATCAAGAGGGCCTTGTTTTGGCCGGCTGCTGTACCAGGCCTGGTCTTGTCGCTCTCCGTCCCACGTCTCGTCGAGGCCGGCGTGATCGACAACTCCGGTATGCATCTTTTGCCTTGTTTTAGCTTTGATAAGGATAGAAAATGCGATGAATTTCTTCGAGCATGTGATTTTCCGATGTTCTGCTTTCACTAAGGATAATTAGTTCTAGAATGAGTATGTTCTAGAGCTGGAACTTGAGCTTACTCTTTTATGATCAGTTCCCAATTTTTAGACTTTGGAATTATCATGTTTTTCTGGTCTGGTTCCAAAATCTACCCAAGAACTTGTTCTATTTTCTTTGTTCCTTCTTTTGGTTCATTTTTACATCAAAATCATATGAGCCTATAAATAACAAAACGATTCAAAGTAAAAGATAAACAACAAAAATCATAATCCACCAAAAAGAAAAATCCATAAAATGAATACGTAATCACATATAATTATAAACGATAAAAAATTTAAACAATTAGCATAAAATATATATTATAAAACCCATTCATCATTCATCCATAAAAATTTAGGAGGAGGGAGAAAGGGGGAAAATTTTAGGTTAGAATCTAGGAGAAAAAAAAATTAGCGATTTTGGCATTTTAGCTTATAAAACCGGTTCCAAATCAGGGAATCGGATCTGATCTGGTTCCCGGCAGGGTATTCACTGAAACTTGTTCCCAACTCGGTTCCAACAGGAACCGATTCCCAAATCTGTTTTTCAAGCACTCTGGTCCGGTTCTCAAGTAGAACCGGTTTTGGTTGCAGACCCCTAGCTTTCACTACCTATTTTCAATATATGTAAGCACACTTTGGAACAGTCAATATCAAAATAACCTTAGCTGAAAGCAAATTTGAGGAAGAACAAGTGAAAATGAAATCCTCACCGAATTCTCCTGTAGGATCCGCTTCTTCGGACATGGCGATCCAGTTCTCGCCGAAACTTCCCGCCGTGAAGACCATGGATTTCGTATGGCGCTGTCCAGGTGACCAAAGAATGCAGGAGGTCGTGTTCAGACATGCTATGGGCGTGAACAAGACTGTCCAAATCTCGAACTGGCTCCTCTGCAACTCATTCTACGAGCTCGATCCCGCCACTTGCGGATTGATCCCGGAACTACTACCTGTTGGCCCTTTAACTTCTACCGATGGCCTCGGAAACTTTTGGGCCGAGGACCGCACTTGCCTGGACTGGCTCGACCTGCAACCTCGCGAGTCGGTTGTATATATAGCCTTCGGAAGTCTAGCTGCTTTCAGCCAAAACCAGTTCGAAGAACTAGCCCTGGGACTTGAGCTTTCGGGGCACCCGTTCTTGTGGGTCGTAAGGTCGGGCTTCACTGACGTGGACGGGATCAAGTACCCAGATGGGTTCCTGGAGAGGGTATCAGATAGAGGCAAGATAGTGTCGTGGGTGCCGCAAGAGAAGGTCCTGGCTCATCCCTCGGTTTCTTGTTTTGTGACGCACTGCGGTTGGAACTCGACCATGGAGGGCATAAGCAACGGCGTGCCCTTCCTCTGCTGGCCCTGCTTCGTGGATCAGTTCTACAACAGGAGATACATATGCGACATGCTGAGGGTGGGATTAGACTTGAAGGCAGAGGAGGCAGAGATCATCTCCAGGCACAAGATACAGGCACAGCTAGAACAGCTGCTCTCTGATGTGCAGATAAAGGAGAATGCAGAGAGGCTGAGAGGAATGGCCAGAAGAAGCGTTTCTGAAGGAGGATCGTCCACTGCAAACATCCAGCATTTCGTTGAGCAGCTTGAACGTTGCTGCTCAGAAGCTGTCTATCACTGTGACTAAACAGTGCAAGTGTCAAGTAATCAATTCCATGGGATCGTTAATAAGGAATGAGCCTCACACCAGTCATCTCTCATGATGGTAAATGGCAGATTGTATTGAGAAAATGAAGGTATGAACATGCATTTTCTTCCTAAGAGCAAAGGAAAATTAGTCCGGTTCGAAAGCCTGAGCCACAACATAGCAGGAATAGCATGCATGCACTTTTGAAACCATTCAGTCCGTCAGCAAAAGTAATATTTAACTCGGAAAATTACTCAGTCCCCTGATGCAAGAGTTCAATAAAAAGATATCTATTGTCCATAATAACAAACCAGGAGCAGATTTGTTCTCTGTAAATCGCAGAAAGGAAGAGGTAAACCACTGTTAGATAGGCTACATCGTCTGCCAAGATTTTCCAAGCAATCGATACTTTAGATATTCTTTCAAAGAACAAACCAGACAGTACTATGGCTGAATCAAATCCCCAGCTACTCCATCTCAAATTCAAATAAGGACTCGAACAAACACTAGTGCTGAATTGTTGAGGACTACTATTGCCTCTAGTATATCCACAAAGGAGATTTTTTTGGTCCTGTTACCAAGAAAATTTCCTGAAATTTCACTATTTCCTAAAACCATCCGTCAAGAGGCAACTTGCAATATAATACTTTCATTTCACATCAGAATCTAATCCGAAACTCTGATTGAAAAAGCTTCTCAAGTCTCAAGTGGCTACTATAGACACTGGCAGTGTCTTGCAAACAGTTACTTGAATTGAAAGCAAGCTGCTACTTCAACATGCCCATCATAATTATTTCTATTCATCTTTTTGGATGGTCTATGACAAAGTATTGCATGAATAGGTTTATCCATTGGGAAACTATCAGTTGTAACATCTAAGGGACTAGTCTGCTGCATTCTTCTGCCTGGCAGTTCAGTTGCTTCAAGGGATTCCACTGAAGAACAGCGTGCGTGCTCAGATTTTAGCCATGGTGCTTTAAGGCGCAATGATAAACAAAGGCTGCAAGAAAGACATAAAAAATCAGCAGGACATTACATATTTCAGACACCAGGATGACAAAGCAGAGAGAGAGAGAGGGAAATTTACTGTGTCCAAGCTAACTGGTTTTGCGTCCTCTGCAAGTACCTCAACCACAGTTCCACTTTGATCAGCCTGACATTAAAAAAAAAGGAGCCATGTTGGTGCTGAAAAATATAGCCAACATGCAATATACGATCTCCATTTATTAGATTAGCCATGGAACAACTGAAATCAAAAAGCGCTCAAAACACTTAAAAGAGAAGAACCTAATTAACATTCCAACTCATTGTTTTACCCATCTTCTCTATTCCAAAGATTCACACTTTGGCTTTCTAGAAAGAACAGGTTGCCTGACTGAAATATCTACTGCTAACTGACAATTCCTGTAGGTCCTCAGTACACTCTCTTGACAACAGACATTGAATGACCTGGATTACAGGAAGAAAGAAGTACGAGCAAACTAAACAGGTTAACCAAATTCTAGATATAGACACTTACTTCAATCTCATTCATCAACTTCATGGCCTCAATGATGCATACAACCTGACCCTTCTGAACCTTGTCTCCAACCTGACAAACAAGAAGAAAACACAATATTGGAAAAGCCAATTAAGGAACACCCCATTTGGGGAATGATATAGTCAGACCTCCATAAGTAAACCTGAGGTCCTAGAAGGTTGTTTTTTAATCTGTTGTCCTTGGAGAAGCTTATCACATCCCTGATAATTGCCTTATGACATATGCTGAAATCAGGGTATTGTGTAGTCAAACTTCTGATAGAAAGTACTCAAAAGCACTACACTTAAAGATGGAGCATTGAACTAAACTTGAGGATTTGTAAGCATAAACATACAAGAACATTGGATGAATTTCATCATAAACCCGATTGAATTTGCAGAGCAACACTCAGAAATTCATAATTTGGTTTTAGTCTGTTTAAGGTGACTCTTAAGGTTTTCTGCCATTTAAAAGCAGTTGACCCTTCTGCAAAATCTTCATGACCATGTATTATCACATCCTGCAAAAGAAGATTTGAGTCCTTCCTTTACCAAATCCAAGTGGACACAGTAAAGGAGGCTACCATCCAACTCGAGATTAATTGTCAGGGAAGTCGTGTAAAAGAAACTGTGGGTGCGTACCCATGCCCATATATCAGAAACACTTCTTAATCTTTCAAATGCATAAGCAAGCACAACCAGCTTCTAAAATCCATTGTGCTTCATCCCTCTCCTCTCCCACAATGCATGAATTGGGGCAAGTTGTATGCTTACATCAGAATAAACATATGGTCACAAAGATTAAACAGCACAGGAGCTTACCTTGACAAAAGGCGGAGCACCTGGAGCAGGGGATCGATAGAATGTTCCAGCCATGGGGCATTTGAGTGGCGGATGTGATGATGTGCTTGGCTTAGGAGCAGGTGCTGCCGGAGTGGAACTAGGGGTCGAAGGAACTGGCTTAGAAGCAGCTGGAGCGAGAGCTGGTGCCACAGGTGGTTGTGGAGGAAGCATGGCTTGCGGAGAAGAGGGCGGCCCCATATAAATGGAAGCTGCAACAGGCGGCTGTTGGAGGGCATCCTTTTTCCTGATGGTGATCTCGCAGTCCGCCTGCTTTAGTTGCAGCTCAACAATGTCTCGTGAATCGACTAACCTGTCAAACAATGCAATGGATGAACTCCAAAACAACAACAAAACAAATGAAATCTACTTCTTCTCTTCTTGATTAGGGGAGAAGGTTATTGCTAGGGGAAGCGGTGCCACTTTCATCACCAGCACAAACCCTCGGCCTCAAAAATTATCTTCGTCGTATAAACGGCCATGTGAAGCAAGAAACGAACACACACATAGCTAAGAACGTGATTTCGAGGGTACAGTAGGACGGGTATAAACATACTCAACGAGGTCCGTCACTTGATTCATGAAAGCCAAAATGGACGACGCATCGGGCAGGCGAATTTCCTTCTCCGCCGCCTCCGCATCCGTTTCAGCGCCAGCTGCAGAACCCTGCGACCGCACAAGGCTGTCAAGAAGTGCAGAGCTAACTGAGACACAAGGAACCAGGCCATCGGTAACGATTTACTACTCAGGTACTTCTACTTACGTCATTCAAAAGAGCATTCGCTCTCGAAACACAGAATCGGCTTCCGTGTCGACTCGAGTCACCGGACTGCTGCTGCGCGAACTTCAACAAGTTACGGACACCCATCAGCACAAACGAAAATGGGGAAATTCAATTTGCTTCTTTCCTGCACATCGGCTCACCTGGAGATTCGAACGAGCTCGCTGCGACGCGCCGAAGAATCCGCCCCCGAGCGTCGAGGCCGGCCGGAGCCGGTCGGGGCGGCGGCGGCGGCTCTGGATCGAGGGCGAAGAGGGGCGGAGAGAGGGGGAGGAGCTGGGGCGGTGGATGGAGAAGGACGCCATGGATGGGAGCTCGAGGAGAGAATCGAGGCGGTGTGGAGCTCGTCGGATGGGAAGATGCAGAGGACTTTTGGACTGAGAAATCGAGGAGAGAGAGAGGGTGTGGCGATGCCTGCGAGGTCGGTCGCGCCAACGGTTTCAACCACCCCGGACGAAAGTCATAGCCGTTGGGAATTTTTTTTCCTTTTTCCTATTTTTTTTTTTTGGTAAATATAAACGTAAAAAATTAAGAAATTGTCCCCTAAAGTCTACTCTCCAAACTTTGTCATTAAGTAAGGTATGGGATAATTCTTTAGCAGGCTGCAAGTAGTAGGGACGAGCATATTGAACCAATCGAATTGGGAACTATCCAAATTGGACCGAATTGGCCAGTTTGGTTCAATTCCTAGGGGTAATTGTCCAGTTCTTGGTTCCATAAAAATAAAACCGTGATTTTCAATTTGGTTCCCGATTCCGAGAGGAACCGACTGGCTTGAATCCACTCTTTTTTTTAAAAAAAAATTTCATAATTGCTTAAAAGTAGCAATAAACCCTAAAATAATAACAATTATAGGATTTTTTTTTATTTTTTTATTTTTTTTGCCTAAGTAACCGATTTCATGGGACCAGAAAAGGAACCAATCACCTCTAGCAAGTAGAACATAATACCAAACACTTCACTAACAAGCCTACTGCTTTCTCAAAAAATGTGACGAATTTTGAAGCCAAAATGAAAGCTCAATAGTCTTATGATATTTTTGAGTAATGCTAGTCTAGTGTTATTTGTCATTCTCTCTTGGTTAACAAATTTGATAATAATTTTAGAGTCCATCTTAATAATGAGTTTATGGAAACCTTATTGCTTTGCAATGGTAAATCCCAACCATAGTGTCCATAATTCTGCTTGTAGAGACAAACATATTCCAAGAAATGAGGTAAAGTCATCAAGCTAGTCACCCCCTTCATTTCTAAATAATCCTCCGGCTCCTGCAAGTCTAAGATTATCTTTAGACGCTCCATATGTATTCAATTTGATTCATCCCGAAGGTGGAGGATTCCGGGCAACCATAATGGGAGAAGCACGTGATGTACTTTTAGACAAGTTGATCACAAGCAAAGCTATGATTTCCTTTGTGTGTGATGGGATTACTTGTACAAGGTCGGAAGGAAAAACAAAGCTTTCTTGAAAAAGTGACTTGTTTCGCCATCGCCAAAAAAGCCATGCACTTGTACCAAAAGTAGTATTTCAATCAAAGTGGGAATCATAATTCCCGTTGTTAGGTTGAATTTCAACCATTGAGATAGATTTATTGAGAAGAAATCTCCAAGACAATGGGGAGGTCAACCCATATGTTTCGAATAACTATACAATCGTGCAAACATGCAACATTGTTTCCATTGGAGATTCACAATGCGAACAATAAGAATTACCTTTTAGATTGCGAGACGTCCTCAATTCATTGGTTAATAAACTCTTATGTGCCGCTAGCCAAGAAAGGTTCTATTACATTGAGATCCCCTCCACTTCAAACGAATTTGTTGGGGACTCGATTCCCTTTTAAAAAAGCACAAATTTTAATTCAAGCCCTAATTCTAGGCTTGCCAAAACTTTTCTTTTATCTCATGGAAAGAAAGTTAAAAGGCATCGACGGTTTTCACTCCGGTCCCCGACCAATTTTCCGTCTAGTCAAAATTTTCGAATCTTTAGCATCGTCTCGAAAGTTTGCGCTCTTTTTGGTCCAATTACACCAGGACATGGGCTAAATTGCAGGGGTGGGGAACCAAACCAATAGACCAGACCATAAAACTCGTGATTTTTTAATTCCCGTGCAGGGGGAACCAAACCAATTTTTTAATTTCTTAAAATAGTAATAAATCTTAAAATGGCAACAACTCTAGTATTTTTTTTAATCTTTTAATTTTTTTTGGCTAAGTGACCGGTCTAGGACCATCCGGTCCGATTCCCGGTCCCAAAAACTAGGAACCAGTCCTTCAAGTCCAGTTTTCGGTTCGGCCGAATCGAAAACCGATCACTCCTAAAAATTAATGCTTTTTTTTAAGAGACTTAAAAAAGAAAAAGTTCGGACGTAAATTGAGATCCGACCTATAGCCGGCATTCATTGCGCTCCTGAAAACCTCTGCATGGAAAAGACATGGAAGTTTTCATGTCACGGCAACACGACACGCACGAATCGATTCAAAGCATGAAAGATGCGACAATGGCGGAGAATTGGTTTCAGAGAGCGGAGACGTTCAAATCAAGAGAAGAACAACCAGAAATCAAATCGTTCTTGCAGCTTTGGTCCGTCGCAAGACGGAGCCGGCCTCATCGGTCTCACCTGTCGTTCGCCGCCGCCGCGAGAGGTCGCAGACGCGACGCTTGCTCGCGCCGTTTAGTCGCGGCGATGGATGGCTTCCGAGCAGCAATGCTTCAGCTGCTCGACGAAACGATGGACGTTTACAGAGGACGACCCACCTTCGGCAACGCTCCTCTCCGCCATTCCCCGGAGCCGCTCGGCGTTCTCCTTTATCCGTTCGTCGGAGAGGAGCTGCTCAAGTCGCGCTTGTATCCTGTGCCTGGGGACGACGGCGGCGGCCTCGGCCTCGGCCTCCTCCGCCGCCTCCAGGTCCAATCCCGCCTTCAGCACGTCGCATACGTAGCTCCTGATGTAGAACTGATCGGCGAAGTAGGGCCAGCAGAGGAAGGGCACGCCGCTGGCTATGCCCTCCATGGTCGAGTTCCAGCCGCAGTGCGTCACGAAGCAGCAGACCGAGGGATGGGCGAGGACCTTCTCCTGCGGCGCCCACGACACGATCTTGCCTCGGCCCGACACCCGCTCCAGGAACCCGTCCGGGTATCGGATCTCGTCCTCGTTCGTGAAGCCCGGCCTCACCACCCACAAGAAGGGACGCCGCGAGAGCTCGAGCCCGAGGGCTAGTTCATCGAACTGGTTCCTGCTGAAAGCCGCTATGCTTCCGAAGGCCACGTACACGACCGACTTGGGAGGCTGCTGGTCGAGCCAATTCAGGCAAGTGAGGTCCTCGGCCCAAAAGCTTCCGCAGCGGTCGGCAGAGGTTAACGGGCCGACCGGCAGTAGTTCGGGGATCAAGCCGCAGGTGGCGCGGTCGAGCTCGTAGAACGAGTTGCAGAGGAGCCAGTTCGAGATCCGGACGGTCCTGTTCACGCTCATGCAGTATCTGAATATGATAGCCTGCCTTGTCCGGTCACCGGGACAACGCCATATCATATCGGTGGTCTTCGAGGCCGGAAGTTCCGGCGAGAGACAGATCGCCGTGTCCGTTGAAGCAGATCCTGCAGAGAAATCTGGTTAGGATGTCGATTTCGCGTGTTCTTCTTTGAATTCACTTTCGACTCGACTTCACCTTCGTGACAGGTCGCAGAACACCGGAAAATCATATGCTCGAGAGTCGAAAGATACTTACCGCCGTCATCGATCACGCCGGCCTCGATGAGGCGCGGGATGGAGAGCGACAAGACCAATCCCGGTGGAGCAGTAGGCCAAAACATGGCCCTCCTGATCCCCAAGCTCTCGGCGACCTCGAAAGCCCATCCGACGGTCGAGTCGGCGACGACGCAGTCGACCCTCTCGTCGTCCCGAGACGATGAGTTCATCTTCCTCAGCAGCTCCTCGAAATGGCGGGACATGACCTTCGCCCTGGTGTCGGCGACTTCCTCCCTATCCCCCATGTCCTTAACCTCCTCCATTCCTTCCGGGACGGTCACCCTCTCGATCCCATCCCGGTCACGATCCCCATCCCCCGACGCCGCTCCGAGCATCCGAGCATGGACCGACTCCGTGCTCACGAACGTCACCCTGACCCCGTGACGGGCGATCCGGCGCGACAGCTTCAGGAGAGGCCCCACGTGGCCCTGCACCGGGAAGGCTATCGCCACGACGTGCGGCCGCCTCTCCATGCTTCGGAACACCGCCGCCGACGAATGGCTGCCGGGGTGTGAGAATTGATCTAGCACTATTCTAACATGGATGAGCTATCATGGGAGCAAAATTTGTGCTGGGAATGCACTGGTTTTGTGCCGACATCTGATACGGATGGCCGAAAGTAATGGAGCTGCTTAGCCAAATTTGTAGTGTTCAACAATTACTCGATTTATCTGTTGGAATTTCGCTTTGAATGTGTTGAAATTATGTGTATGAAAAGAAAAAAAAAGAGTTATAAAGTAGAAGCATTTACAAACAGTGGTGGTTATTTTAAATAATATGTGAATCGGTCTCTATTCACAAACAACCAACTGACACATTTCTCGGGAATAGTTACATTATCCCAACTCTCACTACTCTTCATGTCAAATATAATTTCCTTACATAACTATCGATAATCTTCTTTTATGACCAAAAGTCATGCCTTCTTTTAATCAAAAGCTATTTCTTCTCTTAATCAAGAGTTGCATTTTCTCTTGACCAAAAGACACGTCTTTTATAATAACAAATTATTTCAATAATCCCTCACTTAATTTGTTATCTATACTATTTTATATAAATTCATATATATATAAAAGAAGGTATCTATTCATATTTGAATCTTCAATTAGTGTAAATAATTTTATTAACGAAATCAATGGAAGATAAAATTTCGAATAATAATTCTACTTGTTAATCAAATCTTCACACACATGAATTTATACATACTGTGTTAGAAATTTCCTATGTTCACCTCTATGATATAAGAAGCGAAGCTGGTTCTAACAAAAGTCAAATCAACTTTTGTAAATAAATGTTAATGTATGCGGGAGCAAGAATGATGAAGGAACCCAAAATCCAATGATCAGCTTGTGAGCACAGACTACATCTTTTTTTATGAATCTATAGAATCTTCTTTCCTTATATCTCAGGAAAGTTGTGTAAAAATTCATAAACAAATTATACAATGGTCAATTCGGTTGTAAACCTTTCAATAATCTTAATTTAATTTTAAAACTTATTAATAAATTACCAATATAGTTATTTCAATTAATTTTTGTTGAAGATTACTAAAGTGGTGATCCAGTTAGCACCAAATGTCCTATGAGGCACGATTAGTCCTAGAGGTGTCAAAATGGGTCATAGACCCATATTATGACCCACTTTTAGCTAAATGGGTCAAATATGGGTTAAGTGAAAGTTAAATATGGGTCATATATGGGTCAAGTGAAAGCTAAATATGGGTCAAATATGGGTCAAGTAAAAGTTAAATATTGGTCAAATATGAGTCAAGTAAAAGCTAAATATGGGTCAAATATGGGTTGAGTGAGTCATTTAACATAGAGCTTAAAGTGAGTTTGGATTTCTCTACAATAATAATGGCTTTTAGCAATACGGGTCGGGTCGGGTATGGGTTGGGAGTGGGTCGGGTCGGGTATGGGTCATTTAATTTACATTACATGAATTTGGGTGAAAATGGGTTAAATGGGTGATATGGGTCGGACCATTTTCGACCCGACCCAAACCTGACCCGACCCACCCATTTGACGGGTCTAATTAGTCCTAACATTGACATTTTTTTATTGATTTTTTCATTTTTCTTTTCTTCTTCATTGTGCTAGTAGGGCCATCAGCAGCGATCCTCGCCCATAGCCCACGTGGCCCTTGCGGCCCTCGCTCAAGGGCAAACAGGGATGTCAAGCCTCGGTGGGTGACTAGCGGCCTTGTCAACACTAAAGAAGAAAAGAAAAGAAAAGAAAAGGAAAAGGAAAGGAGAGGAAAGCAAAAATAAAAGTTCAAAAAATATTAAAAAATATACTAAATGCATCATCATTAACTAGAATTAGTTAGAATGACTATATTGATAATTATTAAAAAATTTATGACTAATTTGATAAAATGTAAAATGTTTAGAATAAAAAGTTTAAAATCGAATTAGTCACCGTATAATAATTTAGGACGTATTTTGAACAAATTTCCCTTTTTTATCTTCACATGTCGCTTTCTTATTGATCAAAGCAATGAAGTATTTTCCAATCCCTCCACGGGGAAAGCAAAGTGAAGACATTGACTTTCAACATGGTTCCAAACATGTCACTGTCACTGCCATGCCCAAGTCACCATCATTGTCACATCAACAACCCATGAAGAAAATAATGGTAAGATTAATCTATTTTTGATGCACAACTTCAATATATAATATAATAATGATGATAAATAAAATACATAAATGTGCATACCTGTCTATTTCAGATCAAATTTTACGCTAGGGTATTGCTCCCATCGATATGTTCCGGCGATACTTTTTTATTGATCCTATTAATACTAATACTTTCTCAATGGTAAATTGTCGAAGAAGTGATGACCGGAGGAAGGACCCGGATCGGATCCTTATCTGTGCTGGACTCATTGCCACTTTTCCATTCCAACTCGAGCTCAAACGGGCTGAGGTACCCACCGTAACTATGAGAAGTTACTACTAGTGACACGAGATCATAAAAAGCATCGTTGGATCAAAACTCAAAAGTTGCTTGCTACTAACCACCTCGAAAAGATTTGTCAATTAATAAATCGGAAGAAAACTTCCAGATTAGTTCAAAAAATGTATTAATCATTTCAACTCTGTTAATTTGGCCGGAAATCAAAGATTTAGAGCATATTTTGCTAATTTCGGCCGCCCATATTGTCAGGAAAAATGAGCCGACAAAAAATGTTTTTCGCTATTAACAAAAGGGTCTGGACATAAACTATTGTCGATGGTGAAAATATTTCCCGTGAGCTCATTTTTACAAGTGAGACAAACGATCGAATTAGGAAAAAAAATATTTTCTAAAATTGCTAATTTCCCGCGGGCAAATGAAGAGGCACCGGAAGGCCCAACTAGCCCAATCAATTACATTATGGGCCCAAAATATCGGACCTTGGCGAAGAGCCCGGCCCGCTAAGAAGAACCTAAAAACCCTAATTCCTCCCCGTCTCTCTCGCACACGCACAGAAGCGCATCCCCACTCTCTCCTCCGAGCTCCGCCGCCCGAGCGAGAACAGAGAGAAGAGCAGGCAAGCGAGCGGAAACCCCGAAGAAGATGGCGACGCCGGCGAGGACGGTGAAGGACGTCTCCCCTCACGAGTTCGTCAAGGCGTACGCCGCTCACCTCAAGCGTTCCGGCAAGGTCTCTCTCGATCTCGCGCATTCACTTTTCTTGTCTTTCTTGGTCGGTAATCGTCTTGGGTTGATCGAAATTCGAGTGCGCAATCGATATCTTTCGTGGGTTTTCGGATCAAGTTTGCATTTTGTGTTCTGGGATGGTTTCGTTCTGTTCCGAGAGTTCTTCGTCGGGCAATATCCGGTTTTCGCCATGTTTTTTGGTGGTTGGTCTGTTTGGACATGAGATTTTGCTGCTTAGGTTGTTGTTTTGTGCTCACAAGTTTCCTTTTTTGGCTCTGGTTAGATGGAGCTTCCTCACTGGACTGATATAGTGAAGACTGCCACGTTCAAGGAGCTCGCTCCATATGACCCTGATTGGTACTACATCAGAGCTGGTACGTATGATGCTCCGGAGCGCATTGGCGAGCTTGTTAATCGATCATGTTGGTGTAATTGATATGTCTTTCTCTGGATTTGCTGCAGCTTCCATGGCCAGGAAGATTTATCTGAGGGGAGGTCTCGGGGTTGGTGCATTCCGCAGAATTTATGGTGGAAGCAAGAGGAACGGCAGCCGCCCACCACATTTTTGCAAGAGCAGTGGGTCTATAGCCCGCCACATTCTCCAGCAATTGGAGAGTATGAACATCATTGACGCTGAACCTAGGGGGTGAGCCTTTCTTTGCCCAATTCTCACATTTCATTGTTGGATTGGAGAATCAATCTCGGGTCTTGGTTTATCATGATAAATGGCATGATTGTCGGTTCTTTTGCGTTTGGCGGGGAAGTTTATTTCATTTGCTCATGGGAGGGAGAGATTCTATTCGATAGTATGCCTTAGGAGTGCATCACATTGGTTGCTGACATCGATGTATAAAGCATTCGTGCCTTTTTGCTAGAAGTGCCTTTGTTGATTAACTAGTGTGAAGCACAGCACATCTAGGTTATAAGAATCTCTTTCCCTTTTCATGTATTGGATGTTATGCTGGTGAAGCTATCAGCTTTGATTCTCAGGCAGTGGTATTTTATTAAATGACGTAATGAGATGGCTCTTGTGACTTGGAATGGATAAACCGCCCCTTGCTGTATGGACCGAGATATTGCGCTATGCCTATGCCTGCAGAAAACTCTTCTGCAGTTTGAGAATGTTCGATTGGAGTATGAAAATGTAACCGAAATGGTCCTATTCTGTCCAGATGTCTATTTAACTTTTGTGATGTAATAAGATGGCTCTTGTGACTTGGAATGCATGAACCGCCCCTTGCTGTATGAATCGAGATAATGCAGAATGCCTATGCTTGCGGAAAATTCTGAATATCTGCAGTTTGAGAATGTTCAATTGGAACATGAAAATGTAACCAAAACGGTCCTAGTCTGTCCAGACAACCGTCTAGCTTTTGTAATCAATTGCTTAACCTTGTATGGTTTCTGTTTGTCAGTGGAAGGAGAATCACATCCAGCGGCCGGCGGGATCTGGATCAAGTTGCTGGAAGGATCGTCATCCCCCAATGATGGACCCAAGGACCTGGCATGCTCATGGAAATGATGCTGATATTTGGTTGTCCCCTTTTTGTTTCTCTTTGTTGTTTCAAAAGAGCTGCTGTTTTTGTCTGAAATAGAGAAGTCCTGTATGGCTCTGTGGACCCTTCTTTTGCTTGTTCCATCATTCATTTCTCTTTGAACGCTACCCCAATTTTTGTTGCCATGGAGAGGAAAATGTTGCTCGAGCTCTTGGATGTGGAACATCAACAAACTTGATTTGGCAGGGGCAGATCTGTCACTTTTAGCTATTTTAAAATTATTTTCTAATGCGAGAAAGTATGCTTAAATTTATAAGAAGGGAGTTTGTAAACCTATGAAAATAAATTTGCATATTGAAAAAAAAAATTGGAAATATAACTCTTGGATGTATTAAATTGCAGTCAATATTAGGGGTGAGTATGGTTTGGATTGGACTGGTCCACCCTTAACACTAGGACCAACTCATGGGATCAATCGCATGGTATTGGTCTTTAATTTTTTGGATCAAGGATTGAACCTGTTGAGCTTGGGATCGAGAATCGGACCGACCCAATGGGTTTGGTTTGATTTTATGGTCAATTCGGGATCAACCAATAATTTTTTTGTTTCATTTTTTGTATTCATTGAAAAAGTAAACTTACTATTTCAAATCATATATGCATCGATAAGCGGGGTTAAGTAATCAAATTATAAATAAAAATATATATTTAACAAATTTAGCATAAGGCAACAATGGAAAATTTGCACTTACTAAAAGCAATGAACCATAAAAACGATTAAAACTAATTATAGAGTCGTGAGGCGCGTTGCTCTCAACCAAATAGAGTTTCAAATTAAGGCTTTAATTCCTTCTAATTTACTAGACGACAGGCGAGGTCAAAGATAGGCGAGTGGCATGAGCATAGATTAGCAAGCAGGGTGAGTGTCAAATGGCGAGTGGCCAGAGGCCAACGAGACAAGTGTTGGGCGACAAGCAAATCGAGGTTGCTTCACTAGTGAAATTGTTTCTTTTGATTTTACTTTGCAAATTAAAGACTAAGAGGATAAAAAAGAAAAACAGAGAATAAGAGTAAAGGAAAAGATGCTATTTACTCTTTAGGATAGACAAAAAAATATTATAAATACTATATTAAATATATAATATATTGAATATATATTATATATGACATATACAGTTAGAGTTGATCCGAGTTGGACCAACTCGAAACTCTCATGATCAAAGACCAACCTACCTAATGCTAGTTCGAGGATCCTAAGACCAATTATTGACCTAGTTCTTCTAGGAACTAAACTAGAACCAGTAGGATTGGGCCAATCCAAGGCTAGTCCAGGGTTGACCTTGGATTAAAGCTCACCCCTAGTCAATCTTTGTAATAAATTTTGCATGATTTCAAGTAACCACAATTTCTTATACAGATTAATAACCAAAAAATGTAATTACAATTTCTTACATAAATTAGTTGTATTTCAGGGGGACAATGTCACTTTTTCCCTTATTATATATCGTATCCTGGAAATTCGTAATGTGTTTCTTTAGTTGTTTATTCCATGTACCGACCTAAATTAATGGAGATATAATTACGGCTAATTTAGATTATTCAGTTATATTTAGATTTTCTACCAAATTATGAGGGGGAAATGTCTTTTTTTTTTTCTTTATTGTAGATTTCATCTTATACAATTTTATTGTCAATTGTCTCGCGTATTAGCATAAATTTCTAATGTAAACAATTATAGCGTGTTCAAACTTTTTTTCTCTTAAAAAATGAAAGAAAACAATACACTAATTTATTATTATTCTATGAAATTGAAAAATGACAACCAGATTTAGCTGTAAATTGAAAATTCCATTAACATACCCCAATTGGAAAGTGGAGAAAGTGATACAAATTGCCTATGACTTTGGGCTTAATGTGTAACGCCATTTTTAAACTTTTAATTTATTCAATATGGTTCTGTGGATCCTTCTTGTGCTTGTTACATCATTCATTTCTCTTTGAACGCTACCCCAAATTTTGTTGCCGTGGAGAGGAAATTGTTGCTCAAGCTCTTGGATCTAGAACATCAACAAACTTGATTTGGCTGGGCAGATCTGTAACTTTTGGCTATTTTAAAATTATTTTCTAATGCTAGAAAGTGTTCTTAATCTATAAGAAGGGAGTTTGTAAACCAATGAAAATAAATTTGCATATTGAAAAAAAAATTGGAAATATAACTCTTGGATGTATTAAATTGCAGTCAATATTAGGAGTGAGTATGGTTCGGATTAGACTGGCCCACCCCTTAACACTAGGGCCCTGTTTGGTTCGAACTTTCTTGAGGCTTTACCCAAAAGCCTCAGCCCTTGGCCAAATGCGAACCCGTTTGGTTCGGCATTTGAGGATTCCCTTGGCCAAATGCTAGCATTTGGAATCTTTGGTGGAATCTTGAAAGCCCAATCTTTGGTGGAGACCAAAGCGTGGGCTTTCAAGATTCCAAAGATACAAGTCAACATCTTTGACTTCTTTTTTTTTTTTTTTTATAGAAACGGAGCAGCCACCGCTGCTAGGCACAACCTTCGGCGACCGCCGTCGGAGGTCGCGCGACCCCCGGCGATCGTCGCCCGGGGTCACGTGACGCCTGGGTTCCCTCGACCCAGGCGTCGCGACCTCTGGCGGTGACGCAACTTGGCCCGGGTCGCGCGAACCCGGGCGTCGCCGCCGGAGGTCGGAGGTCGCGGTGCGACACTGGGTCGCACGAACCCGGGTGTCGCGACCTCCGGTGGCAACGCACCTAGGTCGCGTGAACCCGGCGTCGCCGTCGAAGATCGAAGGTCGCGGCGCAACGCCCGGGTCGCGCGAACCTAGGCGTCGCCCGCCGGAGGTCGGAGGTCGCAGCCGCGACGCCCGGGTCGCGCGAACCCAGCGTCGCGACCTCCGGCGACGACACGCGCGACCTCCGACGGCGACCCCTGGGTTCGCGCGACCCAGGCGTCGCCGCCGGAGGTCGCCTAGGCGGCGACGCCGCCAGCCAGATCTGGCCGCCGGACAGCAATGCCGGGGGCCACTGCCTATTTAAAAAAAAAAAGAAAAGCTATTTGTAGATGCAAGTTTACCAAACGGTATTTACACCAAAGTCATTTCGGAAAACTCCAATTTGCCAAACACTTTTGCTTTCACTAAATACCCATTGAGCTAAAGATACTTGGAGAAATGCAAATGCATTCCCCAAAAGTTGAACCAAACGGGCCCTAGGGCCAACTCATGGGATCAATTCGCATGGTATTGGTCCTCAATTTTTGGGATTGAGAATTGATCTTGTTGAGCTTCGAATCGAGAATCGGACCGACACAATGGGCTCGATTTGATTTTACGGTCAATCCGGGATCAATCGATATTTTTTTGTTTCATTTTTTGTATTCACCAAAAAAGTAAACCTACTATTTCAAATTATATATGCATCGATAAGGTGGGGTTAAGTAATCAAACTATAAATATCAGTATATATTCAACAAATTTAAGATATGGCAGTTATGGAAATTTTGCACTTACTAAAAGCAAGAAACCATAAACACGATTAAGATTGTTTATAGAGTCGCGAGGCGAGCGTTGCTCACAACCAAAAAGAGTTTCTAATTAAGGCTTTATTTTTTTCTAATTTACTAGACAACGGGCGAGGTCAACAAAGAGAGACGAGTGGCGTGAGCATAGAGTAGCGAGTAGGGTGAGCATAGTGAGTGGGGTGAGTCTTGAATGGTGAGCGACCAAAGGCCAACGGGGCAAGTGTCAGGTGATGAGCAAAGCGAGGTTGCTCACGAGCAAAGTTATTTCTTTTAATTTTACTTTGCAAATTAAAGACTAAGAGAATAAAAAAGAAAAAAAGAGAACGAGAGTAGGGGTGGAAGAAGACGCCATTTGAGATGGACAAAAAAAAATTATAAATAATTTATAATATATCAAATATCAAATATATATTATATATGATATATACAGTCGGAGTTGGTCATCAAATATATATGATATATACAATCAAGGTTAGTTCGAGTTAGACTTACTTGAAACTCTCATGATCGAAGACCAACCCACAAAATGCTAGTTGAGGGACCCTAAGACCAAGGACCGACCCAGTCCTTCAGGCAACCGAACTAAAACTAGTAGGATTGG